>JAUALY010000001.1:23773474-25029603 GCA_030819805.1 Penstemon newberryi var. newberryi | reverse complement strand
CTAGAAACCCCTATATGAGCTACCATGTTGTTGGGCTAGACTAATGCATAATACTTCATTACTTTTAAATTTATTTTTGTTGTTTTTACAGGTTTTGACTTGTTATGATGTCACAATCAGTTGCTTGAAGCACATTGTCAATAAATCACTGAAAATTTAGAATAAAGGGTAACTTACGTATAATCTTCCTCACAAATATGGTAGTATGAATATCCTCCTCAGGTTAATCATATTCTTCTAATTATTAACCTGCACAATTATCTTTGACATTTGAGGGGAATATTCAATGAATTTCTAATTTTGTCCCTAGAGTTATTTGTAAGATTTATGATGGCATGAAATATTTACGGACATAATTACCCTCAAGAGGGCAATTGTAGGATTTTATATTTAAGAGGGGGTGAATGTGATATATTTTATATAAATAACATGAAATATTTGTGGACAAATTTAACCCATTTTAACCAATTTAACACATTTTTTCGGCAGTATCATAGAGTTTTCACTAATTTCATCGATTTAACTCGGTTTTAATTCATTTAACCAATTTTTCATCAATCCTTGCACTAATTTAATCTAATTCACCCATTTTTAACTGATTTAACTAGTTTTCCAACGATTTTTTCATTACTTTCACCGTTTAAAAATATCCAACTTGTTTTTCACAAATTTCACTGATTTGGCTCGTCACTAATCGATTTAACCCAATTTTTACTAATGTCATCGATTTAACTCATTTTTAACCATTTTCACCCGTTTTCCATTGGCACACCCATTTTTGCACTGACTTCACTGGTTTGACCCGTTTTCATTCGATATAACATGTTTTTCACAAATTTCATCAATTTAATATGATTTTGATCGATTTAACTTATTTTTTCACCGATTTAGCCGATTAATTTCACGAGTTTGACCCTTTTGTAAACCGATTTTACACATTCTTCAATTGGTTTCACCAGTTTTGTCACTAATTTAAGTAATTTAACCCATTTTCCAACGGTTTCACAATTTTCACCGATTTCATCAATTGACTTTGTCAGTTTAGTCCACTTATTTTCTCATTAATTTCATCATTTTAACAAGTTTTTTACCAATAAAAAAAATAATGAGTTTAATCGATCAAAAATGGATTGAATTGATAAAATATATGAAAAACATGGGTTAATTGTTCGAAACGGTTTAAATTGAAGAAATTAGTGAAAAAACTGATGAAATCTGTGAAAAACGAGTTAAAATGGTCAAAACGTCTTACATTGATAAAAAAAAGAAGTGAAAAGACGAGTTAATCGATCAAACATAGTTTAAATCGATGAATTCAGTGAAAAAACATATGAAACCTTGGTGAAAATGGATTAATTGAAAAAAATGAAAAAATTAGCTAAATTGGTAAAAAAAAAGATTTAAATCGATCAAATTAATGAAAAATCATAGTTGAAATAAGTGAAAAAAATCGGTTAAATCGATCAAAAGACGTTCAAATCGATGAAACTTGGTGAAAATAGGTTAAATTGATAAAAAAAAAAAAAAAAAGATTTAAATCAATGAAAAATGAGTTAAATCGATAAAACTAGTCAGAAATTTGTCTTAAATTATAACAAAACGGTTTGAATTGATAAAAATTGGTGAGAACGAGTTGAAGCGGTAAAAAATGGATTGAATCGATTTGAAAGGGGTCCAATTTGAATCATATTCAACTCAAATCTAATCCTATTTGAATCATGATCCCATCGTAGACCAACTATTGATCATCTCCTTTCCCGAAGCAAGATTTTTTTTCAAATCAGTGAAGAAGCAAGCTATCCCCGCCCCGACAGGGGGGTGATTTAGGGTTGGCGAGGTGCAAGTAGGAGTGGGTGGGGGGAGGGGGAGGGGGAGGGGGAGGGGGAGGGGTGGTGGTGGTAGGGAGAGATACAAACTTTTGGATCCATAGGGATCCATCATGGATCTGGGTGGATTTTCAATGAATCCATATATATTGTGAGTTTTTTCAAATGGATCGAATACATATAAGATCCTTAGTGTTGGATCCACTTAGAATTCGATTAAGTTGAGATATGATCCAGATCCGATCTAGTTCATTCAATTATTATAGGCATAAAATGAAAAAAAAAAAAATACAATGTACAGGGAGTAATGTGAATTTTTTATAAATCTAAAATTGCCCCTGTTAAATATAAAATCTTACAATTATCTCTCTTAGGGCAATTTCGTCCATAAATATTTTTTTATTATTTTTCTAAATCCAAAATTTTAAAATGTTACATTCACCCTATTAAATATAAATCTTACAGTTACTCCTTATAGGGCAATTTTATCCATAAAAATTTCATGTCATTTTTATAAATTTTACAAAGAACAAAATTGGGAATTCAGGAATGAGATATTTCCTCAAATGCCAAAGATAAATGTGCAGTGGGTTAATTGTAATACAGTGATATACTTGAGGAAAATTTTCTAATATTGTATAAATGAGGAGTTTTTATAATTGAGCCTTACCTCCAAGATATATCCGTAATTTATCCTAAAATAAATGGACTTGTATAAAGTGCACAAGTTCAATTCTCACCCAACTCATCCACAACCCTATCTATACATCCATCACCAACTGAATGTCCTATAATGCCAAAAGTTGATGACACGTGGCCTGAAGGTAGAGCATGCTAATCCATTGTCACCATTTGCAAATTTTTCTTCTAAATTTTTTTATTTGATCAGGACAATTTTGCTTCCAAAATAGATGAAGACGTATAAAATGGGATGAATTTTGATCCAAACTTCTATGTTGCATCTACATTCAACTCAGAAATTAAAAGGAAAAAAACTAGAGCAATATTGATTTGTATATTTTCTTATGTCAATTCAGCAAAATTGATTGAATACAGGAACATCTCCTGGGGATGGAAAACCATTTGAAAATTAATCCATCCCAAGAGTTCTCTGTACCATTCATCTAAAATTCAAAAGAAGCTACTTACACCATTTATAGCTTCTACCCTAAATACTATTATATATCCTCCATATATATAATCAGTAAGTACCTTATGTGCCAGCCCTTTCGCAATTTCAAACTAATCCTAAAGCTTAGCGGGTCAGACGAACATCAGTTTACAACAAATAAGTACCAACATATTTAGCAGCTAGCTAGCTACGGGTTAAACATTAGTCGGGAAACCAGTATTACCTAATGTAGCTAAGCCACAACATTACTAATACGACTGGTGAGGCCAAATGAAAAACTCCGCGGGTGATTGCATCAGAGTCATTGGGCCCACGGAGCCGGAATTATCCGGGTTCCCAACCCCCTGATTGCCGGGATGGAGATGATGGAAGAAGTTGTGATGATAATACGATGGTGCAGTGTCATAGGGTCCTACTCCAATTGGGATGTTTGGAGGCTGAATCGAAGCAAAGCTAATGTTGCTGCTGTTGTTGCTTGTACACGGAGCTTGAAGGGTTGTACCTAATGGTAGTAGCTTCTCGTCGCCTTCGAGAGAAAGTTTTAGACGCTTTGCGGCTCCACCAATGGGTAGTGGGCTTTTAGCAATGGCTTCAACATCATATCGGTTCATCTCAAAGTTGGTTACAGCATTTATTCCTCTAAACTTGATTGCAGCTATGTCGTATGCCTCAGCCGCTTCCTCTTCGGTTGCTGCGTAAAATTTTAAGATATTTTTAGTAACTACTGAGTACATGAATGTTTTATTCCCATAGTAAATCTCCGTGATTTAGTAATATATGCAACTCTAATTTGATTTATCAATTACATATAGTAAGCATGGTTTGGAGGGGGCAAAAACGTTCAAGGGTTGGGTTTACAAGTCCAAATTGGTCGGGTCTGAGATGGGAAAATTGGTCGAGTCTGAGATGGGTATGATCAATAGGAGTCGAGTTAGGAATGGAAAGGCCAACCAAAACTTGATTAATTGATTATATATAAGAGTGGCAACTGGGTGGATTGGGACGGGTTAAAACGGGTCGGGTTTTTACGAGTCAAAATTGGTCGGGTTAGAAATGGGTATGGTCAAACTGTTAAAGTTGGAAAAGCCAACCAAAACTTGATTTACCCGCTTTTTCATAATGAACCAAAATTTGATTTACCCATTTTATATAAGAATTCGGCGGGCTGGGACAAATAGAAGGGCCAATTTAGAAATGGATATTCTTTACAAGTAAAAATGGTATGAAAGCCAACCAATCAACTCCATGTCATTGAAAGTAAAAGGAAACTATACATACCAAATGTCCCGAGGTAGAGATCTTTATTCCCGGCCACACGGCCAATCCTCGCTTGCCAGCGACCTTGTTGATGATGCCTACAAAGATTGATGACCGGTTAGTTAGAAAATATTACTATTGGAATTTTCGAACAATCACAATCATACTTTAGTAAAATTGAAATAGAAATCCCAACCTAGTTACACCACGGTAGATTGATGCACCCCTTGAGAAACCGCTACTCTTCCTATAAAAAGGAATCAAGAAACACTTCGTCAGTATATTTCACACAATTGGTATTGACACATTTAATTAAGATTATACGAATGTTGCAAAACCTTCTCAGTGAAGCGATGAATTCTTGTTTAGTCACATGCTTCATCTCCTCGATTTCTTTGGAATAGTTGGAGATCTAATTGGAAAATTATGCAAATTACCTTAACAATCCGTGCATATTTGAAGAGGAACTGATATTTATTTGCAAGAAAATAAATGTATAACCGGAAAGTTGGTCGTGGCAGTCGAACCCCAGTACTTGAGAGCAGCCAAATCATATGACCTTGCCGCCTTTTCTTCTTTGTCATACCCACCTGCAGATAAAACAAAATTCACCGTTTATGATCCTAATCGGACAAAAAATACGTTGAAACACATACAGAGAGAAGAGCTTTAATTACTTACCCAAGTACACTGCAGAATGGAATAGATTCCGCAACAACGAGAAAACACGATCCAAACATACAAGAGTAGAAGATTCCATTAGAAAATTGAAAAGAGAGTTTTATTACAAGATAAAACAAAAAAAGAGCGGTAAAGGAAAATCTTGGTCCACCGACCACCGCTATGTAAGACAATAGTCGAATTATTATCTATGTCAGCCTAATTAATTTCAGTTTGATCTTGTCGTATTAAATAAAGTGCTCCAAGAACATCGTAAACGTCAGCATCCAGCCATCCATATATAGCACTACGACATATGACTATTAATAGAAAAATATTGAAAATCGTATTAGTCGATCTTGCATGTTAATGGAGGAACATAACCCACAACTATGATTCGAAAGTCGAGCATGCATATCATAATTGTCAATAAATTTTTCGATATTACAAAAAAATTAATCAACAAAAGTCCCACAAAACACACATTATTATTATCAAATGTTTTGGTAATCTCATTATTTAAATATCACATTGTTGTTTGGTCAAGAAATGCATAGGATAAATGATTCAAATTGGAACTTCTTTCTTTATGAGGAAATGTTTACACTTAAAAGTGGGCTGAACATGTGCCTTAATATAAAAAAACAAGAAATGAAAGGTGTGAATTCCAGAAAATAAGGTGGTCACCTCATTTAAATTTCATGTGGGGGTTGGTCAAACTATTTGAAAGTTCTTGGCCCATGAAAAGAAAAAAGTAAAAGCTAAAAGCTATTCTGATAAAACTCAGAATTTCAGCTATCTATCTAGCTTAGGTATGTGGTATAATGAACATTAGATAAAATAACCAGAAGGAACTCATGGATAAAATTTCCTCTCATAAAAATCCAAAGAATAATTTTTTTTCCAAAGAATAATTGTGGATAAAGTACATGAAGAAGAAAAAAAAATGGCGGCCCAATCTCATCAAATCAGTGATAGATTTGAAAGACAGAAATTTTATACATTTAAATTGTACAAATATATTTCAGTCAATCAATCAATCTTCAACAATGAATTTACACTTGTACCCTTCTTCTCTCCTCTAGTCCGATCCCCCCTGATACTCTCCTGTGACCCCATTAATGTCCCCCCTTTCAATTCAAGAAAATTACAAAATTACATGTCCTTTTCTCCAATTCCTTTTTCTTTTTTTAATTAAAATTAAGTAGCACTTTTATAGAGTGAGACAGAGCATGCCCACAAAAAAAAAAAAAAAAAAAAATTGTTGTACCTTGACGGCCTTTTCGTGCTTGACCTTCCCTTCTACAGCTGTTATCCCATAGATGCGCTTCATATCTCCCTGTCCATCTATGCCTTCATGCATCAAAACCCACAAATTCAAATTGAAATTAAAGAACTCAAAGATTAAAAAAAAAAAAAAAATGTAATAGTATATAATTAATTAATACCTTGTGACACCTCTGTAAATGGAAGTTCTCTGACCAAAAGTATCAGCAATTTTCTTGCAACTCTCCGGCGGTTCAACAGCAACAATCATTTTGTTGACGTTATTATTATTATTATTATTAGTCTCAGAGCACAAAGGATTATTATTATAATTATTATTATTAATATTAACTCCAAGTGACAATCCATTAGAAGTAGTAGTAAGAGGGCAGTGAGAGTAATTAGGCAGGACCAACTCGGTCCCTGACTCAACCGGGGAGTGAGTCAAATCATCCACTTCCGATCCCGAGTTACCAGAAAATGCTTCAAAACCACTCAAACTCTTCAGATCTTGCTGCTGCTCTCCGCCGAAGTAGGCGGCGGCGCCTCCCTGGTTGTGGTGGTGGTCGTAGATGTGCGTCAAACTCGAGTCTTGTGTCTCCGTCGAGTCACCACCTCCGGCGAAGAAATCCTCCAGCTTCGGCGGCGGTGGTGGTGGCTGCATGTCGTAGCTTGTGTAATGGTGGTGGTGGTTCTCTGTGTCGGTGTACATGGTTTCAGCTTTTTGATGATTAGGCCAACCTGTATGTAACCCAATTACATATATACATATATAAAGTGAAATTAATATAAATGAGACTCGTATAAATATCTGAGTTGTGAAAATTTAAAACGGAAAAGAAATTTAACAAATAAATTGGCTGAAGTCATGAACAAATTAAGAAATACATGGGGGGGTGTATATGTATATATTCTTGTCATTTTGTTAATTATTTCAAACTTGTTTTGCTCAGCAAACAAACGGAAACATGGAGGATTTTACGTGCAATGTGTTCCGTCATTTATTTCAAATTAAATTAAATTAAAAAAGGTGCGTGACAGTAAATGTGAAAATTTAATTAAATACTACTAATAAATTACCAGTAGTGGCATAGAAGTTATCGGCAAAAGAATAGTAATGATTTGAATCAGGCTGCTGCTGGGCTGCTGCTGTAGCGTTGAGCATTTCCATTGAAGACAGTGAGAATGAAAGCCAGTTACTTTCTGCAGGTGCCATCTTTTCTAATTTCTAATTTCTACTTTCAAATATCGATTTCAGATTTTAGTCCTACACCAAACAAAAAAAAAAAAAAAAAAAGAAAAAACAAGAAACAACCCATTAATCAAAAAATGTACAAGATTAATCAAATTTTCAAGTACGAAAATGAATAGTTTAATTAATTAATTAATTACCTTAGTATCCAGCATTGAACTTGTAAAATTACTATGGATCGATGAGAATATATGTGTATGGAGAAAACCCAAAATGTTCTTAAGAAGCAATTAGCACATGCAAAGGGTTGAAGGAGGAGGAAGTTTTTACTCTAAATAAAGTGAGAAAGTTTGGGGTTGATAATGATATATTTAACTAAAGGAAGGAAGTTCGGGTTAAAACAAAAAGAGAAAATGGAAGCTAGCTAACCTAATAATTAATTAATTAATTAATTAAATAAATAAAGTTTTATACATAAAAGTAGTAACAGTAGAGAGAGAAGGTGGAGGTGGAGGAATATAATGGGAAGAAAGAGGCGGTTCGGTTCTATCTGCCATTCGGCGTAAAACCAGAGGGGTCTTTTTAATAATTTACTAATCTTTTCTTTCTTTCTTTCTTTCTTTCTTTCTTTCTAGGAGAGGAGAATTATATATATTTATTTAACACTATTAGCAAATTACAAATCAAATCAAATTTCTATACATTATTAAAGTCTTTCACCCTTGGCTTGCCGCTTGGATGAAGTCTCATTCGCATTTAATGTTGTGTTTGAACAAGTGGTAAGATTTTTGGATGAATCTCACTTACACCAATTTTGATCTACTCAAACTTTATAAGTATGCAGTATATTATTCTTAATTAGTAAATTGAGATTGAATTGAACTTACAAGAATATTCAAATTTTATATGATAACTCGATTGATGTAAAAAGGTCAACGGACCTTTGAGTTCTTTAAGTCAGTCGAGTTATCAGTCGCTTTCATTTGGATTATATTTCTCGCCTACTTATAGTTTTTTGCGAGAAGATATGTGTCCACTAATAATGTGTCGACTGCTGAGATCCAATAGGTACCTTCAAAATACACAACACAAAACAAGGATAGTGCAAACAAAACACACACGAAGAAACAAATTTTAGAATACTAGCTATTAAATAGGCCAGTCACAATACTAGGAACTCGTCATCAATTTCAAACATGACAGTACAAAAGGTGTTTCATAGACTATCTTACTTCAAAGAGAGAAAATTGTTTCTAGAGATTAACAATAGTTGAGCTACTGGCGTCGAAGGTGATACAAATGACTTTAATTAGGGTTTTCTTACGATGTGGTTCAAGATAGAAAATTGTTTCAAAATATTACAATGATTGAATTACTGGCGACGAATGTGATACAAGTGACTTTAATTAGGGTTTCTAATGCGCAAAGACAATAAATGATCATGATCTTCTTGTCTTTAATTTACACATTTTTAACATTAACTTTCTCTTGATTGAAGGCATTGGCCTATTACCCTCTATGCTTTTGTTTTTGCATCTATGGGTTCATGTTTCAACTAGAAAAAAGTATTTTGGTAAGTCAATGTTACATAAAGTAGTATAGCTATTGCTTGAGATGTTGTTTTCAATCTAAGCAATCTTGAAACTATTTATAGCATGTCTATTGGATTTTGTTAGGTGCAGAACTTCATACCTTGTGAAAATGGAATCAGGAGTACCATATAGAAATATGTGAGCCAATTAAAGTCAGTACCATATTTAGTAAAACGTGGTGACAGGGCTTTTCTTCTCAATTGGTAGTAAATTACCTTCGAAAAGTAACTTCTTTTGACAATTTGATTGGCAATTATTATGTTTTGGTGTGATATATAGAATATATAATCAGTTTAATTAGATAAGTCAATATCTTCTAAACATAAGAGTAATTGGAGAATTTGTATTGAGGTTCAATTTAGGGGAAGCAAATAGTGTCACTACAACAAAAATCATCAGTGCATTAATTTGGATGACATTTCGAGAAAAATGTCACATAAAGTTAATATAGTCATAATTTGGGCCACAAAAATTATTCGCTGGTGTATTTACCCCATGTATATTTGACCTGACAAAATTACCCCATATCTTGTTAACAATTTTAGTACAAACTGAGTCCAAAAATTGACCCGAATATTATCATATATGGGCCTCTTGACTTCAATTTAGTGATTTAGGGATAATTGATAGGGTATTTTACATTATGCACCTCAAAATTGTCACATTTTTAATTTTACACCCATAGCTTAGAAATACCACATTACACTCTAAATATTTGGGGCTTAATTTCAATTTATTTAAAATGATAAATGCACAAATGCGTTTAAATATGAAAAAAAATTACATTTTTAGGTAAAATATATTACGTTAATATTAATTATTTTTAAATTAATGTAATATTTATTAGTTCAATGCGTGTTGAATGAAATTGGTGTCAAGGATTTAAATATATTTATTAAACCATTATTCACTTTAATACTTATTAAGTATCATCAATTAATAAAAAATGCATTTTATTTTCATATTTAATCGCAATTGAATTTTTTTTCATCATTTTAAATATATTAATTTGATCCCCAAATAATTAATGTAATTTGGTAATATTTAATATTTGGGTGCAAAATGCAAATTATGATAATTTTGAAGTAATTTATCAAAAAATAAAAATAAAATAAAAAAAAAAAGAAGAAGAAGAAGAAGAAGACAATTTTGAAGTACATAATGCAAATTACCATATAAAAAATCCCCAAATTGAAATCAATTAATAAGTCTACAAGTGACAAAATTCAGGCCAATTATTTTAATAGGGCTCCATTTCGACTAAAATTGTCGGCAATTATGTAAATATGGAATAATTTCATCAACCATAATGTATAAATGGTAAAAATATCAGTGATCATTAGTTGTAGCACAAATTTTATGAAAAAAAATTATTTTAATCATTATTTCAAATATATCGAGAATTTGTAAATACCTCGTGTCTAATAAATCAAAACCTATAATTTATGATACGCTTTCCTAGTACGTAACATAATTGGGGTTTAAATGATTTATGGAGTATATTCATATTTTAATGTGTAAATAGACCGGTGGCCTAATAACAAGGAGAACAGTGAGCCGGTGATCAGGGCTTATTAGTCGGCACCCCCAGCCCCTGCCCCGGCCCCTGCCCCCGGCCAGATTTGTAGGTGGCTTTGTGCAACTTTTATGCATCAACAATTGTGTTGTGTTCCTCTTCTTATGATGCCACATCGAGCCTCTCATCACCTAATAATTCTAGTCTGCCACATGCATCCCCGAATAATTCGAAATTCATACACGAAAGTTTGTTTCAGCCACATCATATCAAACTTAATTTTCCATACAAAATTCTTCAAATTTGAATTTCGATTTAACTTAATTTAAAAACCAAATCAATTGAATATCAAAATTAATAAGAAGAAATTAAACTAACGTTACTCAATATATTATTTAACTACACTCAATTCATTTACGTCAATATCCAATATCAAACTTCCGGATCACCTAAGAAATAAAATTCCGAACCATCTATGTGAGTGATGTTTTTAATTTAAATTAGAAGAAAAAAAAATGTAATACTTATAGGACTAGTAAAGTTTCATTATTTCAGATACTAGATCGTACATTTACATTGAACCGGCGATGGAAGTGTACGTGTGTGTTGACTTGCTATAATTACTTGTCAGTGTCCACATTTTTTGAGGTCTTGGCCAGGCTACATAGGTTCATTATTACTAATGAAATGTAGAATATTTTTATTTTACACAATTTATGCTAGATTTGGTGGTTATTGGTTACTTCATTATTAGTCACGTGTACCAATTTCATTCTTTTTATTTTTTATTTTTTAGTTTTTCAAGGATTTAATTCCTTTCGAAACGGATTGAATGCATTAAATGAGTATCCCTCTCAATAGGGATTCGAACATGAATCTGTTACTTTATAATGACTAGTCTCTTCCACTAGATCAATCTCCTGTTGATAATTTTATTTTATTTTATATTAGTAATTAGTATCAATTTCATATCCAAATTTCAAAAATGAGAAAATCATAGTATTATTTTCGTTTCATTTGGTTCCAACTGGGATCGAAGAGTAATATACTTATATACTCCATATTTTTCTATGTGACATCGCTAAAGTATTACTTTCTTTTATTGTTTGGCACTACTAATTTTTTAAAGAAATATTCAAAGTGCAGAATACCTTAAAACTAGGGATAAAAAAAGTATAATTTATTTTATAAAGTGTGATACTGAAATTTCTTTTTTAATAAAATGTAATATTTAAAGTGCAAAATTGAGATGGTCCAATATTGTGGCCCTATTTAAATGTATTTTGCCCTAGTTTGAGTTATAAATATTTGGTTGAATATTCTGAAAATTCTTTTGAACATGTGTGAAACAATATATTGTTTCATGACTTAGATGTATTTTGGTTTAAATATTTAGAATGTAAAATTATATATGTTAACATAAAGGTGAATTGATTTTTAATATGTGGGTTGTGGTGAAGATGTATTTTTGATAGGAAAAGTAAGTTTTATTTGTCAAATCGTGTCTTTTGAATGTAACTATATTTGATATTGTATTATATAATAATTGATGTGATTAAGTAATAATTATTTTAAATTGAAACATTTTTTTCCCGTATTTTTAAATAGATATAATCAGTCCAAAATGATGTTTTGATCCGACAAAAACCCAAAATACATGAACCAATATAATCCAAACTAGACAAAATAATCTATATAAATTCAATTATACAAAGATAGGGGGTAAGAGATGGTGATCCGTGAGAGAATGAGACTTTTGGACGCATGCAACAGAAGATACTACTTGTTTTTTTCTGTACGTACAACATTGTTACACACATGTAGAGTAGACGTGGTTGATTTGTTACAACGGCGGTGCAATTTTGTCGATCACCCCTGCAATTATTTATACTGTTTTTCCTTTATTCTTTTCCCCTTACTAAATTTTAAGTCCTTTTTTGCAGGTGTGTCAATTTTTTCTCCTGGGCCGTGTAATTAATATTTTAGATGAATCGAATAATCAAGGCTAATTCTGTAAAATGTCACTCTAATTGGATCAAATCTCATTTGAAAAATAATTTTGGACAAGTCAATCTAAATTTCAAGTTTCAACCTAGACAGAAATTGTCAAACTATTTTTTCAAAATTTTCAAACCCACTAATTATCATTTTTATTAATATTTTATTATCTCAATATATTATTGAAACTATTGTACAACCGAGTTTTATGACTTTCTTTGGATCCATTACTCTTCAAGTGTTTTAAATTTTCGTTGTACCAAAACATCATTTCGAATGGGTTCCACGGATTCAGACTCACTGAACACGTGTTTCAACTTAAAATAATACTCAGTCAATTCAATCATCATACCATGTAATGTCATTTAGTTTAATTCAAAAATGCATAATTTAACACTTATCACCTACATTTTCTCCATAAAACTCCAACATCCAAAATATATCTAAACCACAACTCACATTTTCACAATTCACCATTTAATTAGAACTTTCTAAAATATATATTTAATACTTTTATGTCATGTTTCAATTGTTTCGCACAAGTTTCTATAGAATCTTCTAAATACCGGACTAAAATATTTTTTATCCATGTCAATATACATCCAAATAAGGCCTACAAGTTTCACCGAAAACTCTCAAACCAAGTTTGGAGAACAAATTCGAACGGAACCCAAACACAACTTTTCCATAATAGATCCAAATGTTGGCAAAAAAGTAACTATAATCCTTTAACTTTGCAAGAAGGCATAAATGGACACATGTAGCCCCGACAAGTAATTTACATCCTTTATATATTAACTTGTTGCAATTTTGGTCCTCTTACCCACAATTTTAGTCCTAATTTCGTCGAAATTAAAACCAATGCCAAAAATTGCCACGTTTTGAGGGGGAATGAAGATATGGAGGGGAATTCTATTTCTTGCCGTAATAATGAGTAGGTTAGGAACGAAATTGAGGGAAATAAAGTGATATTTTCAGTCCAATTTAAGCTAATTTGGCAATGTGACGTGATGGGTTACAATCGCATGACAAACATGACAAATTCCCAATTTGTTTGCTAGCGCGCCAATTATTAGGCACTAATCTTAATTCCGACAAGTTAAGACTAAAATTACGAATAAGAGGACTTAAATTACAGAACTTTAAAACACATGCAAATTGTTTATGGAACTACATGGTTATATTATTAGTTATGTATCTTTAATCAATAATCCATTTCACAGAACAATCTTTTATATTTCAATAATATTATTATTGATTAAATTAGTACACCAAATTAAAGGTTTAATTCACAGGTATCTTCTTTTAATAAGTTTTTTAATATTTTGTTTTACGGAAATAGACACATTAACCCTTCCTCTCCACCTCCTCCCCCAAATGAAAGTTTTAAACGATTACGCCTTCTTCTGCTATGTAACCGCGCCTAACATTGCAGTAAAAAGAAATCAAATTACCCCTCCACCCATATATACTTAACAGGGTAAAACTGCTCCATTAACAAGTTTTTCTGAGTAATATTGAATCATTGACAATTTGATTCAATTTAATAAACACAATATATATGGTAATTGCAATTTAATAGAGAAATTGCAATAAACCCTGCATGCAATTGCAATTTGGTTACCCTTAACATAGCACATGTCATATGCTAATGCTCATATAGTCATATAAATTTAGAAATTAAACCAAGTGGCCGGTAAATTATTATTTGATATATTTATGTTAAGGTGTCCATCCACATTGATTTGGCGAAGGGACGTGGCCTCTCGTTGTGTTTCGGTGAAAAGGATATTTAATTGATCAGGTTCATCGATTCTTTCTTTGTTCTATTCTTCCTTTTAGAAAATATCCCTTTGACTGTTCCTATTTTGGGGTTTTGCATAAAAAAAATTGATCATTCTTTTAGATATTGAGATTCATAATCAGAAATGCCAAAAATCATAATCAAATATCATCGATTTGAATAAAAAAAAAATTATCAGTTCATTGATTTGAATATAATAAAATTAAAGGTTACGCCAAATTTAAAATTCCAGAACAATGCTCTCAGATGTGGTATTGAGACTAAATGTCCCACATTGGTTGAAAATCATAGTTAAAACCACTTTATAAGGTCTTGGGCAATCCTCACCTTACAAGCTAGCTTTTGAGGTTGAGTTAGGCCCAAACTATGTCAGTGGACTTAGCCCAATCCATGTGATGAATTCTAATATGGTATCAGAGCTCAGGTTAAAATGGGTCACCTCCTTCCGTGATGGGCTCCTCCTTGTACGCATGATGGGCTTCAATATCTACCAACACACTTCACCCAGATAACAAAGGTCTGGGTTGTCATTATTCCTCCAGTTATTCAAGACTTGGAGTGTCATTATTCATCCGGTTAACAAAGGCCCGGAGTGTCATTATTCTTGTGTTGGGTCTTCACCCACATGTCGCAAATTCACAAGGTTGGGCTTTCATATGTCACGTGTTGGGCTTGTTTCACCCACACATTCTGCCCGCCCACACGTGAAGGGAGAGTATTGAGACTAAATGTCCCACATTGGTTGAAAATCATAGTTAAGACCACTTTATAAGGTCTTGGACAATCCTCACCTTACAAGCTAGCTTTTGAGGTTGAGTTAGGCCCAAACCATGTCAGTGGACTTAGCCCAATCCATGTGATGAATTCTAATATGTGGGACTGTGCAGTTTTATGCAGTGAATTTATTCTCGGTTATAAAGAGGAAATAAAATAAACTAAAAATAATACTTATTGTCTATTGTATCTTATATTCAAATAAAATCTCAAGTTCTACTGAGGTCAAATGTATATTAAAAAAAAAAAAGTGTTGATTGTTTCAAAATAATTTGGATTTAGATGTGACTAGTCGACAAAAAGAACCCCTAAATAAGTTCATTTTTATAACTTTAATAAGTGTAGTTAAGTAGTTGTATTAATAAACTTAATGAGACATAATTAAGGACTACCTATAGTAAATATTTTACACAAATAAAATTAGAATTTCAATAGAAAAATTAATTTTTTTTCTTCAGAAGGATCAGACAACATCAATAGTCGATATATATAATACAATACACGTACAAATTATATATATACTATATTTTTAACCAACTCAGCGTTATAATTATAACATATATAGTAACGACTCTTTACAACTAATAACACTGCACATTCAAATTGGTTCACTTGTACTCTTGACAAACATTAATTAATAGGTTATTATATGATTATTACTATAGTAATAATTAATCAATTTAATACTAATAGATTAATTAAATAAAGTGAGTATAGCTGATAAAGTTAAGTTAGAGGAGAAGGGAGGTGATCCAGAGGGAATCCAATGCGGTACGAGAGAGGGTTTGAGTAGATTCATGCACTCTAGCCGAGCCTCGGTTTTGGGAACAAGACCGACCCAGCTGGACCAACTTACACATTTTCCGCTCATTTGGATTATAAAAATACTATATACTATAGATTATTAACTTATACTTAGCCCAAAAGAACTGCATTTAGTTTCATCCTTTTGACTAGCATCATTGTCGCCATGTGCCAACACACGTGCACTACTTACCATAAAATGATTTATTACAAACAAAATGTATATTTTCATTATCATAAGAGTAAAACCTTACTTTTTGTTGCTTGAACTAATTTGCACGCCTAACAAAATTCCATCAAATCTTCGTGTAAGATTCAATTTATTACTTATTATCATTCTTTACATTTCATCTTTATTTTCTTAAACATGGTCTAGTACTCCTAGCTTGCAATAAATGGTTAATTGTTTTTTGATCCAGAGTTTTTAATAGTTTATACCTTCAAAGAGTTTAAAAATATAGTTTGAATAAATAAGGAATTGAATGAATATACAAATATTGAAGTTTGAAATTAAAACGTAAAAATTCAAATGTTCAGCAAGAGATTTTGAGTTCGATTCTTACTGATGTGTTTACTTTTTCTAATTTATTACTAGTATTTATAATTAGTTATCGTTTATATTTTCGTAGTAATTTGAAGAGATTTTGATATATCAATGTACTTATAATTTTTAAACGAAAAAAAGAAAAGACAGGAGAGGGGCAAGTCAAGTTGAGCATAAAGTATAAAACTTAATTGCATATATAAAAACTTGCTTGAATGAGATTCCTTAACAATTATTTAAATATCAAATAGAGTTAAAAACTTAAAATTTAATTACGTACAACTGGAGTGGATAGTCAAATTCCAAAAAGAAAAGAAAAAAGAAAAATGGAATTTGTAGCTGCGGCTATATTTTCTTCCTTGTTTGGTTGAGGGACCAAGTTGAGAATTTTAAACATAATTAAGAGTACTTAAGAAAAGGATGATCTATGTACAAATCACGATCTCATTAATTCAGGCTGAGAATGTTAGAACATAAATGTTTCATGGGTCTAGCAAAATTGAGTCAAAATTGTTTCAAAATAGAGTTTGACAAAACCCATGAAACTCATCACAAATTTAATCAAAAAACAATGCTCAAACTCTTTAAACTTAAAAAAATTTGATTTGACACATACCATTTAATTATTTCCCCCCAAACTCTATTTAAAAAAAAAAGACATTGATTTGACACATAACACATTTTTTTCCCCAAACTCAAACCAAGTGGGGTTCAACTATTTTAAAACCATAAAATTCAATATCCTAAACCTAATCAAAATAAAGTTTCAAATGTTTCACCGAAACCATCCAAACTATTTTTTTGAGGATTTTAAACTAAATTTGTGAGAATAAAATTAATTACAGGATCAAGATGTATTTGAAAGTGTGATTCTTTAAAGAACTAAAGTGTTATCGAGCTATAGTTATAAAATTAATCTAACAATTTTCTCTTAATTAATTCTACTCATATGAAATCTAATACATGAAGGATTGTTGGAATAAAACGAGAAGTAGATTTATAAAGAAATGGAGTCTCCCCTTTTATGCCATAATTAATACAGTATATTTTGTTTCTTCTTTTTCTTCTTCATTGCCAGCTTCAAGAAGTCATCTAAATATTTAATTTCCATCATTAAAATTTAAGTTGGAAAATAAATTTGACAATGAAGGAATGAATTTTATTCTTGTAAGTACTAAATCATTTTTTGGTTGTTTGTTTCATAGAAATAGAAAAAATGGGTTTTGTGTTGAATCTTGTTAATTTCATAGAGGTAAACAAATGTAATCAACAGAGATGAAGTAGTTATCAGTTTTTTCTTCTTTGTTGCACGCTTGAACAATTATTCTGAAGAGAAAATTGTAAGATGAATTAATCATGTAATTATAGCTCGCTGGCAATTTGGACATTTAAAGAATCGAACTTTATTAATTACATCTTATAATTAATTTTGGTTGGTAGTTTTAGTCCAAAGTCCCAAAATTGAGGGATCATGTGTCCCGCACGTGAAATAATATGCTTAAATTACATGTTTCGGAGCAAAACAAGACTAAAATTATCAAAAGAATTAATTACACGATGTACTAATAACCGATTCTATAATGAACTAAAATGCCAACCAACGTTAATAATAGAACTAATTTTGCAATTTTACCCTAATCATTCGTTCCTCAAGATTTTTTCATCACACAATCGAATTATTTCATTAAATTACAATTTCAAGATTTCATGAAATGATTGTCTAGCATGGACTTAAATACAAATATGTTTCTATCAATAACATGCAAACTACATTCACATTGGTCAATAATATCAACTTAACTTTTCCCATTTCGTAAATCAATAAATTAATAGGATAACATAACATATAAGTAATAGTATATGATTAATGTAAGGTGTGGATTTGATTAAAAGTATATCTTCCTCATCGTCGTTCTTATCCTAGGTTTAGAGGGCTTTTTTATTTGCTTTTTCTTCATAATTATTGTTGTAAAAACTAAAATCAAATATTAAAACAGGTTTAAAGTAATACAAACTCGTGCAATGCAATCACTGCCTTTTGACCTTTGACCAGGAAGGCACGTGAGCTGCATCTTTTGACTCAAATATCTCGACGATTCCGGGGACGTGCACGTGCACTTCTGTCTCTTTCTGGCATTAACTATTGTATAAGTTTAATTAATAGTAATAGTAATATTCTTAAACATTTTCTGTTCTTCACAGTATTAAAATGGTTTAGTATTAGTAACTAGTTAGTAGGGTAGTAACACAAACTTTTGCCAATAGATTTCTGCCGTGTCAGCGCCAACACAAAAATTTTATTCATCATTTCATTTGGTGCATGGCCTGGCCCTTGGAATAATACGTAGTAGGAGTACATTCGATGAAATTAATTGTCTTTCACTTGAGGTTATAAATTACTTAGATTTGTTGATTTGACTTCGATTATGTACAATATTATTTAAATTACACATATAAAGGTGATCAACATATTAATTAATTAATCAATTGTGATTTGCAACTTCTAATTCATTGCTCTTTTGTGCACCAATATATACGCGTCCAACATAATTCATATGTTTAAACTTTAAAGTTATCTCGACTTTGATCAAATCGAATTAGTACACTTTTATTAGGATTTCAACACGTACCTTTGTAGAAACTAAGTTCAAAACATAAAATATCCGAACATTCATTATCGACAATTCACCATACTCATTATCAATCATTCACTAAATTGATCATAATAATTCAGTGTATATATATATATATCTTTACAGGCAAAATCAAATAACATCTTCCTTCATTCGTCAGGAATCTTTTCAATAATCATCTAAATTGTTATTATACTTTATTGAATCTACATTTTAAGTAGGTTGATTCTGTGTTCCATTTACATTTGGATATGCAATCGAATTCCATCTAAAATAAAATCACGTGAGGATAGCATCAATAATATTATCTGGGTGTAGGTTTGGGCCTTCTATCGAGGAAATGGGCTTGCAAATTTAAATTTGAACTGGGCTTGGCAGTTCTTAGAAACCTTTTTTCCTATTCATTCATATTATATGAATACTAACAAATGCTATTTGATAATAAATTAACAAAAAGAATAATCATAAGAAATAAATTATCAAACTATGTATATCACGGTGACAGACCGATACATTTCCAAAATAGTAAAACACTTCTGTTCCTATGTGGGTGTTTTCCTAAAAATTAATTAATGTATCGTACACCATGGATCAAAATTTCGTTTCGAGTGTGTTTTTCGGTCAGACAAATATTGGAAACTTTTCGGAAATATTTCGGAAATACTAAGGAAAAATTGTAAAATTTTTTTACTAAATTAAGAAAAATAACATAGTTTAAGGCAAACAAATAGTTTCGAAATTACATTATGTTTTCGTTTCGCTTGATTCCAAAACGGAAACTTTTTGATGTTTTCGACGAAAAAGATGAATTTTTTTATCCATATTGTGCACGATGTAGTTGTATTTAATTGTATTATTTTGAATTGTTAATGGACGTTACGTCGAGTTTACTTTGCAAAAAGACTTTACAATTTGTTACATAATAGTTCGATCATATAGTGTAAAAATACTTTACTATTCAATGTATTCATTTAAAAAAGAATATGAAAAAATATTAATTGAATCTAGTTATGCAAAATAACACCCTGCAAAACCGGGGAAGATAATGCAATTTGGAGGTGCGGGGAATCGAACCCCGTGCCTCTCGCATGCGAAGCGAGCGCTCTACCATATGAGCTACACCCCCGATGATGTTAAATCAACTCAAACAATTAAAATAAATATTTTGTTTGCGTAAGAATTATCTATTCAAGTGATATTAGTGTTCACTTAAAAAAAGAAAAATAAGAAAATATCGTGCGAAGTATTCTATATTCAAATTTGATTAACGCTCTTTAAATACGTGTCAAACACTCTAATATTCATAATAAATTAAGAGTAATAACTAATAGATATTCATGTGAAATATTATTAACCAAACACACTTTCATTTATTTTGATGAAGTTATTCTCCCACAATGAATAATGTATTTAGTTGCGGTGGGCTATGGGGTGCGGGTGAGGGCACTATTGTTGATAGTATAAGGGCTTTCTAACTTCAATTTCACGTTTTAATATTAAAACGGTGACGATCTTGCTCTGGATTTAAAGTTAGTCGAGTGAAATAAGAATTCTCATAAACCTAACTCATACATTTGAGAGATTTCAAATAAATATAACTACTTTTTAGGATTACCTTTTTTTGATAATTTATTAATTTTACCCTTAATCGCACATCTCACCAACGTGATATTTTTTGGGGGAATGTAGGGTGATATTAAACGGGAATAGACTAAAATACAATCCCAATGATAAGTAACATAGCCAGAAAAAACACCAACATGTAAAGTAATCGAACACATGATTTCTAAGGTGCAATATGCTATTAAATTTTTCTGAGGTTGCAAAGTATAAAATGAATCTATTTCCAGAATTCATAGTTGTATTAAGCCATAGGTTTTAATTAAATTTGTGTTATTAGTATGTACCACCTTTTTTATTTTGATAAATATATATGAACCAACTTTCATGGAAGGGAAATTATATTACAAATTCCGTAATTATTCCTCCTCCGTTCATCCTTATTTCTCCCAATTTATGCAATTAGGGTTTTGGTTATTATTGACATTTACCCTTGATTTTAATTTAATCGACCAAACGCAAAAAAATTTCCTTGGACCCAAGATGGCAGACACGAGATATACAGAAGATAGAATCACTTGAATTATTATAGCTCACGAGAAGGGGCTTTCTTGTTTACACTAGATTATTACTTGAATTATAATCAAACTAGCACGGAAAAGAAGATCCTGAAAAATTGCAAAGAGAATGGGGATCACACCTTTCATTCCTATAAATGAAAATGCAGCTGCTACAATGAGAAAGACTCCGACCTATAGGTTTTCAGTTCTCCAGGAAAAGAATACGAAGAAGAATCTATATATGTATCTATGGAACGTAGTATGTACTGCTAAACTTCAATAAATATAGACTAAATGATTGTGTTGTATCTCCATTTAATTTTACTGAACACCTAAACATTTTGCCCAACGAAAACAACGAGAAACTTTACTTGGAAGGTTATAATCTGAAAGTGAAGAAGATGGATCATCTGTTGTTGCTATTATATCTTCAGCATTAGACCATATGTAAACTCCTCGTTCTTGTTGGCTTCCCGGGACTGTATTGTCCAGTATAAAAGCAATCAATAGTGTCACCACCATGTTCATCGACAAAAGTGCATTTATTGCAAAATCAAACTGAAAACCAAAAACAAAAACAATTATAAGTAACATCATAAAGGATGTTGGATATTGAGTGAAAATGAAGAAAACAAAAGATAGATTGCCTTACTTCTTTACTTCCACTGTGGACTGGGCCATCAGAAGCTGCTGAATAAGGGATGAGATAAGTAGGTAATATGTAACTGGACTCGGGTAGGTACTGCTGAAAATACGCTGGGATGGATAAACCGAGGAATAAAGAAACACCAACAATTGTTATGTTTCTAAAACTTGCTGTTTGAGTGTACTGCAGTGTTGAGAGACCTAATGCCACTATCATAGCCCACATGAAGCAAAGCACCGCAGCTGCTAAAGATTGAGGTATTGAAGCAAGAATAGCTCCAACTTTACCTACCAAATCAAAGTCGAGAAGTCATATCACATAGAGAAAATTTGTACTTTTAATGCCAAGGAATTGGACTATAAACACTTTTAGTCCGCGCTTTACAAAATTGCACTTTTAGGTCCCAATCGTTTTAAAATGTTTAGCACTTTTGGTCCTTTGCCTTTCCATCCAATTTTTGCACTTTTGGCCCCATAGAATAATCTTACTTTTTGCACTTTGGTCACTTAAGTCCCATTGGACTATCTCAGATTTGCACTTTTGGTTTCTAAACATGAACGGAAAGGGGCCGATAGGACCAAAAGTGCAAAACTTTTTATACTTTAAAAAAATTGGAATTTTTTTGAATTACAGAACCAAAAGTGCTGGCGTCAGGTTATGTGGGACTAAATATGAAATTTGCCATATTATCGTGATAAGTGAATGTCAAGGATGCGAATGTATTTTTTTTTTTGTACCTATGAATGAGAAGAGGATCAAGAAACAGGCTCCGATTTCCACAACCCTTCGGCTTGCAATTTTAGTTATGTCAATAGTATGAATATTCTCAGTCAAGGTAGTTGATCCAGTCCCTGAGCCCCAAAGACCAGCCAGTACACAGCAAAATCCTTCTAATCCAATTCCTCTACTAACAATGCCAGGTGTTGGGGCCTTTGCATTGATTCTCATGGATGCCGTGTGATATGTCCCAACCTGTATAGTTAAAATTTTGGATCAGTTCAATTTTTGAGCCACTACATGACTTTTAGCTCGATTAAATTCCCAAAAAAATAGATTCTCAACACAAACTATCTTCTTTAAGATGCAAAACAAGATTTAATTGCAAGTGAGTAGCAATAAATTAACTTCAATGAAGAGTATTCTTTACTTATTCGCTGTCAAGGAAAGTACATAGTTCAGGCAAAATTGCAATTTTAGTTTCACAAAGTCAAGTACATATTCATAAGAAAATTGCATTTTTAGTATCAAAAGACTGGACACACATAGCATTTTTACGCTCACACTTTAGAAAATAGCTTTTTTGCTTCCAACATTGATTTCTTTTGCACATTTCTTCCTTTCCCCCCTTCCCATCCTTATTATACATTTTCTGTCTCATTTAACTGTTTTTGTTTTGCAGTTTTGGTCTCAAATTTGATGAAAAAAGGGTTGAAGGACGAAATGTGCAACACATAATCAAAAAGTTGGAAGCAGAAGTGCTACTTCTGAAGGCAAGGGAGTAAAAGTGTCGACTACACAGGCCTGTGGGATTAAAAATACAAATTTCCCAATTCACATGTACAATATGTCAAATCATGCATACAAATAATCCTCCATTTCAATGTGGTGATTATTGTATGCAATAAAATCTTTATTTTTTTCTCTTTGTTTTTTTTAAATATATATTTCATTTGCCAAGAACATGGCAGTTCATCAAAGGCCTTTTGTATTAGTATTCTATATGTGTATCAGTTGCCATTAATTTGTAAGAGAAACGAAGATCGCAGATTTCGTAGAAGATTACTAACCGAGTCAATTGAAGCAACGAGTGAAACTACAATCATTATGATTGAAGTTCTCAAACGGAAGATAGGAATACCCCATTGCAAAGGGTATGGTATCCTGACCCATGCAGCAGTTCTCATTGCATCAGAAACATCTGTTCTACAGTGCTTCATTGTATATGCATGTTTTCTACAAGCATCTATAAGGATATTGGAGCTAGGTATGTCGGGACTACAACCTTTATAGTTATAAGCTCCACCGGCTGTTAGAAAAAATGCATACGCCCATATAATTACAGCGCTTAAGGGAACCTGCATTAGTCATTTTTTCGTATTTCAAATTTGCTTTTAGGTGAGAGGAGAAAGAATTATATGACATAAAATACATAATGTCATACATGTATATGTATATGTAAATACTTACTGCATATATTCGAAAAACTCTGTGGCCAAAGATGGAAATTCCTCTTAGGTACTGAAAACAACAGGGAAAAAATTATTTTTAGCTGATTTAGAATAAAATAAAATGGTATTAATATGATGAGTTTGAAGAAGTTTACCAAGGTAAAAATGAGAACCAGGAAGATCTCTGGTAGACTGATTTCCACACATGCACCTGCTTGAGGGAATCCATAGCTGAAAAATGCTAAACCCACTGAAGCAACTGTAGGTGCAACTACTACAGGGTTTATAAACCTGCATCATACGTCTCAAAAATGAGATTGTTCATGTTTATGTTCTTTGAACTGAATCCAAAATATATAATTGGAATATTTTCTTTGAGAAAATTGCAACTTTTAACATAAATATACAGGAACAGATATTGCATTACAGAAGAAGAATGAGAAATAGATACTTAAATATACCTACGATTACAGTGTATAATGCAATTTTGCTCTTTTGAGAGCGGAGGAGATTAATAGATGTAATTCTAACAAATAAGAATAGGGAAATTGAAAATTCAACAAAGAAATTCTTGTTAGATTACCTTAATATTAGAGACATCAAACCACTGAAACCCAATATACACTGGAAAATTGAGCCAATTATTATGGCCCCTTGTAATTCCCTCATAATGTGCCTGAATCTCTATAGAAGAAAGAAAATATAGTAAAAATATGGAATCAGACTCTAAAGGGAAACAAAAAATAGAAAAAGTTTTTAATTAAACATCCTTTTGGCATAGTGTCGAATTTATAGATACAGCAAAAGAGTTTCGAATTATATCAAGCAATAGAATGTGCTTACATGTTCCGTGAGATTCCGGAACTCTCTCGAGTTCATGATAGCTAATACAGGAGCCAAATAAACAAACGAACTGCCTTGAACCAATGGAAGACGAGTACCAAAGAAAGTGTGCAATATTGTTGTCATGCCAGAGAGTAGCAGCATTGTAGATATAACCGTGGCAGTATCTTTCTGTAATAATTTGAAGAAAAATATGAGAAACGAGTAAATATGATGTCCTAAAAACTCAATTTTTAAATAGTGAGAGAATATTCTTACATCAGTTCCACCCATTGCAGGTACAACAATCAGAGGAATGAAAATAAGAGAACCCGCCAAAGATAAGTAGTGTTGCAAACCATAGAATATAATTGGCACTGCATAGAGTTATTACCTTTAGTGACGGAATTTAAAATCGGAAATTAGGGGAGGGAAGAGATAAGGAACTGAAATTAGCTCCCATTATTGATGGAATAGAATGAAGCATGAGTTATATATGGAAACTCATCATGCTTATATGAATTAACATAAAAGCATCCAAAATGACAAAGATTGAATAATTCTCTATTTTTGTTTCTTACATATGGTTTACCTTTGTCAATTTCAATACAGTTTCATTTTCATGCAATCTTCAAAATCTTATTCTTTCTACTACACAATTAAAACACAAATTTAAAATTTTGCATTCCGAGAAGACTAAGATAAAAACTAGCACAGCCTAATAGTTAAGCAAATATAGTCATATAATAAATGCTAACATAAATGAAAATCAAATTCAATCAACACAAGATTAATTTTCTTTGAATAGAGATGAACCAAATTACCATAACCAGGATTATCTCTCAATCCACATATAATTCTTGGTGATTGATGCCATCCTCCTCCATCACCCGAATCCTCTCCATCTGGATACACATTAACACCTTCACCATCTTTCTTTTGTACATTTCCAAATGCTCCACCATCTTCACGATTCCCATTATGCCCTTCTTCCTTTTCGATATTTGTAGCCCTTAAAACAGTCTCTGTAGCTCCAATACTCTGCATCTCGTTCTCAACTCTCGCTCCCCCACTATTATCCCTTCCATTGTCGATTCTCACAATTGGTTCAATCTCATTTCGTCTTTTCCTCGTCCTCCCCAAAATTGGATCAATCTCAATTTTGGGTGATACAGAGTCATTCTTCTCAAGAATACCCTTCTCCAAATCAGACCTATCACCAAAGCCACCATTATTATTAGTGTTGTTATTATTATTAGTCCTCCCTTCATTCAATTCCCTTCTACCACTCACACTTCTCTCAGTCTCACCAGAGAAAGTTGACACAAAACCTGTCCTCTTAGCCCAAGATCTCAACTCCCTTGGATCATACCCTTTTCTTGGTACAAAAGGCTCAATTTTTGGCTGCAAAATCGAGCCCAGTTTCTCACCCTTTTTCCTATCACCCTTATTCCCCCTTTCCAAGCTCGACCCACCTTCCATTTCACCTTCCCCTCAAATGGGATTCAATTTTTTTCCAGGAAAAAAAACCTAAAGACGCAATTTTTCTGCTTATTTTCTCCGCTCTAAACTTAGTTCAAAACTTCAACTGACAAGTGAAGTGAGCGGTTTGAGATTGAAGAGGTGGTCAAATTTTTGGTGTAATGCTAAAAATGCTGATGTCTGGCGGTGAAGAGTGGGAGTGAGTTAGCTGATGGCAGCATTTCTTATGGGCTCTCTTCATCTTCTTAGTCACTTTACTTTTCTTTTGTTCTGGTCTGCAGCTCGAAAGTTGCTTTCAGTTCGAAGGCTTAATTACTGATATACCCTTGTCAGTGGCCGTTGAAACAATGCAATTTTATAATGAGTGGATGCCCTTTTGTAAAGTTTTCTTAGGTTTGAAGTGTACCATTGCCTTCTCTTTTATTTGAAGATAAAGAAATTTTAAGGGACCCTTTAGTTGACTCAGCGTTCGTTTGAGGGTTTTTTGCACTTTGTACTCCCAAAATATGGAAAATGGGCATTTTTTACCCTCAAAACATAAATTTAACACTTTACAACCTCAAAATATGAACAATTCAGCAATTTGCACCCTTTTTTATTTTCCTCAAAAAACCTAGGGACAAAATAGGTAGTTTATTTTTAGATTTTTGGCACTTTGCTCCCCCAAAACTCGAGAAATAGGCATTTTGCACCCCCAAAATAGAATTAACACTTAACACACTCGAATTAAGAACAACTCAGCAACTTGCACTCCCGAAACATGAGAAATGGACACTTTGAACCCCCTATACACAAAATTATCACTTAGCATCTCAAATTAAGAAAAACTAGCACCCCCTCGTTTTTTTCGGCAAAGTTGACCATCAGGGTCAAAAAAATCTAGGGGCAAAATAGGTAATTCATTTTTTTTTCTTAAAATTTGCAAAATACGATTATGAATACTAGAATATTCATCTGCAAAATATATTTTAACATATTTCTTTAATTACCAATTTTTCAAATATCCTCAAAGTATCCAAAAGAATTCGAAAAGTTTCTAGAAATTTAATACATAAAATTGACTGAATCATGTCACAAAAATAAATTTTAAGATGGAGAGAGAAATGAGTATTCTAGTATTCATAATCATATTTTCAAATATAAGGGGAAAAAATAAATTACCTATTTTGCCCCTAGGTTTTTTGCCCCCGGTGGTCAACTTTGCCAAAAAAAGAGGGGTGTTAGTTGTTCAGTTTTCTTAATTTGAGGTGCTAACTGCTAATTTGGTATTTAGGAGGTTCAAAGTGTCCATTTCTCGTGTTTTGGGGTACAAGTTGATGAGTTGTTCTTAATTCGAGGGTGTTAAGTGCTAATTCTATTTCGGGGGTGCAAAGTGCCAAAGATCCAAAAATGAAGTACCTATTTTGTCCCTAAATTTTCTGAGGAAAATAAAAGAGAGTGCAAAGTGTTGAACTGTTCATATTTCGGGGGTGCAAAGTGTTAAATCTATGTTTCGAGGTTGCAGAGTGCCTATTTCTCATATTTCGAGGGTCTAAAGTGCAAAAACCCGTCGTTTGAAAAAGGAAATTTTGCGGGCAAACCTCGCATGAAAAAAATACTTGAGTAATTTTTTAGTATAAGATAAATATAGAATAAAATAACTTGTGGTGATAAGTAATCATACAAGTGCATAATTTCTTTTAGGATTATAAGATTCACATTCTCTATCACTTTTCTTAATCATTTTATAGATAATTTACATTGTAATTTAATTTTAAATTTTCGAATTTTAAATTTTCCCATGACTTCATCTTGAGAGTGCAATAAATAAACATATCAAAATTTTAAATAATCAGCTAAATGTTGCATAATCATCTTTAACATATTTGAGCCCTTAGACCATCTCCAACAAGCCATTTATAACTCAAAATATAAAAAAAATTATAAGTTTTGGCAAAAAAATGAGCTCCAACAGAACTCTTATATTATAAGACCCAGCAAAAATTATAAGTTTGGCCTCTTAAATATAAATATAAGAGGCCAAAGTTAATTTTTAAAAACTCATTTTGCATGGAAAGTTGTACTTTCCCTATTTTAAATAGTAATTCATATTATTTTTTCAAAATAATACTCCTATATTTTAATTTCATATTACTTTCACGAAACATTTAATTTAAATTCATAGAACACGATTATTTAATTTAAATTCATATTATTTTCTCGAAATTATGAAATTTTAAAAAAGTAAATTTTATTAAATAAATAAATATTATATATATACTAATATTTATATATAAATTATTATTAAAAATTATTTATTAAATATAAATTAGATGTTGGAGTGAAGTGGTGGTGTTGTTGTATAAAGTAGAATCTTAAAATATAAACTAGCTGTTGGAGTGCAGAGTAAAAAGTGGACATGTATAATACTGTTCACTCCGTAAATTTTAAGATAAGAGGCCATAATTTAAGAGGACTGTTGGAGATGGTCTTAGTGACATCATGTAGTCGACATATCATTTTTCAGGAATGAATTTTTGTAATTGGGTGTTATTTATGAAGTATGTATGGTACTAAAATTTTCAAGTTGTGCATTCATGTTGGTGTTGGCTTGGCGCGGAACAAGGTGATCTTTGAGGGCAAATGATGCCATGGAGGTCCTACTATTCAAGAAGAAATATTGGATTGACATTCGATAGACTCGGCCAAAGTTCTGCAACCCAAATATTAAGAGGACGGATGCGGTGGCGTCCCCCGAAGCAGGCAAGGTAAGTGCATCTCTAATAGTTAGAGGGAGGGGAGGGGAATTTTTTTTGGGGGGGGGGGGGGGGGGGGGGGGGGGGAATAAAAGGCAAAGGCTTGCCCTTCTTATTCATAAAATAATCAACCCAAATTAAATTATTTTAAATTTTAGTTAATTTTATAATGTTTAAATTATTTAAAAGAAAATCTTAATAAAAATATTTTTTTAAAACCTCAATGATAAACCTTCTTACACTTAATTTTTTTTCTTACAAATAATTTTAACTCAAATAATTATAATTTGTGGGTATACGGGGGGGGAATAAAAGGCAAAGGCTTGCCCTTCTTATTCATAAAATAATCAACCCAAATTAAATTATTTTAAATTTTAGTTAATTTTATAATGTTTAAATTATTTAAAAGAAAATCTTAATAAAAATATTTTTTTAAAACCTTAAAAAAACCTCAATGATAAACCTTCTTACACTTAATTTTTTTTCTTACAAATAATTTTAACTCAAATAATTATAATTTGTGGGTATACGTGATTATGATTTTTTTTAGATTAAAATATAACCTTTTATAAAAATACGATTTAATTTAACAAAATTATATATTAAGTTTTATTTTTTTATTGTTAATTGTAACTCTATTTTATTATTATTAATTATCACATCTCTATTTTTTTTTTTTTTAATTATTATTATTATTATGATGAGAGTGATGGTGAAAAATAAAAATATAAATATGCCCCTAACTATTGAAGACGACTACCAAGGGGGAAGGGGTGGGGGAGGGGGTAAGGGGGACAATTTTTTTTTCTTTTGGGACTGAATCCTAGTGAAAGGAGACTCAAGTGTGGTCGGTTCATAATATTCTATAACTACATAAAATCCAAATTGTGCAATGAAATAAAAATAAAGGAAATCTTACTTTTAACTAAATGCCAATCAAAAAGTCAAACACGTTTATGGCCCTTTCTGTAATTCAATTCTGACTGCGCTGCGGTACACCCAACCCCACTACACATCTAATCTTCCTTGAACAAAATCAAATTTTAGCAAAAGAAAAAATAAAATCAAATTGAAACAATTTACGAAAATCAGGAACAACAATGACTTCCTCCGACGCAGTAGAGCTCTTGAAGAAAGAAATCCCATTAGAGCAGGACACTCTCGTTCTGTCAAATGATGTTAAGACCGGTTTGGTTCTTGTTGACATCGTTAATGGCTTCTGCACCCTTAATTCCGGCAATCTGGTAAACCCTTTTCGATAATTATTCATTATGTCATTTATTTTTGTATCAAAATTAGTAATTATTGATTTTATTCTTATTTTTATTTCATGTTTAAAAAACAATTTTGAGACAGGCCCCACAAGCACCTGATAAACAAATTGATGGAATGGTTGATGAATCTGTGAAACTTGCAAAAGAGTTCTGTAAAAAGAATTGGCCTGTATATGCTTTGCTTGATTCTCATCATCCAGATATTCCAGAGCCTCCTTACCCTCCTCACTGTATAGCTGGAACTGATGAATCTAAATTGGTTCCGGGTAATAATTAAATACTCAGTTGTTTTATTTTTCCTGCAATGTCGATGTGGGATACAATAATGTTGCTTGGTACCTGTGTAGCTTTGCAATGGCTTGAAAACGAACGAAATGTGACACTTAGATGTAAAGATTGTATTGATGGATTTGTTGGTTCGATGGAGAAAGATGGCTCTAATGTCTTTGTGGATTGGGTTAAAGCAAATGAGATCAAAGTTGTGAGTATTTGACCCAACTTAAAAATTGGTTTTTTCAATGTGTTTATGTGATTGTGTTTTTTCTGTGAAGTTATTGGTTGTAGGGATATGCACGGACATATGTGTTCTCGATTTTGTTTGCTCTGTACTCTCGGCTAGAAACCGAGGATTTCTCACTCCATTGGAGGATGTGATCGTGTATTCTAATGGTTGTGCGACTTTTGATCTTCCGGTCCATGTTGCGAGAAATATCAAGGGTGCACTGGCTCATCCACAGGTTAAACATTCTTATATCGACTTAGTTGTTCTTAATTCGATCTCACGTTCCTTTCTACTGCACCCCGTTTGTGCCCTTTTGCTATTAAAAGTAAAGTTTGCAAAACTAATTCAGAATTTAATCCTTTCCCGTATATCCTTTGCTATCTTTTATTCTCTCTTATCTATATTGTTACACATTTTGCAATTGTATATGGAACATCTGAAATATGTAAAATTAAGAACTTGAACTACGTTTATCTTGCTGAGGATATTTATGTAGATGGTACATGCTTCTTATTGATCTTATTATGTTTACTTGTGATAGGAGCTAATGCATCATGTAGGACTCTACATAGCCAAAAGCAGAGGAGCAAAGGTTGTTTCACAAGTTTCATTTGGTATATAGCAATTATCTTGTACTCAAATTATCTGTGTAAGAATATTTATATTTGGTGACCTGAGAGAAGAATTTCACGCATTTTCGTTCGATGTTTGGTCGTGTGTTTGAACCGAGTTTTTGCCATGTAATTGTAACACAACTATGTTATTCTTACTTGGAACAATTACCGGTACATTAATAAAATTTGAGGCCCATCTACAAAATTAGTTAGATGGTTTTAAGCATGCAACTAAGTTACTAACTTTCCTAACCAGGTATGTTAAGCATTAAAAATGATTAATGGCAATTTACCTCTCATGTGATATTCATAATGTTTAATTTACCCCTCTGTGATTTGAAAAAGAGCAATTTACCCCCCTGTGAAAATTTTAAAGAATCAATTTACCCCCTTGTGCTAGAGAGTTTAACTCACTTGCTAAAATTGAGAGTGGCATGAAAAGTGTTTTATAACATAGGGGGGTAAATTGTCATATTTATCATAACACAAGGGGATAAACTGTCACATTATCATAACATAGGGAGGTAAAATGCCACATATAACAATGTCAGGGAGGTAGTGTGAAATTTTTATAAAATTACAGGGGGGTAAGGTGCTCTTTTTCAATTCATAAGGAGGTAAACTGAACATTATGAATATCACAGCGGGGCAAATTGCCATTAATAACAAAAAAAATCAGTAGTCCAGATAGTAACTCAAGTAGATATATATAGAAATCATCTGATCAAAATAACAATACATAGTAACTCAAGCCTGAAACTGAAACCGTACAAACTGAAGCAAACTACTACAAGACCACATGGTCGGGCATAGAATCAAAGGAAAGAAAATACCATAAATTTAACTGACATAAATGAATGAAAACAGAGAATGCAATAGTGCTGTTCATCTTAAAAACTAGTTTGAGGGTGGTGGCGCGAGGAAGGGAATAGAAGGCATATTAGCTGGAATAGTTGGAAATGAAGGCAAAGTGGGCATTGAAGTGGCTGGCAATGGAGGCAGTGCCATCGTTGGAATGGTGGTTGGCAATGTCGGTAAAGATGGATTAGTTGGAAGCGTTGGCAAAGGAGTGGTTGGCAGTGGTGGCAATGATGCAGCCGTGGGCAAAGTTGGCATGGCGGGCAGTGGTGGCAATGTGGGAAGTGTCGGAATTGCCGGTTGAGAAGTTTGCAATAGGTTCCGGGCTCCCATACTTTGGTCCATGCTTGAGAATGAGATTGCTAGAACCAAACATACTACAATTTGAAAGTTATGGGCTGCCATTGATTGAAAATTAATTGATTGAGGATTTTTAATTCAGAAGTTGAAAGAGAAAATGTTCTTGTGGTTTGATTTAGAATAATAAATTTGTCTCACATATTTATAGATGGAAATTTGATGAAGAGTTTTTGGACTTTGATTGGATGTGGTTCGGGTAAGTTTGAATAAGTGTGGTTAGGTTAACTTTCTTTGATCAAGTAGCTAGATTTGTACCAATAAAGATTAATTGGTTAAACAAAGTCCAACTATGTATGTATCTTCTTAGAATTTGTGGTTAATTTATGTGCGTGACATGAAAGGTTGTATATAGAAAAATTAAAGGATTAAAATGCAAAGATATTCCCTTTGTTTTTTCTAATTTACAAAAAATAAAATCTTGTGTGTTATTTTTATTGGTAAACATCTCCATGTGTTAGCATTTTCATAAGCGAAAAAATTCTATGTTAATATTTTATTTGTTCAATACACAAATTTGCAAATTAAGAGTTTATTGTAAGGGGATTTTGCTATTTTTTTTTGAAGACATGAGATTATTGCCAATTTTTAAATTCATAAGGAGGTTATTGTTAATTTTTTGAAGTGAAAAATTGTGTTTTCTCATTTTATTTAAAAGAAAATATAACATTTAGGGGTATAATTGTTACTTCCCCTACAAATCATGAAGAATGTTGATCGTATTTATAATAAGTAAATCATACTTGTGTCTTTAGCATATTAATACAGGGATCTTTCTAATAAAAGTAGAGTTAATGATGATTTAACCCCGTTATAAAAGTTTCACAAAGTCTTCTTGAAATTTTTTAACTTAAAAAAATATGAATTGACAAAACTATCCCTTTTATATATTATACTTTGATCAAATCAACTTATTAACATTTGTGTTATTATAAATGTTGTACTTTATCTCCCCTTGTGTTATGATAAATGTGGCATTGCACCTCCTGAATTATGATTAATATGACAGTTTACCCCATGTATTATAATAAATATGACACTTTACCCCATATGTTTTAATAAATGTGACATTTTACCCTCTCATGGTACATTTGTCTTTTTACGCATCACTTTTCATGCCTACTTTCAATTTCGACAAATGTGTTGGACTCTTTGTTGGAAGGGAGTAAACTGCTCCTTTAAAATATTCACATAAAGTTAAAATATTCTTTTCAAATCATAGAAGGATAAATTTAACATCGTGCATGTATTATAGGAGTAAGTTAACATTAACCCAATAAAATTATCGAGTTCTCTACCATGCAATTAAAAAAATGGTGATTTACACTCAGACCCCCTCAGGTTTGGACATATTACAAGAAACACCCCGTTGTTTTAATAATTACAGGGACACCCCCTCAGGTTTGGGCATATTACAAGAAACCCCTTACGGCGTTAAAAACAAACGGAATTTGATGATGTCAGCAAAAAAAAATTATTTTCCAAATTTACCCCTGGCTAAATATACCCACAGGGGGTGTCTATGTAATAATATTATACCACATGGGGTGTCCATGTAATAATATTATATCATAGGGGGTGTATTTGAAATATTACAATAACTTCAGGGAGTTACTTATAGCCAACGGTCATATTTTAAAAAATGACCAATGGATGTTAATGTTTGCCATATATTTTGACCATATAAAGAGAGAATAGCAATTTATGTCCCAATGGCTCTAAAAAATAAAAGGCAAATAAATTATTTGGCTTCATAATGACTGGTGTTATAAAACAAAACCAACATCAATCCGTAAATTAAATCCATCAAGTACGGGGCAACCCACCACCCATAAGATCGGTTCAACCCAGATAACGTACGGAATCCTAAATGAAAGGATTTCTCCTACAATGGGGGAATTTCAGATGTTTCTCTTATAAATAATGTTCTCAATTTCAGTAAATTAACATAGAAAATTGTTGTGATTAATTTTATTTTCATTGATCCAAAACAAACACGACTTCTTTTTTTTGTTTTTTATTGATCTTAAAATTATTTATATATTTGAAAACTATATTCAATTTTTTTCTTTTAACATGGAATTAATCTATCAGTGATTGATATAGGGCTAAGTTGCTAACTTTCCTAACCATAAATAGGACCAGTCATGTAAATTAAGCATTAAAAAAATAACAAAAACTATACATCAGTCGTCGATCGAGATATATAGTGATTAACTCAAAATAGATATATATAGAAATCATTTGATCAATACAATAATACATAGTAAGGTCCCAAGACGGAACATACAAACTGAAGCAATCAATCAAGCAAACTACTACAAGACCAAATATATATAGTCAGGCATAGAATTAATCAAAGGAAATTACAATATAATTTAACGACATAATTGAATGAAAATATATAGCTAAAGAATGAAATTATATATCCTTGCTAGCTTCTCATCTCAAAAACTAGTTTGAGGGTGGTGGCGCGAGGAAAGGAAAAGAAGGCATTGTAGTAGGAATCGAAGGCAAAGTGGGCAGTGAAGTGGCAGCGGGCAATGGAGGTAATACCATCGTTGGCAAAGGAGTGTTTGGTAGTGGTGGTAGTGTGGCCGTGGGCAAACTAGGCATGGTGGGCAAGTTAGGTACCGTGGGCAGTGGTGGCAATGTGGCTTGAGGAAGTGTCGGAATTGTGGGCAGTCCCGGTTGAGAAGTTTGCAATAGGTTCCGAGCCCCCATGATTTAGTCCATGCTTGAGAATGAGATAGCTATAACTAAACATACAACAATTTGAAAGTTATGGGATGCCATTGATTGATATATATATACTTGCTTGTGGATAATTGATTTCAAAGTTGAAAGAGCAAATTGTCTTGTGGTTTGATTCAGAATAGGAATTTTATCTCACGTATTTATAGATGGAAATTTGATGAAGAGGTTTGGACTTTGATTGGATTTAGTTCGGTTAAGTTTGAATAAGAGTACTAGTTAGGTTAACTTTCTTTGATCAAGTAGCTAGCTATATTTGTACCAATAAAGATTAATTGGTTAAACAAAGTATATATATATATATGTATCTTTTTAGAATTTGTGGTCAGTTTATGTGTGGGACATGAAAGGTTGAATATAGAATGCAAAGATACTCCCTATGCTTTTTCTAATTAGCATAAAATCTTATGTGTTATTTTTATGCAAAAATTTCCATGTGTTAATATATCTTATTAATTCAATGCACCAACTTGCAAATTAAGAGTTGATCGAAATTGGGGGTTTCTGCTATATTTTTAAGAGAATATAAGATTATTATCAATTTTTTAATTTTTTTTCTTTAATAAGTAATCCCAACTTTTTAAATTCATAAATGAGTTATTGTCAATTTTTTTTTTTTACTTTTCTCATTTCATTCAAAAGAAAAAATCACATTTAGGAATTGCCACTTCTTCTACAAATCATTATTTACAACTAAGTAAAATATACTTGCAAGTCCAAAATCATTTTGTAGATTACTGCCTTGTTATATTTGAGTTCGCTTCACCGTGTTTTATCTTCAACACCCAATGGACAATTTACACCTTTCTAAAAAACAAAAGGGCAAATAAATTTGTTATTTTATTCGCAAAATAACCCCTCCTACATATTTTGCAAAAACACCCCTAATCGCCTAAGATTTGACAATAATCCCTCTGTTGACTTTAAAAATTAACAATAACCCCCTTTATTCAATTAAAAATTTGACAAAATTTTAGTACTTATTTGGATATTTGGATTAAATAATAATTAATTTTTTAAACCTATTATTGTAAAACATATAGAAGATAGAAATGTACATATGTTTGTAATTTAATTTATAAAAAATATTAAGCTTCTATAATTTTTGAGAATGTATAAAATATAAAGAAAATAAACTTATGTGTATATTTTATAGTTTTAATAATATTTGTATTTATATTATTTCGTAACATGTTAATTTTTTTTTAATATCTATATATATAATATTTTTGTGCGTCATATTATTTAAAAAAAATATTAATTAATAGGACATGCGCGTGCATTTTTCCAATAATAAAAAAATGTCAATAGTTTAAATAGTAACTCAAGTAGATTTATATAGAAATCATTAGATCAATACAATAATAGTACTCAAAAGTACTCAACATACAAACTGAAACAATCAAGCAAACTACTACAAGACCAAATAGTCAAGCATAGAATCAAAGGAAACAAAGTACAACTTATCGACATAATTAATGAATGAAAATAGCTAGAGAATGAAATTAATTATATATGCTTGCTTCTCATCTCAAAAACTAGTTTGATGGAGGAGGCGCGAGGAAGGGAATAGAAGGCATTGTAGTCGGGATGGTTGGAAACGAAGGCAAAGTGGGCATTGAAGTGGCTGGCAACGGAGGCAGTGCCATCGTTGGCATGGTCGTTGGCAATGTCGGTAAAGATGGATTAGTCGGGAGTGTTGGCAAAGGAGTGGTAGGCAGTGGTGGCAATGATGCAGCCGTGGGCAAAGTTGGCATGGCGGGCAGTGGTGGCAATGTGGGAAGTGTCGGAATTGTGGGCAGTCCCGGTTGAGATGTTTGCAATAGGTTTCGGGCACCCATGATTTGGTCCATGCTTGAGAATGAGATAGCTATAACTAAACATATAAGAAGTTGAATGTTATGGGCTGCCATTGATTGATGCTTGTGGATTCTTAATTTAAAAGTTGAAAGATAAAATTGTCTTGTGGTTTGATTTAGAATAGGGAATTTGGCTCAATTTATAGATGGACATTTGATGAAGAATTTTGGAACTTTGATTGGATGTAGATCGGGTTAGTTTGAATTAAAAGTGGTTAGGTTAGCTTTCTTTGATCAAGTAGCTAGATTTGTACCAATAAAGATTAATTAGCTAAACAAAGTCCAACTATCTTCCTAGAATTTGAGGTATATATGGATTAAAATTTTCATACGCAATACACCAAAAATTTCAGTTTTTTAATTAATCGAAACGAAAATATAGAGTAATTTCTACTTTAAAATCTTTGATTTATACTCTTTTCAAATGCTTTTCGAAAAAAAAAAAAATTTAGAATTTTTTTTCAATATTTAATTGACCGAAACATACTATAAAAATAAAATTTAGTCCATAATTACATGTGTTATGAAAGGTTGTATACAAAAAAGTTTTAAGTACTGCTACTATTTATTAATTGGTCGGGATTGTTTATGATGGTGGGGTCAGCTGAGAATATAATCTAGCAGGTCTATAAGTAATTTGGCAAAAAGTGGATACATCTAAGTTCTAACGTAACGTGTCAATCCAAGTAATTTTTAGACAACATTCGCAGATTGGTAAGCTTTAGAGAGTGAGTAAATTAGTAAAGATTTGGAGGATAGGTACATCTTTTGTTTGGTAAAGATTTTTTGATCTCGAATCGTATACATATTAAACCATGTTTAAATAATATTTGTCATTTGATAACTTTTAACACGTGATTCGAGCTCGATTTAATAAATTCAAAGTCTCAAACTAACAAACTTATTTTAAATATTAAGTTACTCGAGACTGACGACATATATGTGACTCAATTGAAGCTCGTTCCAATTTGTTGAAATTTTACAATCAAGTCAAATTCAAATATAATTTTTAACCTAATAAAAAAAATTCAACCGTAAACATTGTTCAACATACGCAACTCATTAGGCATCTATCTAGAAGGGTTCATATGGGTTGTTGTTGTGTCGGTTTCTCTTAATTTTGATTTCGGAAGAACTAATTTGAGTTGTTTCAGGGAAACCTTTGAAATACGATTTGAATTAAGTTAGATATTGGATTTATGGGTTTTAAAAACTTGATTTAGGATTATTTGAGTTGAGCATACTTATTGGATTTATATGAGTTTTAAACTAAGTCGTTTTAGCAGCGTTCGTTCAAGTGGCGACGTTGGGATTATGGGTTGGGGTGGTGGATGGAGGAGGGGCCGGGAATGGGAGACTAGGCTGCAGTTTGTTTGATTTTTTCCTCTTTTTTTTTTTTCCTAATTTCATTTTTTTTTAATTCTTTATTTTTGTTTTGTTTTGTTGTTGTAAATGTAAAAAGAATATCTTTGATAGTCGTCATGTACTCTGCACGTGAAGTCAAGTGCACCGAAAAATGTCCAAAAAAATTTCATTATGAAACACAATAGTAGAAGTGTTAAATTCTTCTTAGAGAATACGAAAATGTCAAAAGTAATTTATAAAGAGGCCTAGTTTTGTTCTTGAGCTACTTCCATTAAATTAAACTATTCAATATCAAATCAATTTTGTCTAATAATGTACATGTATGTTTGTTAGTGGTTTGTTATACATATCAAATCAAACTTTCAATAAAATTTATTATTAATTTGATAACGTAACTTTTAGAACACGATTAAAGCTCGAATTGATAAGTTAAAAATTGATAAATTGTATTCAAATTTAAATATCAAGAAACTCCAATTCAACTCGATTTGAAGCTCGTTCGAACTTGGTTCGTTAACAATTATACCAAGTTCAAATGTAATATCAAACTCGATAGGAATAAACCAAAATTGCACAATGAATAATTTAACATACTCAACTTGTCACACCCATACTCGTTAGGAATGTGCCCGCCAAAATGTTCCATGACAGGAGGAAAAATTATTTGGTGCATCCGTTGCATTTATGACGTGGTGCAACAAATAGTGAAGATTAAATGAGAAGCTAATCTATGGTTTCATCATCATCGTATATTTGTGTGCAAAAACTATTTTGAATAAATTAAATTCTATAGTTTGTTGCACCATGCCTTCCATGTAGCGGATGCACCAAATAGTTTCTCGACCCGGAGATCTTGACCCCTCAACCAATTTAGAGTTTTGAAGTACTATTAGAATTAAAATTCATTACAATCTGCAGGCCTGTTATTGAGGGAGTGTTCTTTGGTCATTTCATTGATTAGTATGAACATAACATGCACCTAGTCAATTGCAATTTCATATAAATAAGATTGATCTTAGCAATAAAAATACTTAATAAATAACTCATGGATTCCATATTAAACACAAAGAATGTGGAAATTAATAGTCTGGGCAAGTGCACCAGTACTAATGAAGATGTCACACATACAAGTACACAGTACAAGTTTACAACGTATTACATAATGTATAAAAAATAAAAATACAAGCTGAAGCAAATAACAATACAAGAAAACAAAGTAATGTTTATATATAGTAGAGTAGAGCAGGATAAATGATAAAATGATTGAAACTGCATGTGATCAATTAGGACTAATTAATTTGATGGAGGGGGCGCGAGAAAAGGGAAAGAAGGCATTGTAGTCGGCACCGTTGGTAAAGGAGTGTTTGGCAGTGGTGGTAGTGTGGCAGTGGGTAAAGTTGGCATGGCGGGCAGTGGTGGTAGTGCGGCAGTAGGCAAAGTTGGCATTGTGGGCAGTGTTGGCAATGTGGCGGTGGGCAAAGTTGGCATAGCGGGCAGTGGTGGTAGTGTGGCGGTGGGCAAAGTTGGCATGGTGGGCAGTGGTGGAATTGTGGGCAAAGTCGGTTGAGAATTTTGCAATAGATTGCGAGCCGCGGAATTGGGATGAATGCTTGAGAATGAGATGACCATAACTAAAGATAGGAAAATGTGAAGGTTGTTGGATGCCATCGATTGAAATATTGATTGAGGATTGATGACTGATAATTTGATATTGATTTGAAAGTTGAGAGAGGATATTAATTGTATGTGTCTTGTTAATTGGTTTGATTTAGAATCACAATTTGAGTTACATATATATAGATGGGAATTTGATGAAAAGTCTTCAAGTTTGATTGGATGTTGTTCGGGTAAGTTTGAAGAGGAACTGATTAGGTTATCTTCCTTTTAATTTCATCATCAAGTAGTAAGACTTATAGTTAATTAAATTGTTTCCTAGAATATAGTACGTAGTAGTATTCAAACAATGATTAGTTAAATGAAAGACATTTTTTAATTTCAATTAGGATTTAGGTGTAACAAGAAGGTGCACTTGGATGGTTCAAAATCGAATTTGTCAGTACAATAAGTTGTTCTTGCTGATGTGAAATTGTTCAGAAAACAATGGTCAAGACCAAAACTGAAAATAACAACAATTTCTCTTTTATGCAGGTGTCTATACAATTAATTATTCAAGAATTATACTACCAAAATCATGAACCTTTGATCTAGGCTGAACAAAAAGGAATTTAAATGAATAATCAACAAAGCAATTCCTTAAAATCTGAGTTCTTTACAAATGAATGTGAGTTCTTTACAACTGAAGCAAAATTCCTGCTTCAAATAAGCTAAAAAATAATAAAAATTCATCTATCCACATATATGAACTTCTAAAAAGAGTACATAAAAATACATTTTAAGAATGGTTTGACATATTAACAGCACCTCTGAGAGCATTGTATCTTCTATTATGATGCATACGTGAGAAAATCGATATCTTCTCCTTCTTCGGTTTCGTCCCAAAGATAAAAGAACGCAAAGGAATCCGATTCTTCGATTCCGGTTGATCACTAGAAATACCAAACTCCTCATTCAAACTTCTCAAAGTCTTTTCAATCTCCATTTGAAGTGCACTTACATGATCCAAGCCAGCTTGTAGTTCTTCTCTTACCTTATTGTTCTCTTGTTTCATATTCAAAATCTCGCCTTGGAATCTCGCAGCTTGATAGCTACTAAATTTGATCTCATCTTCTTCAACTCCTTCCTTCAAGGATTTAGTGATTTCCTCTTGAATTCCGCACAATGATTCAAATCTTCGATTGAGTTCGTCTTTTAAAGATGCACTTTGATCCAACCAAACCGTAAGTTCCGTTTGGATCTCCCTTAAATGTTTGTAAATTGGACGAACTTCCGATCTCACCCCTTCTTGTTTCTTCTTCTCCTTTAGTTTCGATATCTCATCTTGTAGATCTTGAACCTCGGTTTTGAATTTCTGAATTTGATGAAACGAAGTGCTGAATCTTAACCAGAAATCGAGATTTTCATCTAGAATCGCGTCAATACTCGATCGAAGCTTTTCTTCAACAATAGAAATGGATTGAGTTAATTCATCTTCTTCACTGTCGACCGTGACTGAAACATCATCAAAAGCTTCTTTCTTGTCCAAATCTTCACTTCCGTTATTTAAGTTTAACTTTTGGCGAAGATTGTGAATCTCTTCATCCCTTTTGAGAATAGCTTTCTTTAAACCTCTCATTTGTAATGTTATGTCAAATTGGCTATCTCTATCTTTCTTCTCTATGTCACCAAGTTTCTTTTTCACGTCTTTATAATTCCGCAGAATCGCGGTATATTCTTTAAGCAGAATCTTTTCTCGATCCTCCATGCCACTCAAGAGCATCTGCTGCCAGTTCATATCGTCTTCTTTCTCTGCCTGTCCTCCTCCTTGTGCTTCTGAAGAATGATCTGAAGAAACCTCTTCACTTGGTTTCTGGTCCAAAAACTTAACCGAATTTTTAGTTGTTTTTCCAATTTCTCCTTGTTTTACAATCATATCCACTTCTTTCACTTCCTCTTTTTCTTTTTCCGAAGATTTTAAGCTTTTCTCATTACCATTCCCTGTACTTAGGACCAACTTTTCTTCACCTTGTAATGAATGGGTTTCCTCTATCTCTTCATCTGGCTTTACGCTACTTAGCTTTTCAGACAAATGATCGAGGCTAGAACGAGCTTCATTAAAGTTCGATTGTAGATTGCTATTTTGTGTCTCGACATTCTTGTTTAGAATTTGAATCTTGGCTAGTTTTTCCTCCATTTCTTTCACTCTAGTACTCAAATTATAAGTGTCATCGATCAAATTTTCCTTTTCATCTTCCAAATTCCTAATCTGAGCTTGTAGATCATCTGCTTCTGTCCTTAAAGTATTAATAAGAACAGTTTGTGAAGAAACCGCGGTTTCTAAACTTATCACCTTATTAACTAACTGGTCTATTTTCTCCGCCAGTCCAGTCACAGTCAACGAAATCGTAGAAATCTCTTTTAATGTCTCGACCTCCTTGGTTTCTTCTCCCACATCGCTGACATCACCCATGTCTGAACTCGATAACTTCTCTTCATCAATGTGTTCTTCATTCAAACACTCGTTTCTGAGGGACTTCAAACGAAGACTAGCAGCCTCGATCTTCTTATACTCTTCTTTAGCTTCTTTAGTAGACTTGTCTTGTTTCACCTGCAATAGAGCTAATGCTTCTTGACAAGATTTAAGTGCTGCCTCTGCCATTAAAGTACGAGCCTCGTCATCCTCGATAACTCTTTCAACATCAAATTCATCCTGCAATCGACATACTTTTTGCTGCATCTCCATGATTTGGTTCTCAATTCCCCAGTACTTTGCTAGCCCAGTTTCGTACGAGCTTTTCACAAACTCTTTCACCGTTTGTAATCCTAGAATTTCCTTTTGAAGCTTGTCTATCTCTTCAAGTGCTTCATCCTTAGTCAAACCGGATTTCTCGACTTCTTTTGATGTTTTCTTGTCTTGTAATTGTTGCGAAGCTGTAGTTATGAGGCTTTTGAGACCTTTAATTGGTGCTTTTGGAACTTTTGGGACGTTTCCCGTATTTACCCCTGGTATTTGAGGAATTTTCGGAGTGGGAGATTCATCGTCCTCATCCATGAACTGGACTTGTTCTGGAAATACAGTTGCAATTGTGTGATTGGCATTTTGTAAATCTTTAGATAAGAGGTCATATCTGTCGGCCAAAGCTCGGAATGCTTTGTATGCTTCTTCGACTGAACTTATAAGCTCTGGCCTTCTTTTGTAGTACATTTCAGCCCTCTTGGCAAAGGAGTCTCCATCTTCTTCAATGAGCTTTAGCATACTCTGCACTTTTTCTTCCATATCTGCAATTGTAAATAATCTTGATGTCATAAACCATAAATTTAGCACACCACACCTCCTAAGTTCGTTAGCCTTTAATGAAATAATACGTTACCGTTTCTACCCTTCTATATCATAAATAAATTGGATTTAGATCCAACAAATATTAAAACAAAAGTCATTGTCATTCTCCCCAGAATAAATGTAAAGAAGATCGACATTTTTAGAAGAAGAGAAACACAAGATTCATTCGAACAACATGTGAACATGCAATGGATAAGTAGATTGTCCATTAGACATATCTCAGAAAGGTACATTGCTAAAAACTATGGGATATAATTGGGGTTATAATTGCCTTTTTAGCATTAAAATATCAATTGCACTTTTACGCGCATGAACAACACTGCACTCGTTAAGGAAGAGCATCGCTCCTTTCTAAATTTACCATAGAATAATCTGCGTATGGAGGCAGCAATTGGACAACATATTAACATGAAATTGATGGGTTTTCTCAATCAATTGAGCTAACAATTGATAAGCAATAAAACACAAGATCCATAACAAATAAAAAATAAATGCATCCAATCCAATTTCAACAATATTAGCACAAATTACACTAAATGTTTTCAAGAACTTGATTTTCTATGTAAGAAAAGAAAAAGGGACATACCCTGAAGGCTCTGATCGAGCCATTTCGATTGCTTAGTCCGAATGTGGCTAGCCCACCACCATGAATATGCATTGCTGGCAGCTCTCTGCAACATCTTTTTCTTACAATTGTTTAGGTGGAAAAAAAAGGTATTAAAACTCTTCCTCTTCTTAGACAATCCACATAGGATTTGATGAAGAAGAATTGAGGAAGAGAAAGAGTTTCAAACCAAAATTAAACAGAAACAAGAGAGGGAAATTATATATATATATATATATATACACATTGGGTTTCTTCTTTTGTTGTGTTTTCTACTTTTGGGTACAAGAATCAAGAATGAAAACCAAAGAAAGAAATGATCAGTGTCAAGACAATATTATGGTACCGTTGGTTATGAGTTATTTTCGCTCCAAAATTAGTGTTGGACCCTTGAGAACAGTTGACCATTTAAGAAATTGCTGTCTGAACGTGGCGTCCACTCTCCTTGAACAGCTTGGTTAGTATTGTCCTTCTTTCGTTTACCATACTTAATGGTAAATTAATTAATCAATCAATGATATTTCAACATTTATTTGCCAAGTATGGTTTCTCTCGTTAATAACTGTTAATTAATATATATGATTTTATTCTATTTTCAATAAAAATAAGTATATATAAATTTGTTTCTAGGTTGCTACTGAGGTTTGGAGTTATATATGTAGCCCTCTCATGCAAAATGTAAAATTAATAAAACATTAATAATTGATAAACAAGGTTGAACTGTCATTCACAAGTATAGTCCTAAAAGTATATAACGGCCCCAAATTTATGAAATTATGAGAAGTCTGTGGTTGATAATCAAATTAATAAGATGCTATTTAAGACGGAAAAAAGCTATTATACTTCAGCTCTGATTCACCAAGTAAGTACTCTAAAATATTTCAATAAATGCTATTGCTCAACAATGGAGGGAATGTGCAGAAAGAGATACATTTACACCTTCAAATAGTTAGGCATAATTAAGAAAAGAAAACAAAAAGAAAAATAGGAAATTGATGCTTTTGTAAGCCATCTAATAACAATGAATGGTATCAATAAAGAAACACATACGAGCAGCTTTGGATGATATCAAACTGAGCTTAAGAAGATAACAGTTACGACTTATGATGAACCTTATTTGAATTGATTATTAGTAACTAAAAAATATGAATATGAAAGAAACTAAATAAAGCTTTTGTCTATAAAACATATTGTTCAAACTAATTAATAAGTTGAGTCTTATCATCGGAATAACATGAAAATAATTAAAACTTTGTCATCAGCAACGTCATTTCTCTAGCTTTGGCTTCTTAAAATGTCTCTTTAGGAATGGCTTGAGGCCATTGCTTAAAGCTGAAGTCGATGAAAGAGATGCCTTAAGAATGCTTAAACCCTGCAGCATAAAAAAAAACACTGCAATTGATCTCGTTCCCTCTATAAAATATAAAAAAGTTGAACATAAGATAAAAATTATACTTACTTCTTCCATCCCAATGTCAATGTCATATTCTTCTGTATCAGACGTAGGAATATCGAGCCTATTGAGAATGGAAATGTAGGAGATTGCAGATGCTTGTGTCACAAATAAATCATCAGTTACCATAAATGTAGCTGGTCCTTTAAAGTAACATCCATGACCTTTCGGGTCCAAGAGAGTATAAGATGTAGGTTTGAGGAAGGAAGGGGTATTTTCAGTGAGAGGAAGAACCTGGTACTTGGATAGATATTTAAGGGGAACCTGAGGTGTTTTGAATGGATTTTGGGCCTTGAGATATCGATCACCGTCCAAATTTGATAGGCTTCTGTGGAAATTATGGATACTTCCGACAGATAAGTCACCTCCCAAGAGAAACAAAGCTCCACCTAGAGGAATGGTTAGTATACTAGAGACAAAATCAACAAAATCTTCCATTGCTTGAACTACCAGGATTTTACCAGTTGATTTCTGTATGATGGCTTTCACAGTCATTTTCTTAGAGGTACAAGTACAAGTCTGTTTACTTTTACCTATTACAGGGCCAGGTTCTAAATATACATTGTCAGGAACCTTGTGTTGTGTCTTATTGAAGACGAGATCGCTCAGAGGAGTCCTAGAAACCAATGATCCCTTTAGCAAACCTATAATCTGAGGAAAACAAAATAGGGAATCATGAGTTTTTTAATTTAATTGTCTTTCAGGAGGATCAATTCAATTGTTGACAAATGTTAGTATGCCTCTTACCTCTTGGAATCCAACAAGTAGAGTTTTTTCTTTGACCTTGTTTGCGCCCTTGATATCAAGATTGTTGAGAATCTGTAAACTGGACCCTATCAGATTAGGTAACATCTGCAGATCATCACTGATTATAAAAGATGCCGTTGCTTCAGTAAAAACTCCAGCAGCCCCATCTGTTTTTGAATCTCGCAACTTAAAGATTCTTTCTCTGTTCATTAAATTCCCACAAGCACATCTTGCTGTGCCAGGGTACATGCTATAAGTTACTGGATATTTATTCAGAAGACAGGATCGAGAGTCACAACAGAAGTATTTTGTGGGCTCAGTGTCGTCAATATTGATTTTGAGTTTTGCAAGATCATCTTCAAATGGGTTATTAGGAATGAGCAGCATCAACTTTCCAAGTAAAGTACAAAAACTGCTCTCGTCAAGATTTTTTAAGCTTTCGTACAGTGTATCCAAGCTTCCAATAACCGGTGCATCATCTCCATAATGCTTCGCCAGGAGTCTTACGATTGTTCCCAAAGGCAATGTCAGGAAGCTTATCAAAATGTCGGCTAAATCGCTATCCACTTCGGCAAACAGTACCTTATTTGTATGTCTATTAATCAAAACTTTCATTCGAAATTTAACTTCCTCATCGTCTGATGAAGTCATTGTCTCACTCGATTGTATGAAGAAGTAAGTGAAGGAATATGAATTACATTTAACAATAAACTTTACCCCTTCTTATAAGCATAGTGCGAGAATAGGAGAAAGTCCTCTTTGATCTTTTGTCTCCTAACATTCTTCAAACCATACTAGAATAATAAATAAAAGGAACATAAATTAATATTCAATATCCTTTGGTGGAATAATAATTGACATGAGGAATTTTGAACGCTGAAAGTCAAAAACGATTACTCTTCTTCTGAGTAATACATGTATCTGAACCTACTAAAAATATATATATTAAAGGATATGAATCTAGCTTCAAAAATTACATAAGATTAATTCATCACATTAATTAATCTGGACCACATAAATCCTTAACAAAAACCGTGCAAAGAACTGGAATCGAAGGGTTCGAAAACCTCATATGCACACTCGTTAGCTCTCCCGTACAGTCACCGGACTCTTCGATTTCCCCCAGATCCCGTCTACTAATAGATTTCTCCATGAAAGGCGGTCGATGAGAAGAAATATGTCGCCGTCGGCGATAGAGATTGGAGAGCAGAAGAAGATGAATTTACGTTCCTTTATTGTTGGTTATTTGGTTTGGAGAAAGTTGGGAGGCTAAAGATCAATGTCTTTTCTTATTCTCACACTAGGCATTATAAAAAGGAGGAGGTAAAGATATCTTATTTTCATTGGTTTCAATTTTCACTTTTCTTCACTTATTACTACTTCTGCAATACAATGTCTGCCGATAACAAAGTTAAATTCTCCATGAAAGTTTTGATAAATAAAGATAAGGACAAGGTACTCTGCCGAAATCAATGGATATTTAGCAGACATTTTGATAAGCTTTCTGACATTGCCTTTGGGAACGATTATGAGACTCCTGACGAAGCAGTACGTAGATCGTGCACCAGTCATTGGAAGCTTAAACACTCTCTACAAAGGTTTAAGAAATATCGACACTAACTATTTCTGGACAGAAGCCGGTAAGCTGATGCTTCTCAATCCGAATAATCCATTTGAAGATCACCTTCAGAAACTGAAAATCAACATAGATGACACTCCGCCAATCAAATACTTCATTTGTCAGAATTTTAATTGTACATGGGAGGGAAAATCAATTTACGCAAGAGTGAGCATGTACCACGGCACAGGAAAATGTGTTTGTGGTCATGTATTGAACAGAGAAATAAGGATTAAGTCTACAGATTTAAACCAAGTTGGGGCTGCTGGAGTTTTTACTGCAGAAACTGCATCTTTTATAATCACTGATGATCTACAGATTGTACCTAATTTGCTTGGGACCGATTTACAGATTCTCAACAATCTTGGCATAAATGGCACAGATGGGATAGAGGAAAAGACTGTGATTGTTGGATTCAAAGAGGTAACTAAACAACTAATCTTGATATGTACTTTAATTTGAATGTGGACTGACTTTTTACATTTTTTCTAATCGCTTTTATCAGATAATGGATTTGCTTAAAGGATCATTGGTTTCCAGGACTCCTCTAACTGATATGATCTTCAATAAAACACAGATGGCCCCTGCCACTGTAAACTATGAGCATGCTATTGGAATAGTCGGAAGTTCTACCTCTACTACCTCTAAGAATGTGACTGTGAAAATCATCGTACAGAAATCGACTGGTAAAATCCTTCTAGCTCAAACAATAGAAGATTTTATTGATCTTCTCTTTAGTATGGTCACCATTCCTTTAGGAGGGTTATTCTCTCTCTTGGGAGGTGACTTCTCTATTGGAAGTATACATAATTTGCACAGAAGCTTGGCTAGTTTAAATGGTTGTCGGTATTTGAAGAATCGGGATCCACACAACACAACACCTCAGCTTCCATTTAAATATCTATCCAAGCACCAGATCTTTCCTCTCATCGAAAAAAGGGCAACTTCCTTACATTGCTGTTCCAAGTTGCATGGTACTATGATCCATTTGTGTCATAACCAGCCAACTTCCCTCCAAAATGATGAAAAAATTTGTTCTGTAGAGTTAGAGGACCCGAGTCAAGGGAGATATGTTAAAGGACCAGCCATGTTTACGGTAACTGATTATCTAGTTGTTACACCAACATCTGCAATCTCCAGCTTCTCAACCGTCTCAAAAGTCCTTTGTCTGATATCGAGGAATATGTCATCGACATCGGGAAGGAAGAAGTAAGGTTTAAATTTATTCAATGTCTTCTAGATAGAACAATACTATACATCAACATTTAAGACTTAAAAATAATTATTTTTCCCCTGCAGGCTCTAAGCATTCTGAAGGCATCTCTCACCTCGACTTCCGCTTTAAGCATTGGTCTCATGCCCTTCATAAAGAAACAGCCCAAGCAAGATAAATGAAATTGCATTGGTCATGACAGAGGTTTATCCTCATAATAACAAATTCGACCAGAACATCATTTATTAGATATTGAACCGTGTGTTATATTTTTGGTGTAAGACTTTACTTAGTTTATTTATCTAATAAGAAGAATGATTTGATGCTAATTTGGAGAAATATTATGCAAGGTAGGCGAACATTTTTATAAGAGTTGAAGTGAATTTAGATGTGGCTTATTGGCACTTAGCAGCCTAAAAACCAGATTCTCACTTTGCAATACTGAAACACAACTGAAGTTACAATTTAGGAAGAAGAATACAAACTCCATCTCCCACCTTATTTAGCAGCCAATATTATTACACTACTTGTTTGATCGTGTCAAGCATTTTTCATGACTGAACAAACATATGGCCGAATTAATAAATTAGCTGTACACGGAAACTATTTTCCAAATATTTCTGCAAACATTTTTCTTTCAGATAGCATGTGTCAACCAGTGCAATCGAATAGTTTCCAATTTACATAATTATTATATAATTGAAAATGCATGTTACCACTCATCATCAAGAGTAGCACGATGAAAACAAAGGACCGTGCAGATGAATATGAAGAAAGATGTAAATTCAATGAGCATTGCTCCAGTTCCAATCATGGCTGCATGCCTTAGAATAATGGGAATGGCTAAACTCCCCACAGCAGATGCCCCAGTTAAGAATTTCGCAGCGTCTATCCACCTGCAACATAAAAAGATGAGCCTGCCAAATTACCAAATGGAACCCAACATGTAGAACCTGATGCACTTTCAAGATTAACTTGGGAGAGACAAAAAAAGCAAAGTACAGAATACTCACCCTCCACCATCTCGACTGATTAGGAACTGAGTGGACCCTCCACCAAAAAATAAACAAGGCATGGGAACCATAACATACATTAGAGCTGTTAAAACAAGGTTCATCTTGTAAGTTCAGAAACATAAATTATAGACTAAACCATTCAACTGAAATCCCAGCCTAAACATAAACATGCCTTCGTACAAACCTGATAACATTGGCCACCAGTTACTGTATATTGCACACGCCTGCATTCAGGATTAGAATAGGAACAATTAGAACGTGCACCAAAAACATTACATTACAAAAGATAAAAAAAGAAGATGAAGCCAATACAAAATACGAAGAGGCAAAATGACAAAGGCAGAAAAACAGATACAAAAATGTGGATGTTCTGGGTGGTTTCCAATGGTAATGCCTCAAAAAAATTGAAGTCTGTTTTTACTCCAAGGTAGGACATATGGAGCATAAATGCCAGACATCTTGAATCCTAAATCCCATCACGACAAGATGGAAACAAAGCATAACTAACAACTGTATGACGTTGTTGATAACATATAAAAAAATTATTGAGCATCTGAAAGGGTACTCTGTGACCAAGAATTCTCAAGCCAAAATGGCAAGATTCCTCTATCCAACAGTTTACATGCTCATATACCTTTAGATACATAGGAGTGCAAACTACAGTTCTCAGATCTGGTATCTAGTAAATAAATATGTGCGCTTCATTTCATAAATGTCGCTTTCAAACAATTGTACAAAGAATCCATTGATTTCTTTAAAAAAATTAATTGAGCATGAATGTACATTTGCTTTAATTTTGTAGCTGAACAATGATCACAAGGATACTCCTAGGAACATAAGATGGTCGTACTGTCGTACAAATTTATGAGAAGTTTGTGATTGATTGCAAACTAGGACAAGACAATCATTGATGGGGTCAAGTTGATGGTCCATGCTAAACTTACCAAGATCTGGAGCAAGATGCTGGCTGAAAACATGAAGGCAAGTCCTGCAAGCCTGAAGATTAAATGCAACACAATTAATGGATAAGAACATAGCTGGGAGTAATTTAAGGCTGCTGATTTCCACATCCATTTTTCCCTGCTTCACCCTACTTGCGAGCAAGGAAATGGTGCAGGTAAAATCAGCACTTTGATAAAATTCATGAATTCATATGTTCCACTTACACTGCATCCAGGAAGCAGACCAGCACACGATAGTGAACAACAGATCGGAACACCAGAGCGGCAAAAGGAGCAAAATAATTAATCAAAAAGAAAATTAGAATTTGTTTTGGAAATATGCACTTTAAAATGCTAATTCTGCAGCATTTTATCAAGGACTAAAACACACACATCAACAGGAATGTGAAGCAGCCATCAACAAATCTTTTGAAATGTTTCAGATTGTACAAGTTCTCTTATGTTATAGCAACTGCTACTAAGATAACATTGGAGAAGCATATTAGAATGCGTACATAAAAGACAGAATAAAGATTAAACCATAGCCAATTTAAGGTTAATTATGAAATTAGTTCGAAAACGGAGAGTTAACTACTGATTCTGATGCTCTAAATCAACATAAAGCCAAGAAAATAACAAACCATTAATATCTAGTCCCTCTAAGAAACCACTTTTTCTTGGGAAAAAGGTATACTAGTTGTATTAAGACGCTATTTTATTTAGTCATAACAGCATCACACACATCCCCTAATTCCTCATACATGTAACCTACTTAGCAAAGTCTTGTAAGAAAATCAAGAAGTATTCTGCAATTTGAGGTTAAGAAAATTTGCTGTCTAAGTAATCAATGGAAGGTGATATGCTCTACTCTTGAGTTGCATTAAACATTCAACTGAAGTTCAGTTCATTGCATTATGTTCTATTTCATTCCTCAAAACTAAAACAGGATCCAGTATTCATTCATCCACTAACCAAAACGACTTCATACCATCATCTATCATGTATAAAATTAACTCCAGGTCTCCAACACAATTATACACACAAGTCAATAATCTAATATTTTAGTAGAATTAGATATTTGATCATATCTCCGAAAAAGCAGAGAGATATTAGCAAAAGCTGAAAAGGGAATAGTTACTAAAATGAACAATAACTCCAATAAACTATAATCAAGAATAAGAAAAGGAGTCACAACCATTTTATGCAACTGTTCTCACATATAATTAGGATGGCATATTGTAGAGGAAAATGTGGAACTGAATAATAAATCAAGGAAAGGATATCAACAAGAGGAAAATCTGGAGGAATGATAGGAAGACTAACCGATCAGATTTGATCTCTATCTTCTGCTGCCATTTGAATTTTTGAATTGCTCTTATTTTGTATTTCAAAATTCAAATTAATTATGATAGGATTTTGTTGTTGCTATTTCAGTGGTTCTCCCACTCTATAAAAGAGTGATCTTGTATCAATTATTATGTATCAAACACATAGTGAATACAATACATTTTGCTCTCAACTTCCGACTTTCTATTACTTTACACATATCACTTTTTTATTGCTCATAGGAAGACCTTTATAAATGCACAAACATAATATAATGACTAATGAAATTTATTTCCTTATATAGAATTCCAATAATTTTGATCCCACAAGTGATCACAATTATAAAACTAACATTATGAACAACTAAAGTGAGAGAGATGACGTACCTCCAACCGTCATTGCCATCTCTGCAAAGTATGTCTTAAGGATTTTTTAAGAAAGAAAACCAAGAGACTGAGCACCAGCTATCGAACTCGAGAATTTTCTCAGTTAATTTGAATGCTGCTTATAAAAGTCAATTAAAAAAAATGAGAAAAAAAAAAGAAATGATGAGGAAAGGGGATTTTGCAATAAACTCAACCAAATTTTCTTTTTTCCATTTTCTTGTTTGTAACCAGAACTGACTTTTATCCATTACTCAAGCATACAAGGTACAATTAGGAAAACAAACTGGATCGTGGAAAAAATGCAACATATCGACCACCTCTAACTATTGCATATTTCCTGGATTAAAAAAAATAGTCAATTTTCTGGTATCTTAGTCAACTTTTTGCTTGAATTCTACGAAGAACGTGCACTTGATGTCACGGTAAATAAAAGAAAAAAGAAGCTATAATATATTTAATAACCATCTAAGTATAAACTTCAAGAGGGGGTAAATTAGCTCCAAACCCTTGATAACTAAACGCGGGAAAAAGAAAAGGACAGTATTGATGATTACTGAAGGAAAAAGGCATAAAAGCCATAGCTTTTTTTCAATGAAACGTTCAAACTTCGAAATTAAGCACAATTTAGGCATTTTTTAAGATCTTACCAATAAATTGAGAAGCTTCGCTGAAGCAGCATATATTGAAGAATTGGTATGGAACACTCGACGGAAATTGTCAAAAAAAGGTAATACCTTAATGGAGACGGTGCTGGCTTTTGAGATTATGAAGAATTGATGAAGAAGCTGGATTGGGGACGATGGTGGGTTGGTAAATATCACTGAAACTGAGGAACAAAAAAGAACTTTGAGTTTAGAAATCTGGATTTCCACGTGGGCCGATATAACTTATATTGGGCTGAAAATTGTGGTGGGCTTCTAATAACTCTATCTAAACCTAATTGGACTACGAAATGAGCCGGAGTTACATAGAGTAATACATATTACATATCATTTATTTTTTGGTTACAAAACTATATCTAAAGATTTACTTCTATTTTATTAGTTGGTTTTTTTTACGTGAATAGAAATAGTTGATAAGAGTTGTGTATGTCTGATCCGAAGATGTATTCTTTGAATCATATTGCAATCAAGACAATGTGGGCCTGTTTGTTTGGTGTTTCCCAAAAATTTTTCGTGTTTAGGAAATGCCAAACAAACATGTTTTCTATTTTTCGAAATAAAATTTCCATCCATTAATTTTCTCAAACTATTCTCTCAAAAGCCAAATAAACAAAAATTTCCTTATCTCTAAACAAAACATATACAAACTCTACTTTTATTTGACATAAAGTAACCTATCTCTTACACAATTTATCTCACATAACAAACATGATTTGACATAAAGTCTTACACATCTTACACCTACAACACAACTCTTCCAAAAAAACCTACACCTACTTTATTTCTCAAATCACTCTCTCAAAACTCAAACAAACAACATTACGCAAATCGAGATTATTTCACAAACCTCCACTACTCTCCCAAACTACTTTCCCAAACGCCAAACAAACAGGCCCTGTGTCTCTTTGCGAAAAATACATTTTTGCATCTATAAATAGGAGACATAATTTTACCCATAATGCATTCCATTTCTAGCAATCATCGTAAATTACTCTATTATCTTTTCTTTTAAATTATGTCAAAATTTTATGTTTGATTCAATTCGTCGTGGGTTAGTTATTAGTTGAAATAATGAACAATAGACTGTTACATTTTGAAAGATTATCAGGTATTCAATTGCGTACATCGTAACAACCCAAAAATATTATTATAAGAATATTGCTAATTTCAAGTACGAGATTTTAATTCGCCATTCCATTTGTTGGATTGTTTTAATTCAAATAATAATTCTTATCATTATTAGAGAACTGGGAGGAGCCCACTTGCCTTTTAATGTGGGAGCTAATCTCGAGGTTAACCCCCCATTAGAGGATGGTTAATTTTAATAACTCCCTCCCTTTTCTCAATTCAAAATATGAAACGGTGCCGTCCGATTAATCCACATTGACGATTCCCTCAACTCCAATTTACAGTCACATATTATCAGCACATATAACTAATAAGATCATACCTCCACCATCATTTTCTTGCGATCATATCAATGAAACATCTAATTTCAAGGAAAAATTGCACCAAGTAGCTAAGGCCAATGAAAAAGCGAAACATCATACCAATTGAAAACAATTAGATTATGGGGCCAACCTATTAAGTTTTCTAATAATTTATTTATGCACAATAATTGCTATGCCAATCACTTAGCTATCATCCTACCACTGGTATGATCATGAGGAACCTTACATCAAAGAGAGTGGACACAAAATAGAGACATTTCCTTGATATATGCACCAGATCTTTGAAGCTTGTGACCAAATCTAACCATACAAATAAAACAAAATTTGTTAAAAATCTTTATACAACAGGCAGAATTGTAAACCGGTTCGGTTGAATAGCTGAATACTTTAATACATTTTTTCCTGTTTTAATCTTATCAAAAGAAATTTAACCGAAAACCAAACAATAGGTATTATTTAAACTTGGTTTATTGGCATGTAATGAACAAATTTAATTAAAATAATTATCATTTTAAGTTGAATATCAAATAGCTTAATTTAATTTACACTAATTAAAGTTTATGACGAACTGGTTTGAGGGCATCAATCAGTAATAATAATAGCCACAAATAAAAGTAGTGATTGCATTCCTTCATTGGATACCAAGTTCAACAAAGGCAGTGGGGACTAGAGTACTGATTAGTTTAACATCCCTCTTCTGGTGACAAATAGCCACATGAAATATTGAAAGGTAAACAAAGTCACTTTTTATATTCACCAAATGGCAAAGAGCCACATGCTCAACAATTTAGGACTCAAATAAAGATGTCAAATTGTCAATTGTCAAGGAATCAGATTCAGATTGACACATGTTCAACTTCATATCATATCTAAGTCCATTGGCAGATTTTTTGCCACAATTGTTTCATAGTCCAGACCAGAGTATAAGTTTATAATCGAATATCGTGAACACTTATGTCTGTGAGTACAGTATAATGTTAAGTTATTCACGTGTTTATTAACATCAATTGATTTTAGGATAAATGTCATGAAGTCCTACGAATCCATTTAAAAAATTGATTGAATTCTCAGAAATCAAATTAAAATTGAAATATATTTTGTTAAAACTAACGAATCAATCGCAGATTAAATTTCTAGTCGATTAATAGTCCTAAAGGGCTAAAGTACTAGGGAGAAACAATGAAAACCTTACTACATCTAAGAGTGGACAACTTGTTGTCCAATATGCAATTCTCAAGAAAACATAGCAGATGATTAGGAAGACATGTGTTTCAGTGATTTATGCTGGAAACCAAAGAAGCAAACTAGTGATTATACAATATAATCCCAAACACTCATTTACTGTTTAATCATTCAAAATTGCATCTTTATTTATGTAAACAATAAGTATAATACATAGTACAGAATGATTAAAGGTAGGTAAAAGCAGAATTTATTTACAGCAGTGAAGTAAAAGAAGTGTAAACAGTTTAGATATATTAACAAGGTTTGGGTTTTTTTACAATAATCAATCAAATACATATGTCAAAGTTTAGCCTAACACTGATAACCTGAAAAGCTCCAGCAATTACTTCAACTTGGGAAATTATAAGCCGAATTATTCATTCAAGCTAAATGCAGTAGTAAATGAGCACAATCGAGCGATAAAGCTGATTTAGAATTTCTGAAGAGAGGAAAGCCATTGTTCAATGTGCTTCTTGCCATCTGAAACAAACAAACAAAAAATGCAAATAATACTCAGTACAGAACCAAAGAATTGTTTACCTAAGCTATGTTTGATTCTCGAACTTGATGACTAATTTAGTGAACAGAACATCAAGTAAAAGGCTTTTCCTGCATCAATTGACACATAATATTGGGCTTCTCTCTGCTCTCTTACATATTCTTCGTCAGTTTACACACTAAAATCCAAGAACCAAACATGGTCTTAATCTCCGACTCTACAATTTCAAAAACACAATTGTATTTGACAAATCCCAAAGCTTTTCACTAACATTAAAAAGAGATTAAGTATAAAAACCAACAAAGATTTATTAACTTTAGCACATCTAGATCATTTTACTTTATCCGACAGAAGGGAACAATACACATTTCCAATTCATTAATATCACAAAAATTCGATCACAAACGAGTTCTTACCAGAAGAATAATCATTTGGAAGGTTCTTAACGGCAGTCAAGAACCGAAGACTTGGCTCCTCTTTCTCCTCCATTTTCCCACAATCATGCCTATAGCAAGGGACCAACACTGCAAAACTATTATCTGCCTCATCATCACTCTGGAAATTGGGGGCATGTGGCTCAAGCCACCCAATGGACCAGTCAGAGTCATCGGATTCCGAACCAGATAAACAAACACCGTCTGATGGAACCAACACTACATCATACTCTTTGTCAATCCTCTTATACCTTTCTTCCCTACTTTTCCATTTCCTTTTTGCCTTTCTATTTGAACTAGAGGGCATTCTTCTGTCATCCCCTTTCACTGAATAAAACTTCATACTTTCAGGCTCCACTTTCAATCCTAAAGAATTAATCGAATTTAATACCGACCCGTTTGAAACTTGCTCTTTCTCTTTCCCCCCCAACCACAACCAGGATAATCTAGTGAATGAAAGAGCCATATCTCTAGAGAAGTAGGATTAATGAAATTGAAGCAGAAGCTCAATAAATTTGCAATTCAAACAACAAAACAAAACTAATCTTTTCGAGAAATACAATATAAGGACCAAAAATAGTATCAGGTAAGTAATATTAATCAAATTCTTTGCAAATGAATATGATGAAGTAGCATCAATTGATTGAACAATGGTCCCTTCAATTACTAATATTTTACACAATTTTGAAGAGTTTAGAAGAATTTTGAGAGTGATTTAGAGTTTAAGAAGCGCGTCATCATGTCGACAGGCATAACTTTAGATTACCATATACAGAGATAAAACACAAGTCTTAAATGAGGAAATATATCTAATAACCACCAATAGATCACACAACAGAGTTCTCCCACAGTTCACGAGCCTTTAACTAAACATACCCCAGTGATTATGAAACTTTATGAACGAAACTCAATAAAATGATTGAAGATGACGTGACCAAAAAGACCCTTCTGTCCCTCTCATCATCCAACCGTAAAGACTCAATTTTTTTGAAGTTTCGGTGTAAAATCAAACGTGAGACAAAGGAAATAAAACTGTATCCGGGATTGTAGAAACAAACGGAAAAATCGAAACTTCCCAAAGAAATATGAGGGCCCAGATCAAGAAATGAAAAGAGGTTGAGATCCCGAAGGGTGTAGAAGATTTAGCTATCTCTCAAAGAATTCCATTTTTTTTCTATGATTTGCAGAAACCCTTCTATGACTTTCTCTCTCTTCTTCTATGGTATTATCTTCCACAGCATTAACGTACAGAGTTTCTAGAAAAATGAAAAATCAAATCAAATGGATATCGTGTGGGCGTACCTGAAGCCGATATATATACATGTCATTACTTTATTCTACCTGTTTCGTAGAAATTGTGACTTGATCACCTAAGTTTTATTATTGACAACTCATTGTTTAAATAAATTCATAAAAGTTCTAATGTATATTTTTTTAGATGTGGGGTAACAAGGAAATAAAAATTGCAATGTATTTTTGTTACTTTAAGAAATAATTGACTAATAAAATGATAGTGTATAGATAATTTTTTAAAATGTATGTTTGACTTTTGTAGAGATAATTATTTTTAAGTGAATTGTTGGGCATATAATCAATAGGGGGTAAGATCTAAAAGTTGTAAGAATTCTATTCGAAAAAGAAAAAGATCAAAAGTTTATTCACTAGCACACCAATGAATTATACAGTTGAATCAAAATATAAATCAATAATATTTGTCTTTCATTAAGATTCTATTGAAATGATACAGATTAGTTCATCGTTTGTTAAAAGTCGAGATGTCATGCGAGGAAAACAAAGAAGCTTCTGAACTTCTTCCTTGAGACTTATCTTACACGTTCGGACCACATTTTTATTTAGTAAAGTCTCCCTACGATTTTGGAACCACATTTGTTCCATTATGTACATACAAACTTTCTCCAAACCTTGTTGGAATCCCCATGCTGCTGAAACTTGCACTTTCAAATAACCTTGTAAACTCCTTCACCTTTGGAAGATCAAGAATGTGACTTCGGAAGTGATTGTGGCATGGCAATCAATGCGATTTTCAATCAAGAAGGGAATATGGATTGGAAAATTGGAGAACCGATCCGATGTTACTGGGTCGATTGGCCCATATGAAGCTTTAAAACATATTTTACGAAGCTCAAATTGTGCCGATCATAATATTGCTTCTGGAACTTTTTGTCTAATTGGAGGGGGGAATTGTCTTTGATTGATACCCTATTGTTGATGTCTGTACCTATTTGCATGATAAAAGTTTAATGAAATTATGAAACTATATTATTAAAAAAAAAAAATCCTTTACGGGTTCATAATGTGATTTAACTCAGGTTCGGCCCTATCGAGACGGAGTGAAACCTCACTTGTATCTAGTTTCATCCCAAGTCAAGTCTTAACTCAACTAATTTATCTTGACCTAATAAAATTATATATTTATAAAATACAATGATTTGATACCTAATATTTAATTTATTTTATTAAATTCTATATGGAGGATTATTTTATTTTTTAATTTATGCATAATGTATACAACTAGATTATTTTAATAAATATGCCCATAACGAGGGTAAAATGTTAGTAACTGATTATTTTATATTGAAAAAGGGAAGAGTGCAAAAATTTACAACTTCATCGGCCCTGAACTTTCTGGGCAATGACATGAAGCATAAATTAACCAATCATATTGCGTGAGTTTGAGGGTCAAGTCATTGACGCGTATGGCGGCCAACGTAACAACTGAATGAATTAATGATATTTTTAGCAAAACGTGTGTCATTTGATATCTATTTTACCAATACATAGGTCAAATTAATTGTTTTCCATAATAGTCTTTTAAAATTCCATATTAGAATCCCAATTCTTTTCTCCTTGTTATGAATCTATACTTCATTTTGTGGATTCCAAGACCTTTTCCAAAATACTATGTGAAAGCTCATGTAAATTATATATATATATATATATATATATATATATATATATATATATATTGAATATAATTAATGGGTCATTAGTTGATCTTGCAATTTTTGGCTTTTCATGAGTTGCACTTCTAATCCTATTATAAATAGGTGCATTGCAATGTTTATGATACACAAAATCCGCTAATGTCAATTTACATCCCTGTTAAATGTATAATATTTAATTTACTTTCCATGTGATTTGAAAAGTAGCACTTTATTCCCATGTGAAAATTTTGAAGAAGCAATTTACATCATTCAGCAGGAGAGTGTAACTCACTTGCCAAAATTGGGAGTGTGCATGAAAAGTATTTTGTAACATATGGGGGTAAATTGTCAGATTTGTCATAATACATGGGTAAATTGTCATATTTATCAATATTCAGGGGGGTAAAGTGCCACATTTTTATAATACGGGAGGTAAATTGTCACATATAAGAATATTAGGGGAACAGTGTGAAACTTTTATAAGATTATATGGATGTAAAGTGTTCATTTTCAAATTACAGGGAGATAAATTGAACATTATGAATATTACATAGGGAATTGCCATTACCCTTAGACGAAACACTTTATCTTGTTATTTACTTTGTTCTAGTTTGTTATTCCTATTAGCATAATTTTTCAACACAAGTTTTCTCTATCATTCGATTCCAAGTAGCTATTCAACAAGAAAGTTCATATTTATTGGGAAAATCAAGATCTCTTATTTTGGTGGATTTCTGAACTAGTCTACAGGGCGGACTTATGTAGGGACTTGGGGGGGGGGGGTCATGGTCCCCCCAGAAAAAAAAAAAACGTATGTATAAATTTATGTACAAAATACGTACATACTTATGAATGTGATGCACAAGTAAAGCAAGTAGGTGAATGAGGCTAAAGGTTTATGTTCAAATTCCGCTCAGCGCAACTAACCTAATGTAAATTTATATGATTTTATGTTGAATTAATAGATCAAAATTATAATATATCGTAGAAGCATAAAACATAGTTTTACCTTTACATTACACATACTAGTGGCACATTCGACTTTTTCAGATATTCAGTTCCACTTGATTGCATCTTAAATATCTGTATTGGCTATCTAAGAATTCGTACTCTGAAAAAAAAAAACTGTTGATATGTTTTTTCACCTTTTGTTGGATGAACTTATAGTATTACTTCATCTTATATTAGTTTTTTTTGTTATTTATTAAAAACCCAAAAAATGTTTGAATTTTCTACCATAAACCTTAGAGAAAATTATAGTATTACTTTATTAAGTTAACTTATGTCATTTTATCAAAAATCGAAAAAATCTACAATTTGTGACTAAAAAATCCTGGCCCCCCCAACGAACATCGTCTAGGTCGGCCCCTTCTACTGTTTCTGTTTCATTGTATAGCTACAAATAGTGTACTTCGTAATATTGAATTATGCACAAGAATTACACCAAAAAACACGTCTTCTCTATTTTCTCAACATGGTATCGGAGCTAGAAAAAGATTTTGCACAACCATGGTTGAATCATCTTCTCCAATCACTCTCTCCTCTTTTAACTTAGTGGTAATCTTTTCAACTCTAAGGCCATCCCCAGCCGAGACGAGGAGACACGCAACATCCCCCTTGTCGGCTGGAGACGGAACTCCACCCGGAGGGCAGGCAGGCATTTGGGGGAGTTGCCTCCCGCAAACAGACAGCTCCTTGACGCGTGCGTCCAAGACCCTTTAATTGTTTTTGTTTTTGTTTTTTTTTATAAAAAATCATTTATATGTGTATAAAAATTTGTAAAAGTTGTGTAAAAAGTGGTCAATTTTGTTTCATTGGTCACCTTCTTTTTTTAAAATAAAAGATTATACATATATGTGTGTAAATTTTGTATATATATATATTGTAAAACTACAACTTAATTTTAAAATAATAGAGTATGAATATAAAAAAATACGGCTTAATTAGACTTATTATTATTGCAACTTAATTTAAAAATACAATTTAGTATTATTATTATTATTATTATTGTTATTGTTATTGTTACCGTTACTGTTAGTGTTATTGTTATTGTTATTGCTATTGTTATTATTAAGTGAGAGTGAAGAAAGTTTTGAAATTGAATTAGATGTATTGGATTGTTGGTTCGGTTGGAAATGACAGACTAGGCAGACAACTAGACAGTCAGACAGACAAGAGGGCAACTCCCCCGGTTCGGCTGGAGATGTCCTAATCTCAATTTACCCTTAGGCAGTAGATAGTGGCGCCATCCATTGATAAAAAAAAATCATATTTTCTTGTTAAAAACATCGAAAAGTTTCTATTTTGAATCAACCGAAACAAAAATAAAATGTATTTTCGAAACTCTATATTGTCTTGAAACTTTCTCTTTTACTTACTTTAGTTTTTTTTTTTTTGAAATATTTCCGGAAATTTTTCGAAAAGTATCCTATATTAACCTGATCAAAACATACATATATTGAAACGAAACTTTGATTCATGGCGCCATGGGCGGATCTACATTGCCAAGATTTTGATTTTCTATTTGTATTTCTATTTTACTTGTATATATTATTTTTATTGCAATATTAAAATGCATTGTTATTTCAATTTTGATTTTTATTGATCTACATCAGAAACCTTTTTGTTATGAATTCTTTGTTATAAATTAGTAAAGTCTGTGAAAATAGGCCTAGAAACAAGATATAAGGTCGATGTTTTATGAATGGTTTGGTTATTTACATTGACAAGATGATTGTTGTGAATTTGATATTGTTTTTATCATAGATATAAATGCCTTTATTTTTAATTCGTGTGCTTTATGTAAATAAAATATATTGATTGTTATAAAATATAAACTACTTTTTACTGATAATATTTTTCGACCCCCTCGACTTCTAATTCCTGGATCCGCCCCTGCATGGCGCCAACTACCATATTTGACAAGACAAGGAAGCTTTCGCCAATTTGCCAACCTTAGATTCACCTACTCCATTCAACTACCCACGGGCCACGGGTGAAGAAATTCCCGCCGAAGGTTTCGGCTCTTGTATTCTATCATCCTCTCTCACTTTAACTCGTGTATTTTGTTCCTCTTTTGACTTTTAATGCCACTTTCTCGGCTAAATAATTGTTTATTTTAGGATCCACACTCGATTGGAGTAGGTGATTTATGTGATTCTTCTAATTTTATTACTAATTTTTTAGATTCTCCTTGCATCATGTTTGATTGTGACGTTTGTGCTCGTTCTAAAGCAAACCAAATTATCTTTCTCCATCTTAGATAATAGAAGTGTTACCCATTTTAGTAGTACATATTGTAATATTTGTATACACCTCATGCATTTTAAATTTAAAGATTTTCCTCATTTAGCGCATTTTTTTTTTACCTTGTGATAAGAACTCTCGCACCAATTTCTAACTTTTACGGTTGACTTGGATCGTTTGGAATTCCTCATTTTTGTTGCAGAGCTCATAGAATCTCTATTTGGGCAAATTGCAATTCGGTGATTCACAACAAGTATGTGCTAGAGCTTATTCCTTTTATTAAATTTGTGGAGAATAAAGCTTTTGAACATTTCTTTGCTCAAAAGAATATAATTATCACATTATTCACATCTAAGGCGTCTCCTATTGGTTATGATTGGTCTCCTCCGGCTATTGGTTTATTGAAGGTGAATACAAATGCTTCTTTTAAATATGGGTTTGATCCGATTGTGGTTGTCCGCAACTCTAAGGGGTCCATTCTTTTTGTCACTTCCTCTAAGCAACCATGCTTATCTCCTTTGGCGGCCGAGTTTCTCTCGATCCACATTGCCTGTTCACTTCTTATCAAGTGGCGCATTCATGAGATGTGCATTGAAAATAATTGTCTCCAAGCTATCTTTGAGATCACCAATTCTTGTAAGGTGCCAGATTGGTCTCCTCTAAAAGTCATTGTTGAAATCCGCAAATTTTGGGCTTGTCGGACCAAATGAAAGTTCAAAATTTCTCCTCGTAACAGAAATTTTACTGCCCACAATCTTGCCGGGCGGGCAACTCCATTTGATCATATTGATCAAAATGTATTCATTTTCCTCTAATTCCGATAAATGTTTATTATGATGAAGATTATCCCTTTTTTAACTTTGAATGAACTGTTTTGTTATTTTGAAATGAAATTTATTTATTAAAAAAGAAAATTTAAGCTTCATTTTGGCAGTTTTCTCGACTCAAAAGTCTTCAGGCCGCTCATCATCCACTCCAATGCTTATCACGCCAATGTTTCTGTCCGATAAATATAAACACCAAAAACACATGTTCGGATTGGGCCATTAAACAAAAGGATAGAAGCAGTGCAAATTTCAAGGCGGTGATACCTACTATATGAGTATTACACATGTGGCTCAATGGGCCTCTTTCACATTCGCCGCGTAATATTGTTATCACGTGACCACAATTTTTTGGTTTTCAACTTTTTTAGATGATAAAGTGGGGTAATTCCTTGTTTTAACACTCGTATAAGAGTTAGCTTCTATGATTATGTTTTGTTGTTTATAGTACCTAGCCTAAATATATATTCAACTGATAAATAACTGGACTGACTGTCACAAATAATTGAATTACAACACGACATATATGAAATAATAATTTAGAGTTCTTTTTTGGTAATTATTTACCTTATGTTTCAAGAATAATTTAATAATCATAATAGTACAGCTGTCCTGATAATTTGATACTTCCTTCATCTCTTTTTCTTATATTTTCGTCATTTTCTACAATAGAATACAAAAATAATTTTACTATATAAATACATGTCGTTTAATAATTTTTTTTTAAATATATGGCGTTTTTAATATTCAATATAGACTTAAATATTTTTTAACAATTTTACCCTTTTTTATTAAGGATGGATATGAAAAATTATAAATTTTTTGATTATTTTTAAGGATAATTTTGTGACATAAGACTTTTATTTTTTTTTAAATTTAAATAATTTATAGTTTCCTTAATTTTTGTGCAAGAACCTTAAATCACAAGTATATTTAGAAATGGATGTAATTAAATACAAAGCCCTAATTACTGGTCAATAAAACTTAAACCATGTTTACTAGTAACCAGTAAATTGAGAGGAAATTCCTTCATATCCTCCTCGGATCGAAAATCCTTATTTTACGTAAACGAGAAGAAAAAAAAGGATATTCTAACAACACAAATTTTACATATATTTATACATATATATGTAGAGCGAGAGAAAGTGAATTTGGTATTCATCCAATTATGTCTGTGTCTGGTTCTTTGCAACTCTCCCTGGAGTTAGGAATTTGCAGGAACCATGGACGCAATAAACGATTAAGGGTAAATATTTTGTGTTTTTTCTACTTTTGATTGAAGTAATTCTCGTTTCCTCTTTTCTAACCAATATGACATTTCAAGGTGCAAAATGTGAACACAAGAGGTAAACTATGTCTTTTGAGCGGAAATCTGCCGTCAATTTCACTGGTACAGCTCATGCTTTGGCGAATTCGATATCGTTTTCCAATTTCGATTTCTTCGCAAATGGAGAATTTCATTACAAATTCAATTATAGAATTGCTTATAGGACTATCTAGTAACTGAGATTTTTCATTATACAATTTTCTTCATACTTCTTTTTGCCGTTAATGAATTTTTAGCATTTTGGGTCTGTTTCCTAGGTGAAATTTGAAATTGTTTCTTAATTATATTTTCAGCAACATTATTCTTGGAGTTCAAACTTTTCTAAGAGAATACCCAGACGAGTATGCACCATCCCTTGTACAAATCATCAGTTTAGGTGCTGGTGTTTTTTAAATCCAGGCCCCTCTTTGGATGCTGCCTCTGTAAAGAATGCAACTTTAACTCTAGCTAGGTAATTACTCTTTTTGTACCACTTTGTTTTAGTTCATTTTTCTAGTGAGAAGAATTACTTATTTCTTAAGTCAATTTAGATTATATTCAGTATGATTATAATTGCTTGTACACCTTGCGTTACCTATTGGTGTAACATTTATGGTATAATCAAATATCTGAAACTAATGCCGATGTCAATATGAAGAAGGGAATCTCTAGTGTACCATGCTTATATTTGTGAAAGGGTTATATTTTTCTTGAATTCTACTTTTTTCCCTTAGACTACCGTGCAAGTTTTATCTCTGTGGGTTTACTCCAAGAAAGCACATTCCAGATATATATCTTAATGTCTTCTGTAGATATGGTTGTAAAGCAGAACTCAACTAGTTTAGTGGTTGTATGATAATGGAATAAAATGACAGTCAGCTGCTTGAATGTTTACTCAAAATGATATAGGAAACTGAATACCTATACATGTAATGCACAAAAGAACACACTAAGGGCGGGATGTCTGCAGGCTTTATTGGGTATAACAAAAGAGCAAATGTCATGAAGAGGATGTCACTTTGAGGAAGGATGAATTACAAGTTATAAATCTTTTTAAGGATGAATTACAAGTTATAAATCCTTGTTGAAGCTTGACTATTTTCATTTATAAACATGGAGTTATATATCTAAACGTGTAGTATTTTTGGGCACGTCGTCGCCATTGTCATTTTATAATGTTTAAGTAGGCATGCTATGACTAATTGCATTTATATAGTAACTTCCATTTCTTCATACTATCTTTAGTCGGACAAATCTTTCCTAAATTATAAGTTCGGGCTTTGCAGATCATTTAATCTTTTGCAAGGAAGTCCTATTGTAATCAAATTGGCTTCAGCAGTTGGTATTCTTATTTTTGCAATGTGGGGACTTGGGCCTCTTGTGCGACAAAGCAGGAACATATTTCTGCATGTACGTGCTAGTTATCATACTCAGCTGGTCGAAATTTCATTCTTCATTCTTTGTACTGATACAGAAGAGTCTTTGTGAAAATGAGTTGAGTTTTTATGTCATCTAGTAATTTGAACTACACCACCTTATGACATTATGCAGAAGAGTGATAGTAGTTGGAAAAAGAGTAGCACATATCATGTAACAACCTCATATATTCAACCTTTGCTGCTGTGGGCAGGAGCGATCTTTGTTTGCAGGTTAGTTACTCTATTATTGAAACAAGATGGAAAGTCAGATAATTCATGATGTTACTGAATGCTAGTGAATATCTTACAGGGCATTGGATCCAATGATTCTACCCACAGAAGCTGGTCAAATTGTTAAACAAAGGCTCCTAAATTTTGTCAGATCATTGTCAACAGTGCTGGCCTTTGCATATTGTTTATCAAGGTCAGTCTCGTTATCTATTGATTGACACATGTGACTGCTGAATTGTTCCTTTGAAGTCCGTAGTTGCTGTATTTTGGTGCTTCATGTGTACTCTTCATTCTTACTGGGTAGCTGTTCAGATCATTTTAGTTAGGGACTTCTCTGAGAACCTGGGTCTAAGCCAAATAGTTATATATCCATGCTTGATGTCATCTTTTGCCTTTTTCTATCTTCTCTTGTTTAATATTGTGGAACTTGTACTACTCCACACATAAATGACTACAAAAATTCATTACTCTGAGTGAAGTTCTGACTAACTACTGCAACTTGGAACTCCAGCCACTCATTAAAGGCTGCTCCGCGCGACGGGGCTGACCCATATAGTTTTATATGCTTGATGTTAAATTTGCCTTTTTTCCTTCTCTAGTTTGGGCGGAACTTATACTAGTGAAAACGTTTATGATACATAAATATATTCATGCATGAACTCCAAGTGTGCTGCTGATTGACCATTCTTGGACCTGGTCGTGATTTTGCATGTATAGATGATCATCCAAATAGTTGACGTATTTATACATACCTATATATCTGTCATATTTGTGTGCCTGTGTTACAGAATTCAGTGACTATATTACGTATGTATATATACATTTAATTGGATAACTGCGAAATTTTGATGAAAGTAGTGTACTAGTGTATGTATAATGATTAATAAGAATTACATCTTGTTTTGTATTCATTTTACACATATTTTTTTTTGCAATAAATTACCTCACCAAGTTACCTAGAAAGGGTGGGGGACCAAGGTAATGAACCGTGATCAGCTACATATTTTGATAACTGTGGTTCATTAAGAGTTGATTCTTCTTCGTGTTTTCATTCTCTTTGGTTATGTCTATATTATTCTGTTCTTTTGTATGAAGAAGCTACTTATCTTGTGATTTCATGTGTCACAATATTTTTCGTCTGTAAATTCTCACTCTGCTTTATATATCTTTATTTTCATGAACCAATTACTTCAGGGCTGACTAGGCTTTCTATGTATCGTTTTATGCAGTTTAATTCAACAAGCACAAAAATTCTTCACTGAGACGAATGACCCTGCCGATACTAGAAATGTATGTTTCAACTTATTTTGTCTTGCAAGAGGATTTCTAAGCCCAATTTACATCATAAACTCGACCCTTGTAGTATCTTGACTATCAAAGACATTGTTTTAATCAAATATTCCCCCAATATTCTTTGACTAGAATCACCACTATACCAGCATGTCTGACCTGTTATTGTTAACATGTTGGGGTAAAAATATTAATATTCTGTTCTTAAAAGACTGAGGCAACTCCTTAAAATGATGGTACTGCCAATTACAGCATTCACTCTACAAATATCTCTTGTTGCTTCTTGGCAGATGGGATTCCAGTTTGCTGGCAAAGCTGTGTACTCAGCTGTCTGGGTTGCAGCTGTTTCACTGTTCATGGAGTTGTTAGGTTTCTCAACCCAAAAATGGCTTACAGCAGGAGGGCTTGGTACAGTGCTGCTCACGCTTGCTGGACGTGAGGTGTATTTTTTTTTTAATTACTCTGATAGTGTATTTTCAAGTCTATTCTTCAGTATCTAACCTATTCTAAAAATTGTTTAAACTGTTAATGAGACTCAACCATTTTCTTACTGTTGTACTCAGATTTTCACGAATTTCCTTTCAAGTGCAATGATCCATGCAACCAGGCCATTTGTAGTGAATGAGTGGATTCAAACTAAAATCGAAGGCTATGATGTTTCTGGCACAGTGGAGGTTTGTGCTGCTTCTCTTTTGAAACATCCAGTAATTGATATGGTAGCTGAGAAAATAGTTGTGATAATAGTTTTTGAAAAGATACATATTGTTCTGTTCTATCCAGTTATAGATTTCTGTCTAGTTATCAGGATCATCATTTACGTCTGAATTATAAACATCACTTGTGTATAACTCCTAAAGTTGAAAACTATGTTTGTCTCCATCAATGCTTCTGCCTTTTAACTTTACAGCATGTGGGATGGTGGTCACCAACAATTGTAAGAGGTGAAGATCGTGAAGCTGTTCACATTCCAAATCACAAGTTTACTGTGAATGTTGTGAGGAATCTCAGCCAAAAAACTCACTGGCGTATTAAAACCCACCTAGCCATCAGTCACTTGGATGTCAGCAAAATTAATGTGAGGGTCATTTACCACATTTGATAAATTGTGAGGCAACTTTTGCATTTGATCCATCACTAAATAACTTCACACCACTCTGCGCAGAACATTGTAGCCGACATGCGCAAGGTTTTGGCAAAGAATCCTCAAGTAGAACAACAGAAATTGCACAGAAGAGTATTCTTGGATAATATAAATTCAGAAAATCAGGCCCTCATGGTTAGTTCTACTATTGAATATGCTCATATCATTTCTTTCTTTTGAGGGATTCTAGTTCTCTTGTTGTAGATGCCAGTGGTATTTTACAATATTACCTTCTAAACATAATTTCCTTCAAAGGAAATAAATTAAGAAATCCTTTCGTATTATTACCCACCAGAGAAAGAAATAAAGAGAAAAGATATGCATGCTTATAAGCACTATATGTGTCACCGCAAGAGTTTTTATAATCCCTATTCTGTGAGAGGATCTTATCTATTTCCTAGAATAAATTATGAAGAATTTTTATTGTTTATGTTCAGCAAAGTTTATATGGGTGACAATTTTTACATATCACCCGATTATATTATTTTGTGCTACTGTTACTCATATTTCATGATCTCATTAACTCCAAAATTGTTACAGATTCTGGTATCCTGCTTCGTGAAGACCTCCCATTTTGAAGAATATTTGTGTGTTAAGGTGAGAGCACCATTCTTTGCAGTTTATACTCCTGAATTAACAGATTCTGATCAATAAATTGATGTATTGGCACCTATGTGTCCCAGAAGTATCTTATTTAAGTTTTCATTTTTTGGTTGGCATAAACAGGAAGCTATCTTTCTTGACCTTCTCAGAGTCATTAGGCATCATCGTGCTCGATTGGCTACTCCCATCCGTACGGTACAGAAAATATTTAGTGATGCGGACTTGGACAACATACCATTTTCAGATACTATATTCAACAGAGGAGCAGCAGCAGCAGCTTCCAACCGCCCGCTTCTATTGATAGAGCCTTCCTATAAAATTAATGGGGAAGACAAGACAAAAACTCAAGCTCGATCAGGACGTGTAAATGGGGAAGAAGACAGCAAGCCTGCTCCAAAGCCAGCACCTGATAATAAGGTAGATGCTAAAAGCGAGACAACATCTGATGCCAAAGGCGATGCTGAGGTTGGACAGGTGCCTAAAGTCGATACCAAGGAGGATCCTAAGATTGCTCCAAAATCATCCGATACTAAGCTCAACAACAATACTAAGTCTGTCAAAGAGACAAGTTCTAGTGCAAACAAGAACCCACAAAAGGTTGGACAAGAGAATAGTTCGGTCTCGTTTCCAGAGTCGGGGAGCAAAAGAAACGAGGGTGTTTCACCTAATACTTCACAGCTAAAACAAGAGGTAAGACAACAAGTTACACAGCCACAAGTAACTAGTAAACCTTCTTTAGAAGAAAATATAGTTCTTGGCGTTGCTTTGGAGGGTTCGAAGAGAACCCTGCCGATTGAGGAAGAAATGGGCCCCACGCCGAGCCTGGAAGATGTGAAGGAATTGGCTACAATGCGCAGTGGTAATGGTCCAGTAGTTGTTGAAAAGGAAAAAAACGATGTAAAGAGACCGAGCAACGCTGGTCCTTCGGCTGTGGATCAGTTGGATCAGCAAAACTAACGACGTAGGTCTGTGTTGCTCTGTACACATTTGGTATTGGAACTAGTGAAGCTTGAGTGTGAGAGGGTATAATTGCCATTGTATATATTCATTCATACACACTATTAGAGGATGGGTTGTGAGGGTGTAATTGCCATTTTGCTCCCCTAGCTATAGCTAGGTTACTTCCACATTGGGCAGCCTCTTTTTGCTATAGGCTGCAAAAAAATCATGTGAAACAAACTACTCAAAATTCGACCTGTGTCTATTTTGAGTGATCCGTGTTTTCTTTTCAAATGGCTGCACGATTGTAGGCCCATCTTCCTGAATTATGATGTAAGTTTGACCGTCTGTAAGTTCGATCTCGTCCAGGTATGTATATGATCCATTTTTTGATTTAATGGGTCTTGATTAGGCATGATTCGTTTTTATAAATTCGATAAAGTTTAAAGAGGATACATCCTTAAAAAACTATTGAAGATGAAGAGATAACAGTAGACAACTTAAGAAAGTTAATAGAGTATTAGACTCGACATTAATTGGATAAACTACAGTTCAAGCTTAGTTCTTTTTACCACTAAAATCAAATCTAAAAGACAACTTTAAACTCAGAGAGAAATAAACTAATCTTTGACATAATTTAAGGGTGTTCCTGTTTTGGGATTCTGGCAATCATCACTCACGTCAAATTTTAATTTGTTGCCAAGAAGCATCAAAATTGAATTATTACCCATTATGCAAAAAAACAAGATGTGGGAAACTGAACATGAAAAAACAAAGTCCATTCGTGTGAAATAAAACAAAATAATTAATTACCATGGAATAGAGCAATAGTATAATATTACATACATATTCTAAATACTATTAATCATCTGTATTTCAAAACAAATGTACACGACTATGACCCAATATTTTACACAAATTACCCAACCCTTTCCTAGAATTCGTATTCGTGGTATACATCATTGGCTCTATGACGAAAGAAGAAAGGGTCACAATTTATTTTAAATAGTACAAGCCAGATATTATAGTAGTTGTATTGATCCTCAAGCATTGCACATACAATCAGGAGCAGGATAAGTATAAATGGACTGATCTGATTTCCGAAATCTGAGCTGTCCCTGCCTGCTTTTGTGCCCTTCGACTACAGCCTCTTGGAACTCCGACCAGGTTAGGCTCTTGTTCAAGAAAAGCTGGCCTAGCAATGCCATGTTAGGCCTTATAGTTTTCGTGTTTTCATATGTTCGATGTCCCACCTGGAATCCAAAATGGAATCACAATCATGTCAAACAAGTATTAAGCAAGTACTAATTGGCATCCTCAAAACAAACAAGAAATATAGAAAAAGACAAGAGTAAAAAAGCTTGCTTACGACAGCGTTGTGCATATTTCCGGGGGAAGCAGAAACGAAGATATCAGAATGCATGCTGACATAGTAATCAACTGCAGCTAATAAGGAAGCTTTTCCTTTAATTTGAGCTCTTTCTTCTGAAGATGCCAGACTCTTTTTATCTTCCATTAATGGAAATAAACTTCGTAATGTCGAGATCCTAGCTTCCCCACCATATACCTATTAAAAAAAGAAGGGAAACTTCAGAATACGAAACCATATAAAACGTTAAACTAAAGAAACTTTGCATACAGAACAGACCTTGTGGGAAGCAAGATACAAGCGAGTAGTACTATCGAATCCCAAAGCCGCGAGAAGCAATCCAATTTCTTCAGGAGTCAAAGGGCAGCGTCCTTGACTCCTTAACTCCTCATCGGTAAATTGAGAATTTAAGACCCTTCCCTGCCAAATAACTTGTCTATACCTTGCCAAAGCCAAATTTTCAGCCTTACCTCCACCAAAGTCACAAGCTGAGTGAGCAGCCATGTCCTTGTCAAAACGAAGGTGGAGGACAACAAACTTTCCAGTCCCTTTTCGTTTCTCTTTTAGGTAGTTAGTGCTGTCCTCCACTTCATTTGTTGGATATCTGAGACGACTAACAAGAGCATCACCAAGAGCTCTGATGTGAGGAACAAATGTTAAGGCTTGGAAGTTGACTTTACATCTTAGCCGTTGGATGCCCTCCGGCATATTGTCAAAAGCAAGACGATGAGAAAATGGTGCGATTGCAGCAATTCCGTAATTTTGCAAGATAGGTAAAACATTGTCTAGATACCAGTTTGAGGAAGCATGGACAGGTGCCGTTTTAACTCTGGTAGCTCGAATGGCTTCAGCGTAATACTCTCGTGTGCTCCAAAAGTATTCCTCAGGCAACTCTTTAACAATGGATATTTCACCTTTCAATACATTAATGAAGTGATCAACATCGAAAATATCCATGAAAGTACTGCAAAAAGAAAAAGGGGAGGAACTATTTCAGTTAGTGACCGAAGACTAAGTACGATGAAGGAAGGATATGAAATCATTTAAAAGGACCTTGAATCTTTCCAAACAGGGTGTACTTCAAGATGTGGAATTATGAGAGTAGCATTCAAAATTTTAGCAATAGCAACTGCATCACAGATCTTTATAGACAAAAAGTGTATTTATCAGCAACTGAAGAGATAACTAATATATTACGTCTTTAAATAACTCGAAATACTTACACCCATTCTCTGTTGATTTAATCCGCCATCAAGGAACACCTGGATATAGCCTTGAGATTTCTCCGCTAATGCTGCTTAAACGAAAACCAGTCATTCAAGAAGAACACAAAAACATAGAAAGTATAACCAATTTTAACCCCACTATTTATTTGTTATATTTCTATATGGTTTTATAAGAATCAAATTCTAACAAATTTCCTATTACTTACGAGAGGTACTTTCAGACAGAACACAGGGTTTCCACGGTTGGTTGGCCAACGGCGTCCAAATGTCAGCCTGTTGTTCATCAGACTAAACAAAAAGAAACAATATGCATCAGATAGTTACATAGAGAGAACCAATAAATTGTCTTTTGCTAACAAAAATATATTAATGAACTCTTACTCACAGTTTGACGTAGTAAAGCACTCTTAAGTAAATGACTGTGTCTCGGTTTTGGAGCATTCCAGTCCTGCACTAAACAATTAGGCCTTGCCATGAGAATGAATAATAAGCAGGTCGGTCGATAACCTATAGTACTATATACAATATTCATCTTTTAACAAATTTAAAATGCAAATCATTCACTAATGTTCCAATAATCCTGCATTCTTAGAACCACACAAATTATAAGTACCAATTCATATTCAGAAGTCAACATTCTACATGTGCCTAACTATACTCAATTAATAGTATTTCTTACAGCATTTGACTTACATGTGCCCTATATAATAAACAATCCACCAAATCCAATCATTTGAAAATTTAACCAAGTTAGGCTTGCATCAAGTAAATCCAGCACTTCCCTATTTGGAGTGAAACTTAAATTCTTTCAGAATTCCTTTCTTTAGCAATAGTATCTAAATGAACAATCCAACATCTACACTTTTCTACTTCCTTCATGAAATATAATTCAATAACAATAATTCAAAGAAAGAGCAATCTAATTAAAGAAAATTTGCACAACCGATAAAATTCCAACATCCAAAGATTGAACTTTATGTAACAAGATCAAACCTTTATGTAACAAACTAGTTCTCAACCTTTAACAAATCAAAGAACGAAGTTTTCCCCCACCATATGTCCTCAAACTAAACAAAACCCAGATACCATAAAGATTAAAAAAAGCACAAAAATTGAAACAAGTAAAATTCCATAAAAAGCAAGAAAAACACAAAACAATACAGTGAAATGATTAACATACCGAGAGAACAGAGGGAAAGGCATGGCTGAAAGGAGTGAAAAGACATGGAAACAGCAATAGCACAAAGACACCACCGGCCATGGATCCTCCTCTTCTGTGTTTATGACTATGATAATGAGAGTGCTGCTGTTGCTGCCTCATTCTAACAATAATGTGTCTTGATATTTATGGTACACTGCACCAGTATTTTTATTATTAATCAAACAATTGGGCCTATGTCTTAATCTTGGAACACAACACTCACTATATGCATTCATGTAAAAGAGGAGAGAGAATATATGTAAAGAGGGGCCATTTTCATTATCAGCCTCAATAAAAGTATCTCACATGCCAGCCCATCCCCAGCTCGTATATGTATGCCAAAACCAAACTTATTATACACACTGAAACTCTATATATATAATTATAAAAAAAAAAAAAAAAACTACAAATATAAGTGAGGGGTATAATAATACATTAAAGAAAGCATTTTTAACAAGTATAATGAGAAATATGCACAATCCCTTTATGGGTTTTCTCTGACAAGAAATTACTAAGCTTAAAAACAAGTACTTTAATACTCTGCAATATCTACATATAAAAAGGAAAAAAGAAAGATCAAATCTTTGAATTACCTCAATAAAAGTATCTCACATGCCAGCCCACCCCCAGCTCGTATATGTATGCCAAAACCAAACTTATTATACACACTGAAACTCTATATATATAATTATAAAAAAAAAAAAAAAAAAAAAAAAAGCCACTATAAATATAAGTGAGGGGTATAATAATACATTAAAGAAAGCATTTTTAACAAATATAATGAGAAATATGCAGAATCCCTTTATGGGTTTTCTCTGACAAGCAATTACTAAGCTTCAAAACAAGTACTTTAATACTCTGCAATATCTACATATAAAAAGGAAAAAAGAAAGATCAAATCTTTGAATTACTCACGCACCTCATAATATATAATAATTGACAAATAATTTAGTGAAAACGATTGCAAGCAAGGCTGGAATGGAATGATATTACAAGATTCACACAATAAAGAGTACAAGAAGAAACAGCTCGAATGATATTTTGGAATGTAAAAGTAATAAAATACTCCGTACTAGTTAGTAGTATATTATTTGAGGTATATTTATTTTGTTGGGCTGTCGTTTTCGGAAGGACCCCAACGGATACATTTTCATGAGAGAGAAAGAGTCACCGCTTTGTACGTGTCAAGAAGAGAATGAGTGCGTGTGCTGTGCTATTTTACCTTTCTTGATTTCAATCAACCAGCTGAGGTTATTTATATTGGGTCTGCTTTTTGGTTGCGCCACCGACACAATGCTGTGAAGCCATGGTCAAACCTCAAATACTATATTCTTTTTTTTTTTAATTCTTTTTTGATAATGTAATACTATATTCGGGATAATTACATCCACATCCACCCCTGACCCTGACGTTCAGTGAAATAAACTCAATTTTAAATAAGTTATAAATTTAAAATATTAATTAGATTTTGTATTAAAAGTATATAAAATAACATTTAAGTAATAAGTTTATCTATATTCTTTCATAAAAATTGGTCAAACCCAAGGTCCAAGAGCAAAACTGACATTTCATTAGTGACCTGGAGATTGCATCACTTTCTTAAATTAGATATTTAATGATAAGGGGTATATATGTAAAGTAAAATATAAAGTAGGAGAGTGTTTGTAACTATTGAAACCTTAGAGGTGGTTTCGGTAATTTCACCTAATCTAAGAGGAGGTGTATGTATTATATCCATACTATATATTAGAGTTATTTTTGCTATCGGTTTTGGTTGAACCTAGAATATTTATGGCACATAATGAACTGTATAATACATGTTTTGGTATTGGATAACATTCAACTAATAAATAAGTATATTACAATTGTCTTATGGTTCAATCAAACTCAGCTTCAACTAGAATTTGCCTACTATGTTCCTCTATCGGGAAAAAATATTTTTAACCAATATTTAATTTGGTCAAATCATCTAACTGCAAAATAAGTATATTGACTGACTTTTTACATTATGGGTCTCTATTAGAAATGTTGAGTTATCACTAGAGAATTACTTATGATTATTATTAAGTAATTGTTCTCTCAATTTGTATTCAGACATGAGTAGAGACCGTAGGTGGAGGGATATTTGACTGGTGAAGCAGACCGGATTAGACCTAGTTCATCAAAGGGAGATTTTATTCAGAAACTACTAAATCAATTTTTCTGAAGCTAATCTTGAGATTCTAGATTCCGAAGCCTTGTGTCTACAGTCTGCAGGTATGATGCATGCCTTGCCTAAACCGGGAATGATGCATGGCGCCCCGACTCCACCTACAACCTCAAGGCGGTTGTTGTTTACAATCTATATATTATGCACTGGTACGTACATGCCTAAATATGCGCCCCAAAACTAGCAGCAGTCTCAACTGATGACATTGATGATATATTCAATTTGTGGACATTTTGGTAGTTTAGTTATATTTTTAGTTAGTTTTGTAAAACATTTTATGATAGACTGTTTAGCATCGCAAAATCCTTCGCAAGTATTTTATAATTATTCTTTTTAAAAAAATCGTTTGGAAATCAGTCGCAAAATTAAAATTAAAATAAATATTTTCGCTTTTCCCAAAATATAAATTGTGTATATAATACAAACAACGACACACATTTTAGATAATTTACCAACCATTTGCAACAAAAAAAATTGTCATCACAGCAATTTGCACGGATTTTTTACATCGCAAATTTAGTTGAACCACATCATCACACATGGGCAGCTTTGCAACAGAAAAAATTGTAAAATTCCAACGGAAGTTCTTTGTCGGAAATTCCTTCGTAAAATTTTCTAATGCTGTATTTCTCAACGGAATTTGTTTGTCGGAAATTGTATTTTCCAATGGATTTTAAGGGAATTCGGTCGAATATTGTCATTTTTCTTAGTAAATATTGATATCAAGGTATCAAAACTAACTCGTGTGTTGTTAAATAAAATATGCTGAGTATATGCAATGTTTCAAGAAGAATTATTTTTAATGCAAAATCTATAGAAATAAAATTGGTACAACACTACTTTCCTGGTGTAAATTTTTTTTTTGCTAATTTTTTTCATAATTTATCTTAAATACCTTCAGAGTTGTTTTCAAGATAACGAATAAATCAAAAAAATTACTTGCCTAAATTTCATGCTTTCAAAAATACATTTTGAGAGAATGAGATTTTAAATAGGGCGATTTCAGAATGCCTAAATGAAAGAAACTACCAAAATCATCAAAAGTCATGTCCATAATAGATAGTGGGTTCATCTCCTAATTCATTACACAAAATGTCTTGTAAACGTTACAGTTAGTGTTTAATATCATCTATCCCCTTTTAATTTAATAAGAGGCAACGCCCTGTAGATTAGGCATCAACATTTCTCACACAATAATATATAGCTCCTTTGATTTAATTTCATCCAGTATATGGCAGCCTGCAATTAATTAATGTAAAAGTTAATCTTATAAGCCAAGTCTAGTAGTCTACTTTACTAAATGCATGCGAGATCAAAAGTTTATTATTTTTGGGACTAAAAATGCAATTTAACTAGGTGGTTCAATTTGTACTAAACATAGTATGATTAAATAGTAAGTAACACGACTCACCCGAGCTTAAGAGACGTATCGGAGCTATCGTAATCTTGTGGAGGTCCATTAGAGTTAGAGGCATTAGTCACAGACTCGGACGACTGGCCTTCCTCATAGACATTGAGCTCTGAATGATCAACTGTTGCACTGTTTTTGCGGACATTTGATATTTCCACCACCTATAAAAGTCTCATTAATTTTGTGAGCATATTTATCAGAACGTATGTTTGTATCTGGATTCATTGATCGAAAGAAAGACATTAAGGTTCGTTACAATCAATCTATACCTGTTTTTTTAATCGTTCGTTCTCTTCCATGAGTTGTATTCCCTGGCAAGTTTAAGATCAAGGAGAAGTTTAAGATGCGGGCTCGATCAGTCTCAATGTTACTCGAAAATGTTGATAATATTTAATTTGGACTATTATTTTTATGAGGATCTGCAGTTAATTTATCAAAATATTAACAGAACGTAGCATTTGATATTACCAACCTTTTCTTGAAGTTGATTGATCTCCTTCATGATTTTCTCCCCCTGTCAAATTAATTAGATGGAAACATTTAAATTAAAAATGGACCTTTTTTATTTCATGGTACGCGTTGCATGCAGTTGATAAATTAACGCTGCAGACCGACCTTTTTCTCGATAACACGGCTCAATCCAAGTTCGAGCGACCTCTCCAGGCGCTGCAACTCTTCAATGTTCAATCCTTGAAGCTCCTCTCCTCTCATTTGCCTGTCAAATATATACCAAACATTAAATTAAATGTTGGACGTTTAATTAAGTTTTGTACTGGTCAACGGTCAACCCTAAAAGTAAAGTAGACAAGAACTTACTTAAGCTGGTTGCTTCTCTCAGCCACTTCTTTGCTTAACCTTGAGAAATTAATGTCCTCAACTAGCTGCATATATTCAAAATTTACCAACTACTATATATACTTGAATAATGTAGTCATATAAAGGCTATATATATATATATGTTTGGTTCAAATGATAGAATTTTAGTCTTTGCTTTTTATCTGTTTTTATTTTCCTTGTCGGTTTCCTCCTTAAAATTCAAGAACCAAACATGACGTTATTATTAAACCGAAGGAAATTAAATTAAAGAAACCACGACGTACCTGTAGCTCAAGTGAGGGCTGATCTAGCTTATCAAGGTTCTTTGAGTGCAAATCATGCCTATCCAGTATTTCCTTCATACTTCATTTAACCAAAAAAAAAAGAAAGAGGGTTACATACTTACATTTAATATTTATTACTTAAACAACTTTAATATAAAATTGAATTATTTTGAAATCCCATTTTACTCTAATTTTTTTCTGCAGATGTTTGTCAAACATATTTTCGGAGAAGTTCACTCTGAAAATACATTTTTAAAGAGCGAGATGTCAAAAGAATAAGCCCTATATTTTTAAGAGAATATGGAGGTTATTATCAATTTTTTAAGTTCATGGTATGGTAATTGCCAAAAAAAATTAAGTGAACGATTGTGTTTGCGCATTTTACTCCAATTAAAAAACATCTAGTGGTATAATTGTCACTTCTCATGCAAATCATGAAAAACAAATGAACCACACTACGGTATGCGGTAGATAAATGTCTTTAACTTATTAACACAGGGGGTATTTTTGCATTTTACTCTAATTACACCAACAAATTGTTTACGCATTCATAATTACATTGCAATGAAATAGGAGTTGTTTGAAATAATTACAATATATATAAATCATATGGTTCAATTCATTAATTACTATAAATGTATTCTCAACTATAAGTATTTATATATTATAAGAAAAATTAGAAATAATTCTTTTATGGTAGGAAATTAATGGACTCAACTACACTAGCAACCAAAGGAGAGAATCAAAAAAGGCTAAATTCATGAAAGAATTATATATAATACTTGAACTTGAACACATCATCTTTGAAAAATCAATGGGACAATCAACTAGAATACCCTAAAATAGTGAACTTAATTGCAGTAAAAGCAGAACAAATCTTCACCTAGACAAGAAACATGAAGTAAGTAGTCTAGGATAAGATGTAAGAAATACTAAAAAGTAAAACTTTACCACCATTTTATTATTTAAATAAAAGAAAAAAAGCCCAACAATATCTAAAATAGAAGCATTAATTAATTACCTGGAGCTGGAATACTCAAAGAGTTTTCCAGTGGAAGAGAAAATGATGAGAGCCACGTCAGCATCACAAAGAACAGATAGTTCTTCAGCTTTCTTAAAAAGTCCTCTTCTTCTCTTTGAAAAAGTCACTTGCCTTGCTGTGGCGTTATCGATTTTCTTGATCTGAATCTTCTCCCTAGCCATTTTTAATTTAATTTTATCCCGAACAAATTATTAATTCTATATATCACACTTACACAGAAAACAATGACATTGAAGAAAAAAATATTAAAGCTGGGTTTCTAAAAATGGTGTTTGTGAGTGGCAAAAGCATCCAATTTAACAAGGAGAGAGAGAGAGAGAGAGAGAGAGAGAGAGGCAGTTTTGCTATTTTTAGAGTGGGAATATATTTGAGAAGAAACCCTAATGATAGGGGAAAAAAAGGAAAAAAAAGGAAAAAAAAGACCAAAGAGGAAAAAAGAAAGTGAGAGAGAGAGGCACTTTGATTTGGTTTGGGTCCAATTTAATCCATTGTTTTGTTTCAAAGGAAGAGAAGATGAGGTTGTTTTTTCTTGTCCTAAAGAAAAAAGGACTTTAATTTATTTCATCCAATTAGACAGTACGTAGTACTATATATATATATATATATATTACTCCACTAGTGGGTATAAATAAATAAATACTACTTGTATAAAAAATAAAGAGTGTAGAGTAATTAGGGATCGGTTAGAAGAGAATTTTATTTTATTGATTTTTACTTTTTTACTAGTTTAGGGGGTGGTTGAAGAGGTACAGTGTTTCTTGAATTGTCTTAATTAATTTGCTGGCTGTTTGATTTGATTCGGTTTTTTGGGAACCCAATACTACTGTTCCCTGTTTGCCAAAAGGCCACCAATCAATTAATATGAGAGAAAGAGGACTGTCCGACTGTGTATGTATATAAAAATACATGTTTTTTGTTTATTCTTCTTGAATTATGAGATAGAGTGTACTATATAGTACTGTAGATCACATGTTTTTTATTGATTTTATATATATATATGATGTCTGATTCTGATTGTGATTGTGATGGAGGAGAGTTATCTGGTGCTTTCTTTCTAGGTATCGTCCTAAAATGAGATTTTTTTCAAATTTACTTTTACACATTAATAATTTTTTATTGAAAATGATGTATTTGTGAAGTGATATGCAACAAATAATTTTCATTATGGAGAGTGATCTGATATCTTCTTGTTATGATCCGTAAAAGTCAGGTATTTGTCTAGTTGGTTCTTCTTGTTATTTTTGTTTTGCTTTTCACGTTTAGGCCATCTCCAATGGAGAGGGCTAGCCCCGGGGCTCCGGAGCCCCCCCCCCCGAGCCCTGCCTGGTCGTCTCCAATGGTAGGGCTCCGGAATGGAATTAATTTCATTTTCTTCCTTTGCCCACTCTCACCTATAATTCTGATTTTAATTTTGTTTTTAATATTAATATTAATAATAGTAATAATTATTAGTACTTGTAATTAAATTATTAATTATATTAAAATATTAAAATTAAAGAGAGTAAATAATTAAGTAAATTAAAATTAATACATAATACGAAATACAACAAAAAAGTAAGGAAATACAAGAAAGAAAATACAACAAACAAGAAAGGAAATACAACAAACAAGACTTAATAGCCCATGTTTGCGCAAAATACGGTTAAGCATGAATGTAATTGTTTGAATTTACTTTTCTTGTCTATTTTAATATGTATTTAAATATTTAATTAGATTAAGTATTAATCTAAATTATGTGTATAAGTGTTTAATTTTATTTTTAACTAATTCCGTATTTTTAAAAAAATATAGCCACCACCAATATTGTAGTTAAATGATTAAATTTTTAATTACAATAAAAGATATTAAAATAAAATGGGCTATTTATTTATGAATCATTTGTCCATAAATAAATTTAATTACAATTCTAATAAATTATTAATGATTTTAATTTTTAAAAAATAATTTTATTATATTAAACAATCAAATTAAAAATTGGTGACTACATATATTTATTAAATACTACTAAATATACAATAAATATACTAAATAAATTTTATTAAATAATTCAATTCTACATATTTAATTTAATTTAATAGGGAAAATTAATTTTATTAATTATTTAAGTATATATATATTTTTTTCTATTTTAATTTATTAAATAAACAATTTTTAAAAAAAGAAAAAAAATTAAATCGGACCAGTTAGGGGACGCCAAGTGGCTTCCCCTGACTTAAAGAGGGGCGCGTGCCAACACGCGCCCCTCTTCTTCTTCACGCGGCCACGGGCCGCAGGCAGGGCTCCGCGGAGCCCTGCCCCCGTTCCAGCCCGTCGCCTGCCCCGCCCCGCGCCCCGCGCCCCGCCTCCACTGGAGATGACTCCAGCCGCCGCCCCCGACCCCGCCCCGGCCCCGGCCATCTCCATTGGAGATGGCCTTAGTGATTTGTCGAAATCCTTGTTTTTTATTAATTTTTAAAACGAGATTTATCATACAAGTTCTTATGTCAATTTTTAAAAATAATTTTCTCATTAAAATTCACTCATGGTTCTTAAATATAAAAAATGAAAAAATCCTATTTTAGTTTGACATTAAATAACATATTTCTTACTCTGCTTTACTCACCCTAACGAGAAAATAAGCAGAAACCGGCTAAGCTTCAATCCTACCTAAATTCGGCCCTCCCACATCGAAAATCATCAAAAAGGAAATATGTTCTCACACATCAATGAGGGCGTGTGTGGATGAATTTTAGCCCGGTCTCGCGGGTTTCGCGAGACCGAGTCAAGACCCTTTCAAATGAGTTTTCGTCAAACCCATAAAACCATTAAAAACCTATTTAGAAACTCATACTCAAACCCTTCAAATCTATAAAACATTGATTTGACATCTACTACCTACTTTTTCCCCCCAAATCTCACAAAAAAGACATTGATTTGACATCTATCACCTACTTTATTCCCTTAAACCCAACATTCAAACTCAATCCAAATGAGGTTTCAACTTATTTAAACCACAAAATCCAGCAGCCAAAACCCATCTAAATAAGGTCTCAAAGGTTTCATCGAAGCCACCAAAACCATTTTTTTTAACTCGAGACCCGCGAAATCGAGCCAACCCATCCAAATAGACCCTGAGTCTTCGAGGATGCATATCATTACAATCCTACGAGTAATTAATCGTAAAAAAAAACCCGATCACGTCTGATTTTTTAGATCATTCGTTGTAATAAACTTTAGTGAAATCCATACAAAACTCTACAGGGAAGTTTAATATATTAGCTTCTAGTTTCATAGTCATGGCATTAACTATCCGAAGCTTCGATTTACATGCCTTCTCATCGTGCACAAACGCAAGAATATGACCGTCGTCGTCTTCCTTAACGTTCGCGTCTTTAGGAAGAAACAACGCCTCACCATCGTACTTCTCAGTTCTCATCGACATACATAAACTTCCTTACTTCACTACTAAGAAGGTCTACTTTAGCAAAACCCGAAACTTTAGGCCATGGCATACGCGTCCTTCATTTTCCTTTGAGAGCTTGTTTCTATTCACCATACCCGCCTCTAAATTCACTTGTACTCCTTCATCAAAAATAATTCATTTCCTTCTTATTCGTTTTTCTTCGGATTCAGTTGAATTTCATATAGAATATATAGTACTCTTCATTATCCTCATCACAATCGTTGAAAATCTAATCGGATGGAGTCATACACGCACCTATAACCACGAACCTAATGTCACACACTCCATAGATGAAAACAAAAGCAATCAGGTGGGGGTGGTTGGGGATTAGGGTGGTGAGAGACATGGTAGTACAAAGGGACCTTGCGGAAGTGCCGTGCGAGTTGTACCTCACTTATAAATAATAATAAGACGATGATTTGACATCTATCATACTATTTTTTCTTTATAAAAGACATTGATTTGACACCACCTATTTTTTCCCTTCAAACTCCAACATTCCAACCAATTCAAATGAAATTTCAATATTTTCAAACCATAAAATTCGACATCAAAACTCAATCCAAATGAAATTTCAACTTTCAAATGTTCTATCGAAACTACCTAAATAATTTTTTTTAAACCAAAACAAAACGAAAACGGGTCAAAACCTAACCAAATAGGCCCTATGATTTTTCCTAATTTAAAAGTTCAAATACGCAATGAAATTATATTTTTGTAAATACCTAAATATATATAGTTAATTAAAATAACGTGATATTGCATTAAATACCATTGTAAGATCTTGATCTACTTTTATTAAAGTCACAAAATACACTCCAAAAGCTCATCTGTGTTTTTCCATGAGTTTTATTACAGATGGGTTTCTTAGTTGAAATATGTTTTGCACACAAGATTATCTTAATTGAATACTTTGGTATTTTGAATTATATCACTCCCACTTTTTTTTAATTTGTTTTATTTTATTTTAATTTCTAGTTGCCCAAAAATTCTTCAATGAATGAACGAAACAAGGCCATAAAAGTTATGCCCAACAACATCGAAAAGGGAAAAGAAAAAAGAAAAACAACAAACCTATGTGGGCCTTGTTTCTCGAAAAAGAAAACCCCATCTGGGCCTTTCACCCATTAGAAAAAATCCAAAGAAACATAACAACAGTGTTCTTTTAGTCTACACTCTACATACACTCGCTCGCTCGCATCTGAGTGAAGAAAACTGTCGGAATCATCCCGTTCCCCTCTCTCTTAAATTATATACATATGAATACCGCTAAAACAATGAGTAATTACTCATTAACGTGCACCAAATTAACATTATTCACAGTTTCAGCTGTTGTAATTCAACTTATTGGCCTCTCCCTTTTCATTATGGGATTCTTCCCTGTCAAGCCTACACTCTCTGGCATGAGGTATCATCATTACTTTACAGTATTTCTTGTTCAAGAACAATGAAATATTGAGTTTTTTTTTTTTAACCTAATATTTCATGAACATATTTATGTGGGTATATTTTTTATATGTTCAATTTTAGTGGGTTGGAGAGTTTTTATCCACCGGGTTCTGATTCAACTGACTTGGCTCAAAATATTTCATCCTTACCGCCTGAAAAAATCAAATCTTTGTACCAGGTGAGCCTTGTTTTTTGTTAAGTGTCAAATGGGATCTTTGCCAGTTGCTTTTTAAGTTAAATTAGTGATGGTTCTATCAAATTTGGAATGTGGGTTGTCTAATTTGGTTACTGAACTGATAATAATGAGAAGAATGTACCTATTTAATAAGTATGTTCTATGCAGGAACTATCTGGTGTTCCTCCTCCATTCGATCGATTAATATTAATGGTATTTAATTTTAAAACTAGTTACTTGCATACGATTGCCATGAAAGTGAAGCCTTGTTTACACCTATAGTGATGTGAATTAGGTTATTGATGGTCTACCGGCTGAATTTGTGCTCGGAAAAGATGGGAAGCCTCCAAGAAAGGGTTTTATGGAATCTATGCCTTATACTCAGTCGTTATTGGCTAAAGGGTTGGCAATTGGGTACCATGCTAAGGCAGCACCTCCAACTGTTACAATGCCTCGTTTGAAGGTAACTAATTTATCTTTTCTTTACCATATAAAGTCAAAGTATGTGATATTATTTGATGTTGATGCCTGCAAATTACAGGCCATGGTTTCTGGGGCAATTGGCGGATTCTTGGATGTTGCTTTTAATTTCAACACTCAAGCCTTTTTGGATGATAATCTTATTGGTTAGTTCTATAGATTATAATTGAAATTCATTCACTGATTGTTTAAGTAATATTTATGATTGTGTGCCTATACTCTTTGTTGTGACAGTGCAATTTCTCAGAATTGGCTGGAAAATGGTGATGCTTGGTGATGAAACATGGCTTAAATTATTTCCAAACATGTTTACCAGGCATGATGGAGTTAGCAGTTTCTTTGTAAGTTCTCCTAATGCACATTGTGTGCTATCCGTTACTATCAAATTTTGGGTGTAAATCCTTCTATATTTTTTTATACACCGACAATCCATGAGTGGAAGATAAAAAAGATTTGGAGATTTATTGAAGTCAGAAAAGCTAAAAAGCTATGAAATCAACACGCTTGCTGTTTAATTGTTAATTTTGTGTTCATTTAAATGGATAGGTATGGAGATATATGATAGACTGATAGTAACTAAATTTAACTGCCAGATTGGTTGGCTTTAATAACAGGTTAAAGACACCGTCCAAGTGGATTACAATGTTTCTCGACATTTGACTAATGAGCTAAACAGGTCCGACTGGAATCTCCTGGTAATTGCCTACCTCTGCAAGTTTGATGTATAGCTTCTTCCTAATCAAAGGAATATCTAAATAGAAAAGTTGTGAAATAAATTATTTCATGTGTGTACATTACAGATTCTTCATTATCTTGGATTGGATCATGTTGGACATATTGGTGGAAGGAATAGGTAATGTAATGCCTTTTTTTCGTTTTCCATAGATTCTTAGAACACATAGAACTGAATTATTTCCATTATTCCAGTATCTTGATGGGTCCCAAATTGATGGAGATGGACGAAGTGATTAAAAGGATCCATTCAAGTATTATGGAGACTAATGAAAGGACACTTTTGGTTCGTGCTGCTTTATTCTCATCAGCTGGTATTTTGACCAAAAAATGGTTTCCAGTTTAGATTAAGATTGATGGCATATTTAAAGAGATAATGCTAAACTATGTAAATATTTGTCTCTTTTGAATTTTAGATGATAGCAAGTGATCATGGCATGACTGAAAGTGGCAATCACGGGGGATCTTCGTATGAGGAAACTGATTCTTTGGCACTTTTTGTTGGTACCGAGAAATTTAGTTATTCACCAGAAACCAATAACAAAGCTCATCAGGTGGTTGGACTTCACAATTATTTCTTAGATTGGATGTTATATTGATTGATTTCAGTTACCATCTTATTTATTTTTCATTTATACGCTATGTTTTTGGGGTTTAGTCCAAATGGTTGTACAAAAGTTTTTGTGTCTTTTTTTTCTCTCTAATCTTTGATCCTCAATGTTATATGTATTTTTCTTGGATTTCAGTGAGTAAAATGATAAGGAAAATGAAAATGAACAAGATAGCATTTGATGATGCATTGACATCTTTTCATTTTACTCTTGTTTTTAGGTTGACATTGCTGTAACTTTGGCTCTTCTCTTTGGTGTGCCAATCCCAAGAAACAATGTGGGCACTGTGATGGCAGAAGTTTTCTCATCTCTGGAAGGTATTTATTATCTTGTACTCTTGCTACAAACCATTCATGTACCTTTTTTTTTAATATTAAGAAAGCTATCAATTGTACCTTGAAATAACTGTATGTGTTTCTTATTTTGGTCGAGAAACAGATGAACAAAAGCTAAGGATATTACAGATGAATTCATGGCAATTAATGCGGCTACTGCAGACACACTTGACAGAATCAGGATGTGCTAAATCCTCTTGTGTGTCTGGAAGTGGTAAAATTGGTGCAGAAATGTTTTGTTGCTCATATTTAGATGCCACTGCACTTCACGAGAATTATTCAAGGTTGTTTCTCTTTGACAACAATTTTACAATTTTCTTTTTAAGAAACTCAATTAGTAAATAATGAAACCTTACATTCTTTCTTTTTTGATCCTCAAATAGACCTGGTTATGCGGATGACTATAGAACCGTTGCTTTGGCATATCATAATTTTCTTAGAACTGCAACCGAGTGGTTATCAAGCAGAGCAACTGATGTACGTATAGCATTTTTTCAATATCTGAATGTTTATGCTATAATTGGTCCTTGGATTTTAGGAAAAAATTGCATTTTTAGTCCCAAAAGATTGGACCCTCAACACTATTTGTCCAAGCCCTTTACAAATTTGCACTTTAGGTCCCAATTTTTAAAATGTTTTGCAGTTTTGGGTCTTCTCTGTTTTGCACTTTTTGTCTCATAGAACTTCTTAGTGTTGCAATTTTTGTCCAAAATGGGATGGAAAGGGGAGATAGGACTAAAATTCAAAATATTTTATAAATTAGGACCAAAATTGCACTTTTGAAGGGTCTGATCCAGCCATGTGCGACAAAGAATGCAATTTTACCGGGATTAAGAAAATAGTTTTTCATGCATTGCTTTATTTTTCGTTCATTTTCCTTTCCGTATTATTCACGAAAGTCTAGCCAAGTCCCAAACATAGGACTATTTCTTTTAGGCAGAAAAAAAGAAGGGAAAAGAAGTTTCACCTTATTTTATTCCATTTCCTCCCTTTTTTTTAATCATATTACAGAAACCCATTGGTCTACTTGCATCTGGAATAGCAGCAATGCTTCTATCTTGTTTGGGACTGATGAGCCTTCTCCTCCTCTTTAATCAAGATACTCACTTCAAGAATAACATGCAAAAGTGGCATTTGGATGAGATTTTTATTCCGGCTGTAATTTTCATCCTCATTATAAGTATGGGATCTAGCTCTATGGTCGAAGAAGAACAATACATTTGGCATTTTATGACCTCTTCACTGTATTTAATATTACTTAGAAGAGCAATACAGTCAAAAGCAAGACACTACCATCAGATTTATTCAGTCATTATGGTTCTTATATGTGGAAGAATTCTGAGAGGGTGGCATCAAGGGGGTGTCAACTGGTCTTATTTACCTGACATTTCAAAATTTCTCGAGCAATCAGGGACTCTTCATATAAAATCTCTGCAGCTTTTATCGACAATCCTTGTTATCATTACATGTTTGCTTGTTCTTTTGGCATTAAAGTTGAGAAAGCGTATAGCCATTATATTTGTGCTCATTTACATATTTCCTGCGCTGCTGATTTTGAAACAAATTTCTCAATATCAAGATAGCACAATACAAATAATTTATGCTGTTCTGGGGATCTCTACTGTGGGAATCTTTGTTGCCACCCCGTGGTTGATGCCTCTTCAGAATCTCCGGACTAGATTCCCGTTCGGCGTTAGAGATTCTGTATATGCGATTGGTTGGTGTTATGTATTTTCTTGGTGTCTGCTACAGTTGATTCTACAACAGCCTGTTAATTCAATGCCGATATTGTTACTCCTTATGCAAATCGTGGCTAGCATTCGATTTTTTTCTGATCGTGATCTACATGTCAAGCAATGGGTTAAGGTCAGTTAGATATCAATATATTGTAGTTATTTTTCTTCAATACGTGTGTTATGCTGAGATTTTTACTTACAAACCGTAAGATTTTCAATTACTTTTAAGTATTCTTGTTCGTGTTTTCATTTCATATTTAATGTTTCTAACTCTAAACAATGAGTTTGTGTTTTTTAGTTTAATATAACATTTGTGCTCGATGTCTTAGATGCTAAATGCTTGAACTTTTAATTTTTTGGGATGCAAAATGAAATATCTATTTTATCTTTTGTGATGAAATCATGGGTCCCGTGTTTTTAGGTTGCGGCACTATACTATGTTGGAATGGCAGGCCACTTTGGTCTTGGTAACACCAACACTCTTGCTACGATCGATGTTGCCGGTGCTTTCGTTGTACGTCCTTACATCTGACTTGTTGAATTTTTTTTCAGTTATTATAGCAAAATTGCATTTTTATTGTTACATGACTGTATCCTCACTCTTCTGGTCCCGTACTTTACAAATTTGCAGTTTTTGTCTCGAATAGTCTCAGTTTGGGTCTCAATTACTGTCTCGGTTTTGTAATTTTGGTTCCAAATTGGATTAAAAGGAGGCGATAGGACCAAAAGCTCAAATCATTTAAAATTTGAGATCAAAAGTACACTTTTGTAAAGTGCGGTACCAAAAGTGCTGACTTTGGGACTAAAAATGCAATTTCCGTATATTATCTCTTTACTAGCAATTACTAACAATCTATCTGATTTTGATTCATGGTCCTGATGATTTGTAGGGTATTTCAAGCCACTCGACTATAATATCTGGTATTTTGATGTTCATTATCACTTATGCTTCCCCGATGTTGGTTCTTCTTAGCATGCTGATGAATGTTTTCAACAAAGATTTAAGTGTATTTGGCGATGTCCAGAATATTGATTTTGGAAATATTCTAAAGATGGTTTTGGGCTATAATTGCCTAGTTCCGGTAGGACTAAATTCCATTCTTCTCCTTTCCTATACAATCGTGTTGCTTCTAATGCAGAATCATTTGTTCGTTTGGAGCGTCTTTTCTCCCAAGTAAGTTTTCACTGAAGGGGTAATTTTGACTTACTCCATATGCTTTCTAAAAGAATTTCTACACTAGATTGCTTCTGATTTAAACAAAATCTTGAAAATTGTTCTGTTCACTTTCTAGCTAGAAATTAACCAGTAATTGTTTGTTTCCAGGTATTTGTATGTTTGTGCTACAACTGCATGTGTCTATATTGGCGTATCTATCGTGTCTCTAACTACAGCTTATATATGCATGGTATTTGCCATACGGGTGACGCTGAAGAGGAATCGCTCGACTGAAAGATTGCCGTGCCAATGAAACCGGGTCTAGGTTTTGTGTACCTTTATGACCAAAACTGTACAGTTATGAAAGAATTTTTTGTGGAGAAGATAAATTTGGCAATAGTTATTGCTGGCTGATTTCACTGGGCTGTATACATTTTTTAAGGTAATGTATAATTTTAAAATAAAAATTATTCAGACAAATTAATTGACCACAAATTCTGGGTGGATACATACATAGTTGGACTTTGTTTAACCAATTAATCTTTATTGGTACAAATCTAGCTACTTGATCAAAGAAAGTTAGCCTAACCACACTTATTCAAACTTACCCGAACCACATCCAATCAAAGTCCAAAAACTCTTCATCAAATTTCCATCTATAAATATGTGAGACAAATTTATTATTCTAAATCAAACCACAAGAACATTTTCTCTTTCAACTTCTGAATTAAAAATCCTCAATCAATTAATTTTCAATCAATGGCAGCCCATAACTTTCAAATTGTAGTATGTTTGGTTCTAGCAATCTCATTCTCAAGCATGGACCAAAGTATGGGAGCCCGGAACCTATTGCAAACTTCTCAACCGGCAATTCCGACACTTCCCACATTGCCACCACTGCCCGCCATGCCAACTTTGCCCACGGCTGCAACATTGCCACCACTGCCAACCACTCCTTTGCCAACGCTTCCAACTAATCCATCTTTACCGACAGTGCCAACCACCATTCCAACGATGGCACTGCCTCCGTTGCCAGCCACTTCAATGCCCACTTTGCCTTCGTTTCCAGCTATCCCGACTACAATGCCTTCTATTCCCTTCCTCGCGCCACCGCCATCAAACTAGTTTTTTAAGATAAAATAGCAGCTTTAATTATTCCACTCTCCATATTCATTTCTTTTAAGTTATTGTATTTGTGTTCTTATTGATTTGGTTCAGTTTGTATGGTTCGAGCTCGAGTTGCTATATATGTACTTTTATGTTTAAATGATTTCTGTCTCTACATATAGTTACTTTGGATGAGCATTAGACTGGTGATTCGCTTGATTATTTGTACCAGTATTATTTATTCAGTTTGATTGTCTTTCACTATATATAATGAATTAATGTTACTCTTTCAATTTTACTTTATTAGCTAGTAGAACCAACTTTATAATGATTTTTATTTTTTAAGGACTATAAATCATTACATCAAATACAAATATTTATTATAAATATCACTTTTGATTTCATTGAATTATGCGAATTGAAGAATTTCAATAAGCAGCTTTCGCAGATACAGTAAAGCCTTTAAACATTTCTTCCACTGCAGAACCTACTCCCTACGAATTTACAAACAAGCTATTTAGGGGCCCGTAATGGAATCCAATAATAGATTGGGCCTAATAGCAGATTATAACCTGATCCAATACCCAGGTCCAAAATTTTCCTGACCCAATAGGCTAGATCACGCTAGAGTTCAATCTCTCAGGCGAAGTTAGATAGATCATTTTACTTTCTTTATATTTTTCTCTAATTCTCCAATTATAATATAACATTTTATTTTATTTCTTTAATTATTTCTAGATGGATCCAAGTTAAAGATCGATAACCTCCCCCAAATAAAAGCTTTTGCACTGACCGGCCCTTCCTTTTACCGCGGCAACTCGGTCTCGGTCTTTTCTGATGTCTGATTATAACATGAGGGCATTTTTAATTAGACACGTGGCGATGGACTACAAATTTAGCAGCTTGACGGGAAGAATGATTCCTCCACGCAATTTGGAACCTAAACTAAGTCAAATATGTAATAGTTTGTCCCCATGTATACCTCAAGAGATGGTTATTATTATTTTTTTTTTCCAAAAAGAGAAAATTATAAAATTCAAATCTTTGGCCTTTAATTTCAACAAAGCTTAGCTTAACCCAGCCAAGAAGTTCTTCATTTCATCATACCTATTAAATGCCCCATTAGCTAAATGAAGATGATAGTTTTGACTTCGATTTCATTCAACCCAAAGTCCAATTTTAATTGATTGACTTAATTATAGTTGAATACATTTAATAATTTGAATGAAGAAACATATTTATCTGTGGGGATATATTGTTAAATAAATAACTCTTATGTCTTAGTGTTTTACTCACTTGACATGACATGCAATTTTAGATATGATCGAATTGAATAGTGAATTATCTAAATACATTTACACTCCTTTTTCATTTGAAAATAATTGTTGGGATTTAATGTTGTCATATTATTATTGTATTTCAAGCACTTCAAGGACTAAAAAAGTTAATGTAAGTAAATAATAATCCTTTGAAGCGTCAAGAAAAGAAAAACAAATAAATTTGAGTATGTATAAAATTGAATTATAATATAAAATTTGAGCATGGTATGACGCAACTATCATGTCAATATATTCTATTATGTATAATAATTTAAATCAATAATCAAATTATAATCCTCATTTAAATCATCCCACAATATAATAATTTATCTAACTCCTAATAAAGTTACTGATTTTATACCATAGCACTTGTTTTTTCCCCTTAAAACTCAACAACCTATATCATAATATATTTCAAATCCTATAAATTAAATTGATGATTTGACACATACCAATTAAAATCTTATCTTAAATTTTTAATAACTCAAAAACTGTTATTTTATTAAATATTTTACTATTTCAAAATTTTATTGAAATTCAATTCAAATCGAATTTCAAAAATTTCAACAAAAGAATCATAATGAAAAAAATCATATGTTCTTGAGTGTTATATGGTCCATTCATAAACTCCAAAAGTATGATATCTTATAATGCACTCACAATAATACTAGGTCATAGGCGCATATGTTAAACAATGAAAAACAGATAATAAATTATGGTTTACAGGCTGGGATGAGTTTGAAGTTTTCGTAAATAATATTGTGATTTAATTATTGTGTGACAACTAATAACTCTATAAGGACCTCTAATTTTAAATATCTTGATAAGTGTGTATATTCGTGTCCATATACTAATTTAAAGTTAAAATATATACTTGTCATGCTTGACGCTAAAATACTATAGAGAATCCAATACCATCAATTATTCACTATATCTTAGTTTCACAAGCTGCGTCAGATTGCTATGCAAGAGGTGGGTGCCAAAGAATATTAATGTTGCATTGTGTAGTACAACTTGCTCTTTTATGCACTGACCACCTTTTGAATTTATTAATGATTTCAAATTCTTATACAGTGGCGTAAAGAGGAAAAAAGAGAGTTTTTTTTCCTAATTAACAGGTGATTGTGTCATAACTAAATATATATTCACCATATTGAAGCTTGAAATGACATGTTTATAGTTTTGAAATTCCTAGGGGAGACGGTTACCAGCACATCAAAAAATAAATAAAAATAACTGACTCTCTTCGCAAATCCTTTCAATATTTGTACCTAGGCATGCAATAATAAATCAACAAAGTAAAAAGAGAGTTCTTCAAATTCTTACTTTTATTTTTTCGTTTGGAAGAGCAATAATAAATCAATAAAATAGAATTTAACTTTTGGCAGAATGACAAGTTTATCCCTATGTATTAGTCTTTTATTTATTTATTTATTCATTTTGAAAACCCAAGTATATACTATTTGGGTTGAATGTGGTAATTAAAACCAAACACATAAGGGATTTTTTGAGATTTAAAATGACACAGGGGGGTGTTTTGGGAGTTGAACAAAACATAGAGGTTTTTTTTTAGTTTTCGCTCGTACAATTAAGTGTCAGGAGTAAAATTATCATATCAAAAGAAAAATTTGAATAAATACTTGCAATTTTCGCATTTGAATCAGACTCTCTTTTCTGGGGGGTGTATTTGGCGCTGACTTGAGGGCACATGGAAAGTTTTTTACAGGGGCGGACCTAGAGAGTTTTCGTAGGGGGGGGCGAGATTTTTTTAATAGCAAACTCGATATTTTTTCTATGTTATGATAAAATGATAACCAAATGAAAATAAGTAATGTTGTATATTTATCCAAAAAATGTGAAAAAATATACTACTAATTTTTTTTAAAGAGTCATATTCAATAAATGATTCAAGATATTGAGTAATCTTAATACACATAAATATTCTACAACATAAATTCAGTTATGTAAAAAAGATAATGTTAAAAAAAATACTAAAAATCTTATTAAAACTTTTTTTTAACTGTTCTTGAATTCATTTATAAAATCAAACATTTTTATCATAAAATACGATGATTATAACTAAGACACTAATAAATTATTAACATAAAAATATTTACATTTTGATACAATTAGTTTTAAACATATACATTTATATGTTAGTATACATATGACCATATTAATGTTTATATGTTAATCCATATATTAATAATCTGCAAAAAAGGAAGAAAAATAGCTTAAAACTAGAAGAAAGAAAGAAAAATAACTTAAAACTACAAGAAAGAAAGTGAAGTAGCTAAAAGAAATAAAAATGATGATCTGAGGACTCGAACCTGAGTCTCAAGATTGCAACAACACAACTCCATCCACTGCACTAATGACTCTTTGTTGTAAATATTTGACAAATACCTATAGAAATATATTAGGTTCAGATTTTTCTTGGGGGGGAATAATTTTTCGAGAGTTAGGTAAAACATAAGGAGTACTTTTGTCTTTCGCTCAAGAAACAATGGTTTGAGTTCAACAATCTTATTTTTTTTCCGCAAAATTCAACATCAAAACTCAATTCAAATTATATCTCAAACATTGATAACTTAACTCAATATTCAAACCAACTCAAATAAAATTTCAAACGTTAAAATCACTTAAATTAATTTCTGATCTATCAAAATCAGGCTACACCAATTCATCATATGAACCCGTAACTTGGAAATGCATAACTTCAAAGTCAAGTAGGCCAACCCTCCAGTTAACTGAATGAATGAGTTGGCCTAATTAAATTAACTTAGAAAAATTCAGCCAGTAGGCCCCACCCCCCGCGTAGAAGTAGGAGTAGTCAGTAGAAATTTCCATTTGAATAATGAAAAAACAAAAATAGAAATAATTTCGGCGTTTGGTAATTAGGCTAATAGGTAAATACTACGCGTGATAACCTAGCTTCTTCTCTTTTTCCTCCTCCACCTTTTCCCCTTCCCCTATAAATTTATTCCGCCACCACATTCCAATTCCACCACTCAATTTCTCTTTTTTACGGCATATGTCTCAAAGGCCAAACATTCCACATTTTTCCTCCATCGCTTTTGGCCTCCATTCCCATCTCCTGGTTTCCAGTGAGATGAACTCTAATTCCAATTGGTCTTATTGTTGTTAAATCAAACCCTTTTTTCTTTTTTTTTAATTTATTTATCAATTTTTTACATCCAATTTTCCTTGAGAAAGAAAAAAAAACAGAGAAATTAGATCTTTTTAATTAACCAAAAATTAATTGAAAATGGGCGTAAAGGGATTTGTTGAAGGAGGCATTGCTTCGATCGTTGCAGGGTGTAGTACCCACCCCCTAGATCTAATCAAAGTCCGAATGCAACTTCAAGGCGAGGCATCGCCGGCACCTAACGCCGCCGCGGCTCAAAACATCCGCCCCGCTCTCGCCTTCCACAACACCACCACCACCGCCGCCGCCGCTTCGGCACCCAATTTCAAACTCCCCCCACCACGCGTCGGACCCGTCGCCGTAGCTCTCCGGATCATTCAACAAGACGGAGCCGCCGCGCTTTTCTCCGGCATCTCCGCCACCGTTCTCCGGCAGACCCTTTACTCCACGACCAGAATGGGTCTCTACGACATCCTCAAAAACAAATGGACAGATCCAAACACCAACAACATGCCACTCACGAGAAAAATCGGCGCCGGACTCATCGCCGGTGGGATCGGCGCGGCCGTGGGAAACCCAGCCGACGTGGCGATGGTACGTATGCAGGCGGACGGACGCCTCCCTCTAGCCCAGCGTCGCAACTACAAGAGCGTGGTTGATGCGATTTCACAAATGACAAAGAGCGAGGGCGTTACTAGCCTGTGGCGTGGCTCATCCCTTACGGTGAACCGCGCCATGCTCGTGACGGCGTCGCAACTGGCCTCGTACGATCAGTTTAAGGAAATGATTTTGGAAAAGGATTTGATGAAAGATGGGCTTGGGACCCACGTGACGGCGAGTTTCGCTGCTGGGTTCGTGGCGTCGGTGGTGACTAATCCGGTGGATGTGATTAAGACAAGGGTCATGAACATGAAGGTGGAGACAGGTGCGCCGCCGCCGTACAAAGGGGCGTTGGACTGTGCGATGAAGACGGTTAAAGCGGAAGGGCCAATGGCGCTATACAAAGGATTTATTCCAACAATTTCGAGGCAGGGGCCTTTTACTATTGTTCTATTTGTTACGCTGGAACAGGTTCGGAAATTGCTCAAGGATTTCTAAATTTAGATAGGTATTCCATATGATGATGACGAAGAAGAATTTAATTTTGAAGAATAAATTTTTATTTTATTAATTTAGAAATATTAGTACTATAGTAATGTGATATATCTTCCTTGATTTGGTCAGGAGGTTTGATTTGATGTAATCCTAATTCCTCAGCGTTACGTATGTTGTGCATCTAGTTGATTTTTTTCCTAACACGAAATAATTTTTGAAAATGCCAATGAAACATACTCTTAATTTCTATTGGCTTTTCGGAGGACGAGTTGAAAAATCAATAAGAAGTTATAATAACTTTTGATAGTTTCGTATGTAATAAGTGAGAATAGATGCTATAGCAAAATTTGGAGCAATAGAAAGGAATAGAGGCATGAGAATACACTTCAATCCAATATACCACGAGACTCACCGCCAAAAGTTTTTTATTTTATTTTTTATTTAGAGAAACGAGCATTACATACTTGTTTAAGTATGTAATAGTATATGTGCAATGTTATTATTGGTTCTAGTTAATTTTGAGATCAATTGATTCAAGTAATATATTCCATCCATATACTATAATCACTTAAATAAAATATAATACCACGATCAACTAAGAATTTCCAGCGAGAGCATAAAATTTGCTAATTTATAATTTAAATCTAATTCAAATGTTAGAAAAATTTGGCCAGTAGAATGATAAATTATTATTTACAATATATAGGCATAATTTATCAGTTTATATGTAGAATGCTTTCTTCCAAAAAAAATGGGGAGCACACCAATAAACTTTTGACAAGTGAAATTAATCATTTTTATATAGAGCATATGCTATGATTCCAAGGAATCCACATGTCCTAAGAATCAAATTTGTCTTTATGCCCTTTTCACTTATGGCCAGTTCGGTTTGGACACGATAATCTGGGTTAATTATATGGTCCTAAGATTATTACTTGTATGGTTGGTTTATTGGGAATAATTGAGCAATTAGGTTATTGGTTGTTTGCTTTGAAAGAATAAGCTTTACAAATAGGCAAATGTCCAATATGACCCATCCACTAGCTAAATATAGGGTTGAAAATCAAATCAAGCTACTCGATATTCGACTCAAGTTCGTTCGATGAAAATTCGTTTGAGCTTGGTTCGTCACACAAATCAATTAAGCTTGAACAACATTTTTTGTTCGATAACTTTTAAAGTTCGACAAGCTAAAAATTGATAACATACATGAAAAATATGAAACTACTCGATACTCAGCTGAAGCTCGTTCGATAAAAGCTCATTTGAGTTCGGCTCGTTTAACAGTCAAACCAAGCTGAAACACAAAATTCAAACTCGATAAAATTTAAACCAAATTTAAACAGTGTGTCGTTCGACCCTACTCAACCTGATAATACCCTAGCAAAATATGACCCCCCACTCCATCAGCTAACTTCATTGTAACCAATATACCTTAGAACCACAATTTCTCCAGAAATAGAAAGAGGTAGAATGAATTGGATTTTATGGTTTTCTTCCACTTTGTCAACAAAGTTGCTAAGTGAACTCTAAATTGAGTCTAAAGCTACCAACATTCATCCATCATTAATCCTTGGAGGCTTGGATGAACAAATTAAAACCTCAAAAGACAATTCATATCATGGAAGCTGCCTAGTTATAAATTTTACCAGAGAAAAAAATTTCACAAGCATTTCACTGCCTTGAAAATTTGTTGTGTGAACCGAACAAGTGATAAAGTCCAATTATTTATTTAAGGAGGCCTAATTGGCTGAACCGAACAGGGCCTTGTTATACAATATTCTAAATAAATAAAATTACTCGTTCTTTACATAATTTTTAAACTAATCTTTATCTCGTACTATTTCTCTTTTACTAGTTATTGCTTGTATGCTTTCTTAGCCATTTTTCTTTTAATGCTTCCTTTGGAATTTGAAAGGTGCTGCTTTGACATTTTATTTAACAAATAAAAGTCGTGAGTATAATAATAATAATAATTTGCATCATTGCATGTGTACGTGGTGGGACAGATGATTATTTATAATTAGTAAGTTTTTTTAGCTAAATGTATGAAGATTATTCTGTAAGATCTGCTAATTGTCAAACTTTAAGATGAGTCATTATTTAAAATCCTCTCACTAGTATACTTCTTTTATGATCTTTGAATTTGTTTCCTTTTTTTTTTTGGATTAAGTCTACCATTGGATAAATCAAAAGAAAAATATCTTCTTCCACTCATAGTCATACTTCAATATATGTATATATATATATTTTTTTTGATAAATTAGTTCAGTATATATATATATATATATATATATATATATATATATATTTTAATTAAATGTATGAAGATTATTCAGTAAGATCTGCTAATTGTCAAACTTTTAGCGGAGTCATTATTTAAAATCCTTGGGGTATTATAAATTTTTACGATCTTGAATTTCCCCCTCCTTCAAAATCAAGAAAAAATCACCGCAAAAAAAAAAAAAAAAAAAAATCTGCTTCCTCATACAGTATATACACATACATATACATAAATAAATAATAATGTAAATAGTACCAGTAATTGTTCAACTCAATTCCAAATTTCCCCAAAATATCTTTCTCAAACCAATCTTCACCCTTCTCCCCCCGGCACCGATGGCTTTAACCCGCGAGCAGTACCTTTACATGGCTAAGCTAGCCGAGCAAGCCGAGCGCTACGAGGAGATGGTTTCGTTCATGGATGCCCTCGTCGTCGGCTCGTCCGGCGGCGCCGAGCTCTCAATGGAGGAGCGCAACCTCCTCTCCGTTGCCTACAAGAACGTCATCGGCTCTCTCCGTGCGGCGTGGCGCATCGTGGGCTCAATCGAACAAAAAGAGGAAGGGCGAAAGAACGACGAACACGTGACGCTCGTAAAAGATTACAGATCTAAGGTTGAGTCAGAGCTTTCTCAAGTCTGCGCCGGAATCCTGAAGCTCCTCTCCCAACATTTAATCCCATCGGCTGCTTCGAGCGAGTCAAAGGTGTTTTACTTGAAAATGAAGGGGGATTATTATAGGTATTTAGCTGAGTTTAAAGTTGGAAATGAGCGTAAGGAGGCAGCTGAGAATACTATGCTCTCTTACAAAGCAGCTCAGGTATTTATTTATATTCAATTTTGGTTCTAGGGTTTAAGGATGTGAAATTTAGGAACAACCATTGGATTTTGATTAATGTCGATTTTACTTGTTGATGTTCTTATTGACCATTTGATTTAATTGTAATCAGGATATTGCAATTGCTGATCTTGCTCCCACTCATCCTATACGATTGGGATTGGCACTGAATTTCTCGGTTTTTTACTATGAAATTCTGAATTCATCAGAGAAAGCTTGCACCATGGCTAAACAGGTTGATTAATGTTTCCCTTTCATATTCAAAATTGGTTGTGTTGTGCTTTTCATTCTGTTTTGGCTTGTCCAAGCTACAAAAATTGGAGTAATTTAAGGTTTGGAAGAAAATTAGGGTTACAAATATGCACAGGTCAATTTGACACAGATGTTTTTCACACAAATTTAATTAGATAATTAAAAGCTTTAATCTCTGTTCACCTCGATTTTGCTGGAAATTCTTGATTGCACTGAACATGGCTATATTACGAAACTCATTCTGCTTTATTATGACATGTCCGTCCAAAAAACATATGCTCTATTGCTCGTGGTGGTTGCCGACAAGAATTAATTGTATAAACTCTATATATGCATGAAACTACTCTTATCTTAGACTCTTACTGCATTTACTCATTTGTAACAAATGATTTCTTGCTTGTTTTGAATTGAAACCTTGATGGAAATATAAAATTGAAATGTTTTTCTCTTGCTATCAAGGCTTTCGAGGAAGCTATTGCTGAGTTGGACACTTTGGGTGAAGAGTCGTACAAGGATAGTACTCTTATCATGCAACTTCTGAGGGACAATCTCACTCTGTGGACCTCTGATATGCAGGTAGGCAACATTTATAGTAAGACGGTATTATTTTTTCATAGGTGAGGGTAAAGCATATAATGTGGCTATTAGAACTTATAAATGGAATATGGAATTGAAAATTTGTTTAAGTTATTCAAAATGCTTATTAATAATTTTCTTATTAATAGTGTTCCCAAGCCTTAATGGAGTAATTGGTTTTTCAAATAACGGACCTAGTGATATTTTTTTATCTTTGTTTGTCAAATTGGTTAGCTTACCACATCTTAAATTAGTATCTAGTACGATGTTATTTCCACATAAGTTGGCTTTAAGAATCCATCTTATATTTTCTAATACAATCCAATGCAATATATGTTCTGAATGTTTTGGTTCATTATGGAATCATATATCTTGATACATCTTCATACATAATGCTTTCACATTACCATAACAGTGTAAAATTAATTTCTTTTCATATAGCTTATTACACTATTAAGTTTTGTTGATTTTTTGTCACACGAACCGAAAGATTCCATAATAAATAAGATTCCAATCAGTTCTTTATCCTTGAGACTTAGGTGATATGTTCTACTATATGTATCCAGTTCTTGATTAAATTAAATGAACTCGACTCCTTAATTATGTTCATGAACATTGGCTTTTGGCCATCATTAAAATGTACAAACATTTTTTCTGCCTTTTTATTTTACCGTTACTCATAATTGACATAATTACAAAAGATACGTGCCTTGGTGTATTCTTAAAGTCAATCTTAATTTTTCTCTTTTTAGTCACATCAAATCTACCAACTCAATATGCACTGCACATCAATGTAAAAATTGGTGGTGCAACTATAATCATGTGCATTTGGTTGAACAATTAATTCCTTGATGTATCAAGGATAACTTAATAGAGGACCTAAATTCAATTGAACTAACTAATTTTTACATCTACGTTTGGGGATTATGCAGGATCAAATAGACGAGGCTTGAGCCGACAACTTTCTCTGCTCCTCAAGGAGGTGGGCTTAAATGTCACAATCTATCTGTAATTTGTTTATATACAGTTTTTGATGGCTTTGTATTTCGTATTGTGTTGTGAATTTATACTTCTGGAAGCACATCGATTGTGAATTGCGTTGTTTCATTTTGCAGCTCAAAATATGATGAAACTGTAATTAATTTCTTTGCAGGAATTCACCTTTAGATGGAACTAGAATACCATTCTTCTTAATCTGGATTCTTTAAATGCATGTCTGAGGGAGACATTTAGCCACGTTGGGCAGAGTTTGAAATGGTTTTGGACTTTTGGTTAAGGAAATTTTTTTAGAGTGGGTTACATTTTCTCGGGTCGGGTTAAAGAAGGCCGAATCTTGGCCTAGCCTGAGTTCACTGTTGATTGTTGATTTGTTGTGTTTTCATATATTATTGTGGTTTACTTGTCCCAACACACAAAAATTTGGCTTACTCATCTACTCATTTTTTAATAGGTCAAATTTCAATTCGATTTTTACTACTTTGGATTCAATCCAATGCTAGCAAATATAGAATCAGGTTATATCCTGACTAGATTTATTTAGAAAACCTGTAACTCAGTTCTTATGATTGATTTTATTGGGGCATTCCATCAAATCTTGGAGAAGCCTAAGATCATCTCCAAGGGAGTCTTTATATCCCAAATTATAAGAAAATTTATAAGAATTTCATAAAAAATGTACTCCAAGGGAGTCTTTAAAAAATAAGACTACCAAAATTTTATAAGTTTGGACTCTTATATTTGAGAGTCCAAAGTGAAATTTTAAAAGTAAAAGTAATGTGTTAAAGTTGGAGTGGAGTGGTGTGGTAGAATCTTAAAATATAAATAAGCTGTTGGAGTGCAGAGTAAAAAGTGGGAATGTATAACACTGTTCATCCCTCAAATTTTAAGATAAGAGGCCTGAATTTAAAATGTCTGTTTTAGATGGTCTAATCATGCATTTTTACTCGATGAACTTGAAACATATTTTTTTTATTCATTACAAAACATAAGTAAAAGTCGTACAAATTACTTACAAATTTCAAATGGTGTTCATCAGATTGTGTCCACCAAAAAAAAGAAAAAGAAGAAAAAAATTTACGGGAAAGTAAAAATAAATCTAAGCCTAAAGGGGCAGGCCCAAAGGACTTCACGGGTTTCAGCATATTCAGCAAGGTTGTGATCTGTATAACTGAAATTTCGGAACACAAATTTGGATCTCCATTGGGGCCAATTAGGCCAATATCTCGTTACTTCGTTCAAAAGAGTTGGGGCAATCCAGTCCAAAGTTTGATTTTGGAATTTCAGCCAAGCAATGCAGTTAATCACTTGTCATTATCCATTTGATTGACAAGATTTAAAATTGTCCAAAGCTTCAGCAACAGTTGCAGAATGACTGTGGTTGAAATTGAGGAAAGGTTTGAGGATAGAGACGGTAGCATTTTTCACTACAGCAGCTCAAAAATCCGAGCCATCTTTGAAGGTGAAATCTGAGTTGACTTTGATCCAGTGGATGGAGGGCTTAGTCCAACATGAGTGTTTATACCACAAATAGTAATTTTCAAATTGTCATTCGATGGATAGCATCGTACCATCGACTGCTCGACATGATCACATCAGTGATTAACAACAGTCGGACATGACATATCGACGTATTTATCATAGCGGTAAATACATCGATGCCACGCCCAATTCAAAACTCCCACCATTTTGCAATGGATGGGGCCAAATACACCAATGCATAAGTCAAATATGGCTTAGTTGGTTACAACCTCACATGGGCAAAATCGTCAGAGAAGATATGAACATGCATGTAGGAGATTACCTTATTCATTTAGGAGCTAGAAGGCATTGTTTACACATCCATCACATATGAACGTGTATTCCGGCTATACTTCAATGAATTGTGTTTAGCCTAATCCTCCCATTGCATTGATTATTGTTAATGTACTGCTGATCTTCCTAGTGAAGTTCTAAACATTGTAATGTCGGATTATCCTTGGTTTCTCCAGAAAAAAAAAAAAAAAAAATCTAGAACACTAATATTTAGGAGATTACTTTATTCGTTTTCTTTATCTTCACATATATAGATATATCGTTAATTTGTCTATTTTTGTCTAATTTTTTATAGAGTAGTATATTGCAATATTTCTCCCTTTTACATGCACAAAGTTGAGTAAGGTTAAGGCTGCTAATAAATTTAACTTTGTATCTTAGCTAACTAACACGTGACATGGGATGCTTGTGACAAAAGTGATTTTCAGTATATATATATTTGGTCTAACTAGAATATTTTGGGGCTAACACCACAACCCCCTCCCCCTCCTCTTATGTAAAGAAAGTAGTGGAAAGTTAAATGAATATTTCCTTTGCGTCTCTGATTAAAGGAGTGAGAGAATAAAAAAGGGCTTTGATATTTGTATTGCAAAGTTTAAGAAAGGGAGCAAGCATGTTGCTGCTTTATATTTCAATATACACAAAATTCAAAATCAGTATCCTAAGCTCTTTGGTGACGTTTTCTATTAGCTTAATTTAATTTTTCATGTGTTACTTATGTTTCATTTTCTTTTTTTAACATTAATATATCAGTCATTACATTATATTAATTAGAATTCTCCTAATTACTATCAAAGTGCAAAGATAAATTAACCACAATCACTAATAATAAACTAAGAAAATACATACATTCAGTGGGAATATAACCCAAAACTACTTGATAATTGAGGGCTCAATTTTGTCATCAAACTACAACTTCATCGACACCATGTGTAACTTCTTGTTCTGATATTTTTGTGGGATCTTTTGATAGAAATATCATATGATGATAGGAATTTGTAGTTTCCCTAACGTTTGATGTTGTGATATACATTATTCATTTTGACGAGAAAAATGATATATATGTTTTTCAATAGTTTTCTTCTACACAAATGTATAATAAGATATATTTTCAGAAAATTTACACAATCGGGTTTCACGAAATTTTGTAGTTTCGTGTTCTTTTCGAAATGAAAAACATGGGACAAATACTAAACGTAATCAATTTTTAATCTGGAGTGTTTCACATTTCTTTTATATTTTTGTTTTACATTTACGTGCTAGGTTGGAGAATTCTTATGTGGCAAATATAATTCAAACAAATACTTACATAATAGGAAATAGTTTCAAATAAGTTAAAATGTCGAACGACCAACTTTTGGAGTTACATATATGTATTATATTCAACACTGAAAATAAGGGACAAGCACACTGAAAATAAGGGACAAGCGTTACTAACCTGATCAGGTACGTAAGATATCAACAAGCAACAAAATATTGGTGAACAAACATACAAGAAATGAGAATTTCTTTTTTTTTTTGGTAATTAGATATCGTTTTCTGGCATTACCACATAATTAATATTTAAACAAAAATTATGGATAATTATATTTAATAAGTTTTTTTTTTTTTTTTTATCATCAAACATAGATTTATTAGCTGCAATTTTCATCACATGTCCAAATTTCATCATATGTGCATGTACAAAAGAAGGATGAATAAAAAAAATTTGTTAATACATAAAAAGGAGAATTCCATGACTAATTCTCCTATTTTTATTTGGACGGCAATTTTGATTCTTTGAAGGGCATCACATCCTATAGAAAACGTTTTGGAAACAATAGGAAAAATTGTAAAAAAAGTTACTAAATTAAGAAAAATAACAGAGTTTAAAGCAAATAAATTATTTCGGAATTACACCTTATTTTCATTTCCGTTGATTCAAAAATAGAAAATTTTCCATGTTTTCGACGGAAAAAATGGAAATTTTGATCCATGATTGAAGTAAGCATTGTTTAAGCGTTAGTTAATTTTCTAATTAACTTAAATAAGAAAAATGTATCACTTATTAACTTGTTTGATGGTTCAACAGAACTTGATCGACAAACTTCAATAAAATCTAGCACGAGTCTTACTTAAATAGCTTGATACATTTAAACTTATCGAGTCAACGTCAAATTTAATTTCAAAATTTATCTGATCATAATGGTTACTCTAAATATTTTTTATTGGTTATACAATAAAGTTCTTTATGAATAAAATGCGATTCAAATCTCAAGTAGATTGATGTGATTTACAACTCTGCATGCATTGTATTTATTATCAGATATAAGTTAATTGAGATTACAAGTACTTATAATCTCATATTGAGCATTATTTTCTTTGATTTTCAAAAATTATTTAAGTTTTAGACATACTTTACTCTAAGACGCGTCAAACATAATGAGAACACTTCTCAACGAAAATTTAAACTTGAGTTCGCCATTTTGTAAGTACTCCTATTTTAAAACGAGAAAATTCTCTTAGATATAATCCTCACAAGCTCCTATTTCTTTAAAAAAAAAAAAATAGAAAATCTGCAAAACAAACTGAAAAAAGGTTAAGGTCTAGAATGAAAATACCACTTTCAAGAAGTATACAATGACATTTAAATTTCTTTATAGTACTTTTCCACTTTTCATAAATAAACAAACAAAATAATACTAATTATATAAAATATTTCCATTCCGTTGGAATCATTATTACATCATTACTGTTTTTTACTCACTTACTAACCAGTCAAATTATTTTCCATGTAATAACCATTGACTAAAAAGATCCACTCATTTTCCCAAAATCACAAATGTTCATTTTTCTTATTCCATCAAGATACAATTTTGATTTAATATTATTTTTTCAATATTTACCCTTATAATATATAGGAGATATACTTTATAAATTTAATTAATACTTAGAAAATAATTAGCCTTCTCTCCCTCAACCTCATCTTTACCCTAAAGACAAATTTCGATTTCCTAAATAGAACTCCTCTACACACACACACACACACACACACACACACACACTCTCTGACTATATATACAGCCTATCTCTATAGTTTTCACCTGCACTTATCTCTCTCTCTATGGGCCTTACAGAAACGGCAGAAACATAATGCCCATCTTTTAAAATGACAAAAATGTCAATGAAAATCCCTTCTTTAATAGATTTTTAATACCTTCCATTCACGTTGATAAAAGGGTTATTTGATTTTCTAATGACTGAAAAGAGCAGGTTTGACTGTTCAGGAACAGACCTTCTCTGTAATGAAGAAATTAATGATGATCCTAATTTTCAACCATTCGATGAAGAAAATGAAACTGGCGGATCGAACTCAACGCCATTGATTCATTTACCTTGTCTGAGTGAAGAATGTATTGGTTGGATGCTTGAGAGAGAAAGGAAACATTTGCCTAAAAATGATTATATTAGTAGATTCACAAATGGAGAGTTGGATGTTAGTTTGAGAAGAGAGGCTCTTGATTGGATGTTTAAGGTCAATTTATTGTCATTTAGTTTTAACTTTGATTCATTATTTCATTTGCTTGATGGTATTTTTTTTTTATCAGCATTACTGTTTGGAATTGATTTTTCCCTTCATTTATTTGGTAATTTTTTATTCACACATCCTGTTCTCATTGATTTTCCTGAAATGGGATTTTTAATATTTAATGAATTTCAACTATTTAATTCATTTAATGGTTTCTAGAGCACTTTCAACGGAAATGTAGTCTGTTCTTTCACAGACAATCCTTATCTTTTTTCCTTTTCTGAATTGGATATGCATTACAATAAACTGATAAAGTATTGTTTTTTCTTTGGTTATTTGTTTATTAACTCAATTTGTATTTGTTCTTAACAGGCTTGTGCTTTCTATAATTTTGGAGAATTGAGTTTATACACCGCAGTGAGTTACTTTGATCGATTTCTATCTGTGTATAAACTTCCTGCAATTTCATTAGAAAGGGTAAAGTTTAATTGATTCAATCTTTTACATTGGTCTTTATTTTATTGTGTTTGTTTTTTTTGGTAAAAATGTTTTATTGTGTTTGAATACTACTGATAATATATCCTGGCATTAGGGAGATAAAACATGGGCAATTCAATTAGTATCTGTTGCTTGTTTATCACTGGCAGCCAAAATAGAAGAGGTTAATGTTCCTTCTACTGTGGATTTGCAGGTAAAAACTTATACCTTTATTGGCTTTTTAATTTACAATTTTATTTATGAATCGGTTTTGATCTATGTGAGATGTTATAACAGGCAGGGGAACCAAAGTATTTGTTTGAAGCAAAAACAATACAAAGAATGGAGATTGTGGTGTTGAATCATTTGAAATGGAATATAAAAGCTTATACTCCATTCAGTTTCATAGATTATTATCTCAGAAAGATGAATAATGGTGAATTCCCATCAGGGAATTTGATCAATAAATCAGTTCAAATCATCTTGAACACAACGAAAGGTTCGATATTTGTGAATTTAATATGGTCTATTACTTCAATCACACAAATAAAATGTTATGATTCAGCTTATTGGTTGTAAAATTGAATGCAGTTATTGACTTCTTGGAATTCAGGCCTTCTGAAACAGCTGCAGCAGTGGCTATTTATGTTTCAGGAGAAATACAAGCAATTCACATTGACAAGGCATTGTCTAGTTTGGTAGGAGTAGAGAAGGTAGTAATTTCTATTGGTCCCCATTATTAAAACCGTAGCGAAAAATAAAATTTTCCCCTTAGTTTATTTCATTGCTAATCAAATCAATTTATGCTTATAACTTTGGCAAGACTGCATCTTCAGTCCCACATGACTGCTTTTAAAATACTTGAACTTTATTCAATTCATCTTTTTCCCATTTCCCATCCAATTCTGAATTTTTGGTCCCAAAGGACTGTCTCTGTTTACACTTTTTGTCCCATAGAATTGTCTTTGTTTTGCAATTTTAATCCGAAGTTCGCTTGAGATGGCGGAAGGGTAAATTGTGCCAAATAAAAAAGTTTTCACCGGAAGTGCATTTTTTTTCTTCCTATGGGACCAAAGGTCGATGTAAAATCTTTAACAATTTGAATAATTTTCCTTTTATGGAATTTTGCAGGAAAGAGTGGTGAAATGCATTGAATTAATTCAAGATTTATCATCAAATAATGGGATTTCTTCATCTTCTTATACTAGCACTTCACATGTGAACGTGGCTAGAGCTTCGGCTTCATCTTCAGTCCCACATAGCCCAATTGGGGTTCTGGATGCAGCATTTCATAGCTATAAAAGTGATGAAAGAACAGTTGGGCCATGTCCAAGTTCTTCACAAACAAAAAGGAGGAAATTAAACCAAAATCAGTTTCGATGAGTGTGAATCGTTTTGAAAAGTGCCCCTTTAAAAGAAAAAAAATACGTAAGAAGTTCAGATAAAGATAAGTCCTATGCTTTGAGTGCTTGGTGTCAATAATTAGAGTTGTCAATTACCATTGTAAGAGAAATGGTTGAACAATATTAGAGATTGTTTTTTGAAAAATGAAAAAAGGTAGGGAAAAGAAAATTTTGGGAAGTTTTTAGTAATTTCCTTAATGTTTATTAAATCAATACTCGGCAGTATTATGTATTATTGCTTCAAAGAAAATAATGTACTAAATAAAATGTCCTAGTTTGGTCTTTTGTTACATCGTGATTTCTGAATCATGCTTGAAATTGCATGACCTACTTTATTCAAGGGTTAACATAATATATTTTTTTCCAATTAAAAATAATCAACACGGAAAAACTTGATGTAAGATTGTGATTATGAATTAAAATTTCATTTTTTTCGACATGTTTCATTCACTTAAAATATGGAGAAATTGTAAATTAAAGAAACGAGTCGAAATAAAAATTACTCTGTATTTTTATTAAAAAAATGGCAAAATTTCAATTTAATTCAATTTGATTTATCTAAACATGCGCTGCACCTTAAAAGCTAGTGGGGAAGTCGTGGGACCAACCTCACAAGGCATCGGCTAACGCTCGCAATGGAAGGTGGAAGGATGAGGAATCAAGCTACAATTTTTAATATTAATTTATTACAAAGAAGACTCAAAATTGCATACACTTCGGTTTGGTAGGTGACTGAAATGTTCGTTAACCAAATTGAATATTTCGATTTGGTATACAGTACAAATTTTAAAATTACCACATGAGTCTAGATTATGAAAATTGGTACGGTTGAGTTTTATTAAACTCACACCCCTAAGAATTAAGATAGTAGCAAGAACATAAATATTGTATTTTCACATTTAATATAGTTATTGATTTTGACAGGTAAAAAAATTATCTTTATTAATATACATTAGTTATATAACTATATTAACGATATATGTAGTATTTGCATTTGTTGAGATAAGAGTTTTAGAATTATATGTTATAAAAAGATACTACGATTGTATCTAAAAAAAATCAAATAATTTATCATTTTATCTATCAATAACCAATATGTTAGTAAATTCTTAAAAATAATCTTACAATTTTAAAAGTAAGAAAACAAATTTTAAGTTAATACCTTTTTATTTATTTTTATTTTTTTTTTGTAAAAGAGAGTCCGATTATAAATTTCACCTAGGGTCCCTATAATTATGTCAAGACGGCCCGGAGAATTTGAAACATAAACTCAGTAATGTAGCAAGTAGTGCCACATCTAAGCACCAATATTCTTAATATCTTATGACATCTCCACAAATTCGAAGAGGGATACGAATTGAAAATCAAATCTATGTAAGCCCTTGAAAGCATTCTATAGAAAATATAGTAAGCAAAGACAAATTATTGCAAAGTTGTTTGTTCTATCATACAAGATGTTTCCGGAAAATAGAAGTAATAACTTTCATGCATATCAAAATAATACATCTTACATTAGCAAGCAATTCAATGCAATTTTCAATTTTTCGGAATTTCCAAGTGCAATAGATCGAACATGGATAGAACACTTTACACGGATTGTATGTCTCGATCTCGTAAGGCCTTCTGCAGGCATTCTACGGCTCCTCCATAATGTAAAAAACCCATATACCAAAATTCATGATTATCAACAGATTTAATTTGGATATATTTTTCAGCTGAATTTGTTCTACTTGTTGAGGGGTTAACTGCTTTTAGTTGATGTAATGGTATAACAACCTGCTCATATAAGTTGGAAAACAAAGATGTAATTTAACATCATTCATCATATGGATAAATACTAATACCACATATGACAATCAGAATCTTTAAATCTAATGCTTAGAGTAACTACTACTGAAAGCTATAGAGTGCTAAAATTATCAAACCTTTAATGGGTAAAATGCAAAATTACCCCCTTTGTTTTTCCTAAATGTCAGAAAATTCCCTATGTATTTTTATTAACAAAACCCAATTGTGCTAACAAGTCAAAGACATTTACCCTACTCCCACATTGCAATGTGCTTCACTTGCAATAAGTGCGAATATTTTTCATGATTTACAAGTAAAGTGACAATTATACCCCTACACATTTTTTTTTTTTTTGGAATAAAATGAGATAAAACGACTTTTCTTTTAAATAATTGGCAGTCGCCCCCTTTAACTTACATGGCAATAACCCCCTTGTTTTCTTACGGATATAGCAATAAAATGTTGACTTATAGGAGTGTGTTTTTGCCAATAAAATTAACCTATAAGGGTCTATGTCAATTAGGCAAAACACAGGGGCTGTTTTTCACATTTACTCAACCTTTAGTTCATTTTTTTGTAATTGCTAAGCCAAAGGCCTTATAGTTTTAAGACTATATACTACTTTGTCCCCTCAAACTAGCATTGGTGTCCACTTTACCCAACTATCAATTGCATTTGCCTCGTACTATCTGCTATGCTTCAATTGCACCCAATCATTAGTTTCGAAATATCCTCAAAAAGGCCTTTGGGCAAAACACCTAAAAGTTTCCTTTTGCCTTCATAGTTTTCGGATAGTTAACGGGCACTAAGTATTGTTAAAATACGACGACAAAAGGAGGAGGCGTTTTGCTAACGGTTTCTTGATGAAAAATGAAATTTTGCCTAGTTCTTAAATGTTAAATGTTAATAGTACTGTTATATGAGAAACCAACATGTGATTGGTCTAGTGGAAGAGACTAGTCCCCACATTGTGGCGTTTCCAAGTTCGAATCTCTGTTGGGAGAGGTTCTCACTTAATTTGCCCGACGCGTCTCAAAAGGGATTAAATCAGGTCTTAGATCTGATACCCTTGGGGAAAAAAACTGCTATAAATGTGCATAGTTTGTTTGAAAGGTCCTCATCAAACATGATATGATTCGAAGACTACCTTAGTCTTTTATTTCATCCTCTGTTTTTATCTTTATAACTAATGAGATATTATTATATGGAAGCGAAGTCATAATAAGACGAAGGAGCAAAGCTGAGACAATATGTTAGCTGTTAGGAATTCGTTTTTTATATGACTTAAGTTTAAATTTAGGACTATGAAGCCCGATTCTACGTGAGTTTGAGTCACCTTAAGTTCATCTCATGAGACCCCGGTTGACTGCCCTAGTACAAAGGTAACATCCTCAAAAACAACTTACCTCTTGTCTGTAGTTTTACATGTAAATACATAGATCAGCATGCTGAGGAAAGTATGTACAAACATACCTTGTAATAGCTCCATTCAGTTTTATCACCGGCTTGGAATGAAAGTGGACTATCACTGGAAAATGCAAGCTTTGCTGTTGAGAGATATAATACTCCCATAACCGGACCAGCTGATGTGGACAAGTAACAGGCATATGAATTTGTCAGCTGCTCCTCTGGAACTGTTTCAAATGTTTGCCGAAATATTTTTTCATAACCACCTTCGGCTAGGACCTTTGTTCCCTGTGCAATTCTTCCTAGGGCAGCATCCGTTAAACTAGGGCTTGTTTTCACTAAGTCCACAAAAAAAAAAAAAAAAAAAATCTCAAAGATTTTTCCCAAATATATATAAAAAAATTGTAGAAGAAAGAACAGGGAGAATACTTTTTGAGTACTCTCAAGGAGAATAAAAATCCAATTAATTAATTAGTGCAGAAGAATAAACATTCTTGGCAAAACAGATTCTCCCTTCCTCTCTATCATTCTCAAGAACTCCGAGAAGCTATAGATTGTTCCAAAATTATTGCTCACTAATAATATTTTAAATTCATCCCTGAGAGAGGTAAAACAAACCATCTTGCTCGCATTTGAGAGTATAAGACACTTATTTAGCTACGAATTTTATGATTTCTGAGATAAACACATCTATATTTGACCATTCATGTCTAATAATATTATTTATATTAACAAAACTACAAATAACTTATCTTATCGTGTTTGGCAAGTACAATGTATTTTTTATGATTAAAGATGTAAAGAATTACAAAATCATGTTTGGTGTTCAAGATCACATTTTTTTATTGAGTTAAAAGACAAAAACAGACCCCAACTTTTACAAATCAATTCCTTCTAATTCCCACCTTCCCGTGTTGAAATGGGTTGATTTTTGGTAAATTAGAAATAAAAGAGGGGTAAAATGGAGACTGTAATGTCCATTGGAAAATCAAATAACTAATCTGGGATCTAACCTGTGATTGTAACTGAGGGCCGTGTTTAATTGCGCTCCTTATAGATATTGAATTTGGACAACCAAACGCCTCATGAACTCAGATTATTAATCTAATTTAAATTTATTGGAGAAATTATACGTATTCGTATACTAAGCAGCCGGGATCAAATATTGGTTGATAAACTCTTTAGAGCTTCCTGTTTGCTCTTCTAGTTTCCCCCTTTCTAACAATTCCTACTCTGATTTCTACACATTTAATCTAAATATCAAAAAAAGAAAGAGGAACATTTACTGCATTTGTTTCGTGTAGCTCCTGATGGCTACCAACATTTAGGAAATAAATGTCAGAATTGATTTGGTGAACAACAGCAACAGAAGAGATGAAGCTACAACAATAGCAAACAGATGCAAACATCAAGGGTACAAGGGTGAGCTTCATCTTTAGACCTGAATATTCGGCAATGGCGAATGGGCGACCTATCCAACTATGGACCTAAATTAATAAGAGTAGGTCACTACAGGCATAATCAAAGACATTCAGCCAAGGCTACTGGACAATCAAACAAACAATGATTAATCAGGCAACGGAAAAAAGAGAGTTTTCTACATTCCTTCGGATAAAATAAAGTCGGTACATTCTTCAGTAGGCAGAATAAATACCATAGTGCCTTGCTCGGTATCTAGATATATTCTTTGGCTGCTTTAGATTTATGAATTCACAAATGCTTAAGAGTCTCGTTAAACAGGAAATTATCACTTTACTTTCAACTTGAAAGAAACAAGTATTCAGATAAAGGAGGTGTAAAGCTTTTTTTGAGTTCCCCAATCTAACTCTTGGCATCCAATTAAACAGTATGATCAAACTTGATACTAGCATTAGGAATCAACATGAGCTTAGCAATCATTGGATTCATAAATTGTACATGAAGGAGATATAAAAGAACAAAAAAAACTGGAAAACTATACATGAACATAAGCTTACAGTGTTGCCAAGTGTTCCCTGCAAGATCCTCAGCCTTTTTTGTTGCTTCTCCTACCTTCTTCCCCCATCTCCCAAGCACTTCCTTCACACTATCCATAGATTCTAAAGCCAAAAACCAAAACAATCAAGCTTTTATCCTTATACATCAATTATATATGCAGCATGTTTGAATTTTAAGCACGATTTATATGTACAGAGCACCTCTATCTAATCGATACGAATACAGATGAAATCCAATCAATACGCATATATTAGGACAGACCTTTCAAATTGAAAGACGATGAATTGGTGGTAAGCGCGGGCGAGTAATTGACATACGGATTGCTGGATCCGTGACCAGAATACCTCGGAATAGGTGGTAATTCTTCCCTTGGAACCCGTGGCGATTCCATCACCAATTCCTCGCTCCACCGGACTGATTTCTTCGATTTTAAACCTCCCTGAGGTGATGATTTCTTATTATTCTCCGCCGTACTTCTATTGCTCTCGTTTAAATCTATGTCGATGGTGGTATTGTCGGCATTATCTCCCGGCTTTATTGCACCGATCTCGGGTTTCGGATCCGAGTCGGGTGTTCTGATCGGGCTAGAAGCTTTACCCGGTGATACCGATTTCTTGCCTTCGGCATTGTTGTCTTCTTTACTGTTCGTCGGCTGCTCCATTATTGTACTATCTCTTTCTAGGTTTAAATGATGGTGGCGCGTGGGGTGAATGAATCTGAAGACCTCGTACTTCAGTTTTTCGGGTTAAGACTGGATCCTTTTTAAGTTTGAGACGAAGGTTACCGGAAAATTCGGTGACTGTAGGGGGTTGTAAGACTGTGGGGGTGACCGGCGAATTTAACGCGGGAATGGAAATGAGGGCTGAGGTATGATTGTCTAATTTTCTCTTTTTGTGGGGTCTTTTGAGTGAAAATTATTCAATGAATCTTCTTTTATCGGGCAAGGAATATTTTGGGTAAAACTATCTTCTTGTTGTTATGAAATATGCATATTTTGTGGATGCCATTGGTAGTTTACCATTCAAGATATAAGGTGGCTATACAAGATCCTTCCACTTGGTGAAACAAAGAAACAACACATAACACAATATGTGTCAAAGCAAGAATAAGTGTGGCAAGGCAAGAACAAATGGATGCTTCTAAGTATAGCCATGTATCACAATGCATGAGAAGCCACCCATCACTTTCCTTTGTAAGACATGTGTGAAGCCACCCATCACTCTTCTTTGTATAACATGTGTAATCTTGAACTCCTATAAATAGGTGAGTTCATCCCTCATTTTGTAAGGAGAACAAGATGAACTACAACATCAAATGAAAGAATAGAGTGAATGAGTTTTCTCTAAATATTACTTTGTCTACTACAATTTGTTCATCTTTTATCCTAAGTTTTATAACACGTTATCAGCACGAGTTTGCTCTATAACTCGATTTCAAGTTATCACAATATATCCCACAAATAAGAGAGAAAATAGGCAAACACTTAGAGAGGCGTATTTTCGGATTTGCACAAAATAGCTTCTGTTTTTCAATCATTCCGACCATTTCCACCGTTGGATCATCCTCAAATTTTAACCGAAGGTTCCTCACAACAGGCTCTTCATTTTGACCGTTCGGATCGTTATTTTGATGTATGTAGATGAAACGGCAGCCATCAGAAGTTTATAAAAAGGTTGAAGGACGACCTTGCCTCTATCCGGTAGAATCAAATTAACGAACAAGTAAGTTGTTGAGTTATTTATTTTTTATATCCAATATGAAATATATATACTTTATTTTAGTATAAATAACTTGAAATTCGAATATGAACAAATTGTTTTCGGCTTGAAAGAAAGCCTAATAAGTTTTGAGCTTGACATAAAGCTTTGAAGTTTAAGCTTGAAAGAAAGCTTCAAAGGTTTTAAGCTTAAAACAAAGCTTCACAAATTTTAGGCTTGAAAGAAAGTCTAGGCGAAAAACTCAAAACCCGAAGTTTTGAGTATATTTTCGGCTTGGGCCTACTATATTTATGCCATAGAAAAATGGCAAATATCACCAAGCTCGAGTTCGCTGCCCTTGACATTTCCGGAAAGAATTATTTGACATGGGTTCTTGATGTTGGCATTCATTTGAGTGCAATGAACCTCGGAAATGCTATCAAAAAAGGAAATGAGGCAACCGAACAAGAAAAAGCAAAGGCTATGATTTTCATTCGCCATCACATCCATGAAGGGCTTAAATCTGAATATTTTGGGATGAAAGATCCCGCTGCCCTATGGGAAAGCTTGGAGGAAAGATATGATCACCAAAAGAGTGTGATACTCCCAAAAGCTCGATATGAGTGGATGCACCTGAGGCTGCAAGATTTTAAAACAGTGAATGAGTATAACTCCGCAATGTTCAAAATTGTATCTCAATTGAGATTGTGCGGAGATAATATCACTGATGAAGATATGTTAGAGAAAACATATACTATTTTTCATGCCTCTAATATGCTCCTGCAGCAGCAATATCGTGAGAGGAATTTTAAGAAATACTCTCAATTGATTTCATGCCTTCTTGTGGCCGAACAAAATAATGAATTGTTGATGAAAAATCACAACTCCCACCCCACCGGTTCCCAAGCATTTCCAGAAGTAAATGCAAATGCTTCATTCCCAGAAGTGAATGCAATTAATTATGGAAACTATCGTGGTCGTGGTCGTGGTCGTAGACGCGGCCGTGGTTATAGTGGCGGCTCTGGAAGGAACCGAGGTGGTCCTAATAAAAGGACTGCACCGTACCACTCAAAGGGAAACAATAGTGGTGTTAAATATGAAAAAAGGAAGGGTACTAAAAGGTACAAATATGACACTTGTTATATGTGTGGAGTTAAAGGACATTGATCTCGTATCTGTCGTACGCCAAAACATCTTGTTGATCTTTATCAAGCTTCTATAAAAGAAAAAGAAAAAGAAAAAGAAGCTAATTTTATTAATACAGTTGAAACCACTCATTTGGATATTGCCGATTTTCTCATTGAGCCCAGCAGTGCTTATGACGACAATGAAAAAGTTAAGAATGGATTACCTGATGGCAATGCAAAATGAATTTATCGCTTTATATTATGTATCTTATATTTTTTTTATATATATGTGTGTATATATATATATTTTGACCAATGTATAAAAGACATGTTTTCTAACTTATATCTCATTATCTTTATGTTATAGAAAAAAAAATAATGAAAAATAACGTTGATGTGAGCATGCACAATGGAGATATTTGTTTGGTTGACAGTGGAACCACACACACGATTCTTCGAGAGAAGAAATATTTCTCGAATTTGAAATTAGCAAAGGCTAATGTAAGTACAATTTGTGGTACTACAACATTAATTGAAGGCTCCGGAAGAGCCAATATAATATTGCCCGGGGGTACAAATATTTTGATAAAAGAGGCGTTGTACTCTCCGAAATCCAAAAGAAACTTGTTAAGTTTCAAAGATATACGTTTGAATGGATTTCACATTGAGACCATGAATGAGGGGAATATGGAATATCTTTGTATCACATCCATGATTTCATGCCAGAAGCATGTTTCATGCCAGAAGCATGTAAATGAAAAACTCCCAGTTTTCTCATCGGGTTTATATTATGCGACCATAAGAGTTTTTGAATCAAATGTTGTATTGAACCAGAAGTTCAATGATTCAAAACTTTTTTCGCTTTGGCATGACCGACTTGGCCACCCGGGAGCAATTATGATGCGTCGAATAATAAAGAATTCAAGCGGGCATCCTTTAAAGAACCAGAAGATTCTATTGCCGCAAGAAAATGTGTGTGTGGCATGCTCACAGGGGAAATTAATTGTCAGACCGTCTCATATGAAGATTGGTGTTGAATCCCCATTGTTTTTACAACGAATTCATGGAGATATATGTGGACCTGTAGATCCACCTTGCGGACCTTTTCGTTATTTTATGGTCCTAATAGACGCATCTTCGAGATGGTCTCATGTATGCCTACTGTCAACGCGTACAATGGCTTTTGCTAAGCTTCTTGCTCAAATTATAAAATTGAGGGCACAATTCCCTGATTATTCGATAAAGACAATCCGTCTTGATAATGCTGGTGAATTTACATCTCAGGCATTTGATGATTATTGCATGTCAATTGGAATTGATGTTGAACATTATGTTGCTCATGTTCATACCCAAAATGGCCTAGCTGAGTCATTTATAAAGAGGTTACAATTAATTGCTAGACCTTTACTTTTGAGGTCAAATTTACCCACCTCTGTTTGGGGACATGCAATATTACATGCTGCTTCACTGGTCCGGATTAGACCAAGTTCATTCGAGGCGTATTCGCCATTGCAGCTTGTGACAGGCCAGCAGCCTGATATTTCTCATTTGAGAATTTTCGGATGTGCGGTTTATGTTCCAATATCACCGCCACAACGAACAAAAATGGGTCCACAGAGACGACTTGGGATCTACCTTGGTTTTGATTCCCCGTCTATTATCAGATATCTTGAGCCCCTGACGGGTGATATGTTTAAAGCAAGATATGCTGATAGTATTTTTAATGAGACAGTTTTCCCGCCGTTAGGGGGAGATAAGAAGCCTGTTCCTGAAGAACGGCGTGAAATAGAATGGAATGTGACATCTTTGTCTCATTATGACCCACGTACAAATAATTGTGAGCAAGAAGTAAGAAAGATTATACATTTGCAAAATGTTGCAAATCAATTGCCGGATGCATTTGTTGATACAAAGAAAATAACAAAATCTTATATACCGGCTGTTAATGCACCAACACGGATTGACATCTCTGAAGGACATGTCCCTGCAGGACAATATGAAAAACCACGAATGAAACGTGGACGCCCGGTTGGTGCGAAAGACAAGAATCCTCGAAGGAAAAAGATACCAGAAGTATGTATTCCTCCTGGAGAGGAAACTGTTTCAACACAAAGCGCTATAGAAAAAATAACTAATCAGTCTGAATTAAGAAATGCCCCGGAAGAGGCAAATGAAATTGATACTCCTGAAGAGGCGATATTTGAAAAGATCTCTTTGAATTATTTAAATACCCGAGAAAACTGGGATAGAAAGAAAGTAATTGTAGACAATGTCTTTGCATATGGAGTCGCACTAGATATTATAAATAAGGATCCTGAAGATCCCGAACCGATATCGGTTGATGAATGTCGACATAGAAATGATTGGCCAAAATGGAAAGATGCAATTCAAGCTGAGCTGAACTCGCTAGAGAATCGCAAAGTTTTTGGACCGATAGTTCGAACGCCCGAAGACGTGCAACCGGTCGGGTACAAATGGGTATTTGTACGAAAACGGAATGAGAAAATGAGATTGTGAGATACAAGGCACGACTTGTTGCACAAGGATTCTCACAAAGACCTGGAATTGATTATGATGAAACATATTCCCCTGTAATTGATGTAATCACGTTGCGGTATTTGATTAGCTTTGCAGTCTCTGAAGGACTGGACATGCGTCTCATGGATGTGGTTACCGCATATTTATATGGATCACTTGATAGTGATATATATATGAAAATCCCTGAAGGATTCAAAATCCCTGAAGGATCTCATAATCAAAGGTCTCATGGATTGTATTCAATTAAATTGCAACGATCCTTGTACGGATTAAAACAGTCTGGCCGGATGTGGTATAATCGGCTCAGTGATTATCTCGTAAAGGAAGGATTTGTTAATAATCCAATTTGTCCATGTGTTTTCATTAAAAGATTTGAGAATGGATTTTCCATTATTGCAGTATACGCGGACGACTTAAATCTTGTGGGGACTCCTGAAGAGCTCACAAAGACCGCAAACTATTTGATGAAAGAATTTGAGATGAAAAATCTCGGGAAAACAAAGTTTTGTCTCGTCCTACAGATCGAACATTTATCAACTGGAATCTTTATCCATCAATCGGCATATACAAAAAAGATTATGAAAAGATTTTATATGGACAAAGCTCATCCATTGAGCAGTCCCATGGTTGTCCGATCTTTGGATATAAAGAAAGATCCTTTCCGTCCTCAGGAGGAAAATGAAGAACTGCTAGGTCCTGAAATACCTTATCTAAGTGCAATTGGAGCCTTGATGTATCTTGCAAATTGTACTAGGCCAGATATCGCTTTCTCAGTTAATTTGCTGGCAAGATATAGCTCTGCACCAACACGAAGACACTAGAATGGAGTTAAACATATTTTGCGTTATCTTCGTGGAACGATTGATTTGGGTTTATTTTACTCTAGAGATTCCGACCCACATGTAGTGGATTATGCAGATGCCGGTTATCTTTCTGATCCACACAAAGGTAGATCACAAAGTGGATATGTATTTACTTGTGGTGGCTCTGCAATATCATGGCGATCTGTTAAACAAACTCTAGCAGCCACTTCTTCCAATCATGCTGAAATTTTGGCATTGCATGAAGCAAGTCGAGAATGTTTATGGCTGAGATCAATGGTTCAATATATTCAAGAATCTTGTGGGTTGCCTTCAACAAAGAATATACCAACATAATTATATGAAGACAATGCCGCCTGTCTTGCTCAAATAAGAAATGGATATATCAAAGGAGACAGAACGAAGCACATATCACCAAAGTTTTTCTTTACCCATGAGCTTCAGAAAAAGGGTGATATAGACGTGCTTCAGATTCAGTCATGTAACAACTTTGCTGATTTATTCACTAAAGCATTGCCAACTACATCATTCATAAAGATGGTTTACAACATTGGAATGCGGCGACTTGTGGATCTTATGTCGGCATCAGGGGGAGCGTGTAATTAACGACACTTACACTGTACTTTTTTTCCTTCGTCCAAGTTTTTGTCCCAATGGGTTTTTCTTGGCAAGGTTTTAACGAGGCAGTGTTACACGCTTATAAATCCCATATGGATATGTACTCTTTTTCCTTCGTCAAAGTTTTTGTCCCAATGGGTTTTTCTTGACAAAGGTTTTAACGAGGCATACTCCAGAAGCAATGGGCATCCAAGGGGGAGTGTTATGAAATATGCATATTTTGTGGATGCCATTGGTAGTTTACCATTCAAGATATAAGGTGGCTATACAAGATCCTTCCACTTGGTGAAACAAAGAAACAACACATAACACAATATGTGTCAAAGCAAGAATAAGTGTGGCAAGGCAAGAACAAATGGATGCTTCTAAGTATAGCCATGTATCACAATGCATGAGAAGCCACCCATCACTTTCCTTTGTAAGACATGTGTGAAGCCACCCATCACTCTTCTTTGTATAACATGTGTAATCTTGAACTCCTATAAATAGGTGAGTTCATCCCTCATTTTGTAAGGAGAACAAGATGAACTACAACATCAAATGAAAGAATAGAGTGAATGAGTTTTCTCTAAATATTACTTTGTCTACTACAATTTGTTCATCTTTTATCCTAAGTTTTATAACACTTGTAACATTTTTCAAATATGTATATATTTGTATGGATTGCTCCTTCCTTTTTTTTATTTGTCGCTTTAGCAAAATTTTCTTTTTTATTTTTATTTATCGTTTTAGGATTTCAATGTAAAATTAATGTTCTTTTATCAATTTTATCCTTCTTACCAATACTTGTCATTGATGCTTAGATTATTTGATTAAAAGGTCATTTTGGAATTTTTACTTCAAATAGGTGACTATTTATGACATTCCTTAATTTGTGTGTAATCTTTCAAAACGACAAATAGAAGAAAATGAAGGGAGTATTTATAATTCTATATATAGGCAATTCAGTGTTTGAACTTGAGGAAACAAAAGAAGTCTCAATTTTGAATACACTTGCAAAAACTTACATTGTACTCGGGGTTGGATCTATGTGTATCATTGGGGGCCTTGGCCTTCCAAGATTTTTTAATATGTACTTATGTATATTTATATAGATAAATTTGTAGTATAAATAATATATTGTAATTACTATGAGTCAATTAAGTGTTTAATTTTTTCTTAATTAAGCGAATAAATCTGTGACCCAACTTAAAATATTGAGCTAATTTCACAAAGTTAAAATAGTTTAATTTCTTCTCATAAACATTCACCAAACATGAATAATCCTGAATTCGTCACTGATCCACAAGATTAATAATCCACACTTGATTTCCCACTTTCCACCCGATTACCCTTTTGTAATACCATGTACTAAGGTCCTCGTATCTAGGTTAAAGTCATTCGTGCCTTAGCTTTTTAGCACGTTGTAAAACAACTTTATACTGAAAGAAACACCATAGATAATATTTTACTTTGCAATAACTAATTCTAAGGTAATTAATCATAGATAATTAACCATTTATGTCGGAGCTTGAGAGCACGCTGCATAACAGCTTTATACCGGAAGAAGCACCCAAGATAATTAATTCATAGGTATCTAAAAGCAAGAACGGCAGGATTGTACGTAATTAAAATTGATCTTGAAAAGGCCTATTATAAAATCAATTGGAAACTTTTAGTGCAACCTCTTATTTTCTTTAATTTCCTCTTGGCATCTCATAAGTTATGTTGAGTCTGATAAACTACTTTTAAATTTAGATTCTACATATGTCTTTGGGATCTAAATTTGGGTTTGTTTGATGCTCCTCCTAATACACATTTTGACATGTATCTCAATTCCTGTATTTGAGGGTAAGACCAGTGGTATTATCCCAACATCAAACAATCCCCAAATTTGATGGATTTGGTTCAGCTGGTCCGAAATTTTTGGTCCAAATTACCCCCTCTATTTAACCTTATGGTCTTACTGAACGATTTCGAATAGTCGGCAAGCAAGGTGTTTTGAGCATCATATTCCGCATTTTGATTCTCGTCACAGAGAGGCATCATTTGATTGTTGTTGGATGTGAGAATTTGATGTTCAAGGTAGTAATTTAGGTGTCCAACTCTTCCACGGTGAAAGCAAAATTGCAATTTCAACTCATAAGTAACTTGCTAATTTTGGTGCCAAAAATAAATAATTGGCACCAAAGTATTGCGATTAACTTGCGGCAGACTCCGGTGTCCGTTGTAGATGTTAGTCATTATTTTGTTGCAAACCAAATTTATGTAGATTTTATTAGTCACAATTTGGGATGAATATAGTCCGTGACAAATTTTTTGATAGAGAAGCCCAATTTTGTAGTAGTAACCAAAATAATGTATGAAAGATAAACAAGGCCAAAGTTTTCTACATATAAAAAGATTCCAACATTAAATACTACCGAGTTCAGTACAGCTTCTTCTAGTGCAACATATATAGTTTATTACTTCACTATATAGTTATGTTTGAAACAAGACACATCATTTTCCTATTAGTGTAAAGTATTAAAAATTTAAAATAAATATTTCTAAAAGTATGTCACATGGTATTACTTAAAACCAAATTAAATAAACTGAGACAACTGGAACCTTCTGCCAACTTAAACTTGATTAGACAAACCAACAATGTATGTCTGTACATGTTGTATATTAAATTCCCCTTTCAATTAATCTTATCATAATTCTTTTTTTATAATTATTATTATCATAATTAATTAATTATTGATCTATTCATACCTTTTTTTTAGGGAAGATCCATTCATACTTAATTAGGTACGTATTCATTTATTCACTCTGATTTTAAATTCTTATTCTTATTTAACTTTTTTACTTAAGAAGATTTTTTTTTAATTGTAAAAGGGATTAAATTTTTATAAAATAATAATTTAATATTACTTATTTTGAATTACTAGATATTTAAATTTCATTTGATTTAACTCTTGTTGTCCGTGCCGAAAGTTAAAATAAACAAAAAGTAAAAGGACTGGGTCGTAAAAGAAATATAGTACTATTGATTTATTAATCTTTCTCTCTCCTTTTTGTATATAATTCTTCACTTTCCAATGTTCTTTTGTCCACCTCCAAAGTTGAAAATTTTCCACTAACTAGCCTTTTTTTCTCTCTCTCTCTGCAAAGAAGACAATGGCTGCTTCATTATCAGCCCTTAAGCTTGTCCTTCTTGTAGCACTCTTGGCCACCTCATGCACCGCCCAATCACCAGCCGGTGCCCCAACTGTCTCACCCACCGCCACACCAACACCAGCACCCACGGTGGCGCCACCCACCGCCACCCCTTCCCCATCCCCATCCCCATCCCCATCCCCATCGCCAGCTGCTCCAACACCAGGCCCCGTCGCCTCCCCCACCCCTTCACCTTCCACTGAAGGCACAACCCCCGCCGCCGCACCAGGCGCTGCCACACCAACATCGGGTCCCACCGCCGCGGGTTCCCCCGCCGATCAGCCACCTGCCGACGGCTCTAACGATGGTTTCGTAAGCAGGGTTGCCATTGGCGGCACCGCTCTCACGGCGGCGCTTGTTGCGGTGGCTTTGATGTAGGCTTTCCACGTGTACTTTTTAATTAATGAAGGGATGGGATTTGTTTTGTCCTTTTGTATGCGGTTTTATTTATTTTGTTAGTAGTTATTTTGATTTGTTTTTTTCTTTCTTTGAGGTATATCTGTTCGTGTTTGTTAATTTCATTTTAGAGTGGATCATTTGTTTGATTATGTAGTAATTATTTTGGGTGATACACATGACTCTTGCTTTTTCGAGGATGTCTTTATTTAGGGAGTCACATATGTACATGAAATCAATCGATAAATTCACTTCTTATTTTCTTATTTATATTTATTTAGTTATATAAAATTATATTTCTATGTGTGGTAGATCAAGACTTGTTTGTACAGTTTTTCGTCTTCGATGGTTTTCATGATAGAGTTGATTAGTTAATTAGTACGTATGGTTTGAATATTTTTATTCATGCAAGATAATTTACAGACAGTGTAAACTTACATGAATAAATTTTTTCAGTATTTATTAGAAATTATTATCATTTCGTAAAATTAGATGTTCCATATAAATTTAGCCTTTAGGTATTCATTTGATAAGTACTTTACACTGTCATTGATAACAACAATTTTGAAATATATTGTGATTCTTTCAAAGGCTGATTAATCACAAATTTAATTTATATGACGAAAAAGTTCTTTGGGCTAGTAATAAAGTCCTTTAACTAAATTATGTTGGTATTAATTAGTCATATTTCAGCCTGAAATTCTTAAAATTGCGAAAATGGTAGTGTAACTAAAATTCTCTGGTAAAAAAATTATTTTATGGTTTGGAATAATAATTGCATATGTAATTAATTTAATTTAACAATTTCAATTATTTTTCAGACCGGGATTCGTAATGTTCTCAAATTGAGTCGCGTCTAGGCGATGTGACAATTTATTGGGGAATTTGGTTATGGAGAAGAAGAACTTTATAAGTTGAGGATCGAGAATGGTGTTATCTCAATTTGGGAAAATTAAAAATTTGAGCTGATATATTATTGAAACCGTCAAATTAATTTAGTTACATAATTTAATTGTCAGCGAGATTTACTAACAAGATGATTTTTGCAATTTTAAAAATTTTGAGCTGAATAACTAATTGTCAAATAATTTTATTACATGACTTATTTGTCAACCCGAATCTTAAAAGTATTTTTTATGTCAATAAACCTTAGTTACATAACTATTTTTCCAATTATCTAATGCGAGGGCGGATTTACTTACCCAAGGTTTTTTTTTAATTCTACATACACTCGTAGCACATATATATTCATAGTTTATCTTGATTTACTTTAAAAGCTTAAATACAAAATTTATCATATAGTTGAATTTTCTAGAGAACTAACTAGCTAGAGGGTAATCAAGGCATATTAAGATAATTTACATTGCTTACTGACATTATTTCCATATTTTATTATGGAAATGTTTTTCTTCTCACATGCAAACCACTGTTATAGGACAGCTTGTTTATCATTTTTCGGATCTTGACAGCGACAAAATATAAATTAATTAAAGGAGTGTTGATTATGAGCAAGTCATTTAATTAGTCGGGTCAATGATTCAATAAACAATAATAAAGGTACGTACCCGGTCTATGTTGGTAATCATCTTTTTTTTTTTAAAGAAAATATTAAAGTTTTAGATACTCTTTTTAGACGTGTTAAACATACTTTCTCCATTTCAAAATAATTGTTATTTTAGCGATTTACACAAGTATTTAGAAATTTAATAATTAGCCTTGAATTTAAAAAAAGTTTAGAGTCATATCCTATTTATTTGGTTAAAAGAGAGAAAACAATTGGTTAAAGTAGAAGAGAGATAAAAAAAAAAGGAGTAAATAAGGGTAAAAGTGGAAGATATGTTATTAATGATGTATTGAAATCCTTAAGCGACAATTAATTTAGAACAAGAAAAAATCTGTAAAAATTATTTTGAAATGGAGGGAGTATATTATGAAAGAATTTTTAGCGAAAATTCAAACCTAGCTCCTCCATATTGTAGGGATTAAGTATTTTGCATTAAACTAATCATTATATCATATAGTTATCTAACATAAAGTCTTAAATATGATGTAAATCTCTTTCGATACGCGTTAAACATCATGTAAGAATCTTTTGAGCGAAAATTCGAACTCAACTCCTACACATTATAGGGATTGCATTAGACTAATCATTCGATTATATTGGTACCTAATACTACCGTTTTATCTTTACAAGGAAAAAAGGGAAAAGAGATAATATGCGAGTTAGCTAAAAAGGAGGCCTTTTAGTCAACCCGGGGGAATCACTTTAACGTTTTAGAGAAATTAAATTTTTAGTCCGGTAACTATAGATAACGGCAAAAAGAATCCTTTATTTTTAGCTTAACACGTTTAGTCCTAGATGTCTTTAGATTTACCTTGCAAATTAAACATGTTTAGTCTTTTATCTTTGGGTTGTGCATTTAGCCACTACCAGACACATCTATTCATCTATTTTTAGTAAAATATATTTAGTTTCGTAATACATTGAGTTCGATAAGTCAATTTTTCAACGATTTTTTTTGTCAAATTATGCTATTACTACTGATCGTTAGAGGACTCAAATATTGTACTAGTAAGATAAATAATCAAATTAGTTAAAGTTAGGGTGAAACGTGTCGGCTCAAAAGATAGATGATTATTTTGTCACAGTTCGAAAGTTATTGGACTAAAAAGAGTAATTTTACAAAAGAAAAAAATATATGCCTACATGACATCAAAAGAATGTCATTGGATCCAATAAATGTAACAGCTATGGGTGCTCCACTATCTTTTAATTATTGATTCTTTCTTTAGTACTATATGTTCTAAAACTTTTTGTTCAGATAACTGAAATATTGGCAAAAACCTTATTTTTTTCCTTTTCCTAATTGTAAAATGAAAATTCAAATTGATAGTATTGTGTTGGGTGAGCCATGACGTCAATCGACTGACTTGCTGGCCATAGAATCTGGGCACATGGGCCACCGGCGGTGCCGCTGCTCAAATCATAAAATAGAAGATGGAGAAAAAAAATGCTTTCTAGTGTCCAAGAAATAATGCAAATGCTAATTTTATATGTTGGCCAACCATTGAAATCACTTCCTAAGTTAATTATAATGTTCATATAATTCAATGTTATATATTTGTACAGCATCTCCAACAACATTGTCTATATAACTTTCTAATTCAATATTTAGATAATGAACTATATTTTATATATTCAATTTTTTATGTTCACTCTGACAATCAATATTCGAATATTAGCTAATTATTATAGTTTATTCTCCTACAAATATTAAAATACAAAACATATATGTTATAAATAATACCTTATTACTTGGTATACATATACTAAATATATATTCTAATGTTTTTTTTTTTTTAAAGTATAATAAATAGTATTGTTATAAATGTGAAAATAAACGACTTTCATGAATCAAAGTCTACGACCCTCAAGATCAAGATAAATCAAAAAGATTAATTAGAACGTCAGGTATTTTTGTATAAAATGTGAGAAACCCTCAAAAACTTTAAAAGATCAAATTCGGTGACCAAAATGGATCGCCCAGTTTAATTTGCTAGCATTTGTTGGTTCCATGTAGTTAATGAGGTCTAGGGGCCGGGGGTGAATGCCTATAAAGAGCTAATCTTCCATTCTTCAAATTTGAAACATTTAGATATTGAAGATTAAATTTTGTTTGTTGAAGAAGACGGTTTTCAGTTTTACGTACCCTCAGTTTCCATGTCATCAACGACTCTTTTTTTGCTTTTTGCAACTGCTTTATGGAAAACGTTATATATATATATATATAGCTCTGACTTTGCCTCTGTCTGTTGAAGCTTTGCATTAATTAAATTGAATTGTGCGTATCAAGGAATTCTTTTTGAATTAAAGACACAAAATTAGTCTTAAATACCCTCAACCTAGCTAGCTAGATGAATATATAAATGCTTCAATGAATATGCATATGCCGTCGTCATCGATACTATACTTGACTTATATATCCATGTACTCACTCATCTCTTGATATATATTTTACTTGACTACTTAAGGTATTAATTCCACTCTGCAAAGCACTCGATCGACTGCTGAATGATACTAAACTCTTACAAACTGATTGTTTTAATTTTGTTTGCTGATAAGTTTACGCATTCCAAATCACTCAGCTCTTCACTTATATATCTTAGCTATCTAGCTTAATTGTAAACGTTGAATATCAAACTCTTAGCTTGTTGTCTCCATATTTTTTAAGCCTTCAGTTTCACCTCTTGCAACTTAAATGGACGTACGATTGTTGACCGTGGATAAAATTAAGTATAGGAATGATCAGCTCATCAATTTGTTTTGATATAAAATATCAGAGATCCATTTTCAGATCCAAGAACCCAATCGAATGATTGTTCAGTTAATCTAACAAGATATGAACACTTGAGGAAATGAATCCAGACACAACAATTCTTGTATTATGTATCTCAAATACAAATTCTTCAAGACCAACTTTTACTTCAAGACCCAGGCCGAGAAAGGGGTGGTGGACTTTTTTTTTCTTTTTCTTTTTTTTTTCAAATTTTTGCTAGTAACTTACTTTGCCCCGCAGGAAATGATTGCTTAATAATGGTAGCCACCAAGGATCTCATTCATTATTGTTGTCCGGGACGAAAAAGACAAAGACTATGCTAAAAATATATCAATCAATTGATATATGGAAGTTTGGTTGTGATGTTTGTACTGTATATTCTTCTTCTAATTTCTCATCCTTTAATTTGACAATAAAAATTATACATTTATCCCAAAATAAACTAGATACTTTAGTTAAGGTTAAGGTACTTGATTTGAATTTCTTCAAACTCATTAATTATTATTTTATTAATATTTCATTGAAATAATTCTTGAAATTTAAAAAATTTCACAAAAAACTATCACATCAATTGTTGAGATCAAATCGAAACGAAACCTAGACAAAACATTGTTATATTAGGCGGAAGAGAGTCTGAGCTCTATATGTTGCTCAATAAGATTAATTAAATTGTTGATATGTATATTTAAAATCAGAACAAATATGGAATATTTTCAAAACAAGCTAGATACCATATATAGTGTGTCTATGCACCCACCATTTATATGATTTTTATAATTTTTTCCACCTTTTTTTTTTTACAGCCAAAAAGGCCACTCAATTATTTGTCGAATCATACTCCCCCTTTCATAACCACTTCTTTTAGTTTTGTACACGCACACACAACAAATAAAATATAAGGGAAAATATGGACGAAATTAACACTGCACATTCTCTAAGTAATCAAATCCCATTTCACAATAAGCAATATTTCCACGAGAGATCATATATAGGTACATCACATATAATTTACCAAAACGTACGTATCTGCGATGTCCTATCCAACACTCGTCGGCACCACCACCGTGGACTGCCATAAACAAGTCCGGTCGTGGCGGCTCCTCCGCTCCCTAGCGGAGGTGCTCATTCCCACTTGCAATTGCTTTATCACACAAGTAGATCAAGACTATTACACTAAGAAAATATATTTGTTACACCGCAAGCCTTCTTTCAATATTCCCTCATCCACAGTAACAGGGACACTATTTGGCTACCGTCATGGAAAAGTTAGCTTCTGCGTCCAAACACACCCTAAATCACTATCTCCAATCCTCCTCCTTCAACTTTCAATCCCTACAAATATTCTTGCCAAAGAAATGAAATTACGAGGGTCCGTTAGAATAGCCCTTGAATGTAATAAACCCGTTGGGGATGTGAGTTCTTTGTTATCAGTGACGGTTTGGACTATGTATTGTAACGGAAAAAAAGTAGGGTCCGCGATAAAGCGTGAACCTTCATTGGCGGACTATATTTTGCGACAGGTGGAAAATGTCGCTATAGGTGCAGGCATCATTAAGTGCAAGAATGAAGATGTTATGTATCTTCGGGGGAAATTTGAGAGGATTCATAGTTCATCAAATTCTGAATCTTTTCATTTGGTTGATATAGATGGAAATATTGGGCAGGAGTTAAGTTTTTATTTCCTTCGATCACGACGGTAAATATATTTCATATATATTTTATGATCGGTTAATATTTTTTCAAAACAAATTACAAATTTTATTTAAGTATTACTATAATGTATTTTTCATTCTCCTTTTTTCCTTTTTTTGGGTTTTTGTTGTATTTCTTTTTGTTTTGGGAGCTTGCATGCAAACCATTTTTGAGTCGTGCTTTGCATGGCTTTATTCGTGTACTTTATATGGTTTGGGTGTGTGTAAGTAACCAAATTAATAAAATAAATGTTGATCCTAATTAGTCAAGATTAAAAGTTAGATTCTTATGTCGTAGTCTAACGACGAAGTTATCTAATCAAATTATTGTATTTTAACTTCTCTAAATTATTTGATTGATTCACTTAATGTTACTTGCAACAACAAAGTTGATTGTAAATTAATATAGATTAAGCAGTGTTTACGTTACAATAAAAATTCTTCCCCTTGGAATGTGTCATAACTCATAAAAGTTGTCAAGTGACAGTAATTTGCCATTATTTATGTTGTATATTGTTAATTTGGTATTTTACACTAACTACTAGCAAGTAGCAAAGACATTAACATTATTAAAATAAAATAAATTGAGAGCCCAAAAAGGTGGCCATTACTCGTTTTCTCCTTAATCTTTTCTGTTTAAGAGGTCTAGTCCACCAGTCTACCACAATAATTTTTTAATTTACGATAAAAGTCCACCATGATTTTCAATCATATTAATTAGTACCTATGGCTCAATAATTAACTAATAATGAAGACTTTGGAACTGATTTATTATTATATAGATTGTCAAAATCTTAGTTCAATCAATTATCTTTCTATTAATTTTAAAAAAAAAATCATCTCTCTGCTGAAAGTTTTACCATTACTTTAGAATTTTATTTACACTAGTCTTTGTTGATCCTAATTAATAATATATACTTATTACATTATTTAGAAAATTTATCTCTGTGTAGCAGTTGCACGCGCGCAGTAGAAGTGTAATATAATGACAAAATGTGAGTAATAAAACAAACGACGATCTATAATATATATTTGTTTTAATTCTCTTTCTTTAAAAGTTATATTCTATTTTCACAATTATATATATTATGTTGCACTCTTTTCCTTTTCACTAGATTTTTATCTCATTGGTTTTTTTCTATTAAAGTTTATAAAGAAACACATAATTCATGAACATTCAAGTGGGAATATTGGACATAATTCAAATAAATTTGTATATCCATAACCCATTAGGTTTATTTTCAATGAATGAGTATAAATTTCACAACTCTCAAATGATTTAGGATATTTATGTTATTGTAACTTTTACCCCCAACCTAGCCTCACATATTTCTTTTTTCAAGGCTTCTTCATGTTCAAATTTTGAGCAGAATGTTGGTGATTGTTGATAGCTTTGACCAAACAAACCAGATTCTTTTTACCATATCAGTAAATATATATTGTGTGGTCACCGCACATGTAGAAGACAAATGAAAAGATATATGTTATTCACTTCGAACAATTTTTTGTACTATATTGGGTCAGACTTTTAAATCATTAACTGGTATATCAAGTTTATGTTTTTACGTTTATGATGTTTTAAACCTCTTAAAAATTCATAAATATCTGATATAATATGATCACATTATTACTATAATTAACTATACTATTAATTATTTTAATTTACTTAAGTTGACATGTCAAACGTATAAAAAAATTAAGAACTAGGGACAAAATATATAAATGCAAGAATATCACCGTGTATTGTTTAAATAAAGTAAAACATAATTGATCACGAAATCCACTTGTTATTATTAGACGTATTTATATTTCACACCTTTATAAATTCAAAGTTAACATAAAAACAAGTAATAATTACTTCCCTTTGTCTTTCTCCCCAATTCTCAATGGGAAGAATAACTACTTTCAGAGATATTTTTGGACTCATCAAAGATAAAGCATCGCTCTCCAAAGCCGCCTTACTCTCCAAACCCTCCGCCACCACCCTCCACCTCGCCGTCCTACGCGCCACCACCCATTCACCTCCATCCCCTCCCGATGACCGACACATCTCTTCTCTCCTCCTCGTCGGAGACGGCTCACGCGCCAGTGCTTCCTCCCTGATCACCGCCCTCATGGACCGCCTACACCGCACCGGAAACTGCATCGTGGCCCTCAAGTGCCTCCTCATCATCCACCAAATAATCAAACGCGGTCCCTTTATCCTCCAAGATCAGCTCTCCATCTTCCCCGCCTCCGGCGGTTACAATTACCTGAAACTATCGTCTTTCCGCGACGGCGCCACCCCCGCCACGTTTGCCCTCTCCGCGTGGGTGAGGTGGTACGCCCGTTATTTAGAAACCCTACTTTCCACATCTAGGGTTTTGGGTTATTTCCTCTGCTCATCTTCTTGTACAACGGTGAAGGAAAATCACGACCGTAGGATCTCTTCGTTCCTGAACGTTGACTTAATCAAGGACGTCGATTCACTAGTCACGTCAATTGAGGAAATATGCAGAGCACCGGATTCCCTCCTAATTGAAGACAATTTGCTAGTGAAAGAAATAGAGGGATTATTGTGCAATGATTATTTATCAGCAGTTAACGAAATCTTGTCGCGACTCGGTGAGTTGAAAGAGAGGTTGAGTTGTTTGAGTTTTGGTGACTCGGTCGAGTTGGCCTGTGCTTTAAAGAGATTGGGAGATTGTAAAGAGAGGTTATCGGAATTGTACGAGATGGAAAAGCCTTCGATTGAGATGTTGTGGGGATTGGTTGGAGAATTGAGAGATGGGGTTGGGGTGTTGAAGGTGTATAGAGAAGCTGGGAATTTGGTGAGTCGAGATAAGTCCAGTGAGTCGGCTCGGTTTGAAAGTGGTGTTTTGAAGACTGGTAACTCGGTCCGGTTTCAGTCCGGGCGGTTTGGGGTGAACCGGTTTTCTGATTTTTTGGAATTGAATTTGTTATAAAATTTTCGAATTTCGTAGTAGATGGATAGATTTTAGGTACAGGGTGATGGATAGCTGTGTAATTGGATTATTTTTTCTGAATTGCCAATTTTTTATAATTTTATTGATGTATATATAAGTTGGTTTTCTTGTTTTTGGGATGTATCTTTTTAATAAAGCTGAGCAATTGGACTTGGAATAATCCTGACTCAATTAGCGGCTCTAAGAGATTTTTCGATACTTTTTTTGATCAAAATGTATCGAAATTATATAATTGCATTCCATGACTGCAATTTATTTGACCATAGTAGCTTACAATAATGCCCTATTAATTGCACCAAAAAAAAAATGCCCTATTAATTGCAGATCATAGTAATTAGGGGGAAATTCTTGCATAGACATGGTCTATGAGCTTTTTATAGACCTTGTGATTGTAAATGCACAACATCATACATTGTGAGAGCATGACATCATCAAAATGTATGATGTGGTGCATTTACAACCACAAGGTCTACCACTAAGCTCTTAGATCTGGTATATGTAAGAATTTTCCGTAATTAGGTATCGCCCCTTTTTGCATTAAAAATGTGTGACAATTAATTCACAAAAGTGAATCAAAATAGAATTTTTTTGTTATAAATGCTCTCGTAATTATCATCATGTCGCAAAAAGGTTTTCCTCAAGTTCCAGTTCTTTTTCTTTCTATATTTTGATAAGCAACAAAGAACAAAAAATAGCCTTTTTCCCCCTTATTCTCATTGATATCAGTCACATTTGCTATACGGCAGCAACTCTATAGAAGAAAGTAGAAGCCCAATATTGATCCAAGCAACAATACTAAGTTTGATATTGGCCTATTGGATGAACTACCTGCAAAATTATATCAAAGATGGAGTTCAGATCAGAATCGGATCCTTTAAATTGACAAGCAAATGTCTAGTTAATTACAAATTTCAAGAATATAAGCTATGACAATCGATATCAAACACAATAAATTCAAAATAAAATAAAAAATTCATTGAAATCAACCCACAACCTTCAACACTGAAAGTATCTTTGATAATATAGGTTTGTGTAATATACTATATAAAATGGTGAAACAAACATGGCGTAATATAAGCAAGATAGTTAAGGTATATGTGTTTCTAGAGTGGATCCTAGTCTTTGGGGGACATAGGATTTTTTTTTAATATGGAATATATATCTTGAATAAATTGTAAAATCTTATTATAAAGAAAGATATATATATCTCTATAGGGAGAGAAAAAAGGACTTTAATTAATAGCTATAACGTAGGGATTTTAGTACTTCTATAACTACGCTAAAAACAAATGTCATAATGGATAAACAATTATCCAATATATGATCTTCATTTTGAAATAATAAGTTATATCTACTCGTATTACATTTATCAAGATAAAGAAACTAAAATTTCCTCGAAGCAAATTAAATACTTACCCGATTGTAGTTGTATATAGTTGTTCCGAATATTCCATTCAAAATCCCAATGCTTCCTATCATTCTTGATTGTCCAATAAGCCCATCCAAACGAGGCAGCATTATACACCTCTAATTGGGCTTTTCCGAAGTCCTGATAATCCGTTTGAGACCCACTACTTACATTCCATTCATTAACCCATTCACCTACAATCAAATGCAACACACTCGTTTTGTAATTTGATCACACTCCCAAAGAACAAGAATCAATCATTGCACTTACCGATGAAAATGAGGGGGCCATTTGCAGCATTCAGGGCTTGTAACTGGGTTTGTCTACTTTTAAATATATATTGAATATTGTCCAGAGAACTCATGTTGGCAAAAAAAGTGTCGAATAGATTGTAGTAATGTAAGTCAAGTACTGTATTTACTGAGCCTATGTTAGCTTGATAGAGTTCAAGTGGATCTGCATTGCCAATTCTTTGGCAGAATATGACATAAGCAGTAGACGAGTATTTTCGAACAATCTGGTATCCTTGTTTATAAAATGCAACTAGGATGTCCAATGGAACTGTGGCAGCCGATGGCTCGTTTAATAGCTCTATTCCTAGCAAAGAAGGATGCTTCCCATACCTGCCCGGAAAACAAAAAAAATCATAATCAAGTACGAAGATTAACTACCGAGTGTGAAATGGGAAGCTACCTCGAAGCAAGAAAATCTATCACATTTAGTGTTTGTGAGATATAATCTGGTGACGTGGGCCAGCCTGTTGTTCCATCTCGACTAGCACTATGTTCCATCCCATTTTGGGATCCTGGGGCAGCATGAAGATCGATTATGCACTTTATGCTGAAAGCTCTGCATGAAAGTATGTATATATATATTATGCAAACTCTAAGATAAGAAAGGCTAATGAAAATTTGAGAAGAAAATAAAACATACTGAGCCCATGAGAAAGCATTGTCAAGAGCTTCAAGAGTTCCTGCAATGAAAGGAAGTGGAGGATTGGGATCATAAGCTATCCACCAGCCAACAGGTATTCTCACGGTATTTATTCCGTGTCTGTTTAAGAAATTGAAATCTTCCATAGTGATGAAATTGTTCCTATGATTCTGCAGTTATAGATTAAGATACTGATTACATGATAAAGATGAAGATAAAGAAGTTTGACAAAATTAAGTAGTTTACCTTGAGGATTTCTTCTGCCTTAGCATGTCCATATCCATTGGTAAGCTGGTAATCTCCATGCAAGTTATTTGATACAATTATCAACTCAAATGTCGCAGCATTATCATCATCCCACCCGGGTGTTCCTATATAGTCCGCAGTGAGCTGGTTGGCTTTTGAAGCCTAAACAAATCGAGTACAATAAATACTATCACGCTCTTTTTTCTCCCTTTTAAAATGATACACTTAGCTTTTCAAATCTAAATGAAGCCTTTGAGTAATAACCATTTTTGGTGACACTCAAATGCCTGTTGAGTTGGTGCTTGGTGGTAAATAATTTATAGCACATTGCACAAGTGAATAGAAAATCGAACCTGTAGATAAGTTCCACTCTTGAGTCTAATGTGAAGTCGATTGCCGTTAATATCTCTTTCTATGTAAAATGTTTCTGTAGCAGAGGGTGATTTTGCTGCTGCACTTACATTACCTCCATCGGCATCGCATGTCAGAAACTGGCCTCCAAAAGTGCGAAACTGGAATGTGGACTCTGAAACTCTCCATAACTGCTAATTAAGAAACACATGAAACTTAAGGCCTAATACGGAAAATGCAATGACAAAGAAAGAAATGCAAAATAGTTATCACCTAAAGGACATCCATTTATGGGACCAAATACGAAATTTAGCAGAATCCCATTCCTTAATTGCAGAACATAGTGTAAACAACTCCAAAAAGACTAAATTTTCTAATGCTAATTGAGATACTTTATAAAGTATATAAGTATGTTCTGACCTTGAATGTTTCCCAAGAGGAAGGAATATCCCTATCAACAGTGACTGTTGCTCCACCACCATTATCAGCAGAAACAAATTTCTTAAGAGTCACTGATTTGAATTGGACCTCTGTTCCATCCTACATTGATTGCAATCAAAATTTATATCAAATTTCTCTTTGAAATTTTAGGTGATGAAAAAGAAGAAAGTAACAAAAATATGAGGGGGGAAAAAAAACTTACAAGCATGTCCCCATTGGGGATTTCATCAAATAGAGAAGGTTTTATCCAACCTTCAATTACCAACCATCCACCCAAATTCACACCTCTTACTCTTGAAGAATTCCCATGCAATCCCTCCACTTGATGAAGAATTACATTATGGGTATTCAGCAATTTACCTTAAAAGAAAGCAACCAAAAAAAAAGAAAAGGATTAATGGAAGATTCCACGAAATCTTGTAAAAATTTAAGTGCCAGAGCAAACCTGAACATTCAACTGAAAATATGAGGCTACAACATAGCAGAAACAGAGAACCCCATTTGCAGAAGCCAAGTTCCATTTCAGAACTCGAGCCCCAATTGATTCAATCAATGCTTCAATTAGTTCAAACACATTAAGACCAACTGCAAAGACCAATTCGAAGAGAAATATACAGCAAGAGAGAGAGAGAGAGAGAGAGACAGAAATAAGAATCTCATTAAATACTTTACTTAATTCTCAATCAATTCCAAAAACGAAGATAGTAAACTACATTTTAATAGTAATATAAAAATTTACGTGGGTTTTCTGGAAAGAACTACTACTCTATCCAATTGCATTATTAAATTGTGCGGAACAAGACAAAATTTTACTGTCTGTAACCATCAATAGCAACAGCAAAAATGATCCAGCTTACCATTATGAATGACAGAAAGAAATAATTTTGCTTGGTAACTTCTTGTTTGTATTAAAAGGTGGCGTTGCAAATCATGAAAAAGGCAATACCATATTTCGCCTCTTCTGCAAAAAAGGTGCCTTTTTAAGGGTATAAATTCCGTGGATAGATTCCGACTGTTTTAGTTATTTATCTGTTCAATTATTAAAAAAAAAAATTAGTTATTTATCTTTTATTTATTTCATTTTTGTTCTTTGGTTTTCATATTCTTTTACGAATATTAAAGGGAATTATTTTCTAGAGACTGATAAGAAATACTTTTTTGTCATTTGTTTAAGTCGAATCTCTTGATTCAAATATTTTTATGCGCGATTTCTTTTTTTATTATAAAAGTTAAAAATCAAACAAATCAATTTTAAGAATTTTGAGCAATAAATTCATGGGGTGATAAGAGAAAATTAAGATAATATTTTTGGTTGGTGTTTCCTATATAAAGATAAATATGTTTGGTTTGTTTTTAAAATATATTTTTTTAAATAACTACTCCTAGTTAGTTAGATACTAAATCAATAAGGTGTGACTTAAGTACTTATTCGTTTGGTGTTAAATCAATAGTGCATGACTTTTAAAATTTACCGTATTTGTGAAATTTTCATTATAGAATATCTTTTTTTATTTTACTTTTTGAAAGATTGAATTATTTTTCGAGAAGACCAAAAAAAGGCTAACAATTCAAGTGCGACATTACATTCTATCAGTTTGACTATGGAAGTAGAACCCTCTTTGTAGGTGTAAGGTCCTCCGATTGAGTCTCCTCCGCCGCGTGTCAACTCCCATCTTTCCTCTCGCCGGCCTTCGGGTCTGTGTCTTTGTCCCTTTCTTCTTTTTTTGTTGCCTGAGTTTGTTTCCCATCACCCCATCTGGCTTTATGCTGTTTACATAACATTATTATTAGCTTATTGAATAGAAGTCAACCCTAATTTAGAGAAAAAAATAAAATCAGACAATATAATAAAAGATGTGCTAGTTTAGGTTGTTATACTAATGATTCAATGAACCATTTCAATTATTAAAAAAAAAATACTAATGAACCATTTTCAACAAACTTTTCATAAACAGACGTCCCCAAAGTACAAATAAAAAACTACTTCTAATCACTTCAGTTTTAAAGAAACGAAAGGTCAATAACACAAATCTGCCGCATAATTTTTAAGTTGCATTTGCAATAATTTTCAATCAGCTGCACAATAATATACCTCAAGAATTATGTTCCTTAATTCATAAAAATAAATTATTCTGGCCAAAAGTCATTCCTTCCTTCATGCCCATTTCTTTCCCTTCAAGAAAAACCAAATGTGAAATTTGTCTTTGGTAATTCCCACAAGAATTGGCTAGATTTTTCTTCTTTATCCCCTAAGAATTAAAGAATGCAACTAATCACTTTAATCTCTACGCAACCACTACTTATTTCATCATTGTCCTCTCTTCATCTTAGAAAAAAGAATTAATACTCTCCCAAAATATTAACAATCATCTTGTTCTTCTCAAAGTATTTCTCGATTTTTGTCTGTCATCCTTCTCAGATTAATACTACAAAATACTACAAGTATTAGCGAAACCATAGGTTTAAACGTGGATCTATTGAGAGAATAGAGAAAGACATGAATTCTATTCTTTCTCCCAAATCTAACCTTATGCTGATGCAAAACTGCGACTTACCTCCTCCCCTCAAGTTATTTTCCGGTCCAAGCGAGACATTTTTTTCAAATGATAAGATGTCTAAGGAAAACTCAAGAAATGATAAGTTGGAGCTTTTGAAAGCATTGAGATTATCGCAGACCCGAGCAAGAGAAGCAGAGAGAAAACTCCAACTACTAACCAAAGAAAAAGAGGTGCTTTCAAATCTGCTGATAGAAGAGTCTTTACAACTTTTTACCCATAGACAATGGGTAAAATTGCTTGAGTTTCAAGTTTTTAAGTTAAAAAGACAGCAGCTAGAGGAGAATACACAGATAGAAGATCTTGGTGGAGAAAAATCGTCAAAATCGGAAGATTATGATCATGAGGGTACCTGCAGTCTGAAATGGTATGCTGCAACTATAGCATTTTTTTTAGCCATTGCAGGTATAGGTTTTGCATTTGGTTGCGGATATGTTTCCTGATATCAGTTCTTTTAACCAAATTCTTGTTCAGTTTTTTTCGTACTTCATATATTGCTAGGAATACGACAGCCATTACACTCGCAATAGATCAAAAGCTGTGTCAACACAGATGAATGTGTATTATCATTCAATGACAAGAATCCAATTTTCATTTCATCCGGGAAAAGCCATCTTTTTCTTAACAATGTCTTTGTCATTTGATCCAATAGCGTTCCGTTAGATAGGAATAGAGTTGATAAATACTGATAACTCTCGGATAGAGTATTAGAACTCTCATCTGAAAGCTTAGAAGTTATAGTTGTTGTAATTTGGTGGGTCACCCATGCGAGCTAATCCGACCCGGTCCTATAAACTAAAACTAAAACTATGACTCTATAGAAAAATAAACTACACTACAACATAATGAGCAAGCGGGAACAAAAAAATTCAAGTGCAAACTCAGCAGGTGTCACAGTTAAGCATATAGAGTACATGGATCACATGACATATAAGAATAATGAAAGAGAGAAAGAGAGTGCAAAGTGAGACTTCCCCGAATATAGTAAACTTCAGCTTCACAGGTCTCATTCATCAGCCTCAGGTTCCTCTTTCTTCAATCAACTCGAATCACACACCCATATATAACCCTCGGTTTTGAGTGGTGCTACTAAATATCTAACTAATCCCCTAGTTTGCTCAAAAAACTCCAAAAATCTGTGTATGTCTTACTTGGAAATTTTGTCGAACACCTTATAGTCGATCTCCAAAACCTCTCGTATTTGCTCAATCTTTGCTAACTCCACCAATTACATGCAAATAAACATACGCACAATACAAAGACCAACCTCAGCTGATTTAACCCCCACCCCCACCCCACCCATGTTTGGCTTAGAATATTGGCTCAAATGGTTTTTTTTTTGGGGTGGGGGGGGGGGGGGGGGTTTGGAATTGGGTATTTTGATTTTGGCATTGTAAAATGTAGTAGTGATTGTGGTACGGAATAGGGTGAATTAGATTGTGAACTTTGATAAGATTTGGGAAGATAGTGCAGAGGTAGGGAAGAGTGTTTAGAAAATGAGAGGTAAGATACTTGAATGGGGAGAAATATTTCACAGGAAAATATCAATATCAATATCAATATCAATTTCAATTTTAATTTTATTTAAGAACTTTATGCCGAAAGTATTCTGTCGCAATATATGACTAAAGGAGAAAGAGGCGGACTTTTCGTTGGAGAAAATATTCAGTGCAACTACTACACGGATGATGTGGTACAACAAATTATTAGGATTGTATAGAGTTAGTTATAAAATATCATCCCTCAGTACATCTCAATTATTTGCTTACCACGTCATTCATCCAACGATTGTACCAAATAATCACATTCACATTTAGTTTTTAGAAGGAATTTTTGTGACTTTGCAAATTGCGTCGGATTTTGTTCCATCGCAAAATTTCCATCCGAGAATCCCATTTTTATATGACATCTATATTTGGAGGTAGACCTCAAGAGTCATACAAGAATTTTCTCATAGGACATTTAATGGGGTGTTGAAGATTACTCAGAGGATACAATTTACTTGGGATTTCATAAAATTTATTAGGGTGTATCCTCTGTGTGAATTATTCAACATGAATTATAAAAGAAAACATGTAATAACGAGTATCCATTGAATTATCCAACTGTTTGTCTCCTTGGCTAAGTGCATCAATGAGTATCTATGCTAACATTAGATGCTCTAATTTAGATTAACAAGATTCACATAATCAAATAATGAAAGCATCATTGATCACTCAAATCGTTTCCTACAATGTCGCAAAACTCTCCGTTCCAAAAGCTAGTCCCCATTCTTTTACCCTCCCCACATTTCAGAGACATTATTTTGTGTATTTGTTGCACAAATAATGTGATGCAACATAGCACAAAGATTTATTCAATGCAGTTTTTATATACTAATACACGATGAAAATGGATCTTAAGATCAACTCCTCCTTAAATTCAGAAGCTAAACTTAATTTTAACCGTGAGTTGCACCACATCTTCCGTACATGTTACGTACAAAACATTTCCCCACATTCATGTACTCTAAAATAGATAAAAACTCATCCCAAAATTCCATTTTCATTCAAAATATTCATTTTTGTGCGCTCTAGCCTCTAATCCAAGAGCCCACAAAAATGACAATATCCGGCACCACCACTCCGAGCCACCACCTTCCTTCCCAAACCACCACCGCCCGCCGCTGTATGCTCAACTTAAACTGGAACGGCGCCAAACCAATCCCCCTCGTCATTTCAATCGCCCTCGGCCTCATTTTCCGCTTCGCCATCCCCAAACCACATGCCCTTACCCCCAAGGCATGGTCCCTCCTCTCAATATTCATCACCACCGTGGCAGGACTCATCCTCAGCCCTCTTCCAGTCGGCGCATGGGCATTCATCTGCATCACTGTTGCTGTCGTCACCAAGACCCTCACCTTCGCAGCTGCGTTCTCCGCCTTTACGAACGAGGTTATATGGCTTATTGTGGCATCATTTTTCTTCTCTAAAGGGTTCACGAAAACAGGGCTTGGGGATAGAATCGCAATGTTTTTTGTGAGGTGGTTGGGGAAAAGTACATTGGGTTTGTCTTATGGTCTTGTTTTGGGAGAGGCCGCAATTTCTCCTGCAATGCCTAGTTCTACTGCCAGAGCTGGTGGGATTTTTTTGCCAATTATTAAGTCTTTGGCTTTGGGAGTTGATAGTAAGCCTAAAGATGCTTCGGCTAGGAAGCTCGGAGCCTTTCTCGTTCAAACCCAGAATCAGGTAATTAATTGTATTGATCGATGGTTTTCTATTAATTCATTTTCTTCTTAATGCTAAATTGGCTAGCTGCTCTGTTTTTGCTTAATTTTGAGATGGTTAAGATTGTAAATTTATTTTGTTAATTGTTAATCCAGTGAAAATTAGTCCTGCATTATTCTCAAACATCATTTTAGTAGTGATATTTTCATGTATAATGACATTTATCGGCATAAAACTTGTGACGGTGACATGATTATAATTAGCATTATGAAGTGTCACAATAATAGATTTATATCACACTTGAATTTAGAAAGTATATGTCAAGAGATTTGTAATTGTGATTGAAAATTATTGGTGATAAGTCCGACTCTAAATTTTTAATAATTTTTTTGGAAAAGATAAATTACATTATTAAACTGTCATATTATCACAACACAAAAGGATAAACTGTCATATTATCATAATACAAGGGGTAAAGTGTCATATATAAAAATCTCAAGAAGACGGTGTGAAATTTTATTAAGATTGCAGGGGGGAAAATGCTATTTTTCAAGTCACAATGAGGTAAAGGTAAATTGTCATTACCTCTTATTAAATCATAAAAATACCATAAATACACTAATATATAGAAATTAAACAAATCCAATAATGCAAGTGATACTAGAAGTCTAGAACACTTTTAAAACTTGTGCCCTAAATCCATAAAAAAAAAATACTTATATTTATACTTGTATCTATTTGGTTTCATTTTTTGTGGCAGTGTTCCAATTTATCAAGTGCTCTTTTCTTGACGGCAGCAGCTCAAAATCTGTTGTGCATTAGATTAGCTGAGAGCCTTGGGGTTAGAATCCCAAATCGATGGGTGACTTGGATTAAAGCGGCATGTATTCCTTCACTAATATCCCTATTAGTAAATCCTATTATCTTGTTCATGATTTATCCTCCTCAAATTAAGTCTACACCCGATGCACCTGCCGCAGCCAAACGTAAATTGGACGAAATGGGACCCGTCAAAAGGGACGAATGGATCCTAATGGCTACCATGCTTCTCACAGTTGCACTTTGGATTTTAGGGTAAACATTCAAATGCAAAACAATTTTGTTCATCATGTCAATCTTATCATAGAAAATTACGATAAATTCGATTTTTCTGCAGGGATACTATAAAAATGGGAAGTGTAGTTGCAGCTCTAATCGGATTCTCGCTACTTTTATTATCGGGAGTACTTAATTGGGATGATTGCATAAGTGAAAAACAAGCATGGGATACATTAGCTTGGTTCGGGGTCCTAGTTGGCATGGCCGCACAACTAACGACTCTTGGTGTAGTACCGTGGATGTCTACATCTGTGGCCGATTTTATTGAATCTCGATCAATTGGTTGGTTTGGTGCTTTTTGTATTCTTCAGATAGCCTATTTTTTCCTACATTACCTTTTTGCAAGCCAAACGGCTCATGTCGGAGCTTTGTACTCTGCGTTTCTTGCAATGCACTTGGCGTCTAAGGTTCCTGCTCTGCTTTCTGCCTTGGCCTTGGCTTTCAATACAAATCTTTTTGGTGCAATTACACATTATGGCAGTGGCCAAGCTGCTGTCTACTATGGAGGTATCTTTATTCTTGTTTTCTAGTATATAGTTTGTAGAGCTAAATGCAAAAATACCCCCTCTGTTTTGCCTAATTGGTCAAAAAAAATCCTGTGTTATTTTATATTTTAACTAGCAAAAGGACCCCATGTGTCCTATTTTTGTTAATTAGGCAAAGCATACAGGGTATTTTAGCATTTCACTCTTGCTATTTCCTAATTTTCATGATCTTTTGGTTTTCAGCTGGATATGTAGGGCTTCGCGATGTATTTAAGTTGGGTATAGTGATGGCTCTAATCAATATTTTGATATGGGCATTAACCGGAGCTGCATGGTGGAAAATTGTGGGACTTTATTGACATCCATTCAAATACTTGTGTATAGGTCTAACTTTCCCATGACGATAATTTGAATCTACATATTGGATTGAATACATCTTTCACAATGAACATTTTGTAACTGAATTATATATAGAAGAGCCCTTCAAATTAGTATTAATTTTTGCTTTTTGAACACACAAGAAACAAGAAACAAGAAACAAGAAATCAAGAAGTCATTTCACAGGGTCATGTAAAAATTAACAATTTTTTAATGACATTCATAAAACTATAAATGAATGTAATGTAATCACACAAATCAGGAAGAAGCATGAAGTTTGATTACCAGTTTATCATGTATCAACAACTGATAAGTTATCCTAAAGATCTCTCTTTTTTTTTTTTTCCCAGGATTGAAGCCATTTTTAGTTCATTGTATAGACAGCTCAGAAGGCGATTCATTTGAAAGGTATATAGTCCATTAACATAGAACTGTCATTGCTAATTAACACATGTTAGAAACTTAGGAGAATGTATATACTGCGTTTTTCTTTAGGCTTGAAGTAGGTATTTTTAGCTTGATTCTTATAGGAGAATTTAAAATGTATATATTACTTTTGTAATAGAGTGATTGTATATTATTGGAAATCAACTTATAGTTTGCTGAGCTAAAAACATCTTAGAGCAGAGTTTGCTTTCTTGTTGGATAAAAGAGTTAAAAGGCAATTTACCCTATGTGATGTTCATAATATTCAATTTTTCCTGGGTGATTTAAAAAATTTGCATTTTACTTCCCTATAGACCTTAAAAAATATGATACGATGAAAATATCCTTCATTATATACTATATACTTAAACTTATATAAAACATGTCACACTCAAACTTTTGTATTGTTTGAACTGGCATTTTGACTGCAGAAAACACACTTGCATCATGTGCACGACCATCTCCGGATCAACAGGCATTCTAACTGCAATAAACTTAACATGTAGTCGTTACACAACTATTCTCGATCAACATGTATTTCGACTGCACTCACCCCTCGGCGACGCTGTTTATTCGTTTAAATCATGCGGCATGCAAGAGAACCATCAATGAGTAAGGTTTTCAATCATTAACTTGACTTTAGCTAAGATTCACATAGGCGTACTACTCAGCCACCCAAGGTTGTTAGTTCCATCGTATTTGATCATCCAACATATTGGCACGTCCGTGAATTTCTATATTTATATCTCCCAACCGACTAACAGTTTGGGCAATTTAGGCCAAACAGTAGTGTAAGAGATGAATTACATTGTTTCAAATCAATGTAAAGTTTGTACAGATTTTTAGAAACGTGAATTTTTTTTAAGATAAGATTATAAAAATAGAGATATGATAAGTTTATACATAAAGATAAAGTGTTGTTTGTTTGACTTATCAGATAACCTCGAAATGTTCTCTGAAAAGCGAGACTAAAATGCCCAAATCCTAAATTTGAATTTTCGCAGTGACTTGTATTTTTCGAAATCTCAAAATTTTGAATTTTCCCATTAACTTGTATTTTTCGAAATCTCAAAATTTTGAATTTACTATTTTGGTTATTTAAGAATTTAAAGTTGGATCAAGATAATAGAAAACGAATCTATAAAATTAATAGACTGTATAATAAAATATAGATAATTTTAATGGAATTCCTTTACATACTTATGATTGGAGTGAAATTATTTAGATAGCAAGCCACTACAAAAATGGAATTCAATTTAATAGGAATTCAACTAGATATTACATTTCATTACACTTCGGTGTCACATATGTATATTGTCAAATTACTTGATTCCAAATTAATGTGAAACCAGATATACATATGCCCACAAATACAATAGAATATGATAATAATAAAAAATAAAAAATTGAAATATAATTTTTTTGTCTAACGATGTCGTGGTTAATAACAATTTATCCCTCTTGATATGTATAATGTTCAATTTATCTCATGTAGTTTGGAAAAAAAAAATAGTTTACCACCTTATAATTTTATAAAAGTTTCACACCGTATCCCTAATACTTTTTAACTTAAAAAGAATATGAATTGACAAAGTTATCCCTCTTATATGTGATTGTTTTACTTCATTTATTATGAACATTTAACAATTTACCCCGTATTAAGATAAATAGTGCACTTTCCCCGTTACAAAAATATTTTTTACGAACAAATCAAATACATTTTTTTCAAATTATGCATGTAAAGGATAAATTGACGTAAGCTCAACCATGATGACGGATTGACCCCCAATTCAATCGTCCAAGTTCCACCGATAAAAAGAAAGAGAAATTGTGCAAGTGTCAAGTGCTTTGGACCTACGTGTTTGATTATACTCTAGATTCAAGCATCAAAACATTTTCATCCGCCGTGCTACCAATCCGTTGCACTTTAAAAAAGGTTCCATTATTAGCCTGTCCCCCCCTCCCACACCCCCCCACCCCACCCCACCTACCCATCTATAGTGAAAATACCACATTAAGTCAATAGGAGTTTATCATTAATTTTTGAAATAAGTAGGAGACTTATATTAATTTTCATAATTAATAAGAGGATTATTGTCCATTTTTTTCATATGAAATCAGAGCAGTTTCATATTTTATGGTAATTGTTACTTTTCCTACTAATAAGGAATTATGATTATAGGAAACAATACACAAGATTTTTTGCCAAATTAATGGAGAATTATGATTATAAGAAACAATACACAATATTTTTTGCCAAATTAATTGGGAATTATGCTTATAAAATCTAATATAAAAGATTTTTTTGAAGTAGTTTTGCATTTCATTTCACACATACATCATTTCCCTCCCCCTCTCAAATAATCAGCACCCTACAAGTTGCAACCAATGTCATCCCCCACTACCACCACCACCCGCCGCCGCAGACTCAACCTTAACATCCACTGGAACGGCGCCAAACCACTCCCCTTCCTCATCTGCATCACCCTCGGCATCATAATCCGTTTCGCCGTCCCTAAACCACACGCCGTCACCCATAAAGCCTGGTCCCTCCTCTCCATCTTCATCACCACCATCGCCGGACTCATCCTCAGCCCTCTTCCCGTCGGCGCGTGGGCATTCGTCTGCCTCACCGTCACCGTCGTCACCAAGACCCTCACCTTCGCCGCCGCGTTCTCCGCCTTTACGAACGAGGTTATATGGCTTATTGTGGCCTCATTTTTCTTCTCTAAAGGGTTCACGAAAACAGGGCTTGGGGATAGAATCGCAATGTTTTTTGTTAGGTGGTTGGGGAAAAGTACATTGGGTTTATCTTATGGTCTTGTTTTGGGTGAGGCCGCAATTTCACCTGCAATGCCGAGTTCTACCGCTAGAGCCGGTGGGATTTTTTTGCCTATTATTAAGTCTTTGGCTTTGGGTGTTGATAGTAAGCCTAAAGATGCTTCGGCGAGAAAGCTCGGAGCATATCTCATTCAAACCCAGAATCAGGTAATTAATTGTATTTGTTGATGTCCATTTTTTTTTTTTTTTTTTTGGGAAAGAATGTCCCTGTTTTTTCTTTTCAGTTTTTTATCCACTTTTAGAAATTGGATTTGTCTATTTAGTGTTGATGTGGGTGATTTGTGTGGTTAATCTTAATGGATGATGATTTCCAATGCTGCTTTTTAAACATTGATTTGATGTCCCTGTTAGCTATCGATTTTAGGTGGTTGGCCTTTGGTGATTTGTTTATCTAAGTATTTATATATGATGACAGTGTTGCAATAGTTCGAGTGCTCTTTTCTTGACGGCTGCAGCTCAAAATCTATTGTGTATCAAATTAGCGGAGAGTCTTGGCGTTAAGGTTCAAAATCGGTGGGTGACATGGCTAAAGGCATCTAGTTTACCTGCATTGGTCTCTGTTTTAGCAACTCCAATTATCTTATATAAGATTTATCCTCCTCAATTAAAGGCCACTCCAGAAGCTCCTGCAATGGCCAAACAAAAATTGGAGCAAATGGGTCCTATCAAAAGAGATGAATGGGTGTTATTGGTAACCATGCTTCTTACAGTTTCATTATGGATTGCAGGGTTGGTAAACTTAAACTACTCAACTTTTTTAAAATATCAAGTGTCTTGTTTGTTCATCATGTTAAACACCAGTCGAGGGACGGAAGTTGAAAATCACTCTAGTTTCTTTCTCCAAGACTTGACCCTCATTACTCTGGGTCTCGTACGTTACAAAATTGCATTTCTTGTCCCAATTTTAAAAATAATTTGCACTTCCGATCCCACGCTTTAGAAAGTTGCACTTTTGGTCCCAATTACTTCAAATATTTCGTACTTTTGCACTTTGGTCCTATAGGAGGCAATGAGACCAAAATTGTGTGAAATATTTTTGGAAATTGTAATTTTGTAAAGTACAGGACCAAAAGTGCTAAGAGTTCAATCCAAACTGAAAATGCAATTTTGCCTTAGGGTTATGGAAGATTGAGACATAATTGGGCTGGCATAACAACAAGCTCTTACAAGAACAAACAATTAATTAAGTGGTTCTCTTGTCAATTTGTGTGCAGAGAAGCTCTTAACATGGCCAGCGTGATTGCCGCAATGGTAGGTTTGTCGATGCTTCTTCTCTTTGGAGTACTCAATTGGGACGATTGCTTGAGTGAGAAACAAGCATGGGACACTTTAGCTTGGTTTGGTGTTCTAGTAGGCATGGCAACACAATTAACAGTTCTCGGAGTTGTTCCTTGGATGTCTAAATGCGTGGCAAACTTTCTTACATCTCTTTCGGTTAACAGTTTTGGTGCATTTAGTATACTTCAGATATCATATTTCTTCATCCATTATTTATTCGCAAGCCAAACGGCCCATGTCGGAGCTCTCTATTCTGCGTTTCTTGCAATGCAATTGGCTTCCAAAGTTCCTCCTTTGTTAGCTACATTGGCTTTGGGGTACAATACAAATCTTTTTGGTGCATTAACACATTATAGTAGTGGTCAAGCTGCTGTCTATTATGGAGGTATATATATATACATATATATGTTTCTTTTCTTTCTTCATCACAATTGTTTTGGGGATCTTGAATTCATCTTAATTTACTTAACTTGTTTTTCAGCTGGCTATGTAGAACTTCGGGACGTTTTTATATTGGGCATATCAATGGCTCTAATTAACATTGTCATATGGTCATTGGTTGGAGCTGGTTGGTGGAAAATTTTGGGCCTTTATTGAGATATAAATATGCTGGTCAATCTTTTCTTTTTTGGTGGATTCTTCCCTTGTTCATTTATAGTAACATAAGACAAAAGTATAAATCAAAAAAACAATTGGTTATACTTAGGAATGACTTACATTTATCTTTTTCAACTTTTTTTCCCTTCATTTGTGCATTTGTGCTATAACATGGTGAAAAGATTGCTTACTGATACTCGGAAAAGATTTTGTCACAGTTTAAAAAGCACCATCATGTAGTTGAGATTAAACATATATGTTCATGTGACCAAATTTAACAATTTAAAATGCTAAAGAATATGTTGGTTCTTATTTAAACGACGTATCAAAAAATTGGCAAGGGAGTTGATATTTTCTAGTGTTACATTGATAAACATTAATTGTCTTTGTAATAACTTAAAATTTTAAATGAATTGAATAATCTGATATGATATTAATCATACCAAGAACAGGTTTTGCATTCGAATTTGTTCACTACCCAATTTTCTTAAGAAAATAGTTTCACGACATAAAAAAACTGGCTTTTACGGTATGAGAGCCACTAAAATATGAGGAGCGTCTATAGGATGAGTTGAGTTTAGGTGATTTACTGAGGGTGAGTTTGGCCTAGCGATGGGAGCTCTTAAAAATATTTCTAGATCTCCATTGTGATTTTTGAAGTGTTTGGCCTCAATTATAGAAATCATTTTTAGTCAATCGTGATTTTAATGTTGTTTGACCCCCAATATCATAATCACTTTTAGGATCTCCAGAAGCTAAAAATTAACTTATTTTAGAAGCTACTAAAGTGTTATTTTTGCAAAAGCTACATTATTATCCAAAAGCAATTATTTTATTATTAAATTTTATCATGATCAATTATTGCCAAAATTCATTTTAGAAAAATTAATTATCCTATAATTCATTTTCGAATCCCTAGGCCAAACCCACTAAGGGTGAGTTTGGCCTAGCGATTCGGAAATCAATTATAGGAGAATTAATTTTACTAAAATGGATTTTGGCAATAATTAATTATGATAAAATTCAATTATAAAATAATTGCTTTTGGATAATAGCTTTTGCAAAAGTAACACTTTAGTAGCTTCTGAAATAAGTTGATTTTTAGCTTCTGGAGATCCCAAAAGTGATTATGATATTAGCGGGGAAGATCCTCTATACCACTTTTAGTGTACCATACTTGTGTATCACTAATAAATAATTGCCACATGTACATGTGACAATTATTATAATTGTCACATGTACATGTGGCAATTATTTATTAGTGATACACAAGTATGGTACACTAAAAGTGGTACAGAGGATCCACACCCATGATATTAGGGGCCAAACACCATTAAAATCACGATTGCCTAAAAGTAATTTCTATAATTGGGGCCAAACACTTTAAAAATCACAATGAAGGTCTAGAAGTGCTTTTAAGAGCTCCCACCGCTGGGCCAAACTCACCCTAAGTGTACGATTTCAACGCGTATTAATTCAAGAGATTGTAAATCATTGTCAGATAAAAATGTACAAGTTTATAAACTAAATTAGTACAATCTTTCAAAAATGACTTCTGGTTTTTCTGGGGAAATGGAGATCTACTACTCCCTCCGGTTCATATTAGTTGGCACATTTGCCAAATTTTTATGTTTCATATCAATTGGCACATTTGAGTTTCCAATGCAATTTTTTTCAATTTTGTCCTTGTCTTAGATCTAGGTTGGGAAGCTCAAGAGTCACTAGGAAGGGTATTTTTGATATTATACCATGTAAAAGTGATTAATCATGAGATTTCTTAATATGTGTGAAAAGTAACTATGTGACAATTAATATGAACCGGAGGGAGTATTTAATCTGAAGCCACAGAGTCTTAAAACGATCTAAATTATCATTTTCAGATTAAATTAAGTAAATAAACATCGTCTTCAAACAATCTACAAAATATCATTTTTTTATTTTTCATATGCTTACAAAAATAAGACAGAAAAACAAGTCTCACATTCTGTTTACGACTATTAGAGTTTATATTTACTATCCAAAAAAATAATGTTAATAACAAATGCAAATATTTACACATTGGTCTTGCACATATATCTATTTATTTGAAATTTCATAAAGTTGGAAATGTTGCTTCTTTGAATGGTTTTGTGATATGACTAGGAAAATTATTCTTGGATTATTTCGCTTAGTAAAAGCTGTGGTTTTAAATAACAAAATAGGGGATTTTTTTTTCATAAATACAAAACATGTCATTGCTTAACAGTTTGAAGTGACTTTTCTGACAAGAATAAGATGGTTGAAGACGTTGGGGTACAATATGGAGTCATTAAGGTGTTTTGAAGGTGCAAACTGGAATAATTAATACAAACTGATCCAATTTTAGATGTAAAGTGGAATAAAGCCTTTAATAATCTTTGAGAAACCTACTAATTTCTAAGACCTATAACTATTATTTGTTTCATCTCGAAAAATTCAAGTATTCAACATTATGAAAATTGAAGAATTTTCTAAAATCTCCATTTATTTTTTAAATCACTTTAACAAACGCCATGCAAATAGAGCCTTAGTTAAAACAAGAATGGAAAATAATTTTGAACATTCTAAATTTTGTCAATGAAGTCGCAAAGCTAATACCATTTATTAGTTGTAATTTGATTGAGATTGAAGTAAGATCACGTATTGAATAAATTTTGACCAAATAATGATTTATTAATGAATTTACCAATTAAAAGAAAGAAAAAAAAGTGCTGCAGTTTTTAAACCAATAAATGTTGAGCCCTCTCGATCCGCTACACACTATTAACTTCATATCTACACCGTTTATTAGCAGGACTGATACAAATTATGTCATTAAATGCCGTCAGATTAATACTTCAAAACACACGGATAATAATTCCCTGACCGTCAGATTCTCCCGAGTCGCCGATCCTTCTATTTTATATATAGGCCTCAAACTCCTTTGCAAGAAGACTTTTCATTTTCATTTTCATTCGCTACATAAGGAGAGAAGAGAGAAAAAAAGTTCTGTTGTTCAAGTGAGAGGTGAGTCTTCTGTTCAATGATTTTATCTAAATTTCTATCTTTCTCCGATTTATCTTAGATTAATTTTTTGTATTTATATATGTGTTCGAATATGATTTTCCGGGTATCAAGTGAATTAGGGTTTTGATTTAATATTGTTGTAGGATGTGGCGTGCTTAGGGTTCGGGATTCTACTAGGTTTAGGGCTTATTTCATTGTTATATCAAATTTGATTTCGGGGTTATGTATTGCATTGCCTCGTTTGTGAATTTTAGAACTTTTGTAAACTTATGGATTTTTCATTATTTTACGTAGAATTACGATTTGATATTTGGAGATGATATTGTAAATTTGTAAGATTAGCCCTTTAAACGGATAGAATCATAATCCTGTTGTATGATTTCTGGCGAATTCTAATTAGGCTGTTAATAATCTGGTAGATTACTATTGAATTTTTGTTAAGCTGAAGACACTTTTAGTTGTAACATCTTTAAGTTCTTGAGTTAGTTGAAGCATCCTTATTGAGTTATTGTTGATGAATTCTAGCTGGGCTGGCCACGATGGCCTTACTTTATATTGATCGAGTAGGATGTGAGCATATTCTTTCTTTGTGTATATCATTTATAAAAGAAAATTAAGAGTTTCTTACTGTGTATGTCAGATGTTAATTGGTGAAAATGGAGCCCTTCCTGTTTCTTATTATTGGATTCATGGTTAAATGGCAGAAAAATGCCTACTAAAATTTAACTTGTTAAACTTGGTTCTGGTTTCTTTTAGTAACACTAAGTTATATTTTCTCTGTATATCTGTTTTTTTTAGCATATATAACTCCTCTAGATTTGGTATGGGTCTGAATCTATTTTGGATGCATGTATGCAGATGGCTCGTACCAAACAAACTGCTCGTAAGTCCACTGGAGGAAAGGCTCCTAGGAAGCAACTTGCTACTAAGGTCATTTCTTCTACTTTCTGTTATTATATTGTGCTTGTATATTTGACATTTTATGTATGTATACATTTGTCTCCATGGTTCTAACATGTAACATATACTTGATATAGGCTGCCCGTAAGTCTGCCCCTACCACTGGTGGAGTCAAGAAACCTCACCGTTACCGCCCTGGTACTGTTGCTCTCCGGTGAGTATTTTTATTTTTATTAATAACCATGTCTTATTATTTTGTCGTTTATTTCTGGTTGTTAATGATGCCATTAATGCCTTGATGCAGTGAAATTCGTAAGTACCAGAAGAGTACTGAGCTCTTGATTAGGAAGTTGCCTTTCCAGAGGCTTGTTCGTGAAATTGCGCAGGACTTCAAGGTTGATTAAACATCAATACTTGGTGATTTTTATTTATCACATTTGAGATATTTGCATATTTGATTTACTACCTTTTTCGTTTGTCGCAGACTGATCTCCGTTTCCAGAGCCATGCTGTTTTGGCACTTCAGGAGGCTGCTGAGGCATACCTTGTTGGTCTCTTTGAGGACACTAATCTGTGTGCCATCCATGCCAAGCGTGTAACCATTATGCCCAAAGATATCCAGTTGGCTCGGAGAATCAGAGGCGAGCGTGCTTAGTCTAGCATGGTGGTAAATGGTAGCAGTGGGGTTCCTTAGTTAATTCTCTGTTAAGAATATGAAGTAGATAGTATCAAACATTAGTAGTAGTTTGTGTTTGTTGGTTTGGACAATGGTAATGGCGTAGTTCTTGTGTGTTGCCTTGATGAGATACTGTCAGTATTCAGGTAGGACTTGAATGGATGATGAACTTCACTCCTATTTTGCTTTGTGAATGCTTGTAATTTTCTTGTTGCACTTCTTATGTTGAACAATGTGGAGAATTTTATTTTGTTTTTTTTTCTAGTTTAACATCATTTAGATCCTAAACCTCTCCTGTGGTAATGCAAGAGCAAGGGTAAGTGCTTATTCTGGAGGATGAATAATTGAAGTCAACAAATGACCCAAACTTAATTTTGATTTAGTATATTCTTACTTACATTTTGTTTTATACTCCTATATAATTTATGTACTACTATATTTTTATTTGCCTACAGTTTAGAATGACGTGCGAAGTCTTTTGGGGTATTATGGAGAAGTTTTGGGTCTTTTTGGGTTTTCTTTGGATGTGGTCTCAAAAACTAGTTTTGGAGTTTTTGATTGAACTTTTGAGAGTCTTCTGATCCAATTTAAATAAATATAAGCAAGGACGGATGTTTAATATCAAAGATTTTTGGGGAAAATGTTTAATATTGTTAATATGTAGAGTAATTATTAATAGTACGTAATATAAGTAATTATCGGTCTACTGAAAGCCCAAAATTAAGCCCACAAACTAGTTACTTTTCATTTTCTTTGAGATCTTCGTTTTGTCAATTTTAAACATTTAGGTTTAACTGACTCTAAGGACTTGTTTTCTATTTTCAGTTGATTTGAGATATCTTTTTATAATAAGATCGTTATACATAAACGACTTGAATTTGCTTATTTTCGTATTTCCAGAAAAAATTAATATTTAGGTTACTTAAGTAACATTTTTGTTATTAATTAAATAAGAGCTAATTAAAAACTATTGATAATTATCTTACAAAGAAAAACCAAAAGGAAACCCCAAACCATTTGTTTCTTTTTCATGAACGATTATTTTCTTATCAAGTCATTTGTGTTCAATTGAAACTTGCATCTTTTATCTTTAATTGTTTCTGTATTGTGAACAACATATTTTATGCCTTCAAATTCAAAGTATTCTAATTAATTTATTAATTTATTAAATATCATTTTAGTACAATATTAACAGAAATTTTTCTCTATGATTATGTTAGGTAAAATAATTTAATAGCAATTCTCTATGATTATGCTAGGTAAAATAATTTAATAGCAAATTTATACCAGACCATTTGTTACTTTTTACTTTTTTATTTGTTATATCACATAAAATAGTGCTAACATTTTTTAATGATTTTCATTAAGCTCGGCCCCTCAACTTCTAAATCTAAGATCCGTCTCTAAATTTTAGTAAACCATTTTCAACACATGCTTTTTACTTTTTTGGATATACTAGTGTATTTGATACATATATAGTGAACATGTAACCAAATAATATTGTGTTCAGTACCGGATAACATAAAATTTCAAAATATTCATGTCGTACATCACACGTTCTTTTGATGGAGGAATCGCAAAAAAAAAATCACAGGAATTTATTTGAGCATATAATATTTGTATAATTTTTTAAACTTAATCAAATATAAAAATGTAACTTTTTTTGACAATATATTAAATGTACTCCTTTCCTTTTCTTTTAAGCCCACAAACTTTTTTTTTTTCGTGATATTAAAAACCAGCTTACTATTCTTAACTTGAATTGTATTATTACTTTTATAATTATGTCTTCATCAAACCTTTGTTTAACGTCGTGGAAATGTCTTTCAAACTAACATGATCTTGAATAATTATTTAAAGCCCTACTTACATGTTCAGCAACTTGTATAATCTATTGTTTATGTTATGCATTATCATGCGTTTGTAACCATGCCTAGATCTCTTTTGTTCTTTGTTTTATAATTAAAATAATAGTCATGCAAATGTTTGTTCCACTAAAGTAAATTATGACGTATATTTCGCTTTTCTTTTTGGAGGCCGGGCCCGCAGGTGTTAATATCACAAATTAAGACTTAAGTTCGACCATTACAGTTGACTTTAGACGGATGTCCTTTCGACTACAGTAAAAGTTTATGTCATATATAAACTTTCTTTAACGTCATTAGCTTATCTTAGAAAGTTTTATTCGCTATGAGGTGATTGATTTAATGGAAGGGATTAGTCATTACAAAGTAGCAAATTTATGTTTGAATTCCTATTAGGAGAAATTCTCACTTAATATGTTTGACACGCCTCGAAAAGAATTAAAATCTTGGAAAACCAAAAAAAGAAAAAAAAAAAAAAACTTTCTTCATTATCCTACTTCGGGTTTTTTGCACTTTGCACCCCCGAAACATGGGAAATAGGCACTTTGCACCCCCGAAACTTAGATTTAGCACTTTGCACCCTCGAAATATGAAAAATGCAGCACTTTGCACCCTCTTTTATTTTTAGGCAAAAACTCAAGGGCAAAATAGGTAATTCAATTATAAATCTTTGGCACTTTGCACCCCCAAAACTTGAAAAATTGGCACTTTGCACCCCCGAAATAAAATTAACAATTAACACCCTCGAATTAAAAATAAATCAGCAACTTGCACCCCCGAAACACAATAAATGGTTATTTTGCACCTCGAAACACAAAATTAACACTTAACACCCTCAAATTAAAAAAAAACTCAAACCCCTCGTTTTTTCCGACAAAGTTGACCATCAGGGTGAAAAAAATCTTAGGCAAAATAGGTAATTCATTTTTTTTCCTTAAATTTTGCAAAATACATGTCACAATAATTACTATTATTGAAACGATCAAATATATCACGTTATTATGATTTCAATTCTTTCAATTATAATCACATTATATTTAAAAAAAAAGAATTATACTATTCGAATTTCAAACCTCATATTTTAATTATGTAATTTGTTCTTTTGTCCTCACGATTTTATACTTCAAGAGATTAAAATCTTTTAAATAAGTTCTTTCGATACTGAAAGAAATTAAAAGTCAACATTTTTTTCTTAATTAATAGAGAGAAGTCTTTCACCAAATTTCTATGACAGTGATTATGAATTTTCCATCAATTTTTGTTTTTGTTTTCTTCACATATCTTAATTTTCTAATTAATTTCTCAAATCTCGTCGGATTCTGGGACCCTATTACCAAATCCATGGATGTGTTTTTCAGTTAGACGACAAAGTTCCATCCAACAATCAATTTGCTAATTTTTTTTTGAAAAAAAAAAAAATTCAATTTTCTAGGTTGTTCAGATTTTTTTCACCCTGATGGTCAACTTTTTCGGAAAAAACGAGGGGTTTGAGTTTTTTTTTAATTTGAGGGTGTTAAGTGTTAATTTTGTGTTTCAGGGTGTAAAATGCCCATTTATTGTGTTTCGGGGGTGCAAGTTGCTAATTTATTTTTAATTTGGGGGTGTTAATTGTTAATTTTATTTCGGGGGTGCAAAGTGCCAATTTCTCAAGTTTTGGGGGTGCAAAGTGCCAAAGATTTATAATTGAATTACCTATTTTGCCCTTGAGTTTTTGCCTAAAAATAAAAGAGGGTGCAAAGTGCTGCATTTTTCATATTTCGAGGGTGCAAAGTGCTAAATCTAAGTTTCGGGGGTGCAAAGTGCCTATTTCCCATGTTTCGGGGGTGCAAAGTGCAAAAAACCCACTTCACTATTTTTATATGGGTAAAAAGCACGATTTTTGGGAGATATGCACAGAACCCACTGTATTAATTAATGTTATTGTATAAAACCTCATTATATTTTACAAAATATGCACATAATTTATTTTTCATCCAAAGTAATGAAAAGTGTCTTTCACTCGCATTTTGGGAGACTGGAATTCAATTTTCATGCAATTTAAAATAAAACTCTTATTTAAAAAAATACTTTGTTCTTCTTGTACGTCCATCCGGCCGCCCCGTTAACCCCAACCCAATGAAATCGATGCATCGACGGTCTAGGACCGACGATACTAGGCCGCGGGGGCCTATGTCGGGTCCCAATTGGGGGGGGGGGGGGACCGAGGTTGGGATATGAGAAGAAAAAATATTTTTTTAAATTATTAATAATATATAAAATTTATTATTTTAATAACTAAATAAGATTCCTATTAATTATTTCAAGTTTTTGCTGGAAAAAAAATAATCTTGCAGCGACCTATTCTATGAGATATTTATAGACCTTGTGGTTTAAAATTCACCATACCATTCATTTTGATGATGTCATGCTCTCATAATATGTGGTGTAGTGCATTTACAACCACAAAGTCTATGAAAATCTCATTAACCAGGTCTATGCAGGAATTTTCCGAAGAAAAAAAAAATGCTAATAAATGATGCAATGTGTATTGCACTTATTTTGTGATTGGTCACTCTTCAAGGAGTTTTATCCAATCCCAAAGTACTTGATGTATAGTTACTTTGGATTCGACTGAACGCTGCATTTACTCATTTCTTATTCCACGTGCCGTGATCCTATTCTAGGCGTTTTTTGCAATTGAAGCCCTAATCCTTTCAACTTCCTTCGTTTATGCCCTCAATTTTCCATTCGTCTCTTCCTTTTCCCACCTTCCCGCACCTTCAAATCCGTGCTTTCATGGTCCTGATATAAATTAAAATGAAGAATGCGGAGACTGCAAAAATTGACCCAATCCACCCTGAATCGAGTGGTACATCAATGTGCAATCTCAATACTTGTTTGGTTTGGGTTTGGGTTTGGGTAGGAGTACTAAAAAATCGCACAGGTTGGGTTGGGCCAAAAGTTGCATATGATCGCACCAACCGGAACCTCGTACACCTCTGCTTAGTTGCTTGTTACAAAGAAAAATAAGTAAAGCAATACAAGCTAGGGGTGCCAAGAGAGTGGATTTTGATACAAATCCGTTTCGATTTAATAAAGTTTTGATATGATTAGAGATTGATGAATCTGTTAAAATTACCATAATTTTAGAGAATATGAAACAAATATGGGTATAGACTTATCTTCTTTGTCAACGCTCTGAGTCCGATAATTATATACTACATAATATTTCATTTATAGAAATAACACCGACAATGTTTTCAGTTTAAAAAAATATAAGAAAATATTGTCATTCATAATTTTATTTTCATACAACAATTCTTAATTAACAACACGAATTAATTTGATGTATTATCAATAATACAATTGTTTCTGATTAATACTTTCTACATAGGTTGGTGATTGACCTTTTTACTCTATTTTTATTTTATTTTATAGCTCAATACAATGAAGAAAAGTTTGAGCCGAAGTGAGTTCAATAGTTATACTACATTTAAAAACTTGTCTTTTTAGACGTAGATAGTCATGAAAATTTTAGGGGTATCTAAATTTTTATTTGAAATTTGATGAAGTTGGAACATCTTTAAATTCGAGTTAAAGCCGAATCTGAATTATATAAATGAATTTGTATACAAATTCGACTTGTTAATAAAATCATATGAAAATCGAAGTTGCACCTTAGCTAAACGTGTGTACGAGAATTTTGATTACTAACATTAAAATACAAGCTGTTAATTCAAAGTCTGAATCCCGAAACTTGTAATAATTTCATGTATAAAGTATAAACCCCCACATCGAAGCAATTATTATCATTATAAAAAGAAAAACGACAATTTCCTAGGTCGTGTTTGCCGGCATGAAGACAATTTCAAGCTCCCAATAAAATTTTCCAATTAAAATATTGGACTCTTTCTTCATAATAATGAAGCAAGTAGTATTAATATTAATCGATTCCTTAGTCAAATATCTTGGAGATTTCTTACCATGTCTATAGACATCATTTTCTATGTCATTTCACACAAAATCTGTCGACCTTATTACATTTGCCGTAACGGCAATTTCCCTAACAAATACCCGCCAACTTCGGGCTTTGTCAATTCCATTCAACAAAAACACACACTCAAAGCTTTAGCCGATTATAATTCATTACACAGAAAATAGTTTTCAGGACTAAAGATTATTATTTGGATCATGTCACGTTCCAAATCAAGGTACTAAATGCAGTCTTTCTTGTACCTCGTTTTCTCTATGTTCTTAGGACCATCAATTAATTTTCATTATATTGTATTCTCTGTGTGTCACAGAGATTTTATCGGGTTCTTTCTATGCTATATGATCTATATCTCGTGGGGTTTTGTCCTTTTTTTTCAAAAAAAAAAATAAACATGATCATAAAATCTTATAATTTTTCTTGATTTTCCATTGATTTTTTTTTTTTTTTTTTTTTGTGTTTTCCAGATCAGGGTCGATTGATATTGGACATAAAAACCATTATTCATCGGTATTTTCTCGAACATTTTCTGCATCAAAGCTTTGTAGAGGAGATGATTTAGGTTCACAGATTGATTTAAATGCCCTTAAATCTAATGATAAGAAGCCTCCCAAGGTTTCAAATTCATCCGAGGTATTGATGCATTCTTTATATGTTAGAATTTCCTTATTTTGATGATGTGGAGATTTGTTTGATTTGGGATCAATTTTTTTTTTTTTTTAATTCATTCTGATTTAGAATCGGATAAATCAAGTTTTAACAATGCAACAACAAATGGAGGAGTTTGAGGAGGAGCTAAAGAGGACTAAAGAAAGATTAAGTTTAAGTGAGATTGAAAAAAATCGAGTTATTGATCAACTAAGTGACGCGAATATGAAGATAAATGAATCGTTGTCTTCTAAGAAGGAGCTTGAACATTTGAAGTTATTACTATCTAATTCACGAGAGGAATCAAAGATTAAAGATAAAAAGATCGAAAATTTAGAATCGGAACTTGGGAAAGTTAGGAAGTATGAGCTCGATTTTGCTGAGAAGGATGCATTGATGGACAAATTGAAAGAGGATTTGAGGAATATGAAGGAGAAGGAAAAGGATACTATGGCATTGCTCTCCGAGAATAAGAAAAGAATTCAAGAATTAGAAGCTCAAATAGAGAGGGAAAAGCAAGCTGAATCCAAAATGGTTGATTCAATGGTGATTCAAACTAAACAACTTGAAGCAACAAAGATTGAACTCGAAGAATCCAAGATAGAAATCTCTTCTTTTCGTGATAAAATTGAATCGAGTAGTAAAGATAATGGTAATTTGAAAGAAGAAGAGATTAGAAATCTCAGACTTGAGCTACAAATGGCCCAAGAACGTGAAACCAAAGCCTCGTCTGAGGCCAAGAGTCTTCTAGAAGAAATGGGATTGCTAAAAACCGAACTTAAGCTAGCTATTGAAGCAGAAGAAAAGAGCACAAAAGCCATGGAAGATCTAGCTTTGGCTTTAACCGAAGTCGCAACCGAAGCCAATCAAGCCAAGGAAAAAGTCATTAGTACACAAATCGAGCTCGAGCATGTAACCGGAGAAGCAGAACAATTAAAGGCAATGGTAAGAGCCACCGAGGAAAGGTATCAAAAGTTGTTTGACGAGGCCAAACAAGAAGCCGATTTGTACAAAAACACGGCCGACCGATTGAGATTAGAAGCCGAGGAAACTCTCCTAGCTTGGAATGGTAAAGAAATGGGATTTGTGAGTTGTATAAAACAAGCAGAAGAGGAAAGGGCAATAGTACAACACAAGAACAAAAAACTAGTGGAGTCCTTAAAAGCAGCTGAGAATATGACAAGGGCTGCAAGAGAAGAAACATACAAGTTAAGGGACATTCTTAAACAAGCTATTAATGAAGCCAATGCTGCAAAAGCGGCTGCAGGAATCGCTAGAGACGAGAACTCGCAGCTCAAAGATTGTTTAGCCGAAAAGGAGGAAACTTTGCATTTTCTTTCGAGAGAAAACGAACGCCTTAGAATAAATGAAGCTGCAGCTCATGAGAATGTAAAGGAATTCAAGAAGTTGCTCTCAAAAACAAAGGATAATGATCAAAATGGAATACTAACCTCACCCGAGGGTCACAAAAACAAGGTCATGAACAAAACTTTTAGTTTTAATACCGAAGATCTAAAGTTTATGAATGAAGTTGAAGAAGATGAAAGTGAGAAAGTTTTGGATGAAGATCCTGTGAAGGCTGAGGCTTTGAAAGGATCAATATTTGATGCCAATGCAGAAACACCAAAATCGGAGGCTCATACACCAAAATCGCGTTATTCAGAAGATTATAATGATCAATTGGATAGCGAACAATATGATGATTCGGATTCTGATAGAAATTCTTCGCATAAAGGGATGAGAACTATGTTTAGAAGAGTTGGAGATCTCTTAATGATAAGAAGATCAAGTGTTCAAAGAAAGGAAACGACTTCTAATGCGTAGACTTAATCGTCCACCATTGTTACAAAGACTTAACATTGAAATGGTAAAGTGATTTATAACTTTGGTTAAGCTAAAATGTACAGTTTATATCATATTCAAAAAAAAAAAAAAAAAATCAGAGAATTGTATGTATGATTTGGCCTCTTTCTTGAAGATCAAGTTTGGATTATTTTCTTGTTCTTGGGAGTATTCAATTTCCTTTTTGTTGTTAAAGTATTACAAAGGGCAACCATGTTCATCATGTATACAAATGAAGAAGTTATATATTTTGTTTGCTTGTGTTCAAATTTGTATGTCTTGCATTTGTTTAGTAAAGCTTCTGGATGTATGTTTTCACTCGTATCTTTTTTGCCTATAATGCAGATTACATCCCACTATTTATTTGGAACTAATCCTCCAACTTAAGGAAAATTTAATCTTGTTTACGATATTCAGCTTCAGCTCAACTTTTAGACCCCGTAGTTTGCTTTTTGGACTTCCAGTGCCTAGAAAAATGTTTTAGGCCATATAAAGATTTGTTCAGTTTACAAACCATTTTTTTATTACCAGTCATTGGATAATTGTGTCATAGGGGAACTTCTTCGAAAAAATCCCCATTTAAGAATGCATTATTAACATCCATTTGGTGAAGAGGCCAATTTTTTGATGCAGCCAAGGCAAGTACCTCTTATGATATCCTATGTTGTAACATTCTTTCATAATTATCGTTTCTGTAATGATGATTCGCTCTAGAATATTACTGTGTTCAAATAAAAATTAAATATTTGGACATAAGCACTGTATATTGAAATATTAAATTAAATTTCTTGTAAAGTCATATGAGTTCTCGTAAAATCATGACACCGAACAATGAAACTTAGGACTACTAATTTACATCTGGTCTACGGCAAAAAAAAAAATTACCTCTGGGCTGGTGCTTCAAATTATGGGTGAAAATTGAGCTCATAGTGGCACTTGGTAGAAATTTATGATATGCATTGATTTGTTTAGTAATAATGGGCTCAATTAATTTCAAGAAATTTTAGACCTAAAAAATTAGATTAACCTCCATATTCTAATTATATTTTAAATTTAAATTTGATTTCCAAACATACAATTGGCCCGGGAAGGAATAGATCCATTTCCCAAAATAGAAACCCTACAATAGTTAATAGTGAATTACTTAATGTAGCGAATTTTCATCTGTATTCGACCCATACAAGGTTTAAGTTATTAGGATTTCATCAACTTATAGATCAAATGGATCTAATTGAGTAACGTAATCGAAATAAATGCAACGATATAAATATACATTGAGTAGATTCGTCCAATAAAAAATAAATGAATAAAATACATAAATAATGTTTATTTAAATTTTTTTATATATAAAGTTTTACTCACGTTAGTTAACTTTTAACAATGTTTTATCAACATTATTACAAGACACAACTTCTATTTTCATTCATGATATCATTTTTCATATTTTAATCTCAAATTTAATACAATATCAATACCTTCATTCCCAGATTTGAATGCTTCAAACAATTGGTTGAATAAGTCAAAGGTTTTATTTTTCTTTTGGAACATAGTGCAATGAAAAAGTTTTGACATCAACTCAGTTGAATGATCATATGTTGCATCAAAAAACTTTAGATAGGATTTCGAAGGACCAAAATCTCTATTCGAAATCCAACCAAAATTAGAGGACCTTATGGACTTAGATCCAGACCAACATCGGACAAGATATGGATCCAGCTCTATTTATAAACTAAATAGATGTTGATTCTTGTAGAATGTGTATCCAACTCCGGTTGAACTAAATGGATGCAGATCTTTGTCAATGTGGACCCAAATCCGATAAAGTAAATGGATGTGTGGATTTTGATCTAGACTTATTGGATTCGAGTCCACCGAATTCAACCAGTCGACAACCCTATTAAGTTCATGTTGTATTTAAATTTCAGCTACAACTCACTACCTTCAAAACTCAAATATTTGAATCCCTTCCAATTCAGTTTTCCTCAACACTAGATCTACTCTTCCAGTTACAACTGGGGATTCTTTACTCCAACTCCACCCCTTGAAGCACAACAAACATATTCTGAAGGATCCAAACACAGCTCACTTATTATATACTAAGAATTAACATGTAATCCTATCCCCTATATTTATCGGAAACATGAGCCAAACTTACTTGACAACAAACAAGCGACACTGAGACGGGAACCTACAGCTGACTACTAAAGAGAAGCATGTAAAGATCAAGTATTTTACAAGCTTAGAGATACAAGTGTAAAGTTTTAAAAAAGAGGCCAAAAAAGGTGCTAACTTCACTCAACAGTTAAAAGGAGATTATTGTCCTAACCTCAGCAGGACCTTTTCAGCCAAAGTTATGTGTCCCTTATATCTCAAATAAGATTGTGCTTGAACTTAAATGCAACCTTCTCCAGCACCAATTCTGCTCCAAAACCTAGGATTCCTATTACTGAGAAACATTGGACATCTTTACAATTGAGTAACATATGAAGATAACTAGTTACTAAGCAGAGTCAGGTCAGCAGTAGATTAACGTCGGGTATTTTATTAGCTTTTAGTACCATAACTACAGTATAAATAATGTAAAGGTATTAAACACTAATAATATAGTAGACACATCAGAAAAGTAAAATTGCTATATGAAGCACGTGTCAAAATATTAGGTACTCATGTCAGGAGGTACTCTGTTAAGAAGAATTGTAGTCTGCATGACAGAATCATAGAGCACATGATATTTGAAATTCAAATTACAAAATACAAATTACAATGATGTATCATATCAGTCCACAAACATTCAAACCTCAAACAGGGGAATGGAAGAAAACATAGATGGATTGCTTTCTCATAGATAAACAACATGAATTATAATCAAACTTTAGCACAGACATCAGTCTTCTGAAGAGAAATGAGAAACAGAAAATCATCAAATGAAGGGGGCAAGGATATGTAAATAGGTGGTCACCAACAAAGAAAAATATCAAAGCTAAATACTTGCTCTTAAAGAGAGAATAACATAACACCCAAATCCTAAAGCCAAAAATTTTGCTACTCATTATCAGGCTTCGGTGCTTCCTTGATCTCTTCAGAATTATCGTCCTACATTATAACAATACACACATCAATCAGTAAATCCATTCCGTACCACAGTATTATGATCCCCAAACAGAAGAACCTAGTATTATGATCCCAAACAGAAGAACCTACCTGCATATCTGAAGTCCACAAGGTAAGGTTGTCACGGAGAAGTTGCATAATTAAAGTGCTATCCTTGTATGATTCCTCTCCCAGAGTGTCCAACTCAGCAATCGCCTCGTCAAAAGCCTTGAATTGTATAAAGTAAACATTAGCACAGACATAAATTAGTTTATCTATCAACTGAAACAAACGCAATCAATTTTTTCTTTCGGGTAAACTCAGATAAAATAGAGACAGGTCTGCAAACTTTGGAATAGAGATATTCTTCTTCTAGTTCTAGACAACAAAGTAACATTCTCAAACACACACCTGTTTAGCAAGATTACAAGCTCGGTCTGGAGAATTCAAAATCTCATAGTAAAAGACAGAGAAGTTGAGTGCAAGTCCAAGCCTAATTGGATGAGTTGGGGCAAGCTCGGCAGTAGCAATATCCTGCAAACATAAGGACACTCATTCAACAACAATTTACACATTGGAAACACGATTAATTTGTTCTAAATAAAAGTGTTAAACTTCAAGCATTCTCAGAAAAAAGTAATACATTACACGCATTCAATTATATGTAAACCTAAAAAAAAGAACTATCAAATAGCAGATCAAAATTTGAACCAAATCTCTCTCATTAGGTCAAACAGAAAATGTGAAATGGAAATGGAGAGAAAGGCTAACCTGAGCAGACTTGTAAGCGGAGAGAGTATTCTCGGCGGCTTCCTTGCGCTCGGATCCAGTCTTAAATTCGGCCAAATACCGATGATAATCACCCTTCATCTTCAAGTAGAAGACCTTGGAGTCTCCGTTAGATGCGGATCCGATGAGTTTGGAGTCCAAAAGCTTTAGAATACCGTCGCAGATCGAGGAAAGCTCCGACTCGATCTTCGATCTGTAGGTCTTGATGGAAGTGACGTGGCTTTCGTTGCCGCGACTTTCCTCCTTCTGCTCGATCGAGGAAATAATACGCCAAGAAGCGCGTCGGGCGCCGATCACGTTCTTGTAGGCAACGGAGAGAAGATTGCGCTCCTCTACGGAGAGCTCGTCGCCGTCGATGGCGCCGACGACCTTTTCCATGAACTCAACCATTTCCTCGTACCGCTCCGCCTGCTCCGCAAGCTTCGCCATGTACACGTTCTCCTCGCGTGGGGATGCCATTCAGATTTAGGGTATAGAGAAAGAGAGAGCGAGCTAGAGAAATGGTTAGAAGGGGAGAGAATTTTGGATTCTGTTTAAAATATTTTAAAAAAATAAATATGGAGTTTAAGCTGGGCTGATTGGGTGAGTATTTGGCTATATTACAAAAACGGGGGCCCAAAAGTTGGGTTTTCTAAAACCCAATTTAATTCTGCGTTTTGACAGGGAAGGAGTTTCAACGAAGATAATTTATCTCCGTCAAAAATATCGAAAAAATTATGTTTATGAATGAATGGAATTGATAAAAGGTGTATTTTTGAAATATTATATTTACCTTAGAATTTTTTTTATTTTTTTTTCTTAATTTAATAACTTATTTTACAATTTTTAAAAACTTCTCGAAAAATTTATAATATTCGGTTGATCGAAACATACATCGAAAACGAGACTTTTTAATCCATGAAACATAGAACAAATGTTGAAAAAAGAAAGGTAAAAAAAACAACAAATTTGAGCCGAAACGATAGAAAAGGAAGAGCATTGATTTGAGTCCTTCACATGTCGTTAAGGTAACATGTTAGTGTTGCGTCTCATAATCAAACAAACAAAAGAGGAATAATTCCAAGACCCATTTTGTATGACCCACTATCCACTTGCACACCATTCTCTTCATTTGGGTCGTCTACGTCAATTTCTGCCGTCCATTTATACCTCGAAAAGCGGAAAAAGGCATACAGAACACTTACGGCCTGTTTGTTTGGCGTTTGGGAAAGTAGTTTGGGAGAGTAATGGAGGTTTGTGAAATAATCTCGATTTGCGTAATGTTGTTTGTTTGGATTTTGAGAGAGTGATTTGAGAAATAAAGTAGGTGTAGGTTTTTTTGGAAGAGTTGGGTTGTCGGTGTAAGATGTGTAAGACTTTATGTCAAATCATGTTTGTTATGTGAGATAAATTGTGTAAGAGATAGGTTACTTTATGTCAAATCAAAGTAGAGTTTGTATATGTTTTGTTTAGAGATAAGAAAATTGTTGTTTGTTTGGCTTTTGAGAGACTAGTTTGAGAAAATTAATGGATGAAAAATTTATTTCGGAAAATAGAAAACATGTTTGTTTGGCATTTCCCAAACATGAAAAAATTCTGGGAAACGCCAAACAAACAGACCCTTATATTCTTTTTTCTTTTTTATTATTGGAGTATTATTTTTCCTTCCTATCTTTAATTTTCTCCATTTTCTACAATTTCATGTGGACAATTACCTCAAAATCCCACAAGCAAATCTCCAACACCACTCTGCAAATAAATTCTAGTTTTAAACATGTTTAGCTGTGATAATTTAATTATAAATTAAATATATTTATATACATCTTGTATAGGTCAATTTAATGATAGTATATGTATTATCAAACTGCAATATAAATTTATATGTTAATGGTTTTTTGTGTGACCCAACTAGCTTAAGTTTCCCAAAAAATTGAAGTCACTACATAGAAAAGGTGAAACATGACAAAGTTCAATTGTTGTTAGAATGCCTACCAATACGGGTTGAGATATTGGGGCTCACAAAATTAACAAAACCTTTTTTTTAAAAAAGCCTTGAACAATTCAACCACATGACTAAGATTGTTTGAATAGAATGTATTGTTGAATTGAGACGGTCAATTTAATCATCATAATTAAATTGAAAGACAATGACTACTTAGTAATTATAGATTCATTTACAAATTATCACGATACATTCATTTACAAGTTATCACGAGAGGTAATTATCTAACTGTAAACCTCAAAATTTGAATATGAAATCATTCTCTAAAAGAAATTATTGATTAATAATTTAATTTATAAGAGCATCTCCAGCAATGGGATCTAAATCCAAATCTAATGCCTCAATTGCCAAAAAAAATTGCTCCAGCAGAGCACAACATCTATTTTTAAGTCCAACATATTTTGGAAGCAAAAGTAAAGTCATTGGCAAAGGCATTACTTTTATATTGGAAAGTTGGCAACGATGTGTCCTTCTCAACTCTCTCCAACGTATACTGGCAATGATGTGTCATTCTCAACTCTCTCCAACGGCCATAATTTCAAATTGCGCAACGATAAAAAAAAAAAAACTATAAAATTGACCACAAAATTTAATTAAAACACCCAACTTCTAAATTCACAAGTAAAATTATAATTCAAAGAAAGGTAATTTTGTTCATACCTCTTCAATTTCTTGCTTCAAATTCTTATCTGGATAACCAATGCAAGGTACGAATTGATAGAATAGTGTCCTGCAAGCCAACTGTTTTGGCTGCATTTAAATTAAAAGGACCATTCAAATGGATTAATAAATGCATTTATTTATATGGTCAACTTTATCTTATGTAATAATTATCTACGCATAAGGATAGAAGTCCTTAGATCACAGGGCTATGGGACAACCCGTGGACTGATCTCCAAGGCCGTGATCTAGAACATATTCAAGATTCGTAGAATCCAATCGAGATAGGACATCGTTGGATTCGGTTAGACTCTCACTAATGTGTATACTCCGATGAACTGGAGACCGCTGGGGGTCCACGAGCGTGATTGGGATAGTCGATACACATAAGTGGGTGACTTGCTGGGATGGCAAGTGCACTGAATACCCCAATTAGGAAATAACTCACCATGGAAGCGGTAGTCGCATATCGGAGTTGAAGTTATTCCAATTTACAATAGTATACGAGGAATGATCCCTAAATACTTGAGGTGATAGGGTTTATCTGGTACAATAACGTCTATACTTAGATGTGATTTCCGACCGACTGGAGATTACCAGAAAGTCTCTGTGGATTCACGTTGGGTATAGAGGGACTCGTATGCAGGTTCATATCATCAACAAAGGATCCATTGACCCAACTTGATAGGTTGGGAAATTCTCCTATGGATTTCTGTGAGAAATTAATTCTGGTAAAATCCTTGGCCAAGGTATCTGACGGCTTTATGAAAGTAGCTCATAAAGATTAAGTCAAAGAGAATTATTTCAAGATCAGAATGCATAAAGTCAAAACAAATTAAAAGGGAACCGATGAAAAATCCATGCCCTTAAGTTTTGACTGGGAGACCGATCGATGGAGAGATTATGGCGTATATGGAAATTGTAAATGATTAAAAGGTTCACTGAATTAATTCACCAGTGATTGGGCTCCAGGGGCTTGTGGCCAGACATCGACCGTGGAATGTGCGAGAATTCCCAAATTAGCAGGGGTGCTAATTTTGGAATGATCAGTCGACAGAGTGTTCGATTGATTTAGAGTATTTAATACTCGAGTAATTAAATGAATATTTAATTATAACCCACGGCCAATTATGTGGTGAACCTACGGGGGCATACACAATACACATGAAGCGAAAGCGAGGAAATGGAGAACAACTGAGTCGACTAGGTCGATTGGGTTGACTGGGTCGACTGGATCGATTGGGTCAACTGGGTCGACCCAATTGGAGCAAAGGTGATCCAATTGGAATTGGATCAAGACTGAAAATTAAATTGGAATTTAATTTGTGAGTTAATTAATTAAATTGGATTTAATTAATTATGGGAATATTTAATTAACTAGACTTAGAGTCTAATTTAATTAAATAAGAGAGAAATAAATTAATTGGGCATTTTAATTGAGAAATTAAATAAAGACCCAATTAATTAAATCAAGTATGGGCCATGAATTAATTAGAAGACTTGGTCTTCCAATTAAAAGGGCCATGGCCCATGTAGGAGAGTTAGAAGACTTAGGAGTCCTAATCCTAGGAGGATTAGGAGAATGAGATACCTATAAATAGGAGACTTGATGTCATATCTCATACACACAATTCAAGAGCCAAAATCTAAGTCAAGAAAAATTCTCTCTCCCTCTCTCTCCTAGAAATCGGCCGAACCCTTCTTCCCTTGTGGAAGAGTTTTTCGTTTTTCGATTCTTGCTCCCAAATTGTTCTCTAGTTATAGATCTTAATATATCTTATGTTCTAGCCGATTAGGATATATTAATTTTCGTGATATTGTGGTGTATCAACCCGTAGAGGCGCAACACGTGGGGCGCTACTAGGAGCTTGGGATCGAGCCAGTCGAGGGAGAAACACAACGACTTTGCTGACAGTTTGAATTTGCAAGGAGACAGGTATAATTTATATCTGAATTATTCCAGTCATTTTATTATTCATATATATACAACCAGTTTAGTATCCTGACAAGATTCCGTAAGAGGTCCTAAAATTTTTAATTTCCGCTGCGTTAATGGATGTTTATCTTACCGAATCCCAACACGAATGTTTAACATTTTTTAACTTAATTGTTTTTAATTTAACTTCCTTTACTATTAATCTGAACTTAACTTAACTATATTTAGATAAATTAAATTTAAATTATTTTAAAATGATGCTCCATTTTGTATACCTATTGTTGGAGTAAAAAACTTTTATGCATATATCAAAATATTATAGCAGACATTATAGTGATTTGATGATGTTATTTTATGCTGACTGCTGGAGATGCTATAACTACTCCACACTTATATATTACATATATAAAATACAAATAAAAATTAAAAAAATATTGTAGAAGTTGAGAGTGGTATTGTGAAGCGGATAGCCTCGGTGATATAGGATATACATATGGGTCATTCGCGATCCAATTCGAAGATCCGACCTAGAGCGATCTCACCTACGAGGATCATACAATTTTAGTATGTGCATCAAGTTCAACGTAAGCAAACAAATTAAGCAAACTTTTGACCCATTTTTTTGGGTTCGGTGCATGAAGATTACTGGTTTTGAAGGATTGACCGGAATTAGCAGCCATTTAACCGTTAAACCAGTCGAATCGACTGATCCGATCCGATTTTTTAAAATAATGATGTATTGTTTAATTATCAAAAGACCCTATGTTACTTTTATAGCCAATCCTCCCATCCTAATTTTTTAGCAAAAAAAAAAAAAACTTCCAATATAAAATGACAATCATAACCCATCAAACAATGCAAAAACACCCCTATTCATCTTAAAATTTTACAATAATCTTCTTGTTAACTTTGAATATTAACTATAACCCCCTATTCACTTAATAATTGGCAATAACCTCCCTTTGATTTATGAAGGAATTTCAAATGAGTTTTTTTGCTGATAAAACAATGCAGTCGGAGTTTTACTAATAGAAATAATACATGGTTTTTTTTATAGTTAGGTACATAACGGGTATTTTTGCATTTAACTCATTAAATTATCATACTGGAATCTATATTTGACAATTAGACGAACCATATAAGTAATTTGCGAATAACGGGGTAAATGCAAAATACTCTCATGTGTTATGCTAAACTTGCAAGAAATTACTCTGTGAAATTTTTATTGCACCACACTTCCTTGTGTTTTTAAAAACCCTGCAAAAAACACCCAATTTATAAAAAAAAAATAGGTCGTTTTGAATCGGCATATTTTAAGAAATCATTTTTAAAATACTTCAAGTTGGTCCTCACAACTTCACGTGATATATTTTTAAAATTATTTCTTGAAATATTTCAATCAAAAATGACCTATTTTTTACAAATTGGATGTTCTTGCATTTTCCCCGCGAATAACTCCATATTTGCACACAATATTAAGTATTAACCAATAGGAGATGATTCAATCTCAAAAAATTCTAAATATATTTGTGACAAGAGTACAATAATTTCGTCCATTTTCTATATTATTAGTTAGATAAAGATATTAAATTATTCTTTAACACTTTATTTTATATTGAATTGAAATCTTTTCCAGGGTAGCAAAAGCGTTGAAATTGTGTTCTGGAAGGCCGAATCTTTGGTAGGAGAATAAAGGCAAAATTGCAGAAAACATTCCAAACTAATCAGTAATTTTGGGTTTTAGTCCCAAAATTTATCAATTTATCGAATTTCGTCTCGTAATATAATATATTTTTGGAATATCATCCCACCGTTAATTATAAGAAGAAAATTGCGCATGTGTCCGTTAAATTGCCACATGGTTGCTTACGTGTCATGACGTGACAAATTTTAGCAGGAACAATAATATAATATTGTATAATTCATTCCAAACTAATTACAAGATTGAACCGTCATTTTCGTTAAATTAGAAATTTAATATTGGGATTAAATTCATGCAAAATGGTAAATTACGGGACGAAATTCGACGAGTTGATATAGTTTGGGACGAAAAATCAAAATTAGTTATTAGTTTGGGACAATATTCCAAAAAATATTAAATTACGGAACGAAATTCGACGAAATGATATAGTTCCTGACGAAAATTCAAAATCACTAATTAATTTTGGGACGTATTCTGCAATTTTGCGGAGAATAAATATGCAATGAATATCATTAGATCATGAAGCCTGATATCATCAAGTCAAACCTTATAAGCAAACTCAATTTAATTCTTCCTAAAATTCCATCCACCAGCATCTCGCCACGTGTCCCTCTCCAGTCTGTCCCGAATCCATGATTCTGCATATATTAGCTAGCTTCCTTCTAAATAACAGAACAGGAAAATACATTATACATACATACTACCCATATAGTATCTCTTTCTCCCCCCTCTTTAGTCAATCAGCAGATTGAAGGAAAGTTATTTAGATTTTGAATTTTTGATGTGATAAAAATGGAAAGGTATGAGATTTTGAAAAATATTGGGTCTGGAAATTTTGGTGTGGCCAAGCTTGTTAAAGATAAATGGAGTGGTGAGTTATTTGCTGTCAAGTACATTGAAAGAGGCAAAAAGGTAACTCTTTTTTTTTTTTTTTTTAATCTTTTGAATTAATTTGATGGTTTTGTTTTGATGGGTTTTTGTTTCCGTAGATTGATGAACATGTACAAAGGGAAATCATGAACCATAGGTCCTTAAATCACCCAAATATTGTTAGATTTAAGGAGGTAATAAAGCTAATCCCTCTTCAATATTTCAACTGTAAATTGCTTAGTGTCAGGAACAAGTGTTAATGATTTTGATGATCTCTGCTAGTATTATATTTCGGGAAAAATGTATTTTTAGTTCCACATGATTGGACTATCGGACACTCTTGGGCTCGTGCTTTATAAAATTGCATTTTTTGTGCCGATGCTTGAAATATTTCGCACTTTTACTCTCATAGAATAGTCTCCATTTAACATTTTTGGTCCCAAAAGACCAAAAGTATAATTCTGTAAAGTGCGGGATCAAAAGTGCTGGATGAGTCCAGTATTGTGGGACTAGAAATGCAATTTAACTGCTTTATTTTGTTGATTTTCCCAATGAGATGTTCATATGTATTGTGGGATATGAGCAAGGTTTTCTAAAGAACTCTGTTTTAAGCAAGAACTCGTTCGAAATACGAAAAATTTCCCAATAAAAAGTACTATTTGATATAGGACAATAATCTTTCAAATAGAAATAAGAAAGATAAATCTATTGGGTAGAAGAAACTTTTAAATGAAATGAGTCTGGCCTTAATCCTTAAATGTTTATCAGGTTCTGCTCACCCCAACTCATCTAGCCATAGTGATGGAATATGCTGCAGGAGGAGAGCTTTTCGAACGAATATGCAGTGCTGGGAGATTCAGTGAAGATGAGGTTTATTTATCTAATCTCTTCATTTGCTCCAAGCAATTTCTTGAATTATTTTAACAAATCATGCTTAAACTTAATAGGATGAAAATAGTCCATGTTTCTTTACAAGTTAGATTGTTTATTTGTTTCAGGCCAGGTTTTTCTTTCAACAACTAATATCCGGTGTCAGTTACTGCCACTCCATGGTAGTTTATTTGCAAATCTTTTCGTTTCTGAATTTGTCGATCTTCATTTTCTTATAGGAATTAAACTTCAATATATTTTACATAACTGCAGCAAATATGCCACAGAGATCTGAAGCTTGAGAACACGTTATTGGATGGAAGCTCAGCACCGCGCCTCAAGATATGCGACTTTGGCTATTCTAAGGTAGTTTGATTTACCTATAATAATGTCTTAAAATTGGAAATATTTGTATACAAGTTCAGGCCTTCATTCTATGTTTAAATTTGCAGTCATCTGTTCTTCACTCACAACCGAAATCAACTGTTGGAACTCCTGCTTATATAGCTCCTGAAGTATTATCAAGAAAAGAGTATGATGGCAAGGTATTAATCAATTCGTTAGTACTTAATCTATGTCGGTAGCATTAGGCACTTTAGGTACATGCTTGTGGTCTCTAAGAGTCCAATTTCTTTAATCAATATAAGGGTACTGTTTTAGTTTTTAATCTTATTCAAATCCGTGCTTTTTTACATTAAAATACAAATAATTTCTTGTGACATGGGGTCCTGACCTGATTTTAAGTTTCATCTAAGTCCCAAAAAGAGTAAGTGCGGCACCAACAACTTTTGTAGTTTTTCAACCAAGTCTTTAATTTGTTCACCTGTAATACTATTTTTGGTCGATAAAGATTGCAGATGTTTGGTCATGTGGTGTTACATTATATGTTATGTTAGTTGGTGCTTATCCATTTGAAGATCCAGATGATCCAAGAAATTTCAAGAAAACAATCAATGTGAGTAATGACACAAAATTAAAACATTTATTAATTATCTTCTTACTTTGTGTTATAGTAAAAAAAAATGTATAGTTAAATAATGTAAATTCTTGATATTTTGGCAGCGAATACTTAGCGTTCACTATTCAATCCCTGATTATGTTAGAATCTCAAAAGATTGCAAACATCTTTTATCCCGAATATTTGTAGCTGATCCAGAAAAGGTTTATGAATTTGAATTTTGTTAACGATTTCAAATAATCCATTTATTTATTCTTCAAAAAACTTACTTTTATATTGTCCGGTTTGCAGAGAATTACGATCCCAGAAATTAAGAAGCATCCGTGGTTTTTAAATAATCTTCCGATAGAATTTATTGACGGAGAAGAAGCTAGTTTGCAAATTAAAAATGGAGATAATTATTCTTCACAAAGTATTGAAGAAGCATTAGCTATAATACAAGAGGCCAGAAAAGAAGCAGAGGGTCCAAAAAGTGATGGTCATTTTGTTGGAGGAAGTATGGATCTTGATGATATAGACACTGATGATGCAGATCTAGATGATATAGAGACAAGTGGTGATTTCGTTTGTGCATTATAAATTCCATCTTTATATCATTAAAGCTATCACTTTTGAGAATAACTTGAGATAAGGTATTCTTGATCAAGCCAAGGGAATCAAATTCTCTTGTCTAAATATGTAATATAATTGTGTGTCCTTTTGTGTTTGAGGGCCACTAGGCTATTGTAAAAACAAAAATATAGTTTGTATTTATGCAAAATTTAAGTGTTTATTACTTTCACGACAAAAGAAAAGGGCCGACAGATTGAAACATTCGGGGCTCATATGGATGTAGTTTGGCCCAGTCTGGTTTCACCCAGATTGGGCCAAATCCAATTTGGATAAAGGGTCTGGACAGGTTTCGGCCCATGTCCAAAGCCTGCCCAAGTCCAGACCCAAGTTTCGGCCCATGTCCAAAACCTGCCCAAACCAAGGTTTATGGGCAAGTGTACGGTGCCGAGTATGCTGACAATTTGTCAGCATATTCCCTTTTCATTGTTCTTTGTTAATCTTGGTATTTTGTTTTCTATTTGTTTTCTCTCTTTCCATGTCGCCATTTCTCAATAGAAATATTATACTAGTATTTAAATTTTATCAATTACATTAATAATTTTTATTATAGCATTCCTAAAGGAAGGATTATATTTAAATTGTATCAATTACGCTTTCAATTTTTATCATAGTATTTGGTTTTTGCATTATTTTTTTTTTACATTTATCAATTGTTATCAAGATATCTAATGCAATTTTAAATGTTATATTAGTTGGAGAAAATTAAGTTCATTTTAATATTGTATATGTATTTATCAAAATAATAATAATGTAAAAGTTAGAACATAATTATTATCATAATCATAATAACATAATTACAATTATTTCTCAATCATCACTACACTATATAATAATTCATCTCTCAATCATAACATAATATACTATTTTAAATCTTATAAAATTATTAATTTGACATATGTCATTTACTTTTCTCCTTCAAACTCCAACATCCAAACTTCAATCCAAATCAAATTTCAAATTTTCAAAATCCACTAACTGTTATTAAATAATATTTTACAATCTCAATAAACCATTATCCAAATCGAGTTTCAACGGTTTCGCCAAAACCTTTGAAACCATTTGTTGAGACTAAATCCAGTCAAACTACTTTCATATTAACCCTCAAATAAAAAAATGTATCTTCGACCAATATTTTGTCAATAATATTCATAGTCTAGGTTGACGATCTTCACTAAATTCTACAGGGGGTCACCCCCCCTAAGGTCGGCCAAGGTAATCAAACCTACTTGATAATTTGTGGTAACAATCAGCACTAATTAATCGAGCGGTTCTGCTAAGAAGGTTGCACTTGTATGATCATCATATGAATTACATTAAGGAGGGCGGGCCGCCCGCAATAGGTCGATACAGGTCGCCGAACCAAATTACTAAGTCCTAAATTGAGACGTCTTTGTGATGGTAGGGGTGAACTTTCAATGTGGCCCTCATTAAAAAAAACTGCCTATTTAAGTCTTTTCATCTATCTTTGTAATCAAGATTAAATTATTAAATCGTGGATTTGGTGAAAAATATGTGGTCTTCAAACCCTTGAATGAATGACACAATTGAGTCCACAAACTTCATTATCTCAAGTACTAAAACAAGTTTTCTTTGTTAAATGCAACCTGAAGTCATTATCAGTTTGTTTTAGGGTGAGTTTAACCCAGCGGTGGGAGCTCTTAAAAGTATTTATAGACATTTATTGTGATTTTTTAAGTGTTTGGCTCCAATTATAGAATTTGTTTTTAGTCAATCGTGATTTTGATGGTGTTTGGCCCCTAATATCATAATCACTTTTTGGATCTCCATAAGCTAAAAATCAACTTATTTCAAAAGCTACTAAAGTGTTACTTTGCAAAAGCTATTATCCAAAAGCAATTATTTTATAATTGAATTTTATCATAATCAATTATTGCCAAAATCCATTTTAGTAAAATTAATTCTTCTATAATTAATTTTCGAATCGCTAGGCCAAACTCACCCTTAATGTTTATAGAACATGATTTGACTTAAGCTTTGTCTTATTCATCTGGACAAATCGAGGTAAGGGTAGCCCAGTCCAGCGACTTGAACAAAGCAAAATTTGATTTTAGTTTTATTTTGTAATTGATTTTGTAATCGTGTATGAGTTTTATTTAATTAATAAATAAATCATGTTTAAGCAAAGTTGTACATAAATCAACACTACGGTTTTACTTGAATCTTTTTACTAAACAAGCCAAGTGAGCCGAATTTAAAAAATTATCAAATGATAAACTATAGTAATTTGTTACAAAATGAGCTCATAAACTCCAAAAGTTAGTTTATCAAGAATAAATATCCTCCAATTTTAAATGGCTATAGTAGTGAAATGGATTTTCATGAATGACGGCAGGAGTTTTGGCGGTTATTCCAGCTTTTGCATCATTTACACTCTTAACTAATCATCATTAGCCACTCGTTTTGCTGTCATAATCTGTTTATTTCTTTCTTGTTTCTTTATGTTTCCTTTTTCTGTTGGTCTGTTTTAGCCTTTTCTGAGTTATCAGGAATTAATGCAATCATAATTTTGCATTATTTTTTTCAGGTTCAAAATATCGCTTGAAGAAGTATTTATGTAATGTATGCGATAGTAATTCAAAATGAATTAAATTGGGTAAAAAACCTAAACATTCTTAGGAAATTAAGGAAAAATAAAATAGAGATGGACCCTAATAATTTTATTGTTAAGAAATTTACAACATAAAACTTTTATTTTTATATGACATAATCTCTTTCAAGACGCATTGAACATATTATATGAAAAAATTTCTCATTCGAGATTAGTATTAAGGTTCGCTACTATATATATATATATATTTTTTTTTTGGTACAAAGGGGCTGAAAGAAAAAATAATTAGAATCCTTCATCAAAAGGGGCAGCAGATCCTCTGGTGGTTCTTCCCAAACTTGAAGCCCTCCTGGGACATTATAACCTTTAGCTGCAAGGGCATCCGCATAGCAATTCCCGCTCCTCAAAGTGTGCGATAATCTACTCTCCCAAGGCATACCGAGTAACTTTCTACAGTCAGTAATGATGTTACCCAAAGGATGTTGCTCCACAATGGCATCACCTATTAGTTTGACGACTACCTCCGAGTCGATTTCAAGTTCGCTACTATATGAAGGCTAATCCCTCCATGTAAATTGAAAATGAGTGGGTCGCCCAGGTGAGCTTGCTAACCGGACCCGATCCAAAAAAAATTGGATAGGAAACTTTGGAGGGAGTGATTGATTAACCACCACTATTAGGGAGTTAATCTTCCATTAGTGGGAGATAATTTTTTACATTTGGGAATTAATCTTCCATTAGTGATTGTATATTGTTCCAAGATTGAAACTTATACTGTTACAAATATCTCATCAAGAGGTTTCTGGCAATGTAAAAAATGCTGTGGTCATTTGAATTTCAGTCCCTGTAACAAAGAAGATACGATCATTTAAATTTTAGGTGCATTTGAGTATTTTAGGGTTAATTCTAGGTCACGTTAATCGAAAAAAATTAATTCTGCCAAATCGAGTCCACGTGGTACGCCACGTTAACCTCTACGGTTGACTTGTGTTGCGTCTTCCGCACACATCTGTTGTGAAATTTTGGTTTTACACTAAATTTAAATAAATCGTAGTTTTAAATAAACAACTCATAATTTTTATAATATGATATATGACGTAAAATAATTAAAAATATAAAACGACTGGCCTGATGAGAGTCACGCCACTAGACGCTCGTCCTAAGAAAGTGATTGCCTCCCCTCGTGCAGGTATTGGCGGCTGATCACAATCCCAAGATAAAACCCATATGGCCAAGCCGCGTCCTCATCCGTGAGCACATTCACAGGAAGACAAAGAACCAAACCTTATCTCTAGTGCCCCTCGAATAATGTATGCAAATATTTTAGTGGATACAACTAGTGAGTGTGTGAAATCCGTAAGACCCCTAGCACCTATTTATAGTGTGTTCATGAGACCTTAATGGTCAAAAACATTAAGAGCCATATAATGGCACATTAAGGGGTATTATTGCATTTATGTTATACAATCAATTTGATTGTTACAAAATTAAAAAAAACCTTAAAATTCTAACAATCCCCCACAAGTTTTAAAACTTTAAAGAATGTCTACTGGAAATAAAAGGGCACTAAAATATTGCGCAATGGGTGCAGGAGCCTTCCGGGCTTGAGCCTGCACTTAGTGTTGATGATTTTCATTTGAGGAAACCGTAATAGCACAAGCGCCTTGAATTAGGTCCCTTGACCAAACTTCAATACATCACACACACAATATCGACATCGGTCTTAGTTCGCGGGTTAGCGCGTTAACGGCCATGCGCTCGAATCTTGATTCTCATGAGAGTTTCTAGGGTCAGCCCAAACCCATAGCCACGGCCCCATGGCTACTCTCACTTAGGTGAAACCTCCAAGGGTACATGTGACCTATACCCTGCGGGATTCCCGCCTTGATCTCATTAAGGGTTAAACCCAACCGTAATATCACACTGTGAAAGCACTATCACCATAGGGATGAGGAGGAGATGCACTCCTAAAGTTAGTGCTAACTGAGTCACGCAGTACAGGTTGTTCCTACCCATTGAACCTTCTTCATGGGGTCTCTAATCACAAAGGTTGGGTTACTCCTGGAGGTGACTCCCTTACGGGCTTACGCCCATCCCCCTCGATGAATAATTTAGCCTTTATAGCTATTTCAGAGACAAATTTCCACCTCGTGGAATAATTTACATTGTCTCTTAAAATTTAATTTTCACAATTATTTATCCATATACGATCTGCGTCGCATTATGGTTCTCTTGATATTCTCCTTTGTCTTTTGTATGTGCACGTGCACCTGTTACAAAATCACCTCCACAAGAGTGGTCAATAAATTAACAACAAAATTAAAAGATGATTATCATCATTTCCTTCTTTACTTTGGAAGTTTTCCATCATAACGCCTAACATAAATTCGCGAGCCTTTAGAATAACTCTCAAGTCTCAACCTCCACTTTCTCACTCTGTTTAAATGTTGAGTTTCATATTTAATATTAATCAGATAGCGAAAGCATATGGAATAAAATTTATTCTTGATAAATTTTATATATCATGTTCAACCCCCACATTTCTTAAGATTAGTTATAGAAACCAATTCATAAAAATAGTTGCAAGTTTAACTGTTTCTACATGATAAATGAAACCACCTTATTTGGTGTTATTCAGGATTAATATGATCAATTTGCACTAAAACAATTCACATACACAATATGCGCTCAAACAAATTTAGTCATATGAACAACTCTTATAAAATCGTTATCTATTGGGAGAAATTATTAAGCTAGAAATAAAGCTCAAAATATTAGGAATGTAACCTCCACACTTTTCCATTAACAAACAAATAAATTCTTACTTGATTTTATTTTCTTTTGATAAAGAAGTTACTTACAAGGTATACATGACCATAAGCTAACACATCAACATTTTTTCATAAAATCATAAAGTCAATCACATGCATAAATTAGCATCCATAATACTATTTCATCAATGCATGTATATTCAGATCTAACTATTAATGATCTTCATCTCAATAGATCATACTACTCAATTATCATTTTATTTCAATCAAGACAAAAGATATCCATTGAATGACCACTAAAATTACTGGCCCTCTACCACATGTACAAATGAACACAATAATCAAGAAATTTAGCATGAAAGATTTTTACAAAATATTTATCTTACTTAATAAATGCAATGTTGTCTAGAATTCAAAATGCTTTTATAACAATTTTTATGATTAGACGTCTCTCTAAATCATTATAGTCATATATTAGCTCAAAGACCTTAAATATAATATGACAAGCATTGATAATGCAATAAACCATTACACAATCATGTAACCCCTATGCAATTATGGTCGATATTAATTTTTAGGAAATCATAATTAAGATGCACTAAATTTCATGCCTTTGTTTGTTTTATTTTTATAAATATATTGAACAACTTATGACAATATATGTTATAATCAAAGGAATGTAAACTAAACCATACCTGATAGCACGCTTATTTTTAATCGTAGACAACTTCAACCAACAAAACTCCATTTGGTCTAATCTTGTACAAGTTCCATTCTGAACTATTCTTTAACTTTGATATGTATGATACAAGAATCACTTGTATACTCAATTGTTAAATTATTAGAGATCCAACTCCAATCACAAAAGGAAACCAAACAAATAATGTTTATTAGTTTATGTGAAATCGGAAGTAAAATGCGATGAATATATTCATTAAAAGCATTTATTTGCATAGTTTAATATCCTTAAATATGTATATAACTCTTTGCAACATGAATTGAAAGACTGGCAAAACATTTTTTTTTCTTTTATTTTTTATAATAAACTTTAGGGTTAACATTTATGCACCATGTATCCAACATGTTGAGCTGTCAAAATAAGACTTTTGTCATATTGCAAGATAGTAGATGATTCATTGCACAGTGAAAGTAAAAGACACCTCAAAGTCTTTTTCCTTTTAACTTTTCAAAAGGCAATTAATGATAAATAGAATTATGACATTATAGAGATATCAGTACCAATTGAGGTCACATAATCTTACTGTACCAATGCATACGAAATATATATTTCCTATTTTAATTGCAAATTAAATGCACTTATGGCAAAATAATTCATGCATTTATTTAGTATAAGTCACATGTATACAAGGAGATACACATAAAACAGAGAATTAAGAACACATAAATTATCAGTTACTCTTGGCTAGTGATATTGTTGACACTTTGATAAAATTAGACCACCAATCAAAATCTTTCAATGGATCTATGAATTCAAAATAAGAAATTATCTTTGCTTGACAGTTAATAACTTCATATACATGCACACGGTACAAATGTGAAAATGTCCAACTAATATTTAAGCTTAAAAATCAAGCACCTTCAGACACACATTATCACATAATGAAATTTGAATTTAAATTCACATTATCACAAAACAGACCTCTGAATAGTAGTAAGAGCATGTTTTCTTGTAATGAAAGAAATTACCCACGATATATACTTTTAACGGAAAAACTCATTTAATAGTTTAAAATGATTTAAAGCCCAACAATTAGTTCCTTAATAATGACAATATTTAATTATCGAATAATGCACTAATTGCTAGCAAAAGTCCTTAGACAATCCTTTATAATATTAATAACATGCAATTACCAACTTGATTTTTTTTTTAAAGCGGTCAATATAACTTAATTATATTGACATTTACTTAATTGCAAGAATTTTCATTTCTTGTTGACCCAAAGCGACAGACTTTAGCAAATCATAGCCAACATTTTTTTTATTTTTAATTTATCAAGATTGTATAACCCAGCTAACAACTACTTCATTTTCTTTTCTTTTCCCTTCTAATTTTAATATTCGAAATAGTAAAATATTGTTCCAGTGTCAAATGAAATTCATATCAGCACAAAAAGCATAATCGAAGTATATACACCACTAATTTGTCTTAATTATCATGATTTTAAGGACCACTCAAAATTCTAAAATAAAATGGACCATAATATATTTCAAGATGTACCTCTTCATGAGCATGAATACATAAAAATGGCACCGTTAAATTTTATACGTTTCCAACATATATCATCATACACTAGAAAATTTATAAATCTCAAAATTCAACAATTTTCACTGGAAGCCAAATTTTGGTGTCAAATTTTCGGGGTATTTTATTCTTGCAAAGAAATCAAGTTAAGTTCCTCCTATCAAACAAATTCTTTTAAACCGTTATGAAGCCAATAAAGTATCCTCCAATACTATAATTTCCCATCTAACGGTAAAACAATTCCTTCTATTATTTCAAGATCAGAAGCATCCATGACCAAATAATATTAATGCATGCATTTGGAGAATATCTTTTGGAAGGAATTCTACTTTTCATGTAATGCCAAAGTTAGGAGTAGACTATCCACTGAATAGTAGGTATAATTTAACTCAGAAAATTTTCCAGCAATAAATAGAAATAAAACACCATACCTTTTAGGAAAGAAAATGCACCAAACTCACCTGTATTTTGGGAAATCTTCATTTTCCAAAATTCCATATGAGAATTTCATGTAGGAGTATCTCAAATGCTTCAACCTTTATTTGACTTAGAAATTCCCCATTATCGATTCATGAAATACACAAAACATGGGTTAGACATTGTATTGAACAATCTCTTTAGATATTAATCATACAAATCACTTTCTTAGATTGTTGTGAAATTTTGGTTTTACACTAAATTTAAATAAATCGTAGTTTTAATTAAACAACTCATAATTTTATAATATGATATATGACGTAAAATAATTAAAAATATAAAACGACTGGCCTGATGAGAGTCACGCCACTAGACGCTCGTCCTAAGAAAGTGATTGCCTCCCCTCGTGCAGGTATTGGCGGCTGATCACAATCCCAAGATAAAACCCATATGGCCACGCCGCGTCCTCATCCGTGAGCACATTCACAGGAAGACAAAGAACCAAACCTTATCTCTAGTGCCCCTCGAATAATGTATGCAAATATTTTAGTGGATACAACTAGTGAGTGTGTGAAATCCGTAAGACCCCTAGCACCTATTTATAGTGTGTTCATGAGACCTTAATGGTCAAAAACATTAAGATCCATATAATGGCACATTAAGGGGTATTATTGCATTTATGTTATACAATCAATTTGATTGTTACAAAATTAAAAAAAACTTTTGAAGTTTTAAAACTTTAAAATTCTAACAACATCCACATGCGCTGGTGGCGCGTGCGACGCTGTCCGGTGGCCGATTTTGATCCATAAAATTCTGGTGTGCTCAATATTAAATATCTAACTTTTTTATGCAAAATAAATGATAAGGGATAGAGTATAAAAATCGTTTTATGGGCTTATAACTTTCACGAAACGGACCCTTAATAGATATATTAAAACCGGCCTTTAAATTGTCCAGCCCATCCATCATCAGTTTTTAAAACAGTCCTTAAAACCCTAGTAATTCGCAGCCATTGCACCAAGGGCTTAAAGACAATCGTCTACAGAGCAGAGCTGCCTCCACTGCGTATCGGCGAAAATGAAGGTTTCTCTCTCTATCCCTCTCTCCAATTTAGAGATGTAATCAAACGTTAGTTGCTGAATTTCATTTTAATCTATGGTTTTTGGTAATATTTTTGTAGTTTAACATCGCGAACCCGACTACTGGTTGCCAGAAGAAGCTGGAAATTGATGATGACCTGAAGCTGTATGTCTTCGTTTTCCATTAACTTTCTGAATCCTCATTTTTAATTATATACAATATGATTATTAACTCTTTCTCTCATTTTCAGTTTATAGGTTTAATATTTATATAGCTGTTATGATGTAGAAATATTCTCCTCGTGTACTTTGCTTTTTCATCATAAGATTTTTAGGATGGTAGAATAACCACTTTAACTGACAGATCAAAATGCAAATTGTCAATTCATTAGGATACTGTTAATATAGAATTTTATTGTTTGTTTTGGTAGTTTACTTTTAATAATTTGTTTCTCTTGTTTTGTTGTATGTTAAGGTGAATGAGAGTTTAAGTAGTTAGCTATTTATAACTGGGTATAATGCTATGCCACATTTTCTTTTGGGCTTCATATATCTCTATATTATGTATTGTGCGACTTCGTTTCATTAAGACCTGGTCAATATATAGTTGCACTTTTTGGCTTTTGTGGGCTAATGCATGTAGTGTGAGTATATGTTTAAATATATAATTTGGTTTTGCCTTTCTATTTTCATTTTTCATCTTGTTTTTGTTAAATCTGAAAATGTGTTGGGTGCATAGTTATTAAAGTACCGTTGATTTCTATCATCCATTACTTCTCTGTTTTTGTGAATACTTTTACTATATTTTATCTGAGGTTTGTTAAGTTCTGGACTATTTCAGACACGAAAGAGTTTAGTAATGTTAGCTGGTATCTGAAGTCGATGACATTTTCCAGGAGCTGATACTTCTAGTTTCGAAAGTAGATTAAGTTAGCCTAGAGTGTATAAAAAAATGGTTTGGTGTTGATAGAAATAGATTAGAGTTTCAGCCCTTGCAGCTTTACTGCCAATTTGTTGTTAGGTTGTGTGAGTTTTCGTCCTATGCCAGTCTTTACGTGACTCATCTTAGTATCCTATGTATGTTAATTTCAGCCGTGCATTCTATGACAAGAGAATCTCTCAGGAGGTCAGTGGAGATGCATTGGGTGAGGTATGCTATCTCACTCACAGAAAGTTTAGTTCTACTATCGGTCTATCACTTGTTATGCTCATTTCTAAAACCGTCATAACCCATTGATCTTTCCAGGAGTTTAAGGGTTATGTCTTCAAGATTATGGGAGGTTGTGATAAACAAGGTTTCCCCATGAAACAAGGTGTGTTGACTCCAGGTCGTGTGAGACTCTTGCTTCACAGAGGTAAGTCCATGTGAAATATGTTTGATAACCCCCTTGTACCAGTGTCTAGTGTTGTTTGATTTTAATTACTGGAAGCCACTTCAAGCAGGTACTCCATGCTTCCGTGGTTTTGGTAGAAGAAACGGAGAGCGAAGAAGGAAATCTGTCCGAGGCTGCATTGTTAGCCCTGATCTGTCTGTCTTGAACTTGGTTATAGTAAAAAAGGGTGACAATGATCTCCCCGGACTTACTGACGTTGAGAAACCGAGAATGAGAGGTCCGAAAAGGGCTTCAAAGATCCGCAAACTTTTCAACCTTACTAAGGATGATGATGTTAGGAAATATGTCAACACATACCGTAGAACGTTCACCAATAAGGCTGGTGAGTTTTGACCTAATATTATGTACTATTGTTAAAGTAATAATATTAAATGTCTTACCTCAAACAACTTAAAAGAAGTCTTAGATGAGTTGACTTAAGTTGGACTTAGGATATGGTATTTGACTTAAGTTTTGCATAATGGGCAGGTCAGAAAGTGAGCAAAGCTCCTAAGATTCAGAGGCTTGTAACACCCTTGACACTGCAGAGGAAGAGAGCTAGAATTGCAGATAAGAAGAAAAGGATTGTTAAGGCCAAGGCAGAGGCTGCTGAGTACCAGAAGCTTCTTGCTAGTCGATTGAAGGAACAAAGGGAAAAGCGTAGTGAGAGCTTGGCTAAAAAGCGATCTCGACTTTCTGCAGCTTCAAAGCCATCGATTGCTGCTTAAATATATACTTGTTAGGATGTAATCCTATTCTTGTTTTGCATTTCATTTCTGTGATGCTACATTGTGTTGGAGAAATTTGACACTTTAAGTTGTGCAAGTTGGTCTAAATGTTTTGGTGATTATACTTTTCTGATAAAGATAGGATATATTTTCTGGACATGTTTTCATCATTGTTTTCCTTTCATACGAATGAATATACTAATACTAATGTTACCATCTGAATTTGCTTCAAAGATAATTACTATAAGTTTATGAGTTTTGTTACCAAGAAAACATTTTGAAGGCACGCGACTGAGTTTAGATTGTGGAAGTTAAACTAAGAGAGAGTTGTTACTCAGTGGTGACAACTATGATAATTACATTTAAACTTATATCGTAGTTTGAAGTTATTTAGTAATTTAATTGGAAAATGATTTTCTTTATTATATAGCGGCTTGTCGAGCATTTGACAAACTCACACCATCCATTTCAAATAGACTTTGTCCCGTGGACACACGAGCAATCCAACCCATAGGATTTTCTTTTCTTCTTCTCATTCTGACTTCTGTAGATTTTCCGGTAATAGGGATATCCTTGAGAACTCTTACCCATATCTTACCATTTACCATTTCTTCGGAATTGTCCTCTCATAGCACGATGGAAATGTTCGATTTTAGACCGACGCGCTGCTTCAGTTGCTCGGTATGAAAGACGACCTGCTCTATTTATTTTAACATTTGTGTAACTAATATATATGCGAAACACGGCTTTTTTTGAGTGAAATGGCGAACTACATCATCATATCTTTATATCAATTTTCGCACCAATAAAGTACAATTGATTGAATATAACTACCAAAATTATATAACTATGATCTAGTATTGAACTGGACATATAAACATTTTTATTTTTAAATTGGGGCCTCGTTTTCACCATTGATGAAACACGGATTTTGGCAATAGTAGTTTTACCAAATTAATTTTCTTTTTAAATAACCAATTATTATAAAGAAAAATGAATTTTGTCTCAATTGCAATTTTACGTAATTACTTTTCCTTTTAAATCATTTCAGCCCAATAATTAACCAATTATTATAAAGAAAATTAATTATGTTACAATTGTAGCTGTATGAAATTAATTGTCTTTTTAAATCATTTCAGCTCAATAACCAATTTTTATTAAGAAAAATTATTGTTATTGCTAAGCCAAACTAAACATAAGGCCGAGAAGCAGAAAAGAATAAAGACTATGTTGTATGAATTATAGGGGTGTGTATTGGATTCGGGTAACCGAAATTCGATCCGTCCCATTTTTTTTAAAAATTGAATGGAACTAGTATTTTTTTTTTTGGGTTTTGCTTACAAGATTACTACTACTTACGAATTTTTTATGCTCTACAATTTACTATCACGTACAAATTATTTATGCACGGGTTGGAAGATTATTGAGTTTAGTTCCTTGGATTTTGAATAATTGTTATGATGAATTGATGATATGTTTTATGTAACAATGAGTAAAAAGTGATGCGGTCTAGCAAAAGAAAAAGGATGAAATATGATTACATATTTATTGTAATTTACTTTTTTTAGGTGCGTGAACAATTGATGTTTTAAGAAAAATATATAATCCGTAATCTTGTCCCGTCCTGCAATAATTTGGATATTCGGAAGTGGGGTATCCAAATTATTACGGGACGGGTTTAAGATTGAAAGTGTCAGTCCTAAATTTTTTACTATACCCATATCTCTAGCTTCAAACCCACCCCAAACTCGTCTCGTGCCCACCCTTAATGTATTATATCAAGCTAAACTCAACTGAAGCAGCTGAATTTTCGGTAAAAGACTAAAAACGGTGGGATCTTTGGTGACACTTTAGTGTCACACTTAAATATCACACTCTCAGTTTTCTATAGCCACATCATAATTGTAGCTACGGCGTATCACATCTACCCAACCTTTATTTGTGGAGAAATTAGGTAGTGCAACCATTGCACCATATCATCGTATACATGGTGTATCTCATCAATAAACATCTCACATGTAAAGTGAGAATCCACATCATCCATGTTCCGAGCAGTGTGAACACATTTTTGAAATCCTATTTCCTTGGAGAACATGACCCAGAACATGAGTGATGTGGATTCTCGCTCCTTATGTAAGAAGTGTTGTGATGGTTTGTACCACGTGTAATTGATGACGCAGTGCAGTGGTTGCACTAAATAATTTTTCCTATTTGCGGTTACCCATATCTCTTCAATCGTTATTTTCACCAGGATTATAGCAAAATACTCGGAAGAAATTACACTTCGACGGGAAGCACTTTATTTCCTAATTTTGGTTTTAATTAAAAATCAAGAAACAAATTTTATTGAATTCGAAAAAAAGACGACCTAATTCAAATAAAATTCGATGTACTCGAAAGAGTTGGGTTCGAGCAAGATCCAAATTCTGTAACGCAACTAATATGGGTCAAGCCCGATCCGACCTAAACCCAACCCATCGACAATCCTAATTAATACTAGTACATAGTCCAAGCCCAATAAACCAAAAAACCCAAAACCTCTTCTTCTTCGCTACACAGAAAAGCAGTAGCATCTTATTCCCTCTTTCAAAAGTAGCTTCAGCAGCCAAAACGAAGAAAAGAAGAAAAAAAAATGGGAGGGAAGGGAAGGTCTCGTACTCAGAGAAAGCACTTCCGCCAGGGCAGAGAAAACGTCTGGAAACGCCCTAAAACCTCCGATGAATCTGCTAATGCCACTCCCGGCGATGCTAATAAAACACATTGGGAGCCGTTTGCCACTCAAAACCCTGCTTTCGATGAATTTTACAAAGTAAGAAACTAACGATTGATTTTTTCATGTAACCACTAATCGATTTGCTAACTAGTTTTTTTTTCCTCACATTTTGTTATGTGTAGGAGCAAGAAATTGTATCTACTGAAGAATGGGATAGTTTTATAGAGTATATTAGGAAACCGCTGCCGGCCGCTTTCAGAATTAATTCCAGGTTCCGCTGTACTTTTGTTATATGCTTTTCGATTTTCAGTTCTTCATGATTTTATGTGATAGAAATGTGTATGGCTAATTGAAGAAATCTGAAGAAGGGTAGTGGAGGGGGTTAACTGTAATATTTAATCTTTGCTTAAAGAATGAACACATGGTTTCAAGGGCCATCTGATAGGGATTATGTTATCGACTGGAACTTCATTTTCGTAGATTACCTCAATTTCCTGTGTACCAGTAAGATTTAAAAGTTGAAGATATGTCAATATGATGATGGTGAGAGGCTTCATTGATATGTCAACAACTTGATAATCCATGAACTTCACATGAACTTCCTTCTTTGCGATACGAAGAAATGAAATTGTGCATCGATGTGCTTGCTTCAATCATGAAAATATGGATTTTTAGCAAAAGTAATTGCTGACTTTTTATCGACGAAATCTCTGGCGATCTCTTTAGTTGATACTTAGCTCCTTGAACAAAACTCTTCAACCAAATTGCACGGATTGAGGCTGCCTCACACGTCGATAGTCATATCAATTGCTTCTACGATGTTCAGGCCAATGCAACTTTACCTTATATAATACAAATCCACTTGTACTCTTTCGATCATTTGAGTCTCCTACTCAGTTATTGTGACTGTACCCAACCAACTTCACATTTCCCTATGTTGGATAAGACATACTGAAAGCAATGGTTCCTTTGACGTATTGGAGTCTCCTGTTCACAAATTCGCTTGACTGGTGAAAAGAAGTGAAAGTTTGGTCAAATAGATGTAAAATATGTCTTCCTGAATGGGTTTCTTAAAGAAGAGTACATCGAACAGCCTGAGGGCTACATTTCGAGGAAAATAGAAGTATCAATCAAAATCTAGCATCCAATTGTTTCAATTCCTATACCCAAGAATTACCTAAGTTCATTTCATATTACCTTATTATACGAAACACAAGATTGGTTCCAAGGGGTTATGGTGAGAAAGAGACAATGTATCTTTATGAGTTGGATCTTGTTAGTCTGAGGGCATGCTGCTGAAATTCACGACTTTGCTCAACTTTCCCAAAGGCGAAAGTAAAAGATGTTTATTCCCAGTCCTAGGATTCGATCTTTTGTTGATTTCATTCATTATTAAAACTCCAGGAACATCTTGGTGGATAGGTCCGATGACTCAGTAGTATCCAAGATTGAAGTTTTTTCATCTGTGGGTTTGACCTATGGTTTTGGACATTACATATGAAAAGGTTCAAAATGAAACACGCTAGCTTCATGTCCATTTAAATATTTACTTTTAACTTCTACTAATCATTCTCATCATCTATAATTTTCTTGTTTCACATTTTAGAACTGCCATTTTCTGAATAAGACTAGTTCTGGAGAACCTATATACATATATAAACCAGTGATTGATATCATTTGTGGAGGAGATTTAACTTATATATTCCATGTTTCTGTTAGGTGTATTGAACATTTTCACATAATATTACACAATTATATTTTGTGAATAACTTGTTTGGGGTCATAAACTCTCTTCATTCAATTTTGCAGTAGTCAGTTCTATGTGGATATTCGGACACAGTTAGAAAATGACTTTTCGAAATCTCTTCAGGCAGAGGTAGATTGGCGCACCTTTTCACTTTTTTTTTTCTAGTTACGAATGCACTGAAGTTACTTAGAAATATGAACATAGGTTCTCTCTGAACTGGTCTTTTCTTGTTACTCAGGATACAAGTGGATGTGAAGTCGAGGCAATAAAACCATTACCTTGGTACCCAGATAATCTTGCTTGGCAGTCAAATTTTTCTCGGAACCAGCTGCGGAAGAATCAAACACTTGAAAAGTAAGTGATTTGCGCACAACATAATCTTGTTTTGGGCTGATGTAAAAGTATAATAATTGTCCAGATAGCTGCAAAATAAGCTATTATTATTTGGCAAAATACAACTCAAGGCAAGCCACGAAGTTGATATATATATATATATATATATTGTGCCTAATCCATGAGTGGTTAGAAAGTTCAACTTTTTCTTCAAAATCACCCTTCAGAACAAAAAAATTAATTAATGTTGCAACTTGTAATTCTTGGTTCACTATTTAACCGGAAAAAGCGAGGAAAATGGTTACACTTGCCCATAAATTAGTATTTAATAAGAAAAAAAACATATTGTAAATTGGATATCAGGATGGGACTGGGGAGAGGAGAAAAATATTCCTCTAAGTAAACTGTATGAATTATACTCTGATATTGAGTATGTACCTTAAAATAAAAATCGAGATGATAGGAAATGTACAGTATCTACCACATCCATGCTGGATTTGAAAGATTGCTGTTGTAGTTCTTTCTTGGGGTGGTATAATGAACCATAATTCTGCATAAGTATTCATTTTTATGAGTAGGTTACAGAACTGTATTATAGTACATCATAAGTTTCTGAATGACCCAGTGGTCATGTATTTGCATCAGTCATTTTTTACTTGAGCACCAAGCATTGCCAAATCATTGTGGAAAGTTGTCTCTTTCATGTGATTGCTTCCTGAAACTTCTCGATGTCGTAGATACCATTGATTCTGGTGCAAATCTTCAAATGAAAATTCACTTCTGATAGGTCGGTATCTGTTGCTTTTTTGTTTTGTCGAGCACCTCTGCATAACTTGTGCTTAACTATGCACAAGCTTGACCGCCCAATGAAAATGCATTCAAGGGAATATTTTACTTTCAAGTCAAGTAGTATCTAAGCTCTCTTTTTTACTTTATGATTACCCTGCCATCTCTTTGATGGTTATTTTTATTTATGATAATTCATGTTTATTTTTCATGGCTGTGCAATCACTTTCAGGTTTCATGAGTTCTTGAAGCTAGAAAATGAAGTTGGAAACATTACCAGGCAGGAAGCTGTTAGCATGGTGTGCAAATTTTACATCGATGATTGAAGTTTTTGGATCACTCTTTTGTCCTTTGTAATTTATATTACTTTGGTGACACAGGTTCCTCCTCTGTTCCTTGATGTACGTCCAGACCACTTTGTTCTAGACAGTAAGCTACACAATTTACATTCTGTTTGAAAAATGTGCTCTACTAGTCTACGACCTGTTTTATGTCAGACTATCCATTATGCTATCCCTACTGTAACATCTGATGATCAAATATTGTGAATTTCCTATTCATATGGCAGTGTGTGCAGCACCGGGTTCAAAAACATTTCAGTTACTTGAGATGATATACAAGTTGAGTGAAGGAAATTTACCTAGTGGAATGGTACTATTCTTCCTTTTTCTTACTTATGATTGTTAGATTTTTCCTCACATATTAGATAAAAAAATGCAGCTGTTTTTGCTTTATTTCTGATTTGCTTTCTCCAATGTATTTTTTGTCATTTTTATGATGGTTCGTCCCTCTGATGTAGGTGATTGCAAATGATCTGGATGTCCAAAGATGTAATCTTCTTATTCACCAGACAAAAAGAATGTGCACTGCCAATCTGATAGTCACAAATCATGAAGCTCAAAACTTTCCAAGCTGTCATTTACATAAGAATCACTCAGGTGATTCCCAGATGGAAACTACTAAAGAACCTGATATCAGTCAGCTTCAATTTGATCGCGTCTTGTGTGATGTCCCATGCAGTGGTGATGGAACTTTGAGAAAGGCTCCTGATATCTGGAGGACGTGGTAATTACTTTTATATGCTACATCACATCTTCTAAATTTTCTTTCCCAACTATTAGCACTGAATCAATAATATCCTTCTCTCCTTCATGTGCCAATCCTGATTGCAGGAATGCAGGTAACGGCAATGGTCTCCATTGCCTACAAATTCAGATAGCAATGCGAGGTACCCTTTCATCGTGTTTCTATGGTTTAACTTCTTTCGAATATTCTCTTGAACGCGCTTCGACCAACACAAACCTGTTTCACCTTCTACCTTAGAGCTTCCCGTCCGGTTGTTGATTTTCTCCAATAATGTGCTTCCAATTTCTGAATTTTTGGACACGGCAAACTCAAATTGAAGCTTTGTTTTTCAAATTCAATCTATTTATTATTTATTGTTAAGCCGCCGAGGATCGACTGCTCTGATACCATGCGTATCGTAATTATTTCTATGGCTTACAATTGATTACATTGCAAAAATTGGGGAAATTCACACAATATATTCAATAAAGGAGATAATTCCTAAGCATTACAAAGAAGAAAGAAGTAACACTGAACTCAAATGAATATAAATGGATACAAGAAATCAAAGATGAGGAAAGAGAGAATGATAGGAATAACACCAGAGGGTTTAGTCTTAAGAGAGGAGAAGATTTATGCAGTTACATCCAAAAGTCTGAATTCATTCTCTCAAGTGCACGCCTTTATCCAATTCCAGATTATGGATGAATGAAGCAAATCACCAAAATACCCCTGCAACCACATTTCACTCATTCTTATGTTTAATACCAACACAATTCACTTTAATTGATGTCATTGTCGCCTACTCCCTTATTGCGTTTTTATTACTTAACATTTTTTATGCATGCATCACCTTCCCAAATTAATTTGGTCTACAGAACGTTATCTATAAATTTGCTTTGGCTTGAGTAGTCTCTTTCTGAGGCTAGATAATGTAAATAAATTGAAGCATGAAAAGAGAATCCAGGAAAAATTTAATGGAACTGAAGTGAGTTTTTTTTTGTTATTTAATTCAATTCCTTGCAACAGCTAGATGATGTTGATTTTAAACTTCTGGAAATAAGTCTGCAGTAGAGAAGCAAAAGAGAGAATATTATCTCTACTTCAGATTATGCCAAAAACGTGCCAACTTATTGTTGATTTTCATTGCATGGTCATTTCAGGTTTAGCTTTGCTTAAAGTTGGTGGGCGAATGGTATATTCCACTTGCTCAATGAATCCAGTGGAGAATGAGGCTGTGGTTGCTGAGGTAGTTTCTGAACTTTGCGAGGAAGGAATTTATGATGTGTCTTTAAGTGAAACCTCTTGACAATTTCCCTCTTTAGTCTTTTTGCTTGAGAAGAGTAAATGAGAATGGAGAATCGGCAATTTTTTTTCCTAATTACTTTTTGCTACTCTTTTAAGAATATCTTATGTCTCTCAGATTTTGCGGAGATGTGGAGGAACTATTGAGCTCATGGACGTCTCCACCTTGCTTCCCCAACTTGTTCGCAGGCCAGGTCTTAAGAAATGGAAGGTTAGTACTTTGTGGTTGTCTTCCACTTAGTTCGCCTGTTTTGCTGTTACAGCATACACGGGGAAATATGTTTATCTGTACTTGGTGGTTAAAGCAGTTAAAACTTCATTTACCCAATTTCTTGGTTATTGATTTGTACTTCCATTTACTTGTGCAGGTTCGAGATAAAGGGCTGTGGTTAGCATCTTATAAAGATGTCCCTAACTATCGCAGATCTGTAATAACTTCAAGCATGTTTCCTTCTGGAAAATCTTATGAGGAGACATCTGAGAATAATCATATAAAAAGCAACGAAGAATTTAGTAACGGTAATGGAGATACTGAAAATGGGCTCCAGTCGATGGATGATCCAGTAGCTTCAACAAAAAGTTTGGAGGCAGAAGTCTCAGATTTACCTTTAGATCGTTGTATGAGGATAGTGCCTCATGATCAAAATTCTGGGGCTTTCTTCGTTGCTGTATTTCACAAACTTTCTTCACTGCCTGGTAAGTTCCAGCATCATTCTAGTCGAGCGATATGAAAAGATTGTTGCGTTCTTTCTGCCTGTGATCCTTACTTTTAGAATTATTGAGAAAATTGCACATTTACTCCCATAGGACTGGACACTTATAGCTTTAAGTCCTGACTTTTAATTGTTCATACTTTTTGCACATTTCGTCCTTATTTCCTCCCCATTTAAGATTTGCACTTTTGGTCTCATATGACATCTTTGTGTTTGGTATGGAAAGGAGAAAAAAAGGAAATTAAAAAATGGGACTAAAAGGGCACCTGTCCAGTCCCATGGGACTAACAATGCAATTTTTCCAGAATTATCTCACATTTATCTAACCACACAGATATGAGCTCCTATCCTTCCTCTTGTTTCATTAGCAGATGGTGAATTTTAATTTGCTTGTAATTGTTCTTCCAGTTTATAGTTTACTTGCACCTCTAACTGCATTGTATTTCAAACTTCTCTTCTTCTACTCCTACAGTGGCTGAGAAGAAACACCCGAGTCTTGCTAAGAAAATGAATTCTAGTAGCAGTCAACCTCAAGAGTTGATGAATGAGGTGAAAGAGGATTCAAATGAAGATGATATTGTTATACCTGGTGAAAAAGATGATCAAATTTCTGAAGCAAATCTTGATGCTGATACACTGGAAAACGTAATGGATGAAGCTTCTTTGGACGCCAACCAAGATAAAATACATAAAGAAAATGAAGAAGTGGATACTGAACCTTCCCCTAATGTGAAACCTGGTCCTGAAATGGTTACTGGAAAAAGGAAGCTGCAGATTCAGGGGAGATGGAGAGGAGTGGACCCTGTTATTTTCTATAAGGACGATGCTGTTGTGGGTAGGATTATGGAATTTTACGGAATCAAGGAAGCTTTTCCATTCAAAGGCCATCTTATTACAAGAAACGATGACATGAACCATGTGAAGAGAATTTACTACATATCAGATTCTGTTAAGAAAGTTCTTGAGTTGAACCTTCTAGCCGGCCAGCAGCTTAAGATAGCTTCCGTGGGGCTAAAGATGTTTGTAAGTTACTTAAATATTTCGACTTTGTTTCCAGATTCCATTCTATTTACAGCTTAAACCAAAGAGAGCATGCACGCTGACTTACTTTATCCTAATTTTTCTTCTGAATTCAGGAACGACAGACATCAAAAGATGGGATATCCTCCAACTGTATATTCCGAATATCATCTGAAGGATTGCCATTGATTCTTCCACATATAACTAAGCAAATCATATATGCATCTGCAGTAGATTTTAAGCATCTATTGCAGTACAAAAGCATCAAATTTCCAGATTTTGTTGATCCTGAATTCAGAGAGAAGGCTTCAAATCTAATGTTAGGTTGTTGTGTGGTGGTTTTGAGTAAAGGTTCGTACAGTTTCATATTACAAATCATTTACTGTGATTCTTCCGCCCACATTTTTGACTATTTTCTTATTTTCTGCAGAAGGCAGTGTTTCATCAGATTCTGTGCAAACCGACGCTACATCTATTGCTATTGGGTGTTGGAAAGGTAGAAGTAATGTGTCTGTTATGGTGACAGCAATCGACTGTCAACAACTCTTGCAAAGGTTGTCCGTGCTCCATTCTGGTGAAGGTGATTCCTCTATTCCGGAGGCTGGTGAAGATGGTAAAGATGGTGGCTCTGAAAATAAAGAAGTCGACTAAGAATTCTTGATTGAATTATCAATTTTAGAGATTTTTACTGATGTTACAGTTAATTTACAACTTGGTTTTGTTCTTTGTATGTGTTTTTTCCTGTCTCATTTTCAGCCAGCGTGTAGGTTCTATGAGTATAATATATGCAGGGAAGCTTACTAGGCTGCTGCCTTAATGCTAAAAATGTAACTATATGACTTTTTAGATTTATTTATGCAATGGGGATATGTATTGTATTTTAGAGTTGATTTTTGTTTTAAATTTATTCACCTTTTGTATCAGAGGAAATTTTGGCAACTGTTTAATATTCATTTTCATCTAGTGGGAGAAGGAATAATTCAATTTTCTTTTTCAAGTGAAAAATTGAATTTGTAAAATTAAAAGTGAATGATAATATTGAATCAGGTCCAATAAATAAGTATTGCAAATTTTTGATCAAAATTGAAACCAAAAGTAAAGGTGAAAGAGAGATATTTTTCTTTAAATACAATTTAAATCCAGATTAATTTAACCAATATTCTAAAATGAATTTATTTAACTCCTTTGACGTTAAATATGTAAAGCTATTCAATATTTAGTTGAAAATGATAATTTAACTTTTAGATTAACCGCATAAAATACATATAAATTCTAAATAATAATAAAATGATTACTTATTAGAATAATTTCAAATTTCTAACAGTATTTGTATTCGAAATGATTAAGATAATTTGGTATTGTTTAGTGCTAAAATAAAACAAAATACAGTAACGAAATTAAGTATTAAAAAAATCTATCATGTGGGCGGGCTATTGGCTAATTTTAAAGAAAGTCTTTTATTTATTTTTTACCCAATTTAGTCAACTTCTTCTATTATAAAGAAACCATTCACATTTGATGCTCACAAACTGACAAACCCACGTGGTTATTCCCTAAAATTTAAATCGTCTAATCTAGCCAACAACTTTAGTTTGTTAATAACAAATGCCAAGCAGGCCAAGTTACCTAAATAGAAAATTATCAAATGGATAGGAAATAAAGGAAGAAGAATAAGCAAATATATATATAGGGGCTGCTAAAGTTTGGCGAGGCTGCTAAAATAAAAATGGAGTAGTTGGCACAACAAATGCGAATTAATGTGTCCGATCCATATTTGTACATTACTTCTCAAATTTTATATAAATCTCTCTACACTGATTGTTGATTTGTATAATAAATATAAATTAATCATTTAATTATTTAAATTTCATGGATTCTCCTCCGCCTGAAGAAATTCCACGATGGATTCCAAGTCCCAGTTCAGCAACTAAACTAATCAAAGATGATGAAAACAACTCTTCACATTCACACAGTTTTGAAATTCCGTCGACAGTTGACTTTCCATTTACCACCGGTCAACCGCCGTCGGACATGGGATCATCTTCGTCGCTGAGGGAAATGGAAAAAGTACTATATAACAACAACAACAACAATAATAATAATATTAATATTAATGGGATTTACATGACGTGGAAGGATTTGTGGGTGACGGTGACGACGTCGGAGGAGGAGCGGCGGCCTATACTGCAGGGAGTGAACGGGTATGCCGAGCCGGGTAAGGTTTTGGGCATCATGGGGCCTTCTGGATGTGGGAAGTCAACTCTTCTTGATGCATTGGCAGGTACGTACCTTTTAAATTTTAATTAAACTTGCACAAAACCAGATTAAAATAACGGAGTTACAAAGTTAAAGATGGAAAACTCCGTCGTAACAAATATTAACAGAAATTAATACATATTTATTTAAAGTAAACTAAAGCAATGAGCTAATGTCAATTTACTCTATGTGATATGGATAATGTTTAATTTATCACCATTTGATTTGAAAAATATCCGTACTTTACTTCTCTTGTGAAAATTTTAAAGGAGCAACTTACCTTCTTCAACAGGAGAGTGTAACTCAGTAGACGAAACTGAGAGTGAACATAAAAAATATTTCCAACAGATTAACTCCATGTATCATTCATATGACTTTTAAGAGTACATTTATCAAGCCCACAATCTAACTCGTTGCATGAAATGTAGGGAGTGAATTAGCTCTCTTAAAATCATGTAAATGACACATAAGTTCAGTTTTTGGCCGGACAATTAGCAGAATAATAAGAGCAAATAATGTTGTATGGCCCAAAAAAATCCAAAAACCAAATTAAAATACAAATCAAAAGTTTAACCAATTCCCTAGAAGTAAAATAGTAGTATTATTTTGCGTACTTTAATTTTTCCTTTTAAGTGTATTGATGAGGAAATTAATTAATGTGATTGCTCATTAATTGCAGGGAGGCTAGACTCAAACACAAGACAAAAGGGAGATATTCTTATTAATGGCCGCAAACAAGCTCTAGCATTTGGCACTTCGGTAAGATTGATAATTACTGCAAGATTAGTCATGTCTTAATTAATTACAAAACAAATTAATTAACATCTAAACTAAGATTTCCAAATTAATCATGGTGCAGGCCTATGTGACTCAAGATGACACCTTAATGACAACATTAACCGTAAGAGAAGCTGTCTATTTCTCGGCTCAGCTCCAACTTCCGGACTCCATGTCGAAATCTGAGAAAAGGGAAAGAGCCGAGGCTACAATCAAAGAGATGGGCTTACAAGAAGCCATAGACACAAGAATTGGAGGGTGGAGCGTAAAAGGCCTAAGCGGGGGACAAAAGCGAAGAGTGAGCATTTGCATTGAAATTTTAACTCGCCCTAAGCTTCTTTTTCTTGATGAGCCGACTAGTGGTTTAGACAGCGCTTCTTCTTACCACGTAATGAGTCGTATAATCAAACTCGCACAAGAAGATAAAAGAACTGTGATTGCATCAATTCATCAACCAAGTAGTGAAGTATTTGAGCTTTTTCACAATCTTTGTCTTTTGTCTTCTGGAAAAACAATCTACTTTGGTCCTACTTTAGCAGCAAATAAGGTAATCTGTTGTCTTTAAACGTTTGATTAATTCTATAATTGGTTGGACTATATAATTAATTTTATATATATTCATGTAATTGTGAAATGACAGTTCTTTGCTACAAATGGCTTTCCTTGTCCACCAATGAGGAATCCATCAGATCATTACCTCAGGACAATTAACAAGGATTTTGATGTGGTAAGTTGACAATTAAGTAACCTCAATTATATATGTAAATCATAGTTAACAATTAACGAAAAAAATTATAATTGATGATCGAACATTAGGATATTGAACAAGGATTTGGTGGATCAGTTAGTGCTGCAAAAGCAATTGATGTTCTTGCAGAGTCGTACAAATCATCAGAGGCTTACCGACAAGTACAAGAACGAATTAATGAGATTTTTCTTAAGGTATATATTGCGTTTTATTGAATTATTGATGCATCTTTATCAATTATAGCCTTCGTTAAGCTTACAATCTTATTTGCCTCGATCTTACGTAGAATGAAGAACCGCTGGTGAAGAAGGGAAGGCAGGCAGGCTTCATTACTCAATGCCTTGTTTTAACACAGAGATCATTTGTTAATATGTACCGTGATCTCGGCTATTACTGGCTTCGCCTAGCTATATATATTGCTTTGTGTTTGTGCGTTGGAACAATCTTTTATGACATCGGTCACAGTTATGGCTCCATCCAGGTAACTTACTTAATTTTTCAATTATGATTAGTTTAAGAGCAAATTCAAGAAATGCTTAATGCATTATAAATTTGATACAAGATTTTTAATTATGTTTTGATCATTTGCAGGCTAGAGGCTCAATGCTTATGTTTGTTGGAGCATTCTTGACTTTCATGGCCATTGGGGGCTTCCCTTCTTTCGTGGAGGACATGAAAGTAATTAATTAATTAATCTCCATTACTTATTAAAATTTCCTTACATTTTCCCTTACATGATTTCTCGTTGATTCAGATATTTACTCGAGAAAGATTGAATGGACATTACGGCGTGGCATCCTTTGTCGTGGGGAACACATTGTCTTCCATTCCATATTTGTTACTAATCTCAGTAATCCCAGGAGCAATGGCTTATTACCTAGTTGGCCTCCAAAAGAGCATAGATCACTTCGTATACTTTGCATTGCTCCTCTTTGCCTGCATGATGTTGGTCGAGAGCCTAATGATGATTGTCGCGAGTGTTGTGCCTGATTTTCTCATGGGAATCATCACGGGAGCCGGGATACAGGGCGTGATGATGCTCAATGGGGGCTTCTTCCGTTTGCCAAACGATCTTCCGAATCCGTTTTGGAAGTTCCCTATGTATTACATTGCATTCCATAAGTATGGGAATCAAGGATTCTATAAGAATGAGTTTGTGGGATTGGAATTCCCCAATGAACATATTGGAGGGCCAAGTATAATTAGTGGTGATCAGATCTTGAGGAATGTTTGGCAAGTTGAGATGGGATACTCAAAGTGGATAGATTTAGCTATTCTTTTGGGTATGGTGATTATATATAGGGCTATGTTTTTGGGAATCATAAAAGGTAAGGAAAAGTTCAAGCATGGGATTAGAGCTTTTAAACAAAAAAAATAATCCCAAGTACCAATTAGTACCAATGTTGGGTTTTTTTACAGTGTTTTATGTTAAAAAATAATGTAATTAATTTTCCTGTCATGATAATATTTCATATTATTATTATTCTTTCACAACTGTAAACGTATGTTGAGCATATATTATGACATTTATGTCATGATGAGCTGATAATGTATAGGGAATAGCCTTTTGAAGTTAACTATCCAGAAAATCATCCTCTTCTTAGAGTTTATGAAATTGATTTAGGGTTTATTTTTCTCGCATTTTAGAGAATATTTTGGTGATCTCTGAAAAGTCAAACACATAATATTTCTTTCTTTTTATAAATAAACTTAACCTCTCACAATTTTTAAAAATAATCTTATATAAAAAAAAAAATCTCTTATTTCTAAAAAAAGATAAACAAACTCTACTTTAATTTGACATTATTTATCTCACATAAAATCTACTTTCCATAATTTATAAAAAAAATACCAATCACTTCTAAAACACATCTAAAATTAATTTCATATAAAAAAACTCAAATAAACAATATTACAAATTCTTTTTTTTTTTAAATCTTAATTTATTTATGAAACTACACCCAGAAAAGCGAGATTAAAAGGGCCCTCAGTTTCTAGTTCTCCTATTTATTCAGAAAAGCAATAATTCTTCCTCGTTTTATATGACTTTTGAATCCCAATCAACTTCAAACAGTAAGGCCCAAATAATCACATTAGTTAAATTACAATCTTCATGGGCCATACATTTTCTGTAACCCAATTCGTAACCCCCACAGCTGACCCCATGTTATAGTTATAGAACTACAATCAGCAGCAGAATTCCCTCTTCCGCTTCCGTTCTGTAGAGAGAGAGAGAGAGAGAGAGATGGATGAAGAGGAACACGAGGTGTACGGCGGAGATATTCCCGACGAAGGCGAAATGGAAGCGGAAGCTGATGTTGACATGTCCACTGCCGACGACGACGCCGCCAAGGTTAAATATAAATTGTATTTATGTTGGTGCTTATGTGTATTTTTTTGATCTGGATTTACGGATTTTTAGGAATTGGATGAGATGAAGAAGAGATTAAAGGAGATGGAAGAGGAAGCCACTGCTCTTCGAGAAATGCAGGCTAAAGTAGAGAAGGAGATGGGTGGTGCTGTTCAAGGTCTCCTTTATTTTATTTTTTTTTAAAAAAATTACTTTCCGCGTGCTTTTAATTTTAGGGTTTAGGTATCTGTTAAAATTTCAATTGCTTTTAAGATATGGTAATGATGCTAATAAGGAGAACATTTGGTTAGGTATATAAAAGAAGAGCTGTGTTAAAATTTTAGGGTTTCTATTTGTATGACTTAGTTAGACACTGCTTTTCTTATTGCTTCATTTTGATTCTAGTTCTTTTGTGATCTTGCAGATCCTGCTAGCGCAGCTGCTGCTCAGGCAAGCCGGGAGGAGGTAGATTCACGGTCCATCTACGTTGGCAATGTGAGTAACATATTATCAGTGATAAACCATTTTAAGAATTTACCTAGTTGTATACTTCAGCATTTGACGATTTTGTATGGCTCAGTTATCAAATATTTTCTTAGTTTTTATCTTGTTTTATCTTTTGCTGAAGTTTTGACGAAACATTGGTTTCATTGCTGAGCTTCAGGCTGAACAAATAATTAAGCTCAAGTTCACTTAATTAATTAAGAAAATTTGAACTACTTCATGTTAGAATTTTGACACAGCATCAAAGCAGGACAGGTTTACCCACTCTCTGTATGAACTACTTCTGTTGCATAGCAAAACCTACAAAAATAACAATATTCATACAATTTAATAACTGCCACTCTATTACATGCATTTTGGCTTGAGCAAATAGCATGATGCATCTGCTACCTCAAATAACAATACTTATGTTTTGATATCACTGGGTCAGATAAATCCAGATATTCAACTGGAGGAAGAGACTAATAAATAAGGAGAACTTTCTGTAGACGTAAAAATGCCTTTAATAAAACCTCATCTCTAGACCCAATGTATAGAATATTCTGTATGGAGACATTGTTTCTGGTATGTCACAGTTTTTACTTCGAGGCTTCCACAACCCTCCAGCGGAAGTAAGGCCACCATAAACCCCACGCAGGACGCCCTATGCATATAAATGAAAACTATATTGCTTTTCCTATTGTTTTCATTCCTTGTAATTCAGCTTCTAATAGAGCGCCAATGTGTTTTTCATGGATAATATCTTTCACCAAGTTTGTATATTCAACCATTAGTCTTTTGCATTAATGCTGTATCAATAATTCGTCAAGATGTCTCAATATCTTCATGTCAGTGGCTACCAGGCTACCAGCTCGGTGTAGAGACTGGTTGCCTGTAATACTCCAACTGTATCAGGAGAATAGGTCCTGAACTGTTGCTACTTGGATTCATTCATTTCTTTTCTTTGTCTTGCGTAAACAAATAATTTCCCATTTCTCTTTAAGATTTGATGCTTCTTAAGAAATGGATTTGACATTTCTTGCTATGATCACAGGGTCGGTCGTATATCCTTGAGTAGCACTGGAATTAACCCTGTAAATTGATGATGAAAGGAGTTCTTGTGCCCTTAAGTAGGCTTGCTTTAAAATCTTTGTAGTTTCATGTTTGTGGAAAAAAAAGTTATCAATCAAAAAGGGAAGAAAAAAACAAAAAATTGCTAGAGTTAAAAACATTGGAAAAAAACTATGATGTCTCCATGTAAAAGTTATCAGAAGAAATTTTCAAAAAAAGAATGGAGAAAAGGAGCAAAAAAGAAAAAAAGAAAAAAGAAAAAAATGAAAAAAGGAGAGAATGCGAAGCAAAATCCCTCAAATGTTACGTTATGCTAATAGGGTACTTGTTGTACTTTCAAAGCAAGTCATGTCATGTAGTTGTAATGTTAAAATTCCTCGAGACTCGGGCTATTTAGCAAGAAGGCATATCGTATTGCATTTAAAGTGTGGAGGCTTGTCGTTGCAGTATCAATCTCAGTGGCCAAGTTTGATTGTTGATAGCGCTGGTGGACATCATACCTCATATCTGAGACTGATTTGGTGAGGTGTAATTACTCTCATGAGACCTTATTATAGTTTGTCTCATTTTTGCCCAGATCAATATCACAAAAACATTTGGGCAATTTCCTTTTACTCATGAACACCCTTTCTATACCAAAAAAAAATATAATACTATGGTATTTTTCTGATTTGATTTTGAAAATTAATATATCATATCGTATTTGATGTATTATTTAGGATCTTAATTAATGTGGATATTTCTTTACTGTTTCTCTTCAGCCAAATCTTAGCATGGCTCTTCATTCTCATCGTGTGTAAACTTTATTATTACTATTTAACTTCTTCAAGGCCTCGCAAGAAAAAGAAAACAGAGGAATAGATATTCATGTCAGAAAATTTTCCTTCCTCTGGATGCTGTGACATTGCCTAATATGACGTCTGCTTTTTACATTCGCCAAAAGGACAAAAGTAATTTTCGTATTAGATTGTATCAGAACTTTAAACCCTTGTGTTAGTGGAAGGTGATGGAATAAGATTCAGCAAAAAAAAATTTTGGGGGGTAAATAGATTCAGCAACCCATGAACCCTATGAAGATTCCTAGGAACTATTGGGAACACCAGAGGTTATGAATTAACTAACATCGTATTCTTCATTGTACATGTTAGATTTATCTTGTCTAGAAACAATGTTCTTTGCCAATGTGACAGGAGGAAAGCCCCAATTCAATACCATATGGATTATATTTAGTGCATTTTGTTGATTCTGATTAATAAAGAGCTATTCTGCAGGATTTTGACCTTATGTGAGCTCCATGCCTGAAAATTTTGTTGTATAATGATGATATGGTCTCATATATTAGGAATATTGTGTGATTTCAATTTTTGGAAGAAGTAATTAGATAACTTGATCTTTTGATTGATGCATTATTCGACTAGCCATTCATTAACCTATATTACAGGTTGATTATGCATGCACTCCAGAAGAAGTACAGCAGCATTTCCAATCATGTGGAACGGTGAACCGTGTAACTATTTTGACTGATAAGTTTGGGCAGCCAAAAGGTTTTGCATACGTTGAATTTCTTGAACAAGAAGCTGTTCAAGAAGCCCTTCAGCTGAATGAATCTGAACTTCATGGACGTCAATTGAAGGTGATATTCCTGCAAACCTTCTTTTTCCCTTTGTTCTGGATGAAATAATTTTGCTAATATATAATTTTCATTACTAGTATTAAACTTTTGTTGAATTTGTTTAGTGTGATAAGAATCTTATAAGCCTAAATGTAGGTTATGGGACAAGTAGGCCCAGCAATGAATGGGTTTTACCCTATCCACCCAGACCCTTAAAATACCAAGTGGGTTTGGACCCCTGTTGAGGGGGTTTGGGTCTAGACTCAGAGTCTCAGATCCAATACTAATAGTCTGGGTCAGGCCCCGAGTAGACCCGTTTTTGTGCCAGGTTGATTAGTTTGTGCTAGATCAATAGGTTTAGTGTCTACCCGACTTTTTTTAGCCTGTCGAATTGTTTTATGTCGGGTCAGGTCTGATCCGAGTCACCTGTTTTATATTGGGGAGAACCGTTTGTGTCCAAAGATCTTATTTTGTTGTTGGTGTTTTTTTTTCTGGTGGTCAGATATGTGTTGGTGCATTTGCAACTTATCGGTTTACCTTTGTCTCGTAAATTTACAGGTTAGTGCAAAAAGGACCAATGTACCCGGGATGAAACAGTTTCGTGGAAGGCGATTCAATCCTTACATGACAGTGGGATTCAGGAGGCCCTACGTACCCCCTTATTTCTATTCTCCCTATGGCTACGGGTGAGGTTTACTGTTCTTCTCTTTGACCACTTAATCAATCATGAACAGAACTATCATTAAACTGATGTATGTTTTAAACATTGATGCAGCAAGGTTCCGAGATTCAGGCGAGCATCACGCTATATGCCTTATTACTGAAATAATGCTTGCATTTGGTTGTGTCTCAGATGCAATTATTACTGAAATAATGCTTGCATTTGGTTGTGTCTCAGATGCAAAAAGCTTATTAAGTCGCTTTTAGAGATGGACCTATTTGGATCTATATGTGGTTTTTTTGTATAATTTGCGGTATTTGGTATGGACATTCTAAGGATTATTACATCACGTCATAAAGTCTTGGCTCTATTATAAAGCCATAAGAAGGCTTTCTTGGATTATGTTTTAGATTGAATCAATTGATGACTTTGATATTGATCGTGTTGGATATTTCTATTATTATTATTATTATTGTTTGTTGCATGAGCTTCTACAAGGATTCTGTGACTCAACCTGACCTGATCCTAATATATGTTTTGCTTCCGGTTGGGTTAGGCTGAAATTAGCGGGGATTAAATATGTTTTTAAATGGGTCTAGTAAAATAGGGTTAATGATGTGATTTGGACGCTCGACCCTTGTTTGATCCAATCCTTGTATGACCTGTTTTATTTATGAACCTGACTCAGCTTATTTCTTCACTAGTCATGTTTTTCACCCGTCCAAATCTTGTTCAAATTACCGTCTGTAAACTAAGTCATTTGATTACATGTGAAATGTGCTACAAACTTATTCATGGGTTATAAGTATTGTTATTATAATAGGTTAGCTAAGTGCTCCTTTTTTTTTTTCTTAATAATTTAAAGATGCATTTGCAAGCTCATTAAAATGAAAGATAAATTCAACACTCGAGTCTGATGTATCTAGGTTTTTTTGCTCTAACTATGGTGTCATCTGAACTTAGTTGATTCTATGCAGTGGCTTAACTGATAAAATCTCATAGTTATGTAAATAGATTTTTTTCGATTTGTTCGAGTTTACAGAGAATCTTATTGGGTTAAAATGGAATAAGTAAGATCAGACCAGGTCCATTTTTGCTGCATGATAAAATAATCCATATACAATTTCCTGGAGAAAATTACAATTGTGGCCGAGAAAATTGTGTGTATTGATAGATCGTTTCGTTTTGTATGGATTGTCTGATAATTTGGTAACATTTGTGATTTATTGTTTCCCAGTTCTATCATTCTACCCTCCTTCCACCGAATTTTATTATCAAGATTCTTGCTCATCAAATTTTCTTTTAAAGAGAATGTATCAATGTGTGTGGAGGGTTCAGCAAATAGAACTCCACATCATCATCACGAAAAAAATAAAAAATAAAAAATAGGCCAAGAACACTTTAAAGGATGTTTGCAAATGCTTTTAAAAAGTATTTTTTTGCTTTTTTTGTGCTTAAATTACTTTTATAGTGTTTGCCAGTAGGTGTCTCTGCTATTGCTTCTACAACTGAAAAACAGGTAAAAGCAAGTTGACAAGAAGTAGTTAAGGAGTTGATTCTTCCATTGCTTCTTCTAAGTGGTATTTTTGTAATAATTAAACTTGCGTTTTTTATATATTTACAAACACCTCCTGTTTTTGATATTTTTTACTTTTGCTTTAAACAACTGCTTTTGAGCTTCCAAAAGCATTTGCAAACACACCTTAAATGGTCCTTGATGGGCATGTATAATGCACGCGTAAGGAATTTGTAATGACATCGATAGAAATCGAGAAACCATTATTATTGTTATGCGACTCATTTCGCAATTTAGAAACGTTAAATTCTTAACGTTTAATTAGTTACATATAAAATACTCTCGGTCACTTTATAAAGTGATCCAAATATAACACTTCCTACCTACGTCCTTTTTTTTTTTTTTTTTTTTTTTACTTTTATCAAAAAAAAAAAAAAACCCTACGTCCTTTTTTTTTTTCTTCTCCCTTAAGTTTGAGCACATAATATTTGATTTTGATAAGAGTTTAAAAAATTAAATTTTTTTAATATTTTTGGAAAAACAATGTGAGGGAATAATAATTTTTATTGAAGGAGGAGTCTTCATTTAATGAATTTTGGGATATTACACAATACGCTGTCTCTTTCTCTTTGAGTGGCTTACCTTCAAATAGTAGTGAAAAATGGAAGGGCTGGAGAGGCTGGAACAAGTGCAAAGGACCATAGAATTGCTTCATTCTGTTGGAATTTCCGATTCTAACCCCAACTCCGAACGCTTCCTCGCTAATTTCACTTCCCTTCTGGTAATCACTTATTTATTACGCTTTATTATTATTATGATTAATTAATAATTAAACAAATTTTAATTTCATACTTTTGACGGCTGTGGGTTCTGTAATTGCTGTGATCATCTCAAAATTGAGCGTGCTTTTCTTTCCTTTTTTGACGCAAATGTGCTGAAGATGCAACAATGTGGTGAAGTTGACGTTTGTGCCAAGTGCGAATTGATTTCTAAACACATGTCAAAGGTTTGGAAATTGTTCACTCTTGCTTTCAGTTCTCTTCTTTTTCATTCCGAGGGTGCTAGATTGAGAATCTGATTTTTTTTTTCTAGATATCGAGTTTATGTATTGAGAGTGCATTGCAGTGTGGTACGGAAGGTAAGTTGCACATTTGATCACTTTCCTAAAGCTATCCCACTCGCAAATTCTTTGATTTTCTCTAGTTTGATATTTCTGCATTTCTAGATATCCCTTTATAGAGTCTCAGTGCATTTTCTCATGATAAGAGATTTATATATTCTGCACGTTGGTTCCATAACTTTGGTACTCCTAATAAGTCTGAAAAAGATTATTGTTTAAAATGTTGATAAGTTATGTTTTCTGCAATGGCATAATTTAGTCCTTCTTTTTATTAAGTGGCGCCATTCAAACAACGTATTCAAGATATCTTTTAATTGCATTTGTGAATGTCGAATTATTCATCCTATGAACAATAAAAATCTCATACTGCTGAACCGACCAAATAATGAAAGCCTAAAAAAAGCTTGGATTTCACTAAAATATGTTCTCAATCAGATGCCCCTAATGCATTCTCCAAATCCATGATTTCCCCTTCTTCGCCTGCCAAATTTCGAGAATGTTGAAAATGCTGTTTAAATATCAGGATATTTCAAATATGTAAAGCTAATACAATGTATAGACTGCTGTTCTGAAACTTGGGCTTTTGCAGATTGCCCCCAACTTGAGATGGCTGCACAACTTTATTATGATGATGAAACAAATCTAGATACTTCACAAAATTATTGTGATGATGTGGCTATGATTGGGATGGATGCAATGATACGTTCAAATTCAACCCTAGAGGATTTTGTAAGAAGTATTGTGATTCATCTTGGTGATTGATTTTTGTTATGCAAGCTATTTTCATGTATGGAAGTTTCTATGCTTCTTCTGTTCCAAAAAAAAAAAAAAAGGTTTCTATGCTTATTTTAGCTCATGCCACTTAAAACTTACTTACGTTTCATGTTATTAAATGTGTTGTTACTAATTCTTTGGAGGGTTAATCTTCTTCTTGATTGATTTATGATGCTTATCATTTGAGCTTTCTGCTTGATATGTATATCTGGTTTGGTGCATCAGTGATGTTGATGTCTCATCGTTTTAATTTAACAGTGCAGGTCATATTTTATGTTTCACAAAATGGAAGCAAACCAGCCGCAGTCAATTTTCAGATACTTACCTATGCTGTCATTCATAGAAAGTTATATTTATCAGGTGAGCTGTATTATAAATAGCAAGATATTACACAAACTTTGTCAAATAGGGAATTTGGTATCACTGACCGTAGTTATTTGTGCCCTTATTGTGGAAAAAGATTCAGACAGGAGTAGTAAAACACGCTATTTTACTAATATCGTGAATTAAAGTCACACGGTATTGCTAGTGAAAAAAATGCTTTCCTGACACTGAAAAAACCACAAGGCCTGTTTGCATAAAATTGTTCTTAAATATTAACTTTACTCTGTTGCTGTCTTGAATAGTTAAAAAAAATGGAGATTAGCTACCAATTGGAATTCATTCTTGGACCCTAACTTTTACATGGTTTTGGTGATGCAGTTGGATGGTTTAAATGAGAAACTATTGGAGTTGCCAAAGGGTGGAGGTCCAATTTGTAATACAGAGTTTGAGGTAACAGGACTCAGTAGAAACTGTTTTAAGTTTCCAACTAGTATCTGATTCACTCTTTCATTTTTGAGGGAAGTGCAGGTGGGCGATCCAAACCTAGATGCTAAATCTCTAAGAACGTTCAAAAGGGATCCCTTTAGGCCACTCTTTATTGTATTAGAAAGCCAAGGGCTTTTGACTGCAAGGTTCAGGATTTCATTTGTCATCCATTTCATGCTATTTCTATTTCTTCTCTAGTGGAAAACTTGGACTTTGAAGCATGACCTCTAAATTTTTGTTCTTTAATCAGGATATCTGAAGAGTTGAGATTCGGAGAAGAATATTGGGCTCTGGAAAGAAAGCTATGTTGTGCACTGGTGAGTAACAAAGAGGTATGCTTTATATCCATTGCCTCCTAAGAGAAAAATGTTCATCTTTAAAAATTATTAAAGATTTTTTTAGTAATTCCTCAAGATATATATAAAGCAATCACATTTATTGTCTAAGATGATGTAATTTTTCAACTAGAGCATTTTTTTTTTTTTGATGAAAAAATAGTAGTTTACTCGTATCTGAGCGGAGATATTTTTGCATAGATATTCATTGAAGATGCGACAAGGGCTATCCATCTGAAATCCTTTGATTATCGAGTGCTGAACCTTCTACTATATCAACTAAGAGGAGAAAAGGTATCTTCATTACACAGTACAACATGCTGTCATTTGAGAAATCCAAAGTAGTCTTGTCAATGATTCATTTGTTTTGTTAATTTCAAAAAGTATGTAAGACAGAAATTTGTATACTGTGGGCTGAATTAGTCTTCACTGCTTAACACCTTATATAATTTATTACATGACACCACACCATGCTCTTTGCAAACAATTATACATTAAAGTGAAGGTAAGGTCACTGTTACCAAACTATTGCTAAGTTTATTAACAGTATATGATGCATTTTTATCTCACGATATCAGCTGAAATCACCATTCAACTGTGTATAAATTTAATTTAATGTAATGGAGAAAAAAAACAATGTTTTGGTAAATGGTATTGTAACAGCTGGTGATGTTTCTTTATGGATTGACTCTATGCTATATAACTCAAAACAAATGTCTTTATATGTGGTGTGGTACAGTTATTTCGGACTTAATTACCTTGGAACTTTTTTTTAAGGTAAATGAATTGCATATGGAATTTCTTTCAATCTCAGAATTGCTTGTGGAAGTATCAGATGACCTGTAAGTGATTCTTCTTCCTAATTACTGGTACATTGTCTCTCCTTCAATATGAGAAAATAGCCTAATAGATTACCATAAACCTATGATATAATATATAAAATCCTAATTAGTTGAAAGTTGCTTCTTGCATATCTTTTTTGCCTTTTGGTTCCTGGATCGGGATTTGTAAGCATGTTATGTTTTTGTTTCACAGCTGTATTCCCTTCCATGCTTTAATCTTTGTATTTAATTCACTAATTCAATTTGCAAAGAGGTAGGAGAGTTTTGCCATTTCATTATGCATGTGGGAAGCATAAATTGATATTTTAACGATGGATGACCGGATTATGTTGCAGGTTTGATTACGAGGTGACTCTCTCTCTGTGTGTGTGTGTGTGTTAGAGAGAGAGAGTTGTATTTATGTATACGTTTTGTTTGTTATTGGTAGGACGACGTTGTGGAGAACAATTTCAATGTTTTGCGCATGTTTGTTAAGTATTATGGAGCTTCTGCAGCACCAGTCATGTTGGTGAGTGTTGAATGGCGATTGATCCCATCTATGGTTCAAAAGCTTCTTTGGTTTTAAATCAAAGATATTGTTTGTTCCTCTAGGCAAAATTTATAACTGAAGCTGAAGAAAAGTATGATCAATTATTGAAGGCATTAGGTCCTGAACTGTCTGAAAAGTACCAGAAAAGATGTGAAGAAGCTACCAGAGAAGGTAGACTATGACCTGCTAACAATTCTATCGAGCTTTTGGCTAATAACTGTCTTAATATTCTTCGAACATGTTTTCTCTAAAATGTTAAAGACTTGTGATTTGAATAATCCTTTAGGTGGGAAGACATGTGGCCCCTCTCTTGGCTCATGGCATGTACCTCCAGTGATTGAAGACGAGACTGCTTATCGAACGAGATTTTCTACTTAATGCTCCATAAGTTGTAGCACATGGCTGACGGAGAATGGTATTCGCTTCAAACTACTCATTTAGCCCTTCAGTTCCACCCTCGTGCATTTATCCAGATGAATTTAGAACATCACTTTAAATGTTTAACTAAATATTATTTCTATATTTGGTCATGGATACACCTTTTTCTTCTTCTGTTTCTGATAAATGGTCATGGATACACTTTATTCTCAAGTATAGATGTCAAATATCAGTTCAATTCCACCTAAAGATATACTAGTATAAAATATAAATCAACAATTGAACAAGGAATTAGGCATACATTCCTTTTAGGTAAAAGTACTCTTGGTCCCTGATCTCAAAAAAAGAAAAAAGAAAAAGCTGTTGGTCCCTTCATACTTAGACTATTTTTTATTTTAATTCATAACCGTTTTATATTGACACTTAACCTCTAGAGCATCAATTGTTGCCGTTAGATCAAAAAAAAATATTTTTTCAAAAATAGCCTTGTTATTAAATGCTTATTTTATATTTCATTTTCTAATTATTCTAAATAAGTACAATAATTAATAAGTTTCTATAATTAATTCGTTTAAGATCTTCTTCTTTCTCCACAACTTCAACAATGGAAACCTTCCACCAACATCAGTACGCCATTCACCGAACTGGAAAGTTAAATAAATAAAAACTCTTTGTTTTTTTCTTTCAATCTTCTCTAATTTGTTCCTTACTTTAGTTGAGTTTGAGCGATGAAAACTAAGAAGACTCAAGAGGTAAAGTAGACTGAAAATTAACCAAAAATTACATAACGACGAAGAGTTCCCCAAAGCAAAAATTAAGATTTGCAGGTCGTCGTGAAAGAAATGAAGAGAAAGAATAGTTTCTTTTCTGGTTAAAACATTTTGAACTACAAATTGCAACACTGCTCACTGGTATAGAGAGAATATTGATGGAGTATTAAACCAAATAAAAAGGAGGAAGAAGAATATTAGTTGAAGAACCCTAAAAAAAATATACTATTAGTTAGAAGCAATGTGAAGAATCGTGATGTATTGATGTCATGATGAGTTTGAGAGAGAGAGAGAGAGAGAGAAAGGATAATTAAGATGAGAGAGTGAAAAAAACAATAATTAAGGTAATTATGATATTATACCAATAGAAATCTACTTTTAAGGACATACTAATAATTTCTGCTTTGACAATATCACTAGCCCTTTTCAAATGTTTGCAACGTATGACACTCGACTTTTCTGCGGTGGTTAGAAAATTAATTTAGAAACAATCAAAAGATTATGATTAGAGGCTAATAAAGTGCAACAAATTTTTGGTCACAAAGTGGAACATATCCACTGCCGTATGGCTAAAATATGCTAAAAAACCTGCAACAATTTAAAAGTGCAAAAAAGCTCCAACTTGAGGGGGAAAGTAAGACACTTTGCCAACTTTTTATTCCTTATATAACACATAAAAATACATCACTAGGCATTGAAATCATACACAACAACGCAAACACAAGCATACTTTTTCCTAACATATTTATATCTTGAAAGCTTGCAAACTTACATCAATTACAAGCACACGGTCACATAGAGAAGAAAAGCATCATCCTCAGCTCTTAAGCAACACTATTCATACCACCTTACGGAGACTGAGGCCAATCATAACCAGCATCTACAGCATCAACATCATCATAGAACCACATTTCAACATCGTCATCATCATCATCGACTGGATGTTCATCTTCCCAATAATCATCCAATATTTCATCGTCCATAATATCACCCGCGACAAAATCCCAAGCTAGGTATCCCGAAGAGCCCGAATTATCCGAGCAATTATCACAATATCCTTTGTAGTAACAATCCACGATAAGTGGGCCCACTAATTTCAATTTCGGAATTTTTTTCATAAATCTCTCGTCTAAATTTACATTCCAACACCCTCGAACATCTAGTAACTCAAGTTGCTTGCAATTTTCTAGAATCTTGATCACACTTGACGTGTCCACGAGCAAGTAGGCGATTTCAAGATGTTTTAGTTTTGGCATTGTAGTGGCAATTGCAAGGGCTTCGTCATTTTGGGAGAGCTTGTCGATTACTTCAAGCGGGTGCATTACCCGCCTTAAAGTAGTGATCAATTTGCAGTGCTTTCCTATCGCTTCAAGTGCTTGAGCTCCTATATTTATGCAATAGCTCAAATCTAGATATGTGAGAGTCGATAGTTTTCCGGCAACCTTCTCGATAATTGCATCTTTTATTTCACTTCTTGGCAGTCGTAAAGTTTGTAGAGATTGAGCACTTGGAACCAAGAAGAATCGTATAAGAACCACATTGTGAAAGTAAAAGATAAAATCTCAAATAAGTGAAAGATCCATAACAGTATATACTAAGATATAGTAATACTTACTGATTTGCGATGAACAAAATGGTTTGGTCAGTGGTAAGACCAGAAACTGCGAGTTTTCGAAGAGAACCGCAGCTTCTTGTTATGAGCATTTGAAGCATTTGTTCGACAATTTGAGGCTTTGAATCTCTGCTCCATTCCTCAATGTCTATCTCTTGCCAGCAATAAGGGCCGTTAACTGCTCTTTCCCATGACTTGCAAACTCTCGGTACTACAGTTAACACTTCCTTTAGTGAAAGATTCTTGAATATTAGCCCAAGCGCATCTGGTAATAATTCATCCCATTTCAGAAAACCATGTTCCATTTTTTGCTTTTTTTTTTTTAATTTTTTCTTTCTATTTTTGTGATGCCGAGTTGGTAAACAAACTGTAGGAAGAAGAATAGGGTATCGGGTTAGTAGCAAGATGATTTTGTAAAATCAAGACATAGACTTCATTAATGGGTGTATATGAATTGGTCCCTTAAGTTGGAATTCAATATAAAACAGCATTTAAATGAGAAAGAATCCATCTCAATTTCCCAGGAGAAATCTGATTGAGACTAAACAAAAAGTAAATAACTCCCAAATGAAAAGGAACACCAAAACTAAACATCAAAGGAAGATAATAATAATGAAAATAAAACAAGAAAGGAAATGAAAGAACCTTAATAAGCACGTGAACAAACTGCAGCTCTTTTTAAAGAATTTCTGAAATTTTGCAACATAAACATAACAATGGAACCAGATTTAGTATAAGAAGCACCCAAATCAGAAGAGGAAAATAGGTATCTTGAATTGGTATATAGCAAATCAAGGGGAAAATAGGTATATTGAATTGCGCCGTCATGATTATACAAACATATGTTTGAAGAAATGTGTAGATCAGCCATAACCAGGTAGAAAAAACAAATCTTGACAATCTTATTTAAATACACAAAAGGGCAAGGAGTTTTTTTTCCCAAAATACACAAACTAACACACCCTTAATTTGGAAAGCTTGCTCATTTCAATTGAAATTTGCACCACAAACCCATAATTACAAAATGTGATCTTTACTCTTCAGATTGTCTCATCTCATAAGATAAGAGGCCAGGGCCCCCCTAAAAAAGAAGAAAAAAAAAGTGCAGAGAAAATTACCTTGGCTTTTCTAGTACCCTTGGATCTATGAAAACACACCGATTTATCCGCCTGAAATGAAGGGTCCTGGAGAATTCTTTCTTTCTAAGGAGAGAGAAAGAGAGTGATAAAAAGTGAAAAAAGCTATCTAGAAGAAGAAAACAAGAAGAGAAGCAAAAGCGATATCGTATATTGCGTCTGTATGTGTTGAAGAAACATACACAAACCTTTTCTTGGATTCCTTTTATCTTTTTTTTTTCTTTCCTTGAGGTGAAACTGAAAAAATGGGAAACGACATTAATTATGGTGGTAACTTGGGCAACTGGTGTTTATTTATTGCAACGCGCACTAATTAATTAATGTTCTACATGTTTCTTAAATGAGTTAATGTAATTTTCACTGGAAAAAGCTTTGGGTAAAAAGAGGTGAGATGGGATGCTTCTACACTTAAGTATTCTTTTACTAATAATTTGGAAAGGTGACGTGTCATGTACATACTATAGTAATTAATTGTTGGGAGTGTTTATCGGAAAGCTAATTGATGTGAAATGAGTTGATTTATAACTTCTTTTTGGTAAAAGTTGTTGTTTTAAAATTGTAATTCATATAGTACTATTACTTTTTAAACCACATGCGTGCATGGTGCAGCTAAGACATTATTTCATTGGAGTTAGTATAAAATGAGAGAGTACAATTTTTTAAGGAGAGTGTTATAATAAATTTAAGCACAATAAAAAGTTATTAAATAAACGATTTAAGCACAATTGCAATGAAAATTTAAACTCAAAATAATTAGCTAGATTAAGACTTACAAACTTTACAAGTATCAACATCGATTTGTCAACAAGTGCTACGGCCTTATGTTTGTATTATTCGAAATTGTATTAAATACACGATTACTTTCTATATGTGTAATCATATTATCATTTGACCATTCCATTTTCATCCATTTCCTCAACTATTTTTAATATACTTTATAGTAAAGAAAGTTCTTCTCATGGTTGTAATACCTGGCAAAATCAGTGTCAATTTTAAAAGCAAATATACGAGATGATACAAAATATTTATTTCAACTAATTTCCTAACAAGACCGTCAATTTCTTTCAATTTTGAGAACTCCTTATCCAGTCGCATGTCAACAATGTAGTTTTCAAGGGAAGTTTAGATTATGTACGGGTGCATTATCCTAATGACACGTGTCTTTGTTTTTGTTGTGACCTAACATTGACAAAGTATATTTTTAAAAAATAAAATAAAACTGGGCACGTGTTATTATGAGAATGCATCCATGCATTACATGTCTTGTAGCCTGCGTAACAAGTGTTGAGATATCCACGGTAGAACTCGAATGGATAAAACTTGGTCAAATCTATCATACTTTCTTTACTTAAAGAAGAAGAATTATCCGTATTTAAGTTAGTAAATTTGAATTATGTAAACCGGCAATTCAGTTCTTGAAAAGTTGCATGTCAACCACTTTATTAATAATTTCTACTTGTGAAAGAAGTCCATTAGTAGTGATTTTCTGAGCTCTTCATCACTCAATGTGCCAAAGGATTCATTACAGGAAATTAACTAAACTACATCACTTGATTTTAGTAGGAGTGATTTACCTCTAGATGATACTACTGAATCGCAACTTCGAAAAAGTGCTAAGGAAATGTACTCCTAAACGTCATTATGAGATTGAAGGACATGCCTTAATGATTTCTTTGATAATCCAGAAAAATTGCATTTATAATCCAGAATTTAGGGGAAAATAATCATTGCAGAGAAAAAGAAATATTATACACTCCAATATCATCCGACAAAAGTTTTAGAATCACTAATAATTAAAGCCTACTTAAGTAGAATAATCTTAAGCTTACAACTAAACAATGAAGTATAATATTTTGCATCCCGTACCCGTACCTTTAAATAAATTTAATCTACCTTTTGGCTATCTCCATTGCTGTTATACTTAGGATGATCTTTGGTTGAAAGACATAGGAATGATTTCAAATAGCTATAAAATTCCTTTGGTTTTTCCAAATTAATCGCATGCCCAGCTTTCTTTAAGACCACTAATTCTGCATTGTGTTCCATATGTCTGTAATGTGAAAGGAATATACAACAACAACTTCAGAAAGACAATATATACTGTATTAATTCATTTCCTAATAAATTGTGCAAAAAAGGAAGAAAAATACTACTACTACTACTACTATTCATTTTAGATTTACCTTTGTAATCTATGAGCCAATTCCAACGGGAAGATCTGGTCATTTTCTCCCCAAATAATCATTGTGGGCTACATGAAAATATATGTATACACTTTTAGACAATGTTTACAAGAAATGAAGAGAACGGATAAAAGAGTCGTAAATGCAAAGATAGGTACCTGAGTAATTTTAGGCAGGTTTGAAAGCTTTCTATCCTTGTGTAACGCGTAGATCAACTCTTTTCTTTCTTGTAAATTTTCGGTACACATTACCTACAGAAAACATTCATAAACAATATTCAACAATCTAGTCACATAATTGGAGGATCATTAATTAATGGATGGCCACAACCTATATCGATCAATATATCCGCGTGAGAGTTATGACTTCCTCATATCTATCTATAAAAATGATCAAATTCCCTCCTAAGTTGACCATGTAATCGATAGAAACTTGGAAATGGCACAGAGAAAATCAGGTCTAAGACCTGAATACCACTCAAAAACCAAAAAAAAAATTCTCTCTCTAAAGTACTCTAGCAATTAGCATGATTATTGTCGATTCCATTAGTGTCTTAGAATAGAAACGAACATTTCCAAATTCAAAATTGGGTTTACTACCCGTTCTAAACATCATTCAAAATTAAACCAATTAAGATCTTAAAGTCATAGATCATCAACATATAGTATATATATTTTTTATTTAGAAACACAAATAGTATTTAAATAACTTACATCAATAAAATCGGAGAGAAAGCAAGAAGGCACATTCTTAATGGGGGGCTTATAAAAAGAAAGCTTCAACAATTCCTTCAACTTTTGTGGCGTCTGAGCCAACAAAACACTAATGGCCTCATCCACACTCTTCACACTAAACAAACCATCTTCCATATCTTTGTCCTCCAAACAAACCCCAGCACACCCAATCACCACCTTCTCCACCGCATCGGGAAACTGCGCCGCCATGCTGTAAGCCACAAATCCACCGTAACTCAAACCCACCAAACTCATCTTACAAACACCCGCAGCCTCCATCGCCTTCATCAAGCACTGGGCCTGAAATGACTCGCTCCGCTCCGGTCTGGTCGTGTAGGATTCGCCAAAAAACAGCAAGTCCGGCACGTAGACGTTGAATTTGGAGGAGAGGGGTGAAACGAAGTCGTTCCATTGCCACATTGCGTTGGCCCCGATTCCATGGATTAGAAGCAAAGTGGGCTTATTGGGCTTGTGGGTTTTGGGGGCCCAGTAGTGAATGAAGGTCCCGTCGCCGATGTCTGCGGTGGTGGACTTGAGGCCTGAAGTTGAGAAGGAGTATTTGTAGCACCAGTCTCTTGAGGATGTGAAGCTAAAACACTTGTTCGCCATTTATTATAAATTATTTCTTTGATTAACAATTATTGTTGTTGTTGTTGGGGAATTTATTTTTTTGAAGAGAAGAGATGAAGAGTGAGTGTATTTCTACTAATAACTCCAGGCCATTAATTTTAGCCTAATGGTTATTGGTCCAAATGTCAAGGACTAGTTTGGTTGAATACATTATAGAGACATGGGTCCCTTCTTCCTCTTACCCGAAAATTCATAACTTGTATAAAATTTATTACATCATCTATTTTTTAAGTATGGCATTCTCATAATTGTATAGATTTTATGATTTAAAAAAAAATGGTGCGCTAAGTATATTTTTGGAGGTGTTTGGTGGGTTTATTAGGCGTGATTGGGCTAGGTTGACCAACTTAAATGTAAATATTGTGACTTTATGTTTAGTATTTTAGTTGTAAGGACATAAATCAAGATCAACCCAAAAACATAAATCAAGATGAACCCAAGTTATGTAGTCTAACCCTATATTAATGAATAATAATTATAATCTTCAGCCGATAGATTGTCAGCCCAAAATCAGAATTATCATTTTCACTCTCACTAAACCATTGGTATTTACTGCTTGTTTTTTTGAAAAAAACAAGAAAATGAATATAAGGGAAAAACTTAAAATGTAAAATCACATTGAGTTTTATAATTTATCATGAAAAAACATTTATCTACTAGACAAACATTATAATCTTTCCTAGTCAATCTAATATGACATTTTCTCATCACTTTTACCAAACACCTCCTTAGTGTATTGATTTATGAAAGTTTCAAGCTAATATATTGTTCTATAAACACGTGTAATCTGATTTCAACGTTTTCTTTTAAAGTCCAGTAGTGTTAGGTCAGCGAATTAGTACACTTTCTATTAGTAGCAAATGTTTATTTAAGTTAATGTTGATTGACCAATATATGTTGTCAATTGGGTGAATTTCAATCATAATTTTACCTGATTTATTAGAATTTTAATTTTGATTAGAGATTTGATGGATCTCATTCGATTATAACAATTTGTAATTTGAAGTCGATCTGATCCGTGAAAGATCTATATCCAACAATAAATTAAAAAATTATATATATACATAATGTTTTGTTGAAATAAGTAACATTGCACCACATCATCCGTGCAGCGATTACACAAAATAAATTATCGGTGTTGAGAATATGTATGTTTCTTTTAATCGATTCAATATTAACAATGATCCGTGCTTGATTTTACATTTATTTTGATATAGTTACTCATAAATTATCAACTCGCCAACCCGTCCGCACCCGACCAAGCAGAATAGTGCAGTTTGAATACATGATAAAGACGTTGCAATTTGCTAATTTAACAACCTACTTGTGTTGGATTGCTTTTTCTATAAATGTTCACCCTGGGTAGCTCTAACAAACTTCCCACCTCAGTTACATCGGGACTAATTTAAATTATCTAAATTGTGAACAATAAACTTTATATTATAATAACCGACAATCTGATATTTTGTGTGTTAGTTAGACTCAATATACCAGATCATTTACTATGTAAAATAAATGACACCGCACAGTAAAAAAAATTAGTGCAAACAATTGCCATGCAGATTCTCAAGTAAAATAAGAAAAGCCGATTTATTAAGTTAAACAAAATAATAAATAAAAGCATGACTTTTAGTAATCAGCGGGCCAATGGGTTCTCTAGGGCCTTCCTTGGGTCAATTTTGGCCCAAGATTTTAGTCCCCGAAACGGGCCAAACATCCCCCCAATCGCTTTCCGCCTGACACTTGTTTGGGTGGAGGCCCAAGAAACATTGTTGAATTTCAACAGAATTTTATGCAGGTGTGGCCCTATAATGGCAGGGAAGTCCATATGGCATGGGCACATGATCTCCTTCAAATTTGAGCATATGAATTAATATAAACAATGTATATATGTTAGTAGCATATGAGGGATTTACGTTCGATGATGTAGATATGCACATATTTTTTAGCATGTGGATGGATCTGTGGAAAATAGGCTACTTCCGTATATGTGATTTAGTCTCGATAATTAGTAGCACCAAACATGTAGAAGAAGGGAAGAATTAATCAATTAATCACAATATCTTTCGGGTAATCAACGTCGGATGTATATATTATCCATAAGATTCCCTTGGATCGACCGTATCCTTTATTTCAAACAGTTAGACCTATAATTCGAGTTGGATTGACGGGGCTTTAATTAATTTGGTCCAGCTGGACAATAAAATATATATTGAGATTATTTCCTTATAAGTTCTGAGGCAAGAATGGATTAATTATTAAAAACTGATAAAATTAAGGAGAGTGGAGAATTAATCTTGCAAAAGTCAATCGAATTGCACATGCATGGAATATATATTTCATTACAAAAATTTACATGCACAGAGATAATAACAAAGATTTGATTTCATGCCATTACCACCGTCTTTAATCCTCGTTGCCTCTTTACCCACATGCGGATGAGTTGGAATAGATTCTTTTAAATTCCATGTAGCTAGTAATGTTCATTTCTTTTAAGGCCTTTTTTGTTTTGTTAGGCAAAATTAAAAGATATCTTTATTTCATCAAAAAAAATTCGAGTTGTAGCATTTCCGCAAAGAATCATGTAGCAGCTAGCAGATTCTATAATTTTCCAAGTGAAACTTCAAAAGTTCATTTTCTTTCTTCTATAGCCAAACTTGACACCTACTTGCTACTTGTATTGTATCAAATTAATACCCATTGCAAATATCAGTGTCCATGTTCTTGTGTGTGCAGAATTGTTGGAGGAGTTAGCAAATTACCCCCTTTTCAATTTCATTGATTTGGTGATTTTGTGTTTGAATATGTGCGGCTAAGTTGATGTGAACTAGGAACATATGGATCTTAGGTATTGAAATTATGTGTTCGTGATTGGGCTAGATCTTAAATGTCTAAATTGTTGATTATTTGGGCTAATTAGTCAAATTTAATTTGATTGTGCTAAATTTCACTAGAACTTTAATCATAACCTGAAAATCATAGAATCGAGATATTTAGATAATCGATCAATTCACATGCCGTAAGTCTCAATCGGGATGTCTCCATGATTTGTTGCCATGATGAGGACATGCTATAATTGACTCCTTGGTCATCTCTCGACTGACGGGATATTGTGATTATCTTTGGATCTTTCGAGATCTTAGGGGATCTTTGAGCTCAAAGATCTCACCGATTTGGGCGTTTGTAAGGTTAAGTTTAACCACAATGACAATAAATTGATCAGTTCCTGTTTGGATCAAATATTCTCGCATAAAAACTAAATTGAACTCAACGATTTTTTACTAGTCGAGCATAAAACGAATATCGAGTTGTATGATTTGTTTTTAGCCCTGCATAGTCTAGTAGAACTATATTTATCCAAAACTAGTATGACTCATATTTCATTATTCGGACATCGGAGAATATGACGTGTTTATTTTTATATATAAATTATTTCTCCAATTATTCTCTTATGTAAAATAACACTTCAAATTCTAGAAAACAATGTCTTAAGGAGAAAATATAGAAATACCAAAACTTTGGGCCTATTATGAAAATAGTTTGACTCAGTCCGGGCTCAAATTGGACCAAAGCCCATTTTAAAATGAGGTCGGGCAGGTTTTGGCTCAAACCAAACTTTCAGTCAAGATGGAGATATACCGCAACTTACTTAATACCTATAAAAGTACTTGTTTCACATATATCACTTAATTATATGAAATTTTTATCTCAAACCGAGTATGGTCGAACCTAAAATATTCACATGATTAGTGCAATACACTTATTTTGAAATTGGATGAAACTCTAAAGTTTAACTTTGAATTTTTCCTAAAATTTATCACCAATAAAATTTTATATGTGACACCTACAACCAATATTAAATCTAAACCGAAAGGAACCAGCCAAATCATTTTCATAATAGCTTTGGAAGTTTTAGTCAAACTAAACACAAAAAGAAACAAATTATGTTTAATAATACTATAACAATGAATAATTATTAAACATTGAGATAATTAAGTGGAAAGGGCCCCACAAGGAGCCTTGGAGGCTGACTGGGTGAAGAAGGGGTCCCATGGGATGGGATTATGGCAAGGTTAGGCAGGGCATGTGAGGTAGGATACCACCAGCTGGCTGTCTTTAAAATTCTCTCCCTTCCCTACCCGACAACTTTACCGCTTCCCTCCCTTTTTCCTGCTTAATTTTTCTCTACATTCCAAAGCTACGTAACGTAAATACGAAAAGTATAATTTAATTTATGTAAATATATATTTACCTCTTTTTTTTGTTCTTTTTAATTGTAATAAATATATATATTTTCCCTTGGATATATTGAGATCAATCAATGTGCCATATATCTCTCACGATTTAGAAATGATTTCCATCACCACAAACACCAAAAAATCTACTACGTGTTTCATAATTAATTATTATAATCACCAAAAGATTTATAAATAGGACAATATATGGATAATAAGATAAGTACTCTAAATGAACTTTAAACCCCCACCAGCATCTATTGTTGGGTGGTGGGAGTTGACACTTATTAACAAAGGGTCCACTAATCATCCATTCATTTAAATTCCTGTTATATATAATTTTACGATGAGAATTAGACTTGGGTTTTCTTTTTCCTTAAAAAAAAAAAAACTTACAATGATATTGGCATATAGTAATATTTTCCAAATAAGGTAAGGAATTTTGTCCATTTTGTCACTTATAGTAATTGTTATTATATAATAAAAAATCCTGATACATTTTTACAACGATCATATTCTAATTCGAGTGGAATTTTATATGTATTGCAAAACTTTTCTTCTATTAAATCGAAAAAAGAGGTTTTGACAAATTGTCTCCTATGTATGAGACTCCTTATAATATATGGGCAATTCAGCTAGCTGAGTAAGGTTGGCTCGTTTGGGGCCTAAATTTTCTACTTAAGCAAAGTTGGTTAAAATCAGTGGTTGAATAAGGTTGGCTCAAGTTGGTGTCGAACAAGGTTAATCTGGGTTGGGTCGACTTTTGGCACGAGATATTTGCTCATGTTGACTTATTATGTATTCATTTGATTTTAGATCGCCCATTTTGTATGTGTACATGTACGTGTCACTTTAGCACCACTAGATATGATATACCATACTCCATCTGTTTCATATTATTTATCGTTTTGGCAAAAAAATATTGTTTCATATTATTTGTCGTTTTAGAAGTTCAATGCAAAATTGACTCTTTCATGTTAATTGTCTAACTTTTAATTAAGTGAGGAGATAGGAAAAAATAATTATTACTTCAGTGAGGATATTTTTGAATTTTTATATTTAAATGATAATTATTTAATAGGTCTTTTAATCTCTATGTCATTACCCAAAATAACAAATAATATGAATTGGAGGGAGTATATACTTAAAAATAATCTATGTTAGTTAACTCAAGATAGTTTTCTAATAGTATATCTATCTTATAATCAAAAGATTCAAAACTAGCATCTTATATAAAATCCCTAAAAAATACTTTTTCAATTTTATATTTTAACACATCATTTCAAATTAAATAGATGGTGAAAAGACGGAAGGAGTTTTACATGTGTAGTAGTCTCCTCGTGCTGAATACAAAATGGCACAGGGGATTCCATACACCGATACACGTGGTTTGAGCTGTTTTTACCTCATTCTCGCCAGCAGACAACTCCTTTATACGTGTACAAAAATGTCCATCTTATCAATAAAATACATAAATACACGCAAAACAATGTTGTTTATGTTTAAGTTCTTGGAAAAAAGAATTGATTATTTTCGTAAGGGAGACGTACAATGTAGTGCAATAAAAAAGGATAAATATGTATTAGCGGTGTTGTAGCCTTATAGTAATCACTGACAAAGTTAAATTCTCAAGATTAAGAGGTCATGATTTTAATTTTCAGTAATGTGAATTTTTCTCTAGTTTAAATAAGTATTTGATAGTTGTTTATTATTTGCATTTCTTTATATTTAAATAATTATTGAAATGTTTTTATGATACAATGTGATGATAAATGTAATTAAGAAAAAAAGAGTTTTACGTAAGGAAGAAAACGGGAAATGCAACTGATTTTTGTGCAAAATAAGCAAAGCCGTTCGGAGCCCGCGAGGCACATTTTGGGAAAAAAGAAAGAGAGAATGTATACATTCATTCATTCCCTTCCCGTTATTTTTTCAATTTGTTTTTAGTTGATGTAAAGTGTCGTAAAAGTCGAGTGCAAATCTCAATCTAATTCCACACATGATCTTAGATTGTAGACATATAGGGTGTTAGATAATATCACAATAATAATTAAAAAAATAAAAAAAATTAAAGAATACCACAATAAATAAAAATAACATATGAAAAAAGAAGTCGTATTAAATACGATTTACTTAAAGTTGTTTTATATATCTTTATCTTATATTATTGGTATGCCTTGTGTAAGACTATTCATTGGGTCAGAACCAATCGAATCAAACATAAATTTCAGTTAACGAAGTTTCGGTTCTTAATTTGTGAAATAAATAACTGAGTATCTAAAATAAAATAGAGTATTGCTAGTCGCACAACCTACAACTGGTTGTGACTTTTTTTTTTATCATTCATATATTTTAATGTATATGAAAAAAATTAATTATATGACACATAAATATAATTATCAAGAAAATATAAACCTTGTTTGTAAATATTAAACCCTAAACCTGCTAAACAAATAGTAGATAATACAATTAACTTCAAGAGCCTGTACAAAGTGCTGTCAAATTTGGATTGTGATATAATATTTTCCAATAAAATAAACCGGTAAAGTAATGGACTCGCCAAAAGTTTCGTTTAAAATGGAAAATGAACGACATACTATTTGTTGACAAATCATTTAACCAATCCTGTTAATTAAGATTAACCTAATAAAGTTGGCTAAGTATTAGTAAATGGGAATGGAGTATAATTAAAGGTTTGGTATCCAATAGTGCCCTACAGTCGTAACTAGCTAGCTCGTCTGACCACTGACCGTTGGGATTGCTGGCTGGCGTGCCAGAATTCCAGTGAAGATCGAGAAAAAAAGCAAACCAACATTATAATACTACTACTATATAATAGTACTAATAAATTTAAAAAAAAAAAAAACTAGAAAAGAAATAAACATTCCAAGTAAAATTTGGTTTGTTTTATTTCTGAATAAAACATTGTTCAATTTTGATTTAAATTTTATTATAACTAGCTTAAAATTATGTTTGACGATTTAACTACTAAGCAAATCAAACTCGAACTAGTTTTTTCAAACAAGCTCGAAGATATTTTATCAACAACTAAAAAAATTGACTAATCAAATATAATAATTTATATGATAAAATAGAACTCAAAAGAACTTCATTAGATATATTTTTTTTTTTGATATTTTGATTCCTGTAACCTTCACATACAAAACACACAGTGGACGATGCTTCTCTTTCAATTCCGAATCCCACAAGGCCACAACTACTACCCTCCTTTTACTTTGTATAAACAATAGTAACAATCAGCTTAGTTTGCTGTCTTCTTTAACTTCTCTCTCTATTTTCTTTTCTGGTCCAAAAAACTAACACTCTTTCTGCTTCTGTTTCACCCTTTCTTACATTCATTTCATTGAAAATAATTTTAGCTTTTAGCTTGTAATTAATTAAAATGGAAGCTGGTAATTCTTGTGGGGAGGATTGTTGTGTGAAAGTGGCAGTTAACATAAGGCCTTTGATAGGCGATGAGAAACTTGAGGGTTGTAAAGATTGTGTGACCATTGTGCCTGGGAAATCTCAGGTACCCACCCTCAACATTCATCAATTTGTCCTTTTCTGCTGTGTTTGTTTGTGGGATTAATTCTTTGATTCTGGAAATTGATTTGGTTATGTCAAGATCTGTTCTTTGTGTGAATGTTGGTAATAATTTATTAAAAAAGGTTCCTACTTGCTGCTTGTAAAATTAGGATTTTTAGTGGAATTTAGTCCCAACAAAATTAAGAAAATGATTTTTTGACTGTTTTTGGGAAATCAATATTTGTTGCATTACTGGTTCATCAATTTTATCTCAAGTAAAATGCTTGACCAAAAAGCATTCCTTTTTAGTATGTGAAAACTTACTACTATTTTTCTTTTTTTCTTTTTTTTTTTGGTTGATGTTGTTGTTGAATTGCATGTTTATTTGCTCCTTGTTTCCGAATTTGTGAATTATTAAATGGTGACCCGGATGCATCTATAACACTAGATTCAATTGCTTTATTTTGCTTATAGTTAGTTTACAAGTTTCTTAATTTTTTTTTTTTTTGGCTTCTACTTTGACTTTTTCACCTATTCTGAGTTCTCTTCTTTCTTATGGAATGAATATATATCTTATTGCTATTGATTTTGGTTGTTGCTGCAGGTGCAAATTGGGACTCATTCATTTACATTTGATCATGTTTACGGTAGTACTGGCTCTCCCTCGACTGCCATGTATGAAGAATGCGTTTCTCCTCTCGTTGATGGCTTGTTTCAAGGATATAATGCTACTGTTCTTGCCTATGGACAGGTAAACACTATAACTTTAATGAAAGTCAATTATTCATTAGAAGTAATTATCGATATTTTTTTGCAATTTGGTGCAGACGGGATCAGGAAAAACATACACAATGGGTACTAGTATCAAAGATGTCGGATACCAAACTGGAATAATTCCGAGAGTTATGAATGCTTTATTTAGCAAGATTGAAACTTTGAAGCACGATGAAATTGAATTTCAACTACATGTTTCCTTCATTGAGGTATCCTTTAATTTATTGATCTTCGAGGAGATTTATTTAATGAGCCTTAGATGGATATAGGGGATATTTTTGCATTTCACTCGTAATTTATTTGATGTGTTTTGATTTTGAAGATTCATAAAGAAGAAGTGAGAGACCTACTAGATCCCAGTTTGGCTAACAGACAAGATATTATGGCAGCAAATGGTGGAAAAGTAAATAACGTCTCTTCCCTCGGGGGGAAACCTCCGATACAAATTCGTGAAACATCAAACGGTGTAATTACACTTGCGGGGTCTACAGAGTTTAGTGTCAAAACACTTAAAGAAATGGCTGATTGCTTGGAACAAGGATCGCTAAGCAGGGCAACTGGGAGTACAAACATGAACAATCAATCAAGGTTGATATATACTTTATTGCAATATAGTTTTCTATTTATTTTTATTCTAAAAATTGAATCTTTACACGATTATTCCTCTCTCTAATGTCAGCCGGTCACATGCCATATTCACCATCACGATGGAGCAAATACGTAGGCGTTATTGTAATGATGCTAATAATCTAAACGAAGAATGTATGACCCCTGAAGAGGAGTATCTGTGTGCCAAATTGCATTTGGTGGATCTTGCAGGATCAGAGCGTGCCAAGAGAACTGGCTCTGATGGTCTACGTTTTAAAGAAGGTAATTAATAAACTAGACAACATACATATTTTACCAATTTTTATTCTCTTAAATATATATTTGTTTTAATAATACAACAGGAGTGCATATTAACAAGGGCCTTCTTGCGCTTGGGAACGTTATAAGTGCACTCGGTGATGAAAAAAAACGAAAAGAAAGTCTTCATGTGCCTTATCGGGACAGTAAACTTACTCGCCTACTCCAGGATTCTCTTGGTGGAAATAGCAGAACAGTAATGATAGGTACATTTATGTTACCACGATTTTCATCATAATTGGCAATTTTATTTAAAATAGCAACTTTAGGATTGCATATGCTTCATTTTTTCTTTTGTTTTGTTATGCAGCATGCATAAGCCCTGCTGATATAAATGCTGAAGAAACTCTAAACACTCTCAAGTATGCAAATCGTGCCCGAAATATCCAGAATAAACCAGTTGTATGTTATTCCTCCATCAATAATTTTCATCATATATATTTGGATGGGGATATGTATCCACTTTACTTCTAGCTCTCTTGATATATTAAATAAATCACATAATTAATGATGGATCAGATTAATAGAGACCCAATATCCAATGAAATGCTGAAGATGCGCCAACAAGTTGAATATCTGCAGGCAGAACTCTGTGCTCGTGGTGGTGGAGTTTCATTTGATGAGATACAGGTAGGTAAACATCACATTAGTGTTCAATCATTTTTATTTTAAACCATTCCATGTGGGACAAATTTTGAATCATTATTTATGGTACATGCAGGTTCTTAAGGATAGGATTGCTTGGCTGGAAGCTACTAATGAGGAGCTGTTTCGGAAATTAAATGAGTTTCGCAACAGAGACGGTGGTGGTGCCATTGAGCAATATGAAACCAATTCTAAAGTACACCCGATGAAAAGTGAAGGCCTAAAAAGGGGATTGCAAAGTATAGAGTCGTCATCTGATTATCAAATGAGTGAAAGCAGTATGTTCTATTTTCTCTATTATGGGTTAATTAATTAGATCGTCCTTTAATCATTTAAATTAAACTCATTGAATATGATTGTCACTGTTTGCAGGTGATTCTGGTGATATTATTGATGAAGATACAGCAAAAGAGTTGGAGCATACCTACCTTCAGAACACTATGGATAAAGAATTGAATGAGTTAAATCGAAAGTTGGAGCAGAAAGAGGTAAACCTAAATTCATTCTCAAAAGCAACCTACCTGTTATTTTAATTTGATTTGTACTATTTGGTTTATGTTAATTTTTTTTTATCTTTATATAAAACTATATCGATCTTACAGTCAGAGATGAAACTAGTTGGAGGGTATGACACTACAGCTCTTAAGCAACACTTTGGAAAGAAACTTATGGAACTTGAAGAGGAAAAAAGGACTGTTCAGGTCTCTCATAACATTAACAATAATAATATTGTTATACTATATATTATATATATACATATATATTTTGAGAACCTTGATAATTAACTTTAGCTCTTCTCTCGGTATTTCTGATGGATGCAGCGTGAGAGGGATCGACTATTAGCAGAAATTGAGAACCTTTCTGCTAATTCTGATGGACAATCACAAAAACTCGAAGATGTTCATGCCCAAAAACTAAAAGTTCTTGAAACTCAGGTTTACCGTGTTTCTATATATTTGTTGAATTACTAACTTATATATCATGTTAGATTTTATTAGAACATATAGATCTATTTAAAAAAAAATCCAATGTAGTTTGTTTATATACATCAGATTCAAGATCTTAAAAGGAAACAGGAGAATCAGGTTCCACTTTTAAAACAGAAACAAAAGAGTGATGAAGCAGCCAAAAAATTACAAGAAGAAATACAATGCATAAAGGCACAAAAGGTGATATATAATGCTTTTTCCTTTTTTCACATTTTTAATCTTGTTTTTGGCATTCTAACTATTTTTTGGTGTGTTAAAGGTGAAATTGCAACATAAGATTAAACAAGAAGTGGAACAATTCCGACAATGGAAGGCATCTAGAGAAAAAGAACTGCTGCAGGTGCTTAATGTTATTCTCTTTTCGTAAAATATCTCCTGTATTATTTATTTCTATATGTTTAACTTTGACATGCAAATGTTTATATTATATAGTTGAGGAAGGAGGGGAGAAGAAACGAGTACGAAAGGCATAAATTGCAAGCACTGAATCAGCGTCAAAAAATGGTGACAATTTCATATTACTTTTATAGAATGGTTTCATTAACATAAACAAGTCTCTTTAGATAAGATGTTTTCATTAAAGAAGCATTCTTTTATATATGAATTGTATTGAACCATAAATGGGAGTCGATTTTATTTCAGGTTCTTCAGAGGAAAACTGAAGAAGCTGCAATGGCTACCAAGAGATTGAAAGAATTGTTAGAATCACGCAAATCTTCCGTTCGTGAAAACTCTGGTTGGTTTTTTTCTTTTCTTGGAAAATAACAAATTCTTGTCATCACATGATTTTATGCATTCCCTCTTTGTTTCCCCTTAAACCAAGTGATGAGACATTAATTGATGACTTCTGATTTGAGATTCAAATACTAATATTAACTGTTTACCTCAAAGAGGTCAAAAACACCCCAATTTTTAAATTTTTTTTACGTGAACTGATATTCCGTCTCTTTCAGTGAATAGCAATGGAAATGGAACAAATGGGCAGGTAATTCTTTACACCCGTCTGGTTAAATAAACGAGATGAAAATTTCTTCCATACTAGTTTATCAAGCCATGTAATAAACTTATAATTATTAATTTTCCAGAGCAATGAAAAGTCCTCACAACGTTGGCTTGATCATGAGCTAGAAGTTATGGTTAATGTTCATGAAGTTCGTTATGAATATGAGAAGCAAAGTCAAGTGTACGTAATATTCAATTCCTATTTTTATTTTTTCTAAATGAATTTGCTTATAGTGTATTATTTAATAAGTATTTGTTGACTAATCTCCAGAAGAGCTGCATTGGCAGAAGAGTTGGCTGTTTTAAGACAAGTTGATGAATATGCCTCAAAAGGTGTTAGCCCTCCTAGAGGAAAAAATGGCTTTTCGAGGTGAGAGAAAATATTTTGTAGATGGTTCATTAAATTAAACCCAAGAACCAATTAACCGTAGACTAGCCTAACTATTGTTTGACTGATTTGTTTCTTCTAGGGCATCTTCAATCTCACCGAATGCAAGAATGGCTAGAATTGCTTCTCTTGAAAGCATGCTAAACATTTCATCAAATTCACTTGTGGCCATGGCTTCACAGCTTTCGGAAGCGGAAGAAAGAGAGCGTGCTGTAAGTAGTCGTGGACGCTGGAACCAGCTTCGTTCTATGGGAGATGCTAAAAACCTTCTCCAATATATGTTCAATTATCTTGGCGATGCTAGGTATATTATATATATATATATATATATATATATATATATATATATATATAAACATGAATTGAGTTAATATATATAGATAGGTAAATACATATAATACTCATTTTTACTTGTCATGAATATAATATAGGTGCCAATTGTGGGAAAATGAAATTGAATATAAAGAGATGAAAGAGCAAATGAAGGAACTCGTAGGCTTATTGCGGCAAAGTGAAATCAGAAGAAAGGAAGTTGAGAAGGAGTTGAAATCAAGAGAGCAAGCCGTTGTTTCAACACCACCACATTCAGTATGTTTATGTTTATTGTGGTCCATTCTACGTACTTTCTTTTATATGTTTCTTTGTTTGTGCTATGTCTCGATTGACTGTTCCATTGCTATGTAGGGAAACTTTCACAAACACATTGTTGATGACACATGTGGTGGTCCTTTGTCTCGGATTCCCGTGCCAGCTCAGAAACAACTCAAATACACGCAAGGAATTGCTAATGGCCTGGTCAGAGAGTCGGAGGCAGCAGCATTTATGGATCAAACACGAAAGGTTAATTGATTTCTTATTGCTTGCTTGCACTCAATATTCTTGTGATCATTGGAAGAATTTTTGTTAACACAAAGTTGGATTATATATGGCTAAGTGCAGATGGTCCCAATTGGTCAGTTGTCAATGAAGAAATTAGCAATTGTTGGACACGGTGGGAAACTCTGGAAATGGAAAAGGAGTCATCATCAATGGCTATTACAGTTCAAATGGAAATGGCAAAAACCTTGGAGACTTTCTGAAGTGATTAGACACAGCGATGAAACAATTATAAGATCATCTAGGCCTCGTCCCTCCCCACAAGCTCTTCCCGATCATCTGATGTATAGAAACAACAACGGTCACTAGCTATTACCGTTTATATGAATTCAATTTTTTTGGCTCGATCGTCCCCAACTGCACAGCGCAGGGAAATGACATGAAATAAGTGCAAGTAAAGTTCTATCAAATGTGCTATTCTCCCCCCCCCCCCCCCCCCCCCCCCCCAACACACACACACACACAAAAAAAAAAAAAAAGGAAAGATACATATATCATTATATTCACATGACAAGTGCAGAACACTTGTTTTGCGATTGGGTAAGATAATGAGTAATGTGTAGAATTAAAAAAATTTCTGAATATGTTATCCTTAATCTAGAAGTTCCTCGTGTATACGAGTTTTATCTACATTTTTGTCCTTTGTTTTCTTTCTGACTTCATTTTTAATGCAGGTTGAGGTATAAAGCTGCCTGCAGTTAGGGATAAGAAGTTATGTGGTTTTCTTTACCTTGGAGTTTTGTAGCATCACTTGGAGGATTATATAGTTGATATGATGCATATCTCATGGTGGTGTCCTTTATTGTATATAGAAACAAAAGGTTTCTCCCTTTTTTGCGTATAATTTTATATATTTTGGGTGGCTAATTGACCTTTTTTATAGTGTCTAAGCTCGCACGATATTGATTTTGTTATGAGGACATGAGTGATTTAAATACTATAGTTCTTTTATTGACTTCTTGTGATTGTTTGTAGTGTACATACGAATTTATAATATTAACCTTATTATGTGTTGTGAATCTTGTGATAGTTCAAGTGAGGTTTCAACTTATTCAAAATACAAAACCCAACAGTCAAAATTCATTCAAACGAAGTCTCAAAGATTTCATAGAAACTTATTTTTTTTAAATTGAGACCCGCGAAACCGAGTCAAAATCCATTCAAATCCTTCTTTTACTCTCACATCCTTTGTTATGTTAAAGAAAATGTATCTAAACAAAATTTTAGTATTAGTTTAGATTCAACATATAAATCAATAAATAAATCAGATTATATTTTAGGTTTAAGCCGATAACAATAAAAATTACTAGTAATAAATAGACCTGAGAATATCATCATATATCCAAAATAAAAAGTTGAAAAATAAACTACACTAAAAGTGAAAATGGATAGAACCTTCTCTTCTTTTGTCTTCTCTCTCAAAAATCAATTAACCCGACTTCCCTATCTTCTGAAGTATTTTTATTTTAAATGGCAAGCCTTAGCCTCCTCAATCTCTTCAACTCCATTGAGCGACGGCCAGCATTCCAATTTTTGCCCTCCCCGCCTCACTCACATCACAAACACAAACACAAATCCCATTTCTTCTTTTCTGTAAAATTCAACACGAGACCTCGTCATCCATGGCGGCTTCCCCTACAAATAAAAGCCAACCTAGAAGATATCGACATGGAGAAAACTAAAGACGGAACCTACGCACCAAAACCCAAAAAAGTCGTCGTCCTCTGGGATTTGGACAACAAACCTCCGCGTGGGCCGCCGTACGATGCGGCGACTGCACTCAAATCAATGGCCCAGAAATTCGGTGACATCATAGACTTCTCCGCTTACGCCAACCGCCACGCCTTCATCCACCTCCCTCAATGGGTTGTCGAAGAGCGCCGCCAAAAACGCCAAATCGATTTCCTCGAGCGCAAAGGAGCAATGATTTCCGAGGACCCGTACATCTGCTCCGTGTGCGGGAGGAAATGTAAGACCAATATGGATTTGAAGAAGCATTTTCGTCAGCTACACGAGAGAGAAAGGCAAAAGAAGTTAAACAGGATGAAGGCGTTGAAGGGCAAGAAACGACGTCGTTTTAAAGAGAGGTTCATTGATGGGAATGAAAAATACAACGAGGCGGCGAGGAAGTTATTGACTCCAAAAATCGGGTACGGGTTGGCCCAAGAGTTGAGGAGGGCGGGTGTGTTTGTTAAAACTGTGCAGGATAAGCCACAAGCTGCTGATTGGGCATTGAAGAGGCAAATGATGCATTCAATGAGTAGGGGTGTTGATTGGATTGTTTTGGTTTCAGATGATTCCGATTTTTCCGAGATGTTGAGGAAGGCGAGGGAGGCTAATTTGGGTACGGTTGTTGTAGGGGATAGGGGTCGAGCTTTGGGTAGGAATGCGGATATTTGGGTGCCATGGGATAAAGTGGAAAATGGAGAGGTTAAGGATAGTGATTTGGAATTGAAGAGCAAGGAGTTTTCGGTTAGTGAGTTTGATGGGGAAGAATTTGTATTGGATGACTTGGTGAATGGTTTGGAGTTTAATGGTTTGAGAATTTCTGCATTTTCCGAAGGGGAGGTCGAATATGATGGTAATGTTCAGAATTCTTCTATTGATAGTGATGAAGATGGTGATTATTACTTCACTGACGGGGAGGATGAGGAATTCGAAGAAGAAAATGATGACATATACTTATGATATAGCTAGCTAGGATGCCAAAATGGTGCAGAGAATTGTTTGAGGATTTGATTCCAATTGCTTTTGAGTTTATCACTTTCTTTCGATTGGGTTACCATTCTCTAGAGTTGAATTAAATCAGAGTTCATACAATTAATTCCTAGAAAATTTAAGCCAACCATAAGCTGAGGTTTATGATACATAGCCCTTTGATTTGTTGAGTTATTACTTCATATTATTGTCTGCGAGCGATGTCTGTGTAAATCCTTTACTAGGGGTTTCCGACCACATGTAGTTTTCTTGGAAGAAGAAAACAAAAGATGGGACAATTATGTAAACAATCTTACTCTTTGTTCCTGTATAGTCTATTTCAACAACTGATTTATGCGAATTCAAGTTTTTAACCTTACATCCTTTTCGAATTGACTGAATGATACCTTGTTTGAACTGAACTGAACTGAACTTGTAGGTGATAATGTGTTGGTAATAGGTTTTTTCTTTCAAGATGCTACAATAGCATTTTGAGAAAAAAGCTTACGACCTTCTCTATTATGGCGGGCTGATATGAAATAGGAATTCAAAATGGAAATGTACGGAATTGAAGGTAATTAGACATCTAGGATAGTATTCATGTAATAGAAGTATCCAACAGTTTTATTGGGCCGGCCGGATGGTGTGGAGTCCTATGGCCTGGCCGAAGGTGCCATTATATTCTATTATTATTATTATATATATAGATGCAGTTTCATTCAAGGATGATTGACGGTAGTATTGATAGCTAAGGACCCACCCTTGATTGATAGAGATTGTCTCTATTATTTATATTATATTTGAGATATAGAAGATTGGTTAGGCAGAAAGAAAGAAATTTGGTATGACCATTAACGAACTTAAGTGGTTAAGCAATAAAATTAGTTGCTCTAAAGATTTTGAAGCGTCTCAAGACTTAAGAAACAGACTACAAGGTTTATCAATGTTATATTGTCAAAACCATGAGATAATCTTCTCCCAAATCTTCCCTTTGAGTTGATCGATTCCCAAAAACACATTGAAAAAGTGAACGGATGCAATGATGAACTTACTCAACTTAAGGCAAAACAAACCATAAAAACCATTAATCTTAAGAAACCATAATATTAAATAATCTCTCAAAATCAAACACTAGATAGATTCAGTCCTACTCTAGTACCTTCACTAGCAAAAAGTTAATTCAGATTGGCACTTTAAATAAAAAGGAAAGAACCTCAAGAAACAAGGTTCTCATTGAGCGACAAAGAGGCAAGTTGGTCAGCAGGAGTATTAGCCTGCTGCTGCTGCTGCTGCTGCTGCTGAACATTCCTCAGTACGTCCATAGCCTCAGCGACTTTAGCTTTCAAAGCATCGGGTGATTCAAGCAAATGCAGAACTTCTGTCTGGTCCATCTCCAGAAGCATGCCTGTAACTTTAGCAGCATGCTCGTGTTCCAGTTGATCCACAAGAGGGTACAAGTTCTCACCCAACATCTGTCACCAAATATAACACATTAGATACATACCCTATATACACAACAAACCACATTTTAAAGCTGAAAAAAGTCAAACGCTTACAGTTCTCTGCTGCTCGGGAGTTGAATTTGCAAGGGCTGAAGCCAGAGCAGTAATAGGCATAGGCTGTGGAATAGCAGTATCACGAGGAAGCATGCCACCCATGTCATAAGGAACAGACATCATCCCTCCAGGCATTTCTGGTACATTACGACCCGGAGGATACCGGTACATGCGTCCCCTTGGCATCATCTAGGATGAAAATAAAACATACTCAGGTGTGACAGAGATGATTTTTTTTTTAAAAAAGAAAAGGAAAAAAAGTGAAAGTGAAAGTGAAAGTAACCTGCTGCTGCATCATTTGAATAGGCTGCTGGGTTTGTTGCACTGGACCAGCTCCACGTCTGCCACCAGGACGTTGGCCCTGCTGACCTTGTGGGACAATAGGCACAAAGAAGTTTGGCATAGGACCACCACCAGGACGCATTCCAGGAACAAGCTGCTGCTGATAACCAAATCCAGCCTATATGTACATGGCAAATATGAGAACCGTGTCTAGGGAAAGTATACATGTCATCACATAATGCATGCCGTGTACTTCTAAAAACAGGTACAGAGTCATCCTAGAAAATTGAAAAGCATCAATTTTTTTTTTTATCAACAATTAATCTCGTGCTCACTCACTGAAAGAGCATGTTTTTGGATACCTACAGCTGCATTAAGCAAAACGGCAAACACTCTTCACACATGTTAACTTCCTGTCTGACTATATCTATATTAAAACTGGAAAAAGCTCAAAAGAATTTCCCGCAAGGAAAAAAGTTAGAAATGTATTACTAGAGAGCAAAATTGTTACCTGAGGAGGAATCATAGCAGGAGGAGCTTGCCCATAAAATAGCTGCTGTCCAATACCTGTAGCACCTGGAGGATACATTGGCATCCTGGGAGCAAGAGGCTGTGGCATTGCAACCGGCCTCATTTGTGAAAACTGAGCCTGCAATTACAGACAGGTTACATTATATATCATGACAATATCATACTTTTGCCAGCCTACCAAAATCATGACGAGGATTACTAGCAGTCTCATTAATGGTCTGGAAATAACGAAATTGGACCAGTAACTACAATGCTGTATACATGAAATGAAAAGAAATAGTGGTGATACAATTTCAATTGGACAATGTACGAGTAGAACCCTATTACGTAACAACTATTGATAGATATAGAGTGCATTGCATATTGCCTCTCTAATGGCTAGTAAACATGCAAAAGGAACTATGTATTACCTTCCGTCACATCACAAAGAGATACAATGTCTTAAATTACAAACATATGCAGTAAAGAAGATAGAAAGAAAGAAAGAAAGAAAGGAAAAAAAAAAGAAGAAGGCTTCCTCCATCATCAAAACCATAGTAATTAATAGCAAATAGTGCAGAAGAAAAGATTCCCAGGACTATGGCGCGAAGTGCGCGGCGCGCTAGCTTTATGAACATAAAGCACTTGTATTAATCAAATTTAGTAGTAATATGTAGTAAATAAATTGTGTACATTAATGTAGTTAACTATTTAAGTAAACAATATGTAGCTAAATAAAGTGCACATATTATAATATTTAAATTAGTAATATGTAATTAATAAAATGCATAGCATGCATTAATGTATTTAAGTAAATAATATGTCGTTAATATATAAAAAGTTTATACAATAATGTATATAAATAATTAAATAATTAATATATAGTCAAATAAAATACATACATTAATGTATATAAATATTTAATATTTAGTTGAATAAAATACACACATTTATATCTTTAAATAAATAATACTCTATCGATCTCTTACTGTTTGGTCTTATTTCCTTTTTGGAATGTCCCAAAACAAAACTCTCTTTCCTAGAGTGGATTGATTTTCTCAAAATTATCCTCAAATAAATTAATGTTTTGACACTACTAATTCTCAACCACTACTTTTAAGGACATACAAGTAAAGATACTCAACTTTTTACACCTAAAACTCCTCACCAAAACTAAAAGGGACAAAAAATAAGGGACAGCTGGAGTATATTGCTAAACAAAATTTATTTAAATATCTAAATAAATAATAAAGTTTGTATAGAATAGGGTAAATCAATGAAAAGATTAAGTAAAAATTCAAGATTATGCAAAATTATTAAAAGCACAAATATAAGAAAGAAAGAGAAAGAGTCGGACAAAGTATACTTCTATTGTGGACACGTGACTTTCAATAGCAATGACAAAAAAAGGTGAAGTTGTCGAGCCATGCCTCCCTTTACAGTAAAAGGAAAGTTCTCATTGAAATAAAAAAAAATACCGAAAGAAGCTGGGACCTATAGCAATCGCTCCATCAACCTCAAGTCTTCACTTGGTTTTTTTCTAAGCTCTAGGGTCGCTAAATAGCGCTTAAGCGTGGAGCTATTTGCCGTCCGCTAAGGGTCAGAAGCACCAAAGGCGGTCGCTTCCTCGCCTCCCGTAGCCCAGATCAGGCACAAAACTGACTAAGCCACTATATATACCAGTAACACAGATAACTTCATAAAATTGGTGAATTAAGCAGAATGCTACATTTATTCAAATATTTGTGATTACATATCATTAAAAATGGATCACAAAATATGTGGTTCAACTATGGAGATAACCCAGTAAAGCTAAATGGGAGAATACCATTCTTTTTAGCTCACTCTAAATAATTATCGAACTGACCCCAACATCAAGTTAAAAAGTTGTAAGAGCTTAGTCTGCACCCCAAGAGGCAGGGTCAGACATCTATCCCATATCACAAAAAAAAGTTTGTATCGGAAAAGCGGCTTTATCTCAACAAGCAACATTGACGAGAGCCAAAAATCCTCCGGACACAAAGTAACATCTCAAGAAATTAGTAAGATTCCTCCAACAAAAAGATAAAGTTGCATGGCACATCAAGCCTATATGGACCACAACCCAAAGCTATTGAATCAACAGCAACACAAGTTGAGGCATCAAGTTCTAAAAATAAAAGATAGGCAAGAAGCATTTACCTGTAACCTTGCTCTTCTATCTTCTTTTCGCTGTGCAAGGGCAACATAAAGTGGCTTGCTAATGATCATCTTCCCATTCATCTCAGAGAGCTAAATAATAATAAATAAAACAGTACAATCAACTTTATCATATCTCAATCGAGTGAACTGGAAAATCAATGGCAACAACTTACAGCTCGTGAAGCTTCTTCAGGAGTTGAAAAGGCAACAAAACCAGATCCTCTGCTTATTCCACTAGGATCTCGCATAACCTGCAGGCCATGTACACTAATGAAATCAATATAAAAAAGAGGAGATATGACAAATATTTACAAGATGTAGTCCCAGCATTTTCTATTTGAAGGACACATACCTTGCATGATGTGATCGTACCAAACTCTGAAAACAGTTCCTTTAGTTTCTCGTCATCGATGCTATCATCCAAGTTTTTTATATATAAATTAAGTCCTTGAAATTTGTCAACAGCTTCCTTGGTAGTTTGCTCAAATCGATTTTTTAGTTCTTGCTCTCTCTCGGACTTCTTTTGGGCTTTCCCAACATACCATTCCTTGTCATCAAACTTCTTTCCGTTTAGAGCTTCAACAGCTTTTGCGGCATCATCAGCATTTTCAAAATTGATAAACCCAAAACATCTAGACTTCCCATCAGCATCCCTCATTACTACAGAACTAGTGATTGGTCCATATTCAGCAAAAACATTCTTCAAATCATCATCTGTAGTGGACTCGGCTAGATTTTTCACATAAACATTGTTGAACTTTGTCTTACTGGATGCAGTATCCCTCTCCTGCTTACGAAGGAAATGACCAACAAACACTTGCTTATCATTAAGAAGCATTCCATTCAACTTATCTATTGCACTTTGTGCAGATTCTTCACTATCAAATTGTACGAAACCATAACCCTTGGATTGGCCACTAGGATCTGTCGCTATCTTGCAAGAAAGGATGTTCCCAAAGCTTGAAAAAGTGTCATGTAATGCTTTGTTATCAATTGTTTTATCCAAATTCTGCATCGATAACAAACATAGACACATAACAATCATATAGATCAACTTTTGATACCACAAGCTACTCATAATATTCAAGTTTTTGAAGCCCAAAATACATCAAAAGTACACGATAAAGAAAATGTAATCTATATCTAGCCTGTTTCTACAATCATATACTCATATAGATAATAAACCATTCACTTTGTAGAGATTTTGGCTCAACAAATAACCTATAATCAGCCCAAAAATTTCTCAGTTTACAGAATAATGATAAGCTAATAATGCAGGAAAACTTTGAAGATGCAATAAACTAGACAAAAAAATCTTCATAGCCGAGATGTAAAATATATCAAACAAACGAACAAATCAACAGGAGACAGTTACCTTGATAAAGATATTTGCTGTTCCACTTTTCCGGATACTTGGGTCTCGGTGAGAATACATGACTCTGATTGCTTTGTTATTGAGTGGAGTGAAGTTCAAGACTTCCATGGCCCTTGCAGCTGTAAATGTGATTTCCATGAAACACATAAGACGACAATAAAATATTTTTCAGGTGGGAAGCAACAAAAGGAGGAATAAAAATAAATGTGCAGACAGCACTCTCAAATAATTAACAAAACAGGGATCCAACACTAGATATATAAAGTTAATTTCACAAATATTCAATACATTCTGACCAATTAGAAGCTCTATATAAAAAATAAAAGAGATCAACAAAACCAAATAACCACTTGATCAAACAGTAATTCCAAAAATAGTTGTTAATGGTGCATGGCACGGCGAAGCGCAAAGGCTTTTCGTGCCTATACACATAGCGCAGCACAAAGCGCGCAGTTTTTGGACTTTAAGCCTCCATACCATATCTCTTCAGCATTGTTGTTCGTGTGACAAGCCGCAATAGAGTGGAAATAGCACAAAGAGCGTGAACTAAATTGCAGGCTATAGCACAGAGCGCCACAAAGCACAGGGGCTGTGCGTTGCTGCAAAAGGTCTATCAACTACTACTACTCCAATTTTCAAAAGGTCAAATAACTTGGGTTCTCCAAAAATTGGCTACTTGAAGGTGAAGACTGATGCTTCTTTCAAAGATGGTTTTGCAGCTATTTCGGAGACTTTTCATAACTCAAATGGGTCGATTTTATTCGCCTCTTCTACTAAACAGCTTCGCCTTTGCCCTTTGGGCTTTTGCTTAAGATCGCGTGTTCGCTCCTCAATCAGAGGAAAATTCATGAGGTTTGAATTGAACCGATTCAAGAGATTTTTTAAATTAATATTGGATGGACAGAACCGGATTGGTCTGCTCGTGGATTAATTTAATAAATTTGTAAATATTGGGCGTGTTGGCCGAAATAGAAGTTCAGATTTTCCCCTAGGAGTAAAAATTCTGCAGGCCCATAATCTAGCCGCTTGGGCTTTCAACTCCAGTTGGTCGGATTGGTCACTTTGTATTCCGTTTGTTTTAGTTAATGTTAATGTTTGTTGTGATGGGGGTTTCCCCACCTTTGACATCGTTCTTTTAATCTCATTTTATGAAAGTTGAATTATCATAAAAAAGGAACTAAAAAAAATACAGCGGATACATAGAGTATTTCTCTGATAAACAATTTAAGATGAAAAAAGTTAGAAATGTAATTTATAAAAAGCAACCATAAATATTTTTCGCTAATAACATACCCCCCCTGTCCCTTATCTTTTGCTACTTTTACTTTTGGCACATAATTTTTAGGAGAGTATAAAAGGCAAAACTTACAATATATCTTGACACTTAGAACCTTAAAAGTAGTGGTGGCTGAGAATTAGTGGCGTGAAATCATAACTTTATATGTGAGAATAATTTTGAGAAAATATTTTTATTTTAGGAAAGGGAGACATCCCAAAAAGGAAATATGAATAAACACTTAGAGATGGAGGGAGTGTAATGGCTCAAGTAGAAAGTAAAAATCTACTTGGTTCATGAAGCCACATCATTCCTCATTTGTTTAAAACTAATAAACCTAGAGAAATTAGAACACTGAGATTCTTATGCTGAACTCAAAAATCTAATACACCAATATAAGCAGCAGAAAAATGATGACAAGAGAACAGCCTACGGATCCCAATAACTTGCATTCTTTTTGAGATAATACTATTAATGCACTTTGGTAATGACGTGTATCACAAACATTAGGAAAATTTAAAAAATTTAGGCATTCCCCAACAATAAGCTTTTCATGTAAGAATGTAGGCACAGATTTACGAATTGATTGAAAAATATACCAACATGCAAATCCACAAGCAAACATTGATTCTTATCCACCACAATTCTACTCAAATTTAGATAATTAACCAAAGGACTCACCGTCCTGAGGGTTGCTATAGTTAACATAACCATAGCCAAGGCTCCGGTGAGTGCTCAGATCGCGACAAACCCTAACAGAGACAACCTGACCGACCTGATTGAACAGATCATACAGCTGCGAATCGGTCACATTGAAATCCAAGTCACCAACGTAAAGGGACGTCGTCACAAACTGCCCCCCCGCCGCCGCCGCCGCCGCTGCTCCCCCATTGGCCGCCGCCGCGGCATTCTGCTGCTGCACCTGAACCTGCGACATTTCAGCTGAGATTCTGTTTTTTTAATTAGACGTCTTCCCCTCCTCCTAATTGAATTGAAATGAAACCCTAGAGCGAGAAAACAGACAGATGGAATTGAAAGTGTGATTTTGGCTAATTATTTGTGTTTTGGATAAAAATTAGAAGGGGGGTTTGGAAGGGCAAAATTGGAATAAATTATGAGTAGAACAAAGGAAAGGAGATGAAGTTTTTGGGGTTTTTTTTAACAAAATTGGGAGGGCAGGGAACTGCACCGCACTCGGAGAAGAAAGCAAATGCAACTGAATTATATATGCCGGGAGACTGTTAAGAAACCCTAGTTGGAGTTGGAGAGGTGGGTGTGATCCTCACCGCTGGATGGGACTCTTTGTTCGGGCCGTGGGGACAGCAAAAGGGGACACGTGTACATGCCCTTGAGCGTTTCTTACGTGGTCAGATCTTCCTTATTTTTCAAGAAACTACGTGGTCAAATCTTTAAATGGGGAGTATAATATGCAGTCGTATTTGGGAATTTGATTAAGGGGTAGTTTTATTTAAGGTAAAATTGCCGAATGCGTCCTAAATTAATTATTGATATTGGTTTTTATCTTTATCCAAGTTATATCATTTATTTAGTTCATCAAATTTTATCCCATAATTTAATAATTTTGTCGAAATTACGGGAAGTACCATTAAGTGACATGTTGGCGCATGATAAATAGGTGAAATTGTAGAAATTGTCTCAAATTAATTGTTGATTTTGGTATTAGTCCCAAAGTTATATCGTCTCGTCAAATTTCGTCCCGTAATTAAGTATTTTGCTTGAATCTCATCATGTAAATTCTCTGATTTTCCTTTTTGGTCCCAAATTGGATGGAGGAGGGATGAGATGAAATGTACAAAAAACAAACTATAAATAGTTGGGATAAAAAACGTTATGTTTTAAAAGAGCGAAACGTACACGATATTATGTCTCTTTGTTTTCAAGATGTAAAATAAGAAACGAAAATTTATGTCTATCTATACACTGTGAAAAAAAAAAAAAAACTTTGTTCATCACTCGAAAGTTTACACTATATAAACCTATAATTGTTCTAGAGTGATAAACCAGTCTCCTTTTTTCATATTAAGTTGTATATTGCCTTATAAGCACTTTTGAACTTAGTTGTTGTTTTTGTGCATTTCGTCTCATCACTCCCCCCATCCAATTTGGGACCAAAACGAAAAATAGAGAAATTGTGGGATGAGATTCAAACAAAATATTAAATTACGAGATGAAATCATACATCAATTAGTTTATTACGAATCTCGCGATTTTACCTATTTGTCCAGCGCCAACATGAAGTAAAAAATTAACGACGAAAAGAAATTAGGGCAAATTATTAAATTACAGGACAAAATTGGACGAGGTAATATAGTGTGAGTCAAAAACCAAAATCAACAATTAATTTGGAATGAATTTTATAATTTTGTCTTTATTCAAACACCCTACTAATAAACAACCTGAAGTTTCAATAATATAACAATTTCCTTTGTCATAGTTCAAGAACATTTGTACCTTTGTCTTATTCTTAATTATATTATTAGTAAAAATATATTAAAATATTAAAATAGCAAATAATAAAATATTTAATGGGTGAAACAAAATGTAATTGGTCAATCATTTTCAAACTATCTCGGTCAACTATATATATATATACAAAAATAAAAAATAAAAAGTTACTATAAATACCTAAATTAAAAGAAAAAGTATATATATTCCTACCCCACTCACCAACATGCCTCTCGGTTAGAGATGTAAATAAGTCGAGTAGTGTCGAACGACATCTTATTTAACTTTGATTTGAATTTTGTATTGAGTTTGAAACTGGGTTGAGTTTGGTTTGATCACTTAACAAACAGAGCTCGAATGAGCATGAGTCCAAAATCGGGTAAGTTGATTTTTTTTACATGTATTTTATCAATTTTTAGTATATCGAGTTGAGCTTCATTCAAGCTTTAAAAGTTATTAATTAAACGCAAAATATTGTGCAAGCTTATTAGATAAGATTGATGAACCGAGCTCAACACGAGCATTTATTGAACGAGCTAAAACGAGTTTTTATCGAACAAGCTCGAGCAGAGTAGCATGGATCTTGATTGATTTTCAGCCCTACTCTCCATACCCATCCCTTTAACGACCTTCGCAAGGCGATTGTGTCATGTGTTGGTTTTTATGGGTATTAACCCAATTGGAGTTAAGCCCATAATATAAAATGAATGAAAATTGGAGAGAAAAATGCCTTCATCCCACATGGAGAAAATTGGAAGAGTTTTTGTTATTTATAATGCAAAAATTTGGATAAGGGTTGGGCCCCTTGGGGGTACCAAGTTTTGTGAATGGAGAAGACGTACATGACCATGGTTTCACCATGCGCGAACCGCCGCCGCCGTCCAGTTGGCTCGGCTCGGCTCGGCACGGTCTCGGGCTCGGGTTTGGATTGGGATTGGGATTGGGCTTCAACAAAATATTATCTTTTTGGATAAAATTTAATTAATGTTTTGGCCCAAAACTTAAAAGCCCAAAAATTAATTCATACCAAATAGATCCGCGTAGCAGATCCGTTTGACCTGATTAAGATCAGCGACTGACCCATATTCTAAGAGAGATCCGCTCGCTTCTTTTCAAATGAATAAGTGTGTCGGTTCGGTTCAAAACCGAACCGATTGCACCTTTCAGACCAAAGGTTGGTTTTTGTTCAAATCCGAATAGACATGTCTCTCCATAACACCCTTATGCTGCTATAAATAGAGGGAGAATCTGGCCAATTCTCTTATCCCATTTTCTAGCAATCAAAAGCAGAATCTTATTCCCTCTCTCTCTATTCTTCTCTTAAAAAACGTTTTAATATTCATGTTTGTTAAAGTTCGATGTGGACTTGTTCTTTGTGCAAAGAAACAAGTATCCGACTGTTGTATCTTGGGAGACTACTGGGACGAACTGTTGCACCTTTGACAGCCCAGAAATATTGTCTCAAGGACATTGCATTAGCAAGCCTCAGTCGATCATTTTCATTTCAGAATTATTTCAGTAAGTATGCTGTTATTCAATCTGATTTTGTTTGTTCTGCGAGAATAAACTATACTAAGATTTATAATTAGAGTTAATTATAAAAAATTATTCTGCGAGAATAATTTACTATAGTTTTTTAATTATAGTACTTAGATATATAAAGTATTTTTATAATATTTTATATACACAGATTGTTTTAAACATTTACAACATCATGGTTGGCTATCACGAGCTCACATACTCTTGCATGAGTTGGCGCTCGCAACTCGCAAGAGCGGCCTCGACGAAGCCGATTGAGGCAAGCATCAGCCTCACGTGTGTATGAGTTGGGTTGGGAAGATGAGGAACAAGGAAGGTGTGGCTGATTGGCTGTTGAGATGGGTTGGGATAGGGGGAATAAGTTGTTGGATCAACACAATTTTTTTATATAATTTAGTTATTTATCTTTGAAATTTTTATATTTAAAATTATAGTTATTTTCAATTATGTTTTAGAAAAAAAAACCAACTTGTTAAATATGAAAATCTATGTTTAAATATAATGTTATTATTGTTACTTATTAAAAATTTAATTTTGATTATCTAATTAGTACCTTAAATTAGCTATTATTTTCTTTGGTGTTATGGGTTAAAAAATTTAAGATGGTCTATATTCTATAATATGTGGTGAAATTTTTGGATTTACGAGCTGAACCCTTTTATGTCCCATTAATTAATTAATTTGGACTTGGATTAATTAAATTAGAAATCCAATCCTATTTTTTTATAAATACAATGAGTATAGATCCTCCCCAGTGTGGTGTGTCCAGTAGGGTTCAAATTTGAGTTTCGTCTTTGGGGATCGCAAGTCACTACCACTTGGCTCAACCACCTTGGATATCCAATCCTAATTAGTTGATTCCCTTTCCAATTAATTAATTCCTCGGCCCAAAAACTTATTCAGATCTTATTCGTTTGTGAATCACACAATTACTGCACATAACTCTCACCAAGAAAAGCAAGAAATTTTTCTCCTCCTACACCTAAAAATCACCCCTCATCAACAAAATCATGAGTTTTTTTTTTTTAATATAATTCAATAGGAGAATTTTTTTCTTAACTGGTTAGTGCCACACACTTCATAGAAAGAAGAACGAGGTTGAAGACCAAGGATGAAGACATCAAGAATATTCAATTATTCAATATCAACTTCGATATCAAGTATGAGGAGGAAAAGCTTGTGAATAAAAGATCTACCAAGAATATGGAGGAGAGGAAGTCTTTTGTAAGCTATTCTTTTTTCCTTCTTTCGCATAATTAAAATAACCGTCGTTATGGATTCCTCATTAATTTTATGCAAATATAATTTTTAAATTATACAGCTGGTACATAAATGTCCACCAAATTTCGCACTTGGATTATTTTCGATCCTGTTACCTCATCGGATAGAATTGTTCGAATCCGATTAGATTAAAACCCAACACGAGAGACTAAGATAAATTTATGGGGACTTTTAAAGGAGAGAGGGAGTTGTGCTCTTGATATAAAAAAACATGCCAAGAGAAAAAATGATAGAAGCATCTTTGCCAAGAGAAAAAAAAATGAGAGGAGCATCTTTGCCCCATAAACTGGGGTTATGGTTTTCTCGCATTTGAAAGAGTAAATTTCATAAATAAATTGGATTTCTCAAAATATCTTGGTTTTTATAATATTGTTTGTTTAAGTTTTGGGATAGTGATTTCAAAAGTAAATTTTTGTCGATGTTTTTTTTAGAGATTATGGAAGAAGAGAAATATTGTATGAAATAAGTTATTTGATGACAAATCATGTTTGTTGTGTTAGATGAGTTGTGTAAGATATAAATTACTTTTTGTAAAATCAAAGTAGAGTTTATATATAACTTTTTTTAGAGATAAGAGAATATTTTGAAGATGAAATTTGTTTTGTGAAAATTGATAGATGATAAACTTATTTATGAATACAAAAAATGTTGTTTCTTTGATTTTTCCGAGAGCAATCGAAATACTATCTAAAAGTGAGACAAACAGGACCTGGGTGTTTAACGGACCTCCCACTTAGGGTAACATTATTTCCTTAATGGATCCAAAATTCCATTTTCAATTAAATATGGATTGAATCGGGTTCGCCCACATGGGTGATCCACCCGTCTCCAATTTACGGACTTTTTCTTTTGGCTTTTCTTTAACAATTTTCTTAATTAACCATCTAGATCAATTAGAAAACTAAAGGTTGAACTCGCATTATGAACATATCAATCAACACAAGGTAAGAGAAACCATGGTAATTAATCCTTTATTTATATCATTGACAAACATGATTTTGATTTGTGAAAGTATATTCTAATCAACTTATTCGATATCCAATAATCAATACACGGAATTAAAAGGGCATTTCAGCGTTCACTTTTGTTGGAATAGCCTTGAGCGGCACAAGTTTGTGCAACGAAAGGCCAAATTTCTCATTCATATCCAATTCTTTAGGTTTCACTCCTGGTTCAAGTTTCCAATTGAAATTGTGAACTAAGTAAGCCAGCATGAGATGTACCATTCTGTGAGCCAATGGCAACCCTGGGCATATTCTCCTTCCGGATCCAAAAGTAATAAGCTCGAAGTCTTGTCCCCTATAATTTATTTTGCTGTCTAAAAATCGTTCAGGCTCAAACGAATTTGCATTTGGCCATATTCTTGAATCTTTGCCAATTGCCCATACATTAACAAGTATTTGTGCATTTTTCGGAATCGTGTAGCCATTGATTTATATGTCATCATTTGCCCTATGCGGCACCAAAAAGGGACCAGGAGGGTGACATCTAAAAGTCTCTTTGACTACAGAATGCAGGTACGAAAGTCTAGAAATATAAGATTCTTCAACTTGTTTATTCATGCCTATAATTGTACTAAGCTCATTCTTTGCTTTCAACATTTTCTCGGGATTGCGCATTAATTCCGTCATTGCCCATTCTACTGAGTCTACAACTGTATATGTTCCTGCCACAAATAGATCCTAGCAATGAAGTCGTACTAATTAGTATTTGCACCCTATTTCCTTAACCCTATTAGTACTTCAACAAAATATTTCACTAATGACACAAATCTTAATGATATTATTAAAAAAATGGAATAAAAGATTAATTTGTCATTAAATCATACCGTTTAGTGATATATTTCTAATATTGTGCGACTTTATAATGGAGAGAATTTCTTTTTTGATACCACAAGTAACCCTACTTTAAGGTTACGGTATCATAACTTTAAAACATACACATTTGGTACCACATTTTAAATGTCCACGACACATTCCGTCAATTTTTTGATGGAAAATTCAATATCGGATGGAAAGTTGATGAAAAATTTGCATAATTAGTCCTATTGCTGTCAAAGTTTGTCTCACATATTTTATGGGCGATAAATTTACACAAAGTTCACAAGTTTTATGAATTTTATATATTATTATATTAAATTTCTTAATCTAATTAGATTATATATATAATATATATAAACTAAATAATATTTTATATAAAATCTAAATTAAATTTATTAGAATTTTTTAATTTTGAAAAATAATCATTTAAACTAATTAGATTTTATATATAATATATATAAATTAAATAATATTTTATATAAAATCTGAAAAATAAATATACTTATTAAATTTTTAAATTTTAAAAAATATTTTAAATTAATTAGATTCAGGGTTTTCTTAATTATAATAAATTTAATAATTAGAATTACTATTATTTATTTAATTTTAATTTTTTTCAGGTTTTATAATAAATATTATTTGATTTGTATATTATTATCTAATTATTTAAAAAAAAATTTAATTTAAAAAATTTAATAATTTTAATTGATATTTATTTTTCAAATCTTATATAAAATATTATTTAATTTATATGTGTTATATGTAAAATCTAATTAGTTTAAAATATTTTTTTTAAATTTAAAAAATCCAATAAATTTAATTGATATTTTTTTGGGATTCTATAGAAAATGTTATTTAGTTTTTATATATTATATATAAAATCTAATTAGTGTAAGAGATTTAATAATTATAATATATAAAATTTATAAATAGGATTTATAATCAATTATATTTGAAATTGGGACTGAAATGTTTCAAACTTGTTAATTGTGGGGTAAATTTGTCGGCCATAAAATATGTGGAGCAAAGTTTGGCAACAATCTATAACTATAGGACCAATTCTGCAAATTTTTCATCAATTTTCCGTCTGAAGTTGAATTTTCCGTACAAAATTTGACGAAAGTATCAAATGTGTCAGGGGCATTTAACATGTGGTACCAGATGTGTATGTTTTAAAAGTTATGATACTGTAACCTAAAAGTAGGGTTACTTGTGGTACCAAAAGTGAAATTTTCTTCTTTATTATGTTATTTCTAGCTATGATAATGATATTTAATAAAGATCTACACCGCTAAACATGACATGCTAATCGAAAAAAAAGTTATTTATACATGAAAGTGTTACTATTAAAATGCATGTCACTTATAGCGGTATGCTGTCATGCTTAAGTTATGAGAAATTAATTACTTATATATACCAGAAGTAAGTGTTTGATGTGATGGAGGCTGAAGTTGGAATCGTTTTCTTGGTTGAGATCAAGTAGTGCTTCTAACATATCATCTTTCTTTGGAGAATGGACGCACCTTGATTGCAACCTTTGACTCACAATTTCATCAAATATAGCTAGTATTTTTGCAACATGAACCTCAGATTCACGCTTAATTCCTTGGGGATCAATTAATTTAAGCATCGGAAAATAATCAGCAAGATTAGGAGTACCAGTAATTTTCATCAACCCCTGAACAGCTTCCTTCATCTCTTGAGAGGAATCGGTACCAAATTGAGCGAAATCCATCGAAAATAGTGTACAAGATATCAAATTTATCGAGGTTACAAATGCAATTTCGCCAATACTAACGACCCGATCACTAGTGCAACACCCCCCTGCACATAATCGCGCAATTGCTGCAGCTTTGCTCGACGAAGTATTTGGCTGGCCTCAAGTTGTTTACTTGAAAACATATTTTCGTTGCAAATCTTACGAAAAATCCGCCATTGGCTCCCGACCGGAAGCCATGCTATGGACGCCGCGTGGTGGTCGAGTGCTCGAGCTGCTTCCGGGACAGCTCGACTGGAAATGGCTAGATCATGTTTTTGAATTAATTCTTTTGCCATTTCGGGTGAAGATACAACAATTGTATGCATACTTCCGAGCTTGAGATGCATCAATGGGCCATATGTTTTGGAGAGTTTGGCAAAAGATTGGTGGGGGTTTTGACCAAGTTGTAAAATGTTACCGATAATTGGAAGAGGAAATGGCCCTGGAGGAAGCTTGGATGATTTTCGATTTGATGAATTTGATTGCAGGGCACGAAAATATGCCCACATGATAGAGGCTAGAATAATCAGGGAAAGTGTAAGAAAATCAATTGTCATTTTTTCTTCCCTTTTTGTTCTTCTTAATAAGGATATAGCTAAAAACTTACAAAGTATTCGGTATAATTAATTTATGCTTAATGAAGCGGCTATATTTTTGTTATATATCTATTTATGTCGGCCATAATTAGGTATGGAAAACGAGTGAAATGCAAAATACCTCTATTCTTTGCCTAAAAAAAAAAAAATTCTAGTATATTACGTAATTTACTTTTAACATCAAACTCTCCCCGTGTTATTTTTTATTAGCAAGTTAAAAACTCACTCTCAAGTCGGAGTACATATTTTGCAGGAAAAATGATAATTATATCCCTATCAAAAACTTTATTTAAAATGGGCAACAACCTGCCGCTCACTCAAAAAAAATGACAATTACATCCCTACTGATTTATGAAGGAATTTCAAATAAGACTTTTTGCAAATAAAGAAAAGAAAACAATGATATTTTACTAATAAAAATAACACAAGGGGATTTTCACCAATTATATAAATCATAGGAAGTATCTTTGCGAAATAGCTCTACGAAGTACGAACCATATATCATGTTTGGATCAATTAATATATGCCATATTCTTGCTTTGTATCCTGAACCATGTATCATGTTTGGATCAATTAATATATGCCATATATTCTTGCTTTGTATCCTGAACCATATATTATGTTTGGTTCAATTAATTTATGCCTAATTCTTGTTTTACACGCTTTGATATTCTTATCAAACGGGGACAAATTGGATTGGAATTTCTATCATTTGGTTTTAAATTTTCTCTTTCAAAAATGTATATTTTGTAATATCAGCTATTCTCCTTCAAACTAAATGTTAATGATATGTAGATCAAATCGATGGAAATGGAGACAGGACATGCAAAACATGTAATTATTAATATCAGAAATTAAACATTTAAACAATGAGTCATTTGGTAATGAATAGAATCCATTAGCAGAAATGCGGAAGATTCACAAATATGAATTATGGGGTTGTGATTCTTTAAGTCTGATTTACTAATTCCTTAAGTCTTCTCTTATGTGATAAGTGAGAAAGTGTATGGTAAGAATTGGCTAAGAGACTATAACATTAATATTATAAGGCTTTTAAGCCTAGCATATATAAGTGAGCTACAACGGTCAACCCATCAATAATAGTTAATTGCCCAATTGAGTCTCTACATATATAATTATAATAATTGAGCCCATAATTAATTCAGATGGAGAATGGGATTAGCAATCCAGAGATGGAAAACTAAGTCGACCTGGTTTCCTATTTCCCACACCAAACACAAGAATAACTCAAATTGCCTGCTTATTTGACCCTAATATGCTAAACCAAAAAGAGCCTAAGGAGAAGAACTTTCAATTTTGTCACCTAATTATTTTTGGTAATGGTCATATAGCCTGATTTTGCATGATACGCTAAAATTACAAGTTTCGGGCTATAGTATCATTAAAATGTCTAGAAAAATTAATTACATAACGTAGCTGAAAACTCAGATTCTTTATAACACTAAAATATCAAGGAACTATAATTACAGGGTTAATTCTGCATTTTCATAGTACCATTGTTAGCATCCGAGGTAATCATTATGTCAGTTATTTAAATGAAAGTAAATACTCTCCAATATATCCCTCATCTTTAGATTTGACCACGTCATGAAACGCTTCACGGTAACGTACACGTGTTCTCATCTCCTGTCCACACGGCCCGAAAGAGTCCAATCTGACGGCCAATGTTATCTCCAATTAGGGTTTCTCAACAATCTCCGACATATATAAAAAATTACACTTGCTCTCTTCTCCGAGTGCGGTGCAGTTCCCTGCCCTCCCAAATTTGTTAAAAAAAACCCAAAAATTTTATCCCCTTTCCTTTTATCTACTGGAAAATTTATCCCATTTATACTCCTAAAACCCCCAAATTAGCTAATTGCACACTTTCCAACGTTGAGGGTGGAGGCGTAGTTGATTGGAAAACAGAATTTTAGTTGAAATGGCGCAGGTTCAGGTGCAGCAGCAAAATGCAGGGGCGGCGGCAGTGGTGGTGGCGGCCAATGGAGGAGCTGCGGCGACGGGACAGATTGTGTCCACGTCGCTGTACGTTGGTGACTTGGATTTCAACGTAACGGATGCACAACTGTACGATCTGTTCAACCAGGTCGGCCAGGTTGTGTCTGTTAGGGTTTGTTGCGATCTGAGCACTCGTCGTAGCCTTGGTTATGGTTATGTCAACTATAGCAACCCACAGGATGGTGAGTTATTTGGTTCATTTCTAGGATTAATGTAGACATGCAGTGGTACAAAATCTATTTCTTGATTGTGTCCAATTGCATGTTGGTGTATTTGTCATCTCATTAGATTAGTCAGTTGCTTAGTTGAGGAAAGCTTAGTATTGGCAATACTATAAGTTTTGATATTTTCCTAATGTTTGTGAAAAACATCATTGTCTGAGTGCTGAAAAAGTGAATTATGTCTATAAGAGTATGGGCTAAGAAATTGTATAGATTCGGTTTTTGGTTGTTCTGCAGTGTTCATGTTTCAGCTGCATATATTGGTTTGTTGTGTTTGTGAGTTGAGCTTGAGCATGTGTAGTATCGGTGTTCTAAATTGTTACAGATCCGCACAAACATTTATGCGAGCTGAATAGTTTTCAAGTATTTGAGCCACTAGAACACTTGCAACCATATTATTAGCCTACAATTGACATGCTTTGCATCAATGTTGGTGACAACTTACACTTCCCATTACCAGCCAAAATAACAGCTGTTTGGTGGCCTGTGTTTATTACTGGTTTCTAGTACTTCTTTCCTAGTAGGGAGAGAATACAGGACAAGAAGTCAAACATAAACAGTTCAGTCACCAACTTGCTGAACCTTGGTGAATTGGGAGTTGATGTGATAGTTTGGAAGTTTGGGAAACTATAGATCCGCTAATCAGCAAGTTATTTCTTATAGCTACCATTTTTCTTTCTGAAGTAAAAATGTTAGTACTATATTAAGAAAGAAATCTAAGAAGCCCCCACCCAACACAGTGTTTTGCTAGGTATCTTATATTGATCTCAATGACATCATCATCAATGTAATCATGCTTGGTTTTTTTTTATATGTGCTATCGTGTGTATATAGTGTAAGCAGGGTATCTGATTTGTTATTTCATTGAGTTGCTTGATGTCAGTAGTTGTAACTCACTTGTTGAACTTGAGTGAATCTTCACTGGTGTTCAGGTTATTACGTCGATTGTTTTTACTATTTGGTCCCGACTTGGAAATTCTGTTGCTTGCTACTTTGTTAACTTAATCACTTTAAATGGTTCATTAGAGCAAGAATCGATGCCCTTTTTTTTAAGTAGTCTCGTTTTATTTGATTTTTTGGAATCATTTTTCAATCAAGTTATATTTTGGATCTTATTTTTGATATATAAAGAGCATCTCTCTGTTAGAATGTATTTAAACCTAATTAATTTCATATAACATTGAATGTTTGATTCTTCTTTCTTATTAATTATTTGAGAGTGCTGTCTGCATATTATCATTCCATCTGAGTGCATATTTTTCTGCTATCTGATGTTTTTCTTATGAATCCCATTTACAGCTGCAAGGGCAATGGAAGTTTTGAACTTCACTCCACTCAACAACAAAGCAATCAGAGTCATGCTTTCTCATAGAGACCCTAGTATTCGAAAAAGTGGAACAGCAAATATCTTTATCAAGGTAATTGTGTCCTGTTGATTTTTCCATTAGTCTGATATATTTCACATCTCCATTATAAATATCTACATGTTTAGGTCATTGCTCCTTCATAGTTGTTCCTGCATTTAGCTTATCTTTTCACTATAAGACGAAGTGGAGCAGAAACTTCTTGTGTTTATTATAGGTGTTTATATGAAAACAAATCTCAACTAAGTACATGTATTAATATCTATTTGAGTACTGTAAAGCAGGCTGTCTATAGATTCTGCTATATATATTGGATGGACATCAATATAGTTGTCAATATCTGCTCATTCCTCGATTACAATTTCTTTGTCGAGTACTTTTGATTTGTATAATTTGCTCAGTTTCTCGGATTTATTTTTGCTTTGTTCTAGAGTATTAGAACTTCCTTCAAGAATTACTTGTGGTATGGCAGTTGATTTATACAATTGTTTTCCATGCATGTTTGTTATATTTACATGCTATTAATCTCTGTGATGCAGAATTTGGATAAAACAATTGATAACAAAGCATTACATGACACTTTTTCAAGCTTTGGAAACATCCTTTCTTGCAAGATAGCAACAGATCCGAATGGCCAATCAAAAGGTTATGGGTTTGTACAATTTGAGAACGAGGAATCTGCGCAAAGTGCTATAGATAAATTAAATGGCATGCTTCTAAATGACAAGCAAGTTTACGTCGGGCATTTCCTTCGTAAGCAGGAGAGGGACACTGCATTCAGTAAGACAAAGTTCAACAATGTCTTTGTGAAAAATCTAGCTGAGTCTACCACTGATGATGATTTGAAGAATGTTTTTGGTGAATATGGAACAATCACAAGTTCTGTAGTGATGAGGGATGCTGATGGAAAGTCGAGATGTTTCGGGTTTATCAATTTTGAAAATGCTGATGATGCTGCTAAAGCTGTTGAAGCTCTAAATGGAAAGAAATTTGATGACAAGGAATGGTATGTTGGCAAAGCCCAGAAGAAATCTGAGAGAGAACAAGAACTTAAAAATCGATTTGAGCAGACTACCAAGGAAACTGTTGAAAAATTTCAAGGAGTTAATTTATACATAAAAAACTTGGATGATAGCATTGATGACGAGAAACTGAAGGAACTGTTTTCAGAGTTCGGTACGATCACATCATGCAAGGTATATTTATATGTGCCCTTCAGACATATATGTTTGGATTAAAGTTCTCAAACATTAGTTGTCTTTTTTTTTTGGCCTTTTTAATTACCTGATCTGCAGGTTATGCGTGATCCTAGTGGAATAAGCAGAGGATCTGGTTTTGTTGCCTTTTCAACTCCCGAAGAAGCTTCTCGAGCTGTAAGTTGATGCCATTGGTTTTAGTTGACTTTCCATTAAGAAATGGAAGACCTGACTGAGCTGTTATTTTTGTCATTTAGCTTTCTGAGATGAATGGGAAAATGATCATCAGCAAGCCTCTCTACGTTGCACTTGCACAGCGGAAAGAAGATCGAAGGGCAAGATTACAGGTAAGTGTTGCTTATTTGGCCAAAGCCGCTTATCTTTAGGAACTTACTTAGTGATATGGGAAGATCTCTCTGTCTCTCTGACAACTTTTTTTTTTTAATTAATTAAACTGCGGTCAGTTCGACGATTACCTGCAGTTGGCTACAAGAATGTTAGTTTTCCATTTAGCTTTAATCTCCATAGTAGAACCACAAAGTTTCAGAACCGCTTTTATTGATACTATATTCTATTTTCTTATATCACCCATGTCTTTAAGTCATCTGTGTACTGGGATGTAGGCAGTTTGAGGTTGTTTTTATAAATAAAGAGTTTTCTTGTTTTTCCATCTTTGTCCCAGATCCGTATTTGTGTTTACATAATCTCATTGTGATATGATGGAAGGTAGTGCAGAATTACTTTTGAATCTTAGCTATCCTTATGGGAGACACATCATCTAGTTTAGACAATGTTATACTGTGTTTCTGGTCGGCTGACAAAAGTATGTTTTATTATGATTTATAATACAACCTGTATGCGACTGCAGGCTCAGTTTTCACAAATGAGGCCTGTTGCAATACCACCATCCATTGCTCCGCGGATGCCAATGTATCCTCCAGGTATTGGACAACAACTATTTTATGGGCAAGCTCCTCCTGCTATGATTCCTCCTCAGGTAACATTTGATATTCTCTAAATTTCCACTCTCCTCAGTTTTTCCTTGCAGGAGTTCCTTCTAATTTTTGCTGCTTTGATAATAAATGCAATATACCCCTACTTTCCTTGCTTCCTGTTCAACACCCCTACCTGGAAAATTCACCGCCCCATGGGAACCACTTGCACTTTGTGAATAGTGTGTGCCCTTTTCCCTAATGTCAGACAATTTTTTTTCTCTAAAATTTTAGCCGTAGATGACATTTTTACTATAACTGGAAACTGGTTCTATATTATTAGCAGAGCTACTTTGTAAATAATAACACATTTTCGTTTTTCCACTGTGTTTGTCATTTTTGTGGTAGATGTAAGGTGTCTAGATGTCTGTCACCAGAACATTAGAAAAATGAGGATGATCTCGTTTCTTATTCTGGACTTTGCTGGAACCACGAATATGCTGTTCATCATTTGTACATGACTACAATATATACTTGATATAGGATATGCTCTTTTTGGGCGTGACATTGATTGATTGTTGATACAAGATTCATTATTTACATTAGCATCTTCAAACTTGTTAGGCTGGATTCGGGTATCAGCAGCAGCTTGTTCCGGGATTGCGTCCTGGTGGTGGTCCTATGCCAAACTTCTATGTGCCTCTAGTCCAACAGGGTCAGCAGGGCCAACGTCCTGGTGGCAGACGCGGAGCTGGTCCAGTACAACAAACCCAACAGCCTATTCAAATGATGCAGCAGCAGGTTAATTTGCAGTTCATCTTTTTTTTTTTCCCCCTCGACTAGCAGTATCATATTTGTCGTACTGAGTATGTTTTGTTTTCATCCTAGATGATGCCAAGGGGACGCATGTATCGGTATCCTCCGGGTCGTAATGTACCAGAAATGCCTGGAGGGATGATGTCTGTTCCTTATGACATGGGTGGCATGCTTCCTCGTGGTTCTGCTATTCCACAGCCTATGCCTATTACTGCTCTGGCTTCAGCCCTTGCAAATTCAACTCCCGAGCAACAGAGAACTGTAAGCATTTGACTTTTTTCAGCTTTAAAATGTGGTTTGTTGTGTATATAGGCATCTAATGTGTTATATTTGGTGACAGATGTTGGGTGAGAACTTGTACCCTCTTGTGGATCAACTGGAACACGAGCATGCTGCTAAAGTTACAGGCATGCTTCTGGAGATGGACCAGACAGAAGTTCTGCATTTGCTTGAATCACCCGATGCTTTGAAAGCTAAAGTCGCTGAGGCTATGGACGTACTAAGGAATGTTCAGCAGCAGCAGGCTAATACTCCTTCCGACCAACTTGCGTCTTTGTCGCTCAATGAGAACCTTGTTTCTTGAGGTTCTTTTGCTTTTGTTTGAAGTGATTGCAGAGACTATTTATCTAATGTCCTGCCAGTCTGACTCAACTTTTTGCTAGTAAGGATACTTTATGTAGGGATGAATTTTTTGGACACTATTATCTAGGGTTTTGGTTTTGAGAGATTATTTATCATTTTGGTTTGCCAAATGAATTTTCGGAAACTTGTGATCTTTGGACCCCTTTTTTTTATGTTATGTTAGTTGAGTTCATTATTACAAATTTGTTTTCTTCCTTTCTTACCGTGTGAGTTTAAATGTGACTGGTGACCTTTTTTAACTAGGTTGTCGCCAAACATGTGGTAATTAATTAGGATTCTTCGGAGATGGAGTTCTCTGACTCTGAGTTTGAAGTTTGAACAATCCTGAGTCGAGCAACATGTCATTAGCCATTATTTATATCATAGAAAACATAACTTGTGTACTTAAACATATCTGATATCAATGTGGAGAATGATTGAAGTAAATAGTTCTTCAAATCTAGAAAACACATTGAATTATTCGTCCTTTCAGAACTCTTTATGGGTTGAATGGAATAGCCATAAGCGGCACAGTTTTGTGCAGCGAAAGTCCAAATTTCTCGCTCATATCCAGTTCTTTCGGTTCCACTCCTGCAGGTTCAAGTTTCCAATTGAAATTGTGGATCAAATGAGCCACCATGAGATGCACCATTCTGTGGGCCAATGGCAATCCCGGGCACATTCTCCTTCCTGAACCAAATGCAATGAGCTCAAAATCTCTCCCTTTGTAGTCTATTTTGTTGTCAAAAAATCTTTCAGGCTCAAATGAATTAGCATTCGACCATACCCTTGAATCCCTCCCAATTGCCCATAGATTTACCAGTACTTGTGCATTCTTTGGGATTATGTGTCCATTGATTTTGATTTCCTCTTTTGCCTTGTGAGGCACCAAAAAGGGGGAAACCGGGTGATATCTGAAAGTCTCCTTGATCACGGCATGTAAGTATGGAAGTTTAGAGATGTCTGCTTCTTCGACTTGCTGTTTATTCTCTCCAACAATTTTACTAATCTCGATCTTGGCTTTCAACATTTTCTCCGGGTTTCGTATTAATTCTGTCATTGCCCATTGTACAGTGTCTGTGGACGTGTCTGTTCCTGCAACGAATAAATCCTTGACGTAAAGTATAGTTAGTACCTAGTTTGCACTTTGTTTTACCCAAACCATTTGCCTACAAACACAAGTATAACGAGTTTAAACTTTAAAGTACTCACTATAAGCAGATGCTTGATGTCGTTAAAGCTGAATTTGGACTGATTTTCTTGGTGGAGATCGAGTAGTACCTCTAGGAAATCATCCTTCTTTGGAGAACTTGATGAAATGCACCTTGATTGCAACCTTTGACTTATAATTTCATCAAATATAGCTAGTATTTTTTTACCATAAACTTGGGTTTCACGCTTAATACCTTGTGGATCAATCAAACTAAGTACCGGAAAGTAATCAGCAAGATTAGGAGTGCCTAAAATCTTCATCACACCTTGAATAGCTTCCTTCATTTCTTGAGCGAAATCGGTATCAAAATGAGCAAAATCGATCGAAAATAGTGAGGAAGAGATTGAGTTAAGCGAGGTTACGAATGCAACTTCGCCAATGTTAACAACCCGACCACTATTGCAACACCCCTGCACGTAATCACGCAATTGCTGCAGCTTTTCTAGACGAAGCCTTTGGCTGGCATCGAGACTGTGTGTTGAAAACATATTTTCATTGCAAATTTTACGTAACGTCCGCCATTGGCTCCCTATTGGAAGCCATGCTAAGGACGCCGTGTGGTGGTTGAGTGCTCGGGCTGCTTCAGGGACAGCTCGGGTGGAAATGGCTAGATCATGTTTTTGTATTAATTCTTTTGCCATTTCAGGTGAAGATACGACAATTGTATGCATACTTCCAAACTTGAGATGCATTAATGGACCATATATTTTGGATAGTTTGGCAAAAGATTGGTGGGGATTTTGACCAAGTTGTAAAATGTTACCGATAATTGGAAGAGGAAATGGCCCCGGAGGAAACTTGGATGATATTTGGTGTCCATGAAAATATTTCCACATGATAAAGAATAAAAATACAAGCGACAGTGTAAGAAAATCAATCGTCATTCTCACTTGTTTTAATTTGAATGAAGATCAATTAAGCCTACTAGTATATTTATAGAGAGATCCCTTTCAAGTCGCGTTGGGTACATTTTATGAAATTTCTCTCAACATGAACTCTTGTTCTTCATGTTGTAGTGTAACAATTTTATTCTTGAGAGTATTTTGAACAAAATGTGTTTAATTACATTGGCATTGTGATTGAATGTGTTATGTCAAAATTATCTCAACTGGATTTTTCATATATTGTAGCTCCAAATGACATGAAATCTTTTACAACTGTATGAATTTTAACTATTTTCACACATTTCATCATTGTCCGCATCTTCATTCATTTTCTTAAGATAAAAAATGCAAAACTAGTGACAGTTTTATAGGACAAAAAGTACAATACTATTGGACCCAAATTGCAAAAAAATGAATGCACAGGGAGAGACGAACAAAAGCGCAATTTTTTCAAAAATTTAAAAACAAAAAGTGTTATTTTTAAAAGCAGGACTAGTGTTACTTTATTTTTAAATAAAGTAATTATGACATTTTGACATAACATGTTTGCGGTTAAGATTTGGTTTAATTGGTGACATCAATAATAAAATTTGTTATTGACATCACATGATCACCGATTCACACCTCTTGAACCATGTTTAGTCTAATTATTGTATGCCTAATATCAGGTACTTAATTTGCATGCTATTTTCAACAGTGAACATGGAACAATCTGAATAATGAATCTAGAGAATATTTTAATAATATATTCTCCAAGTTTGATTTGAAATATTATTTAAAAAATTCATTAAGATGTAAATTCTAATATCATTCTTGTATACATTTCAACATCCAAAATCAGAGATTTTTTGGAACTTATATTATATACGTTAACATATTTGATCGGTCAATTATATTTTTTTTAATAAGAGAAAGCTCTAAAAATGATCCTGTAACTATGACTAATTGACAAAGAATTTTAAATTTTGGATGGACAATTAAGTTATGTAACTATATTAATTTGGCAACATTAGTCTTACTTCAACTGAAATTCTTCAAATTCTGAAATTGAGTCACATGCGGGCCATGCGACTCAATTAATTGGAGAAAAACTGTCAAAATCGTCTTGTAAGTCCTGCAACTAAATTAATTTGACAATTTCAGTTTTGTTTCAACATGAAATTCTTAATTTTTCCAAATTGAGTTACGTGTGGTCCATGAGACTCAATGAAATTAAAATTTTCTCAGCGTGACACACAATCATCCCACCCTTTCCAGTGTCTGTGCTCATCTACAACAATTGCAATCCATGGTTGATATCTCAGACCTTTTTTGCAAACACATTTTGTGCGGGGGGAAATGGAGCTTGTGAGGTACCAACTAAATGGGAGAAAGATAGGAGAAGAAAATTGTTGAAAATAGCAAAATTAATGGAGAAAAATGGAGGGCAAGAACTTTAATTATAGATTGATGAATGAACATGATATTTTCTCCATTTCCTCTCTCTTATCTTTCCCTCCAATTTTGTCCTGTGATGCCCAAATCATCAGGCATAATTATCGTTTTGAAAGGGATAGGTAATTGGGCATCATGCTGGGAAATATACCCAATTAATGGAGTCATCTGACCAAAATGTGACTCAATTTGAAAAAATTAAGAATTTCAGGATAAAATAGAAGTGGAATTACCAAAATAATCTTGTTACAAGACTTAAGACTTAATTGTCAGTGAACGTTAGTTCTGGGATGAATTTTGTAATTTTTATTCAATTAATTGAGTCACATGACTCACACGTCAATTTTGATAAATTAAAAATTTTAGGTTGAAATAAGATTAAAATTGTCAAGTTACATGTCTTAACTGTCACTGAACACTTTTGTCAGCTAACCTTAATTACAAAATCATTTTTGCAATTTTCCCAACAATTAAATTACATATCCATATACTAGGATTTGATTTGAGGTATTAGACAATGCACTTGGGGGTAATTCTGGAATTCTATTTTCTTTTTCTTCCGATGAAAATGAAATAGGAAATTCTGGCCCGGTTTACAATGCAAGTTGGGCTTGATATTCGTTGTGTCCAATCGAGGTATCAAATTTCTGTAACCAAGCTTTACTCTTTCCACTCTTATAATAATAAAGTGGCCCAAATACATTCTGATTCAGTTACCAAAAAGAAAAAGTGTTCCAATTTCTGGCGATAAATTTAAACAATCCTTGAAGAACATTTGGGTCATAGTCTAAATAACCAACCAATTGACATTCTTCTTTCTTTTGTTTGAGATAGAGTTTGATTAATTATCAAAAAGGAAAAGACTAGAGAGTAGTTTTATTTCCTTTATCAAAGAAAGCATTTTGTAATGGCACGGGATATGTAAGTGACAAGCAAAGGTTACATGGGTTTAGAATACTAAAAGGAAGTCTGGGTGGGGAGCAAAATATTCGAAAAACTTAACCAAGGGGTCACTTTCAACTATTAACTCACTTTCGGCCCAACTAGTTGCGGCCCAAAACCCTTGCAACAAAATGGAAGCAAACATAGACTGCTTGGGTCCTAGATAACTTGGACAATTGCTTACGGCCCAAACCTTTGGGCCCCCTACCCAATATACATAGTCCATTATCTATTTATATAATAAAAAAACAAAATAATTAGGTTAGTATTGATGCTCCACTTTTATATGTAAGGTACGGTCCTTTAGTCCCATACTTGAATCCCTGTATGGCTGTATCCCCTATTTGCTATCTTGCTAGACTTTTTTTCCTTTTTTTTTTTCAGGAAAATCTTGCTATACCTTTGTAATGTAAAGAAAAAAATATTTACTACATAATAGAATTTAGACGAGCCTTATTCATTATATTGAAAAAATAAATATTATATTTAAGAATTCTAAGAGTAAGCTTTAACATCTTTTTTTCCCTCTTTATCAATTTCTGGATTTTCATCTTTATCAAGTTTTTTTTTTCTCTCATCCTAACATTAAGTGATCAAATTTTAATTTAATTTTATTTGAATTTTATATTGACTTTGTTCTACTTTATTAAGACAAATATATGAAATATGTTATTTGGGACTATTTTGTTTTACTAATTCACTATGGTATTTTGATTATTTATGTAGGACAAAACTCAATTTCTTGAAAAAATCTTTGTGGAGTTAATTCCTCAATTGGTTGTTTAATTGCTAATATGTGAATCTTATTTTACTAATCTATTTTTGTTGAGAATTTTTTCAGAATGGATAAAAATCTATCTTTTATTTTACTAATCTTTTTTGTTACTTGCTAAAATCTTTAAGAAGTTTTCCAGAATTGATAAAAATCTATCTACGATCAAATATGTCACATGAAAAAAGCGAATAGGTCTTGATCTATGGAAAAAATACGTTAGAAAACTAGAATAAGAAAATTTAGTCAAAATAAAATAAAATTAATTTCATGAAATAATTTTTTTACAATACAACGCCCCCGGTTTCAATTTCTCCTAGGGCCCCAAAAAATCTAGGCTCGGCATAGTAATTGGACATGAATTGTTAGCCCCACTTTGATTCCTATTGATAAGTTTCTTGATGGAGGCATGCCTCAAACGGACATATTCGACTATTTTTCAAATTTGAATGCTTATTTACCATAAAATCAAATAAATTAACTCGATGCGACTGTTGCTGCCGAACCCTATTTAAAATCTCGGAATTTATAAAAAAAGAATTCAAAAAAAGGAAGAACAAACCTCCACAAGAGAGGTAACAATGACCAAAATCACTTATACAAAATCTGATAAACGTTAAACTAAAAAGGATTATAAAAACTCACGTGATGAATGGCATGAACACATACACAAGGGACAAGTACTTGGCGTGAAGATCTTGAAAACCCAAGAGAAAGTTCAAATCAAAAGGAAACATTTCAAATTTCTTTTTCCCATTCGGCACGGCCTTGGGGCTTGAACTAGTGAGAACGAGTTGAGAAACAACGCACATCCATCTGACAGGAAAAAGGAGACACATTTGGACCGGTAAGCCACCCTAACACGAGCCTATGATAATAAATAAAACATTTTAATTTTTTTTTTTTTACTTTTTATTTATTTCAACCCTAAAAATTGATTTCCATTTATATCCCATCAATGGGAAACTGGTAGGAGGGATCCCTCTTTGCTTGACTTTATTTGGTTAATTTATTATGTGACACTAATGAATTTTTTTGAAAAAAAGAATCACCTTTATTACTATTTCCTTGAGTGAATATATATATTTTGAATAGATGTGTGAATGTTGCTTTACTGGTGGGGGGGTGTTTTGAGTAAATAAAAAAGATTACGGTGTCCTGTCCTCATTAATCCCTCCACCAATCTCTCAATTTTCACACCACACCACCCAGGCACCACACCAATTTCATTCCAATCTAATCTCTCCTCATCTCATATCAAGCCAAAAAAAAAAAACAAGAAAAAGAACTCTTTTTTCTCTCCAACTTTCTCTCTCTAAGGTTTGAGGTTTGCGTTCATATCTATTGTTTTTCTTTCATATCTTGTGTTTCTGAATAGGAAAAAAGGAGAGGTGGGCTGGGTTGGTTTTCTTTTTCTTCAAAAAAAAAAAAATAGAAATAATTAATTATTCAAACTTTTGCTACTTTGTAGATGAAAGTTGTTTTAACGCTTGGATTTGCTAATTTCAGGTCTTGATTGTAGATCTAACGCTCCATCTGCTGCTCTTTGGCCGGTAAAGATTCTTAGATTCTTTTATATATGTATTGATCTTCGATGAACCTTCGTGTATTGCTGTCTTTTATGGTTTCAAAATTTAATCTTTTACCCTGTTTTAAAGCCTTTTTTTGTTTTCTTTTTAGTTTTTGTCAGATGGGTTTTTCATCTGTTCTCTCCTGTGAAAAATCAATTTTTTTGTAGCAGCTATTTCCTCAAAAGAGTGTTTGATATGAGCTAGATGATTCATGATTAAATTTGTTTCAGGATTTTTCAGTCTCAAAATTGTCTTTTGAATTTGAACGATTCTTCTCTAGAATTCAATCACTTTCTTGTTGTACCACTAAGAGAATTATCCTGTACTCATAATATTCCTGTTATATAATTTTGTAAGAATTCATTCTTCTTTATGTACATGTATGTGGTATTAGTATTTGTGCTTTTAAGTTCTTCAGGTAGTATGTAAATATCATGTAATTAGTTCTTGTTGCGAGTTCAATTCTTTACTTAATTAGAAATAAAAATGGCAATGTATTATTCTACAAGGGAGCAAGTATTACTTCTTTATACTCATTTGATAATTATATATGAACTTATCATGCACTCCTTATTCACTTTTGAGGTTTAATGTTTGCAGATTTGCTGAAGAACATATTTACCGGACATTCTTGATCACCATAAGAACTCTTTGAAGTAGTATTTGACTATTATAGCCCTAATGCAAGGGCAAAGGAGTTCTCTCAGTACTACCTTGTCTGAAAACTTAAGCTTCGATCATGGCTCCACCACATCAAGTGATACTAGCCTAGATTCCCAAATGGCGGCCTGGAACACTTCTACCCAAAATCAGATACCCGAGTTCAGAAACGACACCAACATTCAATTAATGAATGTGGCTGAGTGGAGTTTAGGTGAAACTAGTTCAGCTAATTCTGCACAAGGCCAAGTCGATCCGAAATCCGAAAATCCATGGAGCTTTCGCAGCTCTAGAGCTGCTTCTCTCACCTTAGGAGGAGAAAGAAGGCAGTATGAACCTTGTAGTAATATTCTTTCATTCAATAATAATATTGACGTAAATGTAAATGGCAATCAATCCAATGCCCTTTCTCAGGATCTTAACATGAGTTCGGGGTTCGAAGATGATGATGACTGTCAGATAGTTGAGCCTCCTCCTCCTCCTCCTCTTCCTCCGTACACATACACACCTACTGGGTTGTTATCGAATGAGCAGATGCCGCCATCTGGTGTTAGTTCTTCTTCTGATTTATTTGTTGGTTATGTGCCAGAGAATGAAGATAGGCCGCCTTTAGATGGCCGGCGAATATCATGCAAGAGAAAAGCAGCTCTTGAAGGCCAATCGTCATCTGGAGGTGCAGGAAGTTCAAATTCTTTTTCCAATAATGAACTTGTCATGAATAATAACGAGTCAGAAAGGCTTAGGCTTGGTGTTGGAGGACCACCCGTAGTTACAAATCCTCCCTCCTCTTTGACAAATACTGAAAGGTCCCGTAGGAATTTCCGTTTGCGCATTAATGGCTTACACCAGCAGCAAAATCCCACATCAGGGGAGGGCAATATTGGAAATGATGATATTTCATCTTCGTCTAGGCATACATCAAGATTAATTCATCTTCGTAATCGTTTGTTAGACTTGAATCCAGCTTCTAATGCTGTGGAAAATCCTTTTGCGCGTAGAAATCCTCAAACTAGGTGGAGTGGTGCATCTAGCTCAAGAAGTAGCAGATCATCATCTCCTTCGACTGCTATTATTACTGGGGAAAGAGATGCTGCGTTTTATGAAGAAAGAAATACTATTATTACTGGGGAAAGAGATGCTGCATTTTATGAAGAAAGAGATATTATTCCCAGAAGCATTGCAGAACATCATCCCATTTTTGTTTCTCCTCCTAGTGGGATTGGAAGTTCGACCCAGAACAATCCTACTACTACAAATTGGAACTTGGTTAGTGGAGGTGTTGGAAATGTTGCCTCTACTTCTGAGCCGAGTTTGGGCTCGGGTTCAGGGGGGATCAACCCTTCTGGGGCACATCGAAGTTTTCCTCGGAGACTCTCACAGATTGTTCGAAGATCATCTCTGTTATCCGAGTCTGGAGCTCAGAACAGTAATCTTGTACGTCCAGCAGGTTCTTCTATGACTACCTCTCAGGAGACATCCGGATCTGATACGCATGGTCTACATGCACCAAACTCAAGGTTAGCATTGCTAGAGAGGCATCTTGACGGTGCTTTTCGAATGCCTTACTCACTGAGAGCTTTGGCCGCTTCTTCTTCCAGTGAAGCAAGAAGCGGAATAATGTCTGAGGTATATATATCTACTACGTCTTTAAGGAGTTATATTTGGAATTTGAATTGCAATTAATTATTATGATTTTTTGCTTCTAGCAGATACGTCATGTCTTGGATCTCATGCGAAGGGGAGAGGGATTGAGATTTGAGGTGTTTACTTTTCTTTTTTTTCCTTGTTAATATTATTGTGGCTGTCACTCATGGTGGTTGTTATTTGCTATTGTTGTGTGTGTGGTACATAGGATATGATGATGCTGGATCATCATTCAGCCTTTATGGCTGATCATATTCACGATCGACATCGTGATATGCGTTTGGATGTAGATAACATGTCTTATGAGGTATTATTAATTCTTTTTGACGAATGAGTATTTTTATTTACGAATTGCAATTCAGTTTTATTAACATTTTGTTTGTTCCAGGAGCTATTAGCCTTGGAGGAACGCATTGGAGATGTGTGCACTGGATTGAGAGAAGAAACCATAACAAAACATTTAAAGCAACACATATACACTATTATTGCAAAAAGTGATCATCAAGTGGAGACAGAGCCTTGCAGTATATGTCGTGTACGAATCATAATATTATTATCATCATAAGATTTATTACAAAACTTGTTTCTGAAATTTGTTGTTGAACTTGTTTGTGTGTGTTATTTTGATGATGATGCAGGAAGAATATAATGATGGAGAAGATGTTGGAACTCTGGAATGTGGGCATGATTTCCATAAAGAGTGTATTAAACAATGGCTCATGCAAAAGAATTTGTGCCCCATTTGTAAAACTACAGGACTGGCTACAACATGAGACGAACCCACCGTTTCTATTCTTTTGTTTCTTGCAACCCCCCCCCCCCCCCCCCCCCCCCTCTTCCCCCTAAATTTATGAGGATAAAATGATTCCTAAAGTCGGAGTAGGACTTGTTTAACTTCAATTTCATTGGACAATGGAAATTTAAATAATTTTTTATTTAATTATTGTCATCTGTTTTATATAATATTCCTTAGATTTTTTTTTTTAATTGGTGTTTCTTTTTTAGGGATTTTATGGCATATTGTTAATGTGAAAACATTTTTGTGATATGGGCTTGATATAAGCATGGTGGTGTTGTAAACTAGTAGAGTCCAACTTATTTCTGTGAAAACATTCCTGGCTTGTTTAACTTATTAGGTTGAGATTTTCTTTTCTTAAAAAAAGGATGAACTCGTGTGAGCTTTGATCCAGTCGTAGTGTCACTCATAATAAATTTTGTCAATCTATTGTAAGTTGAATTTGGATTGTATTTTCAAACTTTGATATAAATGTGAAGTTTTGGGTTTGTATTTTCAAACTTTGATATAAAAAAATCATGCCACTTCCCTTTAGGGGTGTGTGCATAAAAATGTCAAACTCAACCCCACCCATTCGTAACTCGTCTATTTGTAAACTCGCATGATATGGGTTGGGTGACGGGTACGATCGTTAAAAAAATCGTTTCATGCACAACCTGCACTTAACCTTAATTTACTTTTTCTTCAAATTTTAATAAAAATGTGAAACAAATCATATCTATTAACAAATGATTCAGAATCAAAAACAAATTTTTTTCAAGTTGCTTGTTTAAATAATGATGATGTTCATGTGATGCATATGTTGGTAATCACATTTTTACTTGAATTAATCTCTAAATAATAATCATAAACACATAAATAAATTAGTAAGAATATTCACAATTCAGAGATAGATAGGTAATATTCAACTTTTTCAAGTGTGATGTTGAAAATGTGTATGTTTCTTTTAATCGATTCAATGTTAGCAACGATTCGTGTTTGATTTTACATTTATTTTGATATAATTATTCATAAAAACTATCAAACCGTCAAGACACCTATCAACACACCCACACTTGATCAACGCGAACTATAATACGGTTTGAAAACATAATAAACACGTTGTAGTTTGCTAATTTAGCAACTGTATTATGTTAAACCAGGTTGATTTTTCCATAAAATTTTAGGTTCGGCCAAACCTGGTTAGGTAAAAATTTCCCCCCGCCCAAACCCGCCCATTCACAACTACTTCATCACTTAATAAATGCTTTACATGATCAACGGCTGCCTAGGTTGGGCCGTTCGTTTAAGATTGGGCCAAGTGATTGAGTATGATGGGGGACATTGCCCTCAAAAAATATTACTACTTCACTAGTTTTTTTCTTTCCTTTTTCTCTCTTTTAATAATTCTAGTAGGGGTCATAGGACATAATAGAGATATTAGGCTCTGTAAACTGTATTAATAAGATGTTTAGTGAAATCATTCGCTTACCGGGTCAACCGAATTATTTCATTACGACAAGCATTGATAACCTTTTCTAATCCACCCACTTATTAGCTAATCTGGGTTGAGATGAATTCAGTGAAAAAGACTAAAGTGCCCCTTTTAATACCACATCATCATTAGAAAAGAAAAAAAAAAAGAGTTTGTAGCAATATAATTTGTCCCCACATGCATCAACGAAGGCACCAAGTGTCGGTAACTTTGACTAAACAAATCATCATTCTTGCTAGTCCATAAATCACAAATAATTAAACATTTTTCCTATACTTAATAAACTAGTCCAAGATATCTCCACTTAATCCTTCCTAATTTTTCTATCATATAGATACAAAACCCCACACCAGTTTAATAATTTGTACTGAACATTATAAATTAATTTAAAAACAACCAACCGACAGTAAACAAACCATCATATCTTAAAAGAATTAATTTAAAACACCCAACCGACAGTAAACAAACAGTGATATCTAGTGTAAAGTTTGTACTAGTTTTTTTTTCACAAATCTAACCGAATTTATTTAATTAGTATCAATGTACAAATATAAATTAATTACAAAAATTATATTAAATTAGAGAAATTTAAACTCTTGTGAAAGTTGAACCTATGATTTATTAGTCATGAAATCGTAACTTTAATCAACAAGCTACTGCATTATCCGTTGGTTAAAGTAAGTATTTGGTTATTTATTTTTAACTCATAAAGAACTTTTGGTGTGCTTTTAACAATTTCTTTCACTTAGTTTTTCTATTGTGAGCCTGAAATATAAGAAAAAGAATATTAATCTATGTTTTGACTAGATTGAAGCTTAAATGCATTGTGCTAATCGTGTGCCAACTATATTACTTGCACAGTTGCAGTTCCCAAAGTAAAGCGACACCTTCGGGTTTCTTGTTCGTGGCCATTTTGACCTTTGAGGCGCTATTTGTTTCGGTTTTGGTTTTAGTTCGGTCCCGTATTTTTGTGAAATTGAGTTAAAATTATTTTTATTATAGTCTGAGTACATGTTTTGTGATACTCAGATTTCAACTTGTGTATCCAGACATAATATTGAATCTTATAAACCTATAAAATAGAATTATTTGACGCATACCACTTATTTTTTCTCTATAAAAGATATTGAATGACATTTATCACCTAATTTTTCCCACCAAGCCCTAACATTCAAACATAATTCAAATGAATTTCCAACTTTTTCGAAACCTAAAAGCTAACATCCAAACACAATTTTAATGAGGTTTTAAAAGTTTCACCAAAACTACCAAAATTATTTTTTCAAAAATAAAATCAAGCGAAATCGAGCCAAACCGATTTGATCTATCAACGGAAGTGTGTGGGTGGGTGAAGGAAAATTTCAAAATTTACCTCTAATAGAATTTCCGAGTTCATGATGATGCGGTCAGGTTAAAATCTTTGGATTCGAGTCTGGGATCGGAGGATTTGATCGTTTTGGCGTCTTGAGATGCTAATATATACGTCTTCCACACAAGTAACATAGGTGAGCTAGCTAGTCTGGGGAAACTCGAACAAAGTTGATACTTTAACTTATGCAAGGTTTAGTAGGCTAATTAAGAGGGTTTAAAATGAGTATTAGTCTCAAAAGATGTCATACCTTTGATGTGTATCCATCATAATCCTTTAATTCGTGAGTTTGATTAGCACGGTTAAGGGTGAATTGCCTTTAATGACTTTGCATTCCCTATTTAGGAGCTAGGATTACAATTGATACGGCCGGGATGACCCTTCTTTGATTAGGTTGATATATATTGTCCTTTGAAATAGGCTCGCCAATTGCGGTCTTCTCTTAGCTGTTAGGATAGCCTGCATCGGCTCCACATTATGCTGTGTTTGGACAAGTGATGCCTCATGATGCGACCCTTTAAGAAGAATGATAAAGATTCAAGGGACGAAGGTACGTAGTATATTCTTTGGCAATTAAGTAAGATTAGTTTTGCAAATATTAAGATAATTTATACTTTTAGAATTAGTTTTATAAAATATGAAACAAAATATCCAATCAATCATCACAATTCACAACTCATTGAAAAGAAGGACAATTATAATATAAACTTCGACGCAACCATAAACAGGGCAGTGGATTGCTGTGGTTTGGGGGCGATTGCACGATCATCTCGGGGTGAATGTATCAGGTGGAAGTCGAAGTGCATTAAACAACCTCTTGATCCATCGGCTGCGGAAGCGAAAGCTGCATTCCTGGCAGTAGAATTGGCCTCTGAACATCAATGGAGAAAAGTAATAGTGGAAGGAGACTCGCAAATAATTATCACAACAATTTCTGTACAGGAGATCACTTTGAAAATTTGCAAGCAAGCTAATGCACACATCTCTGCCCAACATACCATCCAGGCAACCAAACACCTCCCCAAATCTTTTAGTGGCTGGCTGCCCCCACCAAAGGACTGGTTCAAAGCAAACTCGGATGCGGCTTACAAACTTGGCGAGACTGCATGTGCTGTGGTTGTTCGTAACTCTTTTGGATCAATTGTGTTTGCTTCTACTTCCTTCACCTCTTGTTTGAATGCTTCGGTTGCAGAGGCTCTTGCAATTCGAGAAGCCTGCTGGTTTTTGAACGCGAAAGGTGTTCACAATGTTATTTTTGAAAGTGATTGTCTCGTTGTTGTTCAAGCAATTTTGTTTTGGGAAGAGAATATGGATTGGGCAATTTCTTCGATCGTTTTGGAAATTCGCAAGTTGTGGGCTTCTTGGCCTAAATGACGCTTCAAATTTGTTTCAAGATCGGCTAATTGCGCGGCCCATAATCTTGCCGCTTGGGCTTTTTCCCGTGGTCCTTTTTTATGTCTTAGCCAGGATTGTTTACCTATTACTGTATTTTGTGACGGTGGACATCCTCTTGTAAACTGGTTATCTTTTGTCTAAATTTTATGTATGGTTTTTATTTATAAAAAAAAAAAAAAAAAAAAAAAAATTCAAGTCTTATGCGGATTTTGGAACTATTATTGAAGACAATAAGTTAACAACCCTTTAATTTTTTTGAGACTCGACATGTTTGGCGTGAAGGAAGTAGTGCGGCGTATGAAATAGCTAAATTTATTTTTTTGTAGCTAAATTTAACTAGCATAAAAATGTGTCATTTGAATGTTCTTCTAGCTTTTAATTTAAGATATTGTAAACGCCGATTTGTCATAATGAAGATTACCGTTTTCCATTAAAAGAAATATATATCCTAGAACAACATGGCCGCACTGACCCTTTGTTTTTTGGGCTTCTACCATGAAAAATTAAGTGAACATTCAAATCTAAAGCTAAAATCAATGTAAAATTTGGTTTTAACTTCTATTGACCGATAACACCACTCGAAAAGGAAAAAATGTAAAAACTTTTGTAAACAAGTCCTTATTTTCCTTTTACAGGACTTCTCATAACATTTTTACAAAGTTGTAGCTATTTATTGAAAAACTAAAAGCATCTACAAACAAATTGTCCTTTCGACCGTATATCCAACTAAACAACAAACAAAAAGGACAAAGAAGAGAAAAGAAATAGAACCCATCTCCTAATACACATTAATTAACGTTAGTCTAAATTCCAAAACACTAATTAAACACTAAGGACCCGTTTGTTTGACGGAAATGAAATCTGATCTGGTTATTTGATTTCTACTTTCTAGTAATATGATTCATTTATAGTGTTTTGGTATCACTTGAAATTGTACCAAATAAATTAGTCGAATTCCTTTTCAAATGTTTGATAATGACAATGAATGTATTACATATTTAAAAAGTTCACAAAAATACCCACATCCATATATTATATATAAATCATATAGAAGCAACATTTATTATATGATATTATTTATAATATATTGGTTTAAAAAATATGTATAATATATTAATTAATAATTTATATATTATATCATATAATATAAAAATTAAAGAACATATATAAAGAAATCAGTGTTAGAGGAGAATTGTATATAATTGCAGATATATATAATAATCCAAGAATATAACTATCACAAGAATTGGTGTGCGGTAATACTTACAAATAAGATCACACTTTCAAAAGCAAAAACAAAATTAAGCGTACAATTTGAAAATGAATGTTGTATGAAGCATAAGCTTTGGATTTGTCATGTGAATATGACGTATAAACTATATGCATACTTTCAAATCAATTCACATTTAATATTATTTCAGTAGATTCAACTATTAGGTAAATGAACGTGATAATTTAATATGTGATTTAAGTAGTTGGAGAAGAAAAAGAACGCAATAAACAAGAAAACAATGACTATGAGAGAGAAAATATATTTTACGTAGGGAGAAAATAAAACTATCTAAGAAAGAATATACGAGTAATATTATCTCTTTTATTTTTAGTACTAAATTCCACGGGAATGGAATCATAAATCCCCCAGGAATGGAATCATAATACTGTAAAAAAATTGGATTTAACATTCTCATAATTTAATGGCAAAATTCCAGGTTTTTAAGAATATACTTTCTTAAAATCTAAAAGATCTACTCAAATAATATTACTTGATTATAAGAAATCATGTTGCCATTCCAAAGTAAATAAATGGATATCATTACTGTAGATTATGGTTGAGTCAACAAAAAACAAAACAAAACAAATAGATTCATACATTAAACTACTTCCTTAGTTTATTTATCACACATTAAAATCAAAGAAACGTTAGTGGGTCCTTTCCCCATTTCCAGAAGTCCCATCATTACAGCTTTCCTCTCCGCACACTCACTGTTTCTTCTACTTCCCATTACTAACAGTCACATTGCTGAAAAGTCAAATGTCCAAAACTTGAAGCTTTTTTCATAAGCTGTATTTAAGTGGAGTTTGAGGCTTAATTGAGAAGAGAAAATGTCTGAAGGGAAACCAGCGTTTCTAAACGATGAGCTGTCAAAACACACCTCAATTTTCGGATTGCGTTTGTGGGTTGTTCTAGGTATCTGCGTTGGGGCAGCGATCGTCATCTTTCTCTTCCTCATCTCCCTTTGGTTCACCTCAAGAAAAAACAAGAAAACCTCAAACTTACTATTATCAATATCTACTCACAAGAACTCCAAAATCCCAAATGAGTCCAGGGAAATTCAAGAAATTCGGGTCGACCCGACCCGAAAACCCGAGACCAATCCAAAGCAGCAGCAGCTGCTGCTGCTAACAGCGCCCGGGTCGTCTGACCCGGTTCCGGAACCCGGCCCAAATGAGGACCAGAGGATACACATTGAGATTGGAAAAGGGCATCGGATTTCGTACCCTGAGAAGGTGGGTCCGGGTTCCGGGTCGGGTCATGGGAGTGGTGAGACCCGGAACGGTGGTGAGCTGGGTGGGCCGGAGGTATCGCATTTGGGTTGGGGCCATTGGTACACACTAAGGGAGCTTGAGGAATCAACTAATGGTTTTGCTGATGAGAATGTAATTGGGGAAGGTGGGTATGGGATTGTTTATCAAGGTGTTTTGGAGGATAATTCTAGAGTGGCTGTCAAGAATTTGCTCAATAACAGGTATTTCCTTAAAATTCAAAAAGAAAAAAAATAAATTCTTCTCTGTTTTTTATGCTTAGAAAGATTGTATGTATTCTTGACTAAATTTTGTTATAAGATACTAAGGCTATGCTGGGTTCGTGAATTTTAGTATACGAAAGTGTCATATTATTTATTGCAAAGAACACATTTTATCTCTAAAATTTCAAGAATCAAACATAGCCCGAGTGTGTGCTGAATTTCATGATTCTATAATTCTTTTCATGTTTAATTTTAGTTAAAATCCGGGTTGCATGCATATAGGTAATGCTATAGCTAATTTTGAAGAGATAAATGAAGTAATTTTGTTATTGATTGTGGTGTATATTTTGTTTAAATTTGATTTAAGAGGTCAAGCGGAGAGGGAGTTTAAGGTTGAAGTCGAAGCAATTGGGCGCGTAAGGCATAAGAATTTGGTGAGGCTGCTTGGCTATTGTGCTGAAGGAGCTCATAGGTAAGTACTTTAACTACTAGATTAAACTTTGAATGATTGAATGAATGTATTTAAGTGTAATAATTAATCAAGTTGTGCTTGTTTCATTTTTGAAATTTGACCTAAGTTGAGAGTTATTTTATCGGGTTTGTAAGATTTCGGTTAAACTTCTTGCAGGATGCTTGTGTACGAGTATGTTGATAATGGAAACTTAGAACAATGGCTTCATGGAGATGTAGGGCCTCAGAGTCCTCTGACATGGGAAATTCGGATGAACATCATACTTAGAACCGCAAAGGGGTAAATCCGTAAATCAGTATTCCAGATTTCATATTTGTTGCTTTGTAACTAAAACTTTGTGAGTTTCATAGGTTGACATATCTACATGAGGGACTTGAACCTAAGGTTGTTCACCGTGATATAAAATCGAGCAACATTTTGTTGGATAGACAATGGAATGCTAAAGTATCCGACTTTGGTTTGGCAAAGCTCATAGGCTCTGAAAAGAGTTATATTACTACTCGAGTTATGGGAACATTTGGGTAAGTCAACTATTCCAAAAGACTTTGTTTCATTACATATTGACTATATTATATAACTTGCTTAAGCTTTTACTTCTTTTCTCTAGCTATGTTGCTCCAGAATACGCTAGCACGGGAATGTTGAATGAGAAAAGTGACGTGTATAGTTTTGGCATTCTTATAATGGAAATCATTTCGGGAAGGAACCCGGTGGATTATAGTCGCCCCCCTGGGGAGGTATCTAACATATTAAAAAATTCCTTCACTTTACTGTTTGATTTCCTTCAAATATTTGAATTTTTTTACTTTCTCAGGTGAATTTGGTTGATTGGCTTAAAACAATGGTTTCAAGCCGGAATTCAGAGGGTGTGTTGGATCCTAAGTTACCCGAGAAGCCTTCTTCCAGAGCATTGAAACGTACCCTTTTAGTAGCTTTACGATGCGTGGATCCAAATGCTCAGAAGAGGCCAAAGATGGGGCATGTGGTTCACATGCTTGAAGCTGATGATTTCCCTTTCCGTGATGTAAGTATGCGATGATCCAATTGTAACTCTATTTATGGCTTTAATATTGTCGGGAATAGTATGATATTTTCACATACTATAATATAGTAGTAGACTAGTTGGCGTATTTCATGCTCAACATGCTAATTGAATCCACTTTAAGATAAAAATAATAATTAGTAATTAAAGTATTAGTTAAGAACAAAAAGCCCGTGATGTCATTACTACTCAGGATTTTGCAAATCTAACGAATTCTTGAAGTAAGAAATCTAACGAACTCTTGAAATCCACATGTGCGCCTTCTTAACTAAACTTTACATTTACTCTTCGAATGTGTGTTTTTAAATTAGTGGAACATCATTACAAGGATTTTGACATTTAATGACTATTTAGTAATGCTTAGTTTTGAATCACATAAATTAAATAATTAACCAGAAAATAGGCTAATAAAAGCATTTTTTTGCTATCGTTTTATAGGAACGAAGAGGTGGAAGGGAACAAGGGCGATTGCATGATGGTATGAAGGGGAGGGTAGTCGAGAAGTGCATAAATGAACCAGGAGATAGTAGTGGATACGAAAGCAGCATTCAAACTGACAGATCTTTGTTGAGGAAGCAAGAAACTGATGATGAGTAGTAGAACATAATCTGTCTGAAAATGTTTTGTTCATGTGTGGCTAGCCGCCTATGTAAATATACACATTTTTTTGTTTGCATTCCGCGACAAACGAGTGCTCATTATGTGTTTTCTTCGTTTGTCGATTGAAGTTGTTAAACTCTTCATAGTGTTTAAATTGGATTCAGTTGGATGTTTGATTGGAACCGAGATCCCGTTCTGGTTTTCAAGGAGAGATGTTACTAAGGAATGGATTTAACTCCATTTTGTGAAAGAAAAAAAATAATAAATAAATAAATTGTGTAGAGTAGTTATACAATTAATTTTGTTGTGCTGTTTTCTCCAATGAAGTTTAATTATATTCATGGAAAAAAAAGTTGTTCCACAGGAATGCATGACGCAATATGCTATAGACAGCAGGTTTTCCGGTTTAATTTTGATTGTATGAAGTTACTACATTTGCATCACACGATCGATTATGTATGTCGGAGTGTATTGATAATTTGTGATATCTAATTAACGATGCCTAGTCATGTTTATATACCTTTGGTCTTATTGGGTTTGGCGAGTTTGGTCTAATTGGGTATGGCACTCATGAACTGTGTTTAAATTTGTTTTTAAATCATACGAGTAGAATATTTTCATATAAAACTAGATCTTGTTTTGAATGTGCATTCTGATATTACTTTGATTTTTTTTTTGGGGTTTCCCAAGTGTTTAATCCCTTTCGAGGCGCGTTGGACACATTAAGTGGAAACTTCTCCCAACAGGGATTCGAACATGAATTCGTTATTTTGTAGTTACTGGTTCCTTCCACTAGACCAATCCCTTGTTGGTTGATATTACTTTGAGTGAATGCTACCAAAGTAATATAATTGTTTATCCAGATGAAATTCAGTCATTCTTTCCAATGTTTTCAGAACCGGACCGGACAGTGAACCGGTGAGCTAACTGGCCACTGGTTTTACTGGTCGAACCGGTCGGACCGCTGGTCGGACCAGATGACGTCATATGATATAATAAATATATTTAATTTTAAAGTATATATAATATGCATAAAATTTAAACATTATCCTACAATTGATTAAAAATATATAAAATCTTATAATATATTTAAATTAAATCACATAATATTTATATAACTTATATTACTAATTCGTAAGCTCATATAAATATAATATGACTATATTTCTTTATAAAAATTTAAAACTGTAAGTTAAAAATACAACAAACTAAGATATTAATAATTTTAAAATATGATTATGTATAAAAGTCTAATATTGAAAATCAAACTTGCATAATATATCGATTTGATTTTCAAAATTTGACACTCTTTATCCTAAAAATAATATTGGAAAAAAATATCTTATAGAATAAATTTTAATAAAAAAATATTATTTGTGGCGAGTCGGACACAGTAAGTGAGAACCTCTCCCAACAGGGATTCAAACTTGAGTTCGCTACTTTGTAGTGACTAGTTAATTCCACCAGACCAATCACTTGTTGGTAAAAAATTGCAAACTAGTCTTACAGTAATGTGCTATATAAAATAATGGTATTTTTATTAATTTTAAAAGATAACACAAAAATATACTTAATAATAGTTAATTTAGATTTTACACCATTTGCTAATTTATTTATTTTTATTTTTTCACATAACAAATAAATAAAATCTCAGCACTTGACCACTTATTTAAAATTAGACACCATATTATAAAAATATTTAAAGAGATTAATGGATCGTTTATTGAATTAATAACATCTTGGCCCAAATCCAAAATATTAAGTCCATCTATGTTTGCAACCCTAAAATTTCTTAATTCCCCTCCGTCTGTCCCGTCCCCTTCCTTTTCTCACCACAATCACACACCTACACAAAGTAAAAGAGATGGATGGATAATGATGTACTTTGCAAACTGCACAACTCCACCTTTTTCTTTTGTTCAATTGTTTCCTGTTCCGCGAAGATGAAGATCCGTTTTAGTTTTCTCTTTTTTTTTTTTTTTTTTTTTTAATGTGTGAACCGCGGGTCAAATCGGTTTACCGGTTCGCCGGTTTTTGACCGGTTCTCAGCGATTCACACTGGGTTTGTAAGTCACCGGTTTTCTGTGTTGTCCGGACCGGAGAGGCCATCGGTTCGCGGTCGAACCGGTCGGACCGGCCGGTCCGGTCCGGTTTTAATAACATTGATTCTTTCACAAGCATCATCATGAAAGAACCTTTTTTGCGTTGATTAACGATGAGGAATTATTTAAAGCAATGCAATTTTTGTGATGTTTTTATGTGGACCCAAATGCATCATAAGAAGTCCAACAAATGGGATGAATTTAAGAATGGGGCAGAGGGAAGAAACATAAGAGAGACTTTGACAGCTAATAAAATTTTAAAAGAAAAACTGTTGAGGATTTATGGACCCATCTATTAATCATGCTAGGTGAATTGAACATGTAGCATTACTAATTGAGGTGAAACAATAAGTTAAATCTGTCATAGATGTCACCAAAAACTGGGCTGGAAATGGTGAAATAGCGTCAACTTGCGAAATTCTTACCCAAATCAGGTTGGACAAATCAGCAAATGTAATACACTTGACATGTGATTGAATGAGTTTGACCAAATAAGGTCTGGATAAGAATTTTCCACAACGTTGTTACCAACCAAAATAAAAACTGAATGAACCACTAAAATTAAAAGCAAGAGAGCCAACAATTGTTGCATACACATGGACCCTCAATGTTTCTTCGCAATATGCAATTTTAATGAAAGCTGAGCAATGACATATTTATTCAGCAAACAACCCATGTTCAATTTTTTTCTTCTTTTTTTCAATTTCCGCTTATTGGAAAATGACAAAATTTCAGTAAATCAAATGCCTAATTATTATCTATGAGGGTTCAGCTGGGGTCACAACAATTGGACTCCTCACTGTGTGTTTTCCCCTCTCTTCAACCCAAGTGATTGATCCGTGATTAATCACATACTCCCTATAAGTCTTATACCTTATCATCACATAAAACTTTTGCTTCTCATTTTTCTTTTGAAAAACTAATTTCTCAGGGGAAACTGTTACCGAACAATTCTTAGGCTTCTTCACCTTAACTTTGTACATAGCCGCACCATTCCCTACATTTGTCACGGTTCTTTCAAATCTCCGAGTTAACGTACTTCTTTCTTCCGACGGATCATAAAGCGCCACAAAAGCCGGGTAATTAAGATCAGTGGACGGATTCGAGCAATTGTATTTTGATCTTATAATAGATTGAGTTTGTTCCCGAGTATAATTCAAAGCACATATGAAATTCACATAGTCTTGTGCTGTGGCATCGTACACGAGCCCTGGATCAAGTGCTCGGTTTGGATCAACTTGGCCTGCTCCCATGTCTAAAGGCGTGGCAATATCGTAATCCATACCCATGTCTTTTATTGGTTTTTGGGTATTATCAAGTGGATTTGCGGTTGTCATCATTGCTGATCGAATGGCTGCAGGGCTCCAATCGGGATGTGCTGATTTCAAAAGTGCACCAATTCCCGATATATGTGGACACGCCATAGAAGTACCTGACTCGAGGTTGTAATCACTAGACAATGCTATATTATTTGAGCCAATATATGCTACTGAGACTTCGGGATTGTAAGCTGCTAATATTAATACTCCGGGTGCCATTATGTCGGGCTTTAATATGCCTGGGTAGCTTCGGGTCGGGCCCCTAGACGAGGATGCAGACACGGCTGGAGCAGGCCTCGGCTCTGGCCCGAGGATCGTGTGACGGAAGGTGATGCTGGCTGTAGGTTGAGAACAATTTGAAGCGTATTTGATTACGTTTTGTGCTTCTTTAGGGGTAATTACGACGCCAGGGAACGGAAAAGACGTAGATCGAAGTATACTGGTATCTTCGGAAATGAATATAGCTGCCCGAGCGTTTGATTCAGAAACATAACCCATTTGATCAGAGAATTCTGGAGTTTCAAAAGAATTAACACAAATGATAATACTATCATCAGGGACATCAGCTAATAATTCAGTTGAATTACAAGCTGATAATGTCTCATTGTAGATCAAAGGCAAGTTTCTGACTGTGGCTCGTGCCGGGAACATCGTCCAGCCCGTGATAGTTAAACCGGTTCCGAGAGTCAAGATCCCGGAAAACCAACGATCGACTGTCCCGGATGCAACGATAACTGCCCACGGGATTCCTTCGAGTAAAGTTCCGAAATTCGGGCCACGATTTCCTGCAGAAACGGAAACGAGAATGCCTTTCTCCATTGCACCAAAAGCGGCAATTGCGATAGGATTTTGGTACAAATCGATCGTACGGTAGCTTAAAGAAATCGATAAAACATCAACACCATCAGCAACAGCCTGGTCAATACCTGCAAAAATATGATAGGCTTCAAAACCAGACAAACTATTTGAGATTTAATTTCAAATCGATTGGTTAACTCGAATTAAAGCTCATTTGAGCTCAGTTCGTTAAAAAACAAATCAAGTTTAAACAAAATATTGTCAAACTCCATAAGAAAATCAAACCAAGTTTAAACAGTGTATAATTACCTGCAAGAGCATCAGACTCTTGGCTTCCTTCATCCCAGAGGACTTTATATATTGCCACCCTAGCTCGAGGAGCCACACCTCTAGCGGTTCCTGAGGCATAGCCAAAAAAGGAAGCTCCTTCAACATAATTCCCGGCCGCAATGGAAGCCACGTGCGTGCCATGGCCGGACGTATCTCTAGTTGAATTCATACTTATCGTAACATCAGGATTCCCAGCTACAACACCTTGGTTGAAAAATCTGGCTCCAATGATTTTCTTATTACACAATGAAGAATTAAAATCTTGGCCCACTTGACAAATCCCTTTCCACTTTTTGGGAATTTCATTCATTCCTTCATCTTTAAAGCTTGGACTTTCGGGCCAGATCCCGGTGTCAACTACACCAATAATCACATCTTTCCCATATTCAGAAGCTGGCCAAATTCCTTTGGCGGTATTTAGTGAAAGAAATTTATACGTATGAGTGGTATCGGGTGTGATTGGACCATCTTCGTGGGCCGAAAGGAACCCCGGTGAGTTCTTCAAGGCCTTTAGTTCTTCATTTGACAACACGGCACTGAATCCATGGAACGCGTTGTCATATGTATGTATGAGTTTGGGCTGAGGATAATGTTTGTCGGATGATGTTGATTTGATTGAATCCAAGGTATTTGAATACCAATGGTGGCAACTAGGAAAGGCCTTTGGCATGAAGGATTTGTCTATATGGATGATGTAAGTAGATCTTTCTGTTGAAGCAGCATGATTTACCCAGAATAAACATGAGAGAAAAAATAGAGGTAATAATGGATTAGTTAGAACCATTTTTTACTTTGAATTCTGTTGCAGTGCCATTGAGATAGCTTTGTTTAATATGTCAGGTTATCTTCATATCTAGATTGGGTTGGTTTGTTTTCATTAATTTAATGATTGTAAGAATCAAATCACATGGTATAGTCACTTTATAATTCATTAAATAAAACATGTTTGAAGCATTCTTGAGTAGAGTATGGGTAGGTGTTGCTGAGTGACAGAAGAAGAATAATTTTATTGAATTTTTGGCAAATTGTCAGTAGGTTATATACTATGTTGGAAATATACACCAAACAATGGGCGAGTTAATGGCAATTTACCCCCTGTTATATTAATAATATTCAATTTATCTTTCAGTGATTTGAAAAATAACACTTTACCCCTTGTAATTTTATAAAAGTTTCACACCGCCTCCCTGATATTTTTATATGTGGCACTTTACCCCCTGTGTTACAATAATGTGGCAATTTACACCCTTTGTTAATTTATCCCCTATGTTACAAACTATTTTTCATGCCCACTCTCAATTTCAATAAGCGAGTTACACTGCTGAAGGGGGTAAATTGCTTCTTTAAATTTTTTACAGGAGGGTAAATTGTTCTTTTTCAAATCACAAAAAGGTAAATTGAATATTATGAATATCACAGGGGGTAAATTGCCTTTAACTCAATAATGGGCTGTAGATTCTCTACCAATCGCAGCAACCTTGTTACCCACCAAAATGTCACTGAACCTCTGAAATTAAAACCAAGAGAGTAAACAGTTGCTGTAGATTTTCTCCACCAATTTCCACCACAAGCATCAGGCAGCAATTTGAAACTTTCAGGAATGTTTGTTACCAAAATACATCAAACAAAATGTAGTAAATCTGAATAATAAATTTCATCGATATTAAAATCGATTCCTCCAATTAGTCGCGCAATTTATACGCGTTTGTACCCAAAAAAAAAAAAAAAAAAATCTATGAAATTTAGAGTTGGTCTAAAATTGTCTAACTAGTAAGTAGTAACTCAGTATAAAACTTTTGAGTTAAAACTAACTGTTTCTTACAGGTCATATAGTCTGCAAACTTCATAGATTGAGACATTGATACCTTAACCTTTTCTTTTTATTATTAAAAATAAAAAATTGAAGTAGTAAAAGTTCAGCTAGCCAAGTGAATAAAAAGGGTGGTAAAACGGTATATACAGTGGGGAAGAAGATGATTTTGGAGGGAAAATAACAATAAATTTCTAGTCTGAGAATGTTCAAGGACCAAACTGATCAAATAATATTAACGTGCAAAGGACTAAACTGCCTTGCAAAATAATGGGAATCTATAATAGAACATAATTGATGAAACTACCCTTAACAAAGTGGCAACGCACATAACACTAGATTCCCCGGAAAGTTGCCGGAAATGATGGTTGGTGGACAAATAATTCACGTGAGGACCAAACTGATACGTTTGAGAACTTAAAGGACAAATTTATTACAACACTTCAACTTGAGAGACAAATTAACTAGTGTCACTCGCCCAAAACCAATCTTGTAAATTTTAAAGGGTGATTTACGCTCGAACCCCCTATCATTTATCGTAATTACAGAAAATCCCTTGTTGTTCAAAAAATTGCAGGGAGTGTCCTTGTAAGAATTGTTGAAGCTGTAAAGAGTGTTTTGGTACATAGTCTAAATCAGAAGGGTTCTCCTTGTAATTTCTGAAATGCCAGTGAATTTCTTGTAAGACAATTAAACCTTAGGGGTCCGGTTGTAAATCACCCTATTTAAGATTAAGTGTTTGTCCTTTAACATGTTGATGGAGTTTTGAGATGGGTAGTTGATACTAAGAGCATCTCCAACAGTCACTTTTTTAGCTTACCCAATAGCTAAAAATACAAATATATATAACCAAGTCAATTTATACAAGACTATGCATAATACAAGTTTGGACTTGCATATATGGATGCCCATGTATATTTATACAGGACATCCATGTCAGCAAATTTATATCTCAACTATAGTTTATTAAATTGATTTGAGTTAAATTTATTGGTTTGAGTTAAATTTTTATTTGAATTAAATAGTTTATTAAATCGTTATTTAAAGCCATTTTTTTCAATTTTTTTAATTTATTATATATAAATAAAAATATTAAAATATATATTTATTACTTATATTTTATGTGTAAATGTAATACAACATTATTTATAATGTCATTTATAATTTAATATTGGAAAAAGAATAAAATATAATAATTTTGAAATTTTAGATGATGACTGCTGGATTGAATATCTAAAACTGAGTAGCTAAAATACTGTTCACCATGTATAATTTAATATAGATGATCACTTATAGATGACACTGCTGAAGATGCTCTAACGGTCTAGATTTCCTATCCCTTCCAAAATAAACAAGACTATTACGAAAACTTGTGCCCATAAGTGAAAGGTTGTGTTTCTTTACTATGAGACGTGTCTTTTTCTCAAGAGATGTGACCCTTAATTTACAGGAGCTAAGGCATTTTTTTTTTTTGATAAATGCAGTTTAGGCATTTTTTTTATAGGTATTCTCTGAAGGGACACATTGTAATTTAAAAATAGACATGCAACTTTATCATTTAGATATGCTGAAAATAGATGAATCATATGATTCATATGTGAATCTATTTGATCATTAAATTACAATAGGTGTGAGGAAATTTATATAGATATCTCCTGCCTATAGATCTAATTACATGAACTTATAATCTTGTCTTATAAAAGATTACATCGACCTCCTCTTGACTTAACGTCAGTCAGTCAACTTTAACGAAATGTGTTAAAAGTCCGAAATGTCCTTAATTATTTTCAATATTTACACAAAATTTTAAAAAATAATCCAAAATCCCCAACTATTAGGGTTAAAACGCAAAAGGCGCCGCCCCTTCGGAGGCGGACAAAATTAACCCATGGAACTTGTATCCTTTGAACACAGGAATCTATTGCAACAAAAATCACTATGTTTGGTTGAGAAATGAGAGAGAAATTGAAGTTCGAAATTTCGGATCTAGGGTTCTTTACGAACCAAACTTTGAACAACGATTTCTCCAAAATTACTAGATGAAATTTGACAAGGTTGGTGGCTATGAACTCGTGTTGGTGATAGGAACAAAAGCCCCAACTTAATTTTGGCCAAATAGACACCGGAAAACAGAAACTGAATGGAAAAGAGTGGTAGAATAAACTTTACAAATACACCCCTTGTATCATAAATTATATTACAAACTTAACCAAGGGTAAATTTGGAAAAAAAACATTTAAAAATTAGACGACATCATCATTTAATGTCTGACACTAACATTGTAAGGGGTGTCCTTGTAATTTAGTTTTGACAGAGGGAATGTCCTTGTAATTTTTTATAAGGTTGGTAAGTTCCTGTAATTCGACCTATTGACATGAGGTGTATATGTAAATTTCCCTTTGATCTTTAGTGGAGTAGGAAAACGTGGTCTAGATTACATTTTATGTACGTGTACATTGTTATACATTTAACATGACTAAACTGACTATACGTGCTAATTAGTAGATTCGTATTATAAGATACACTTCCGTATAAAACATTATCTTTGGTTGATTACTTATTCTTGATTGTGTTATTACATCTAATAACACTTCCGTAGAAAATTGCAGTTTGATTCAGTCATTGCCGTTTTCAATTTATTCAAAGATTATACTATAACGAACAATGATTATAACATAGTTTTCTTCGTCATATCTTGTAGACTACACTAAACAGTAATTACTGAAAACAAATGGCCCCAAATAGGAAAAACACAAGGCCGTCTCAGCTAGGCGTCCAATTCTGTAAGTTATTGTTAGGACTTTAGTGCTCTTTTGTCACTACCATTGGCTTCATAGTTACTATCATTGTGAAAATGATCTCTTAATGTGTGTATAAATATGTAACTCAACCCTTAAACATCTCACACCAAAGGTTTAATCAAGAAAATGGATTTAAGTAAAAAGGTTCCTCTTTTGTTTCTCTTTGCACTATTTATTCTCCATGTTAACTTGATCTCAGGTGAGAGGTCTAGTTACATTGTCCACATGGACAAATCTTTCATGCCTAAAGCATTTGCCAACCACAACCATTGGTATTCTTTTACTATTAATTCCCTCAAATCCGTCACCCCGAAATCTTTGGACCAGCATAAGAAGCCGTTAAGTCTAGTTTATACTTATGACAACGCGTTTCATGGTTTCAGTGCCGTGTTGTCAAAGGATGAACTAAAAGCTCTCGAGAAATCACCAGGATTTGTCTCAGCATATAGTGACACTAACGTGACACTCGACACTACTCACACATTCAAATTCCTTTCTCTAAATCCTTATACGGGATTATGGCCAGCTTCTGAATATGGCAAAGATGTGATTGTTGGTGTTATCGACACCGGTGTTTGGCCCGAGAGTCTAAGTTTCAAAGATGATGGAATGACTGCAGCTCCTAGCCGGTGGAAGGGATCATGTGAGGCGGGACAAGAGTTTAATTCCTCAATGTGTAACAATAAACTCATTGGAGTTAAATACTTCAATAAGGGAGTATTAGCTGCGAAACCTAATATAACCTTGAGTATGAACTCTGGAAGGGACACTGAAGGCCATGGCACACACACATCATCAACTGTTGCAGGAAATTATGTCGAAGGAGCCTCATATTTTGGCTATGCCTCCGGGACCGCAAGAGGAGTTGCACCGCGTGCTAGGTTGGCCATGTATAAAGTTATATGGGATGAAGGGCGATACGCTTCCGATGTTCTTGCCGGTATGGACCAGGCTGTTGCCGATGGTGTTGATGTGATTTCCATATCCATGGGATTTGACGGTGTTCCTTTGTATCAAGATCCGATTGCAATTGCTTCTTTTGGTGCCATGGAGAAAGGCGTTCTTGTTTCATCTTCAGCTGGAAATGAGGGTATAATTGGAAGTCTACACAACGGGATTCCTTGGGTCTTGACGGTTGCAGCGGGCTCCATTGATCGTTTCTTTGCAGGAAGCTTGACTCTGGGGAACGGTATAACCATCACTGGATGGACTATGTTCCCTGCTTCAGCAATTGTTACTGATTTGCCTCTTATTTACAACAAAACATTATCTTTTTGCAACTCGAGTGATGCATTATCTAAAGTAGGATACGGAATTGTGATATGCGAAAACGGCTCTGCTTTTGATCAAATTGGCTATATCGCGAAGTCAAATGCAGCTGCTGCTATTTTTATTTCAGATGATCCTGAAACATTTGAGTTTAGCGACTTTACATACCCGGGTGTTGTGATCAGCGTAAAAGATGCACCAATTTTGATAGACTACGTCACGAAAGGTGTAAAACCATTTGCCAGTATCAAGTTCCAACAAACATTGGTGGGGACGCAACCTGCTCCTGTTGTGGCTTCATACACCTCAAGAGGCCCTGCACCAAGCTATCCAGGCGTCTTAAAACCAGACATTATGGCTCCGGGGTCATTAGTATTAGCATCTTGGATTCCAAATACCATAACAGCTTTCATTGGTTCTAACATTGCTTTGACTAGTGATTTTGTTGCTGTTTCTGGCACATCTATGGCTTGCCCTCATGCTTCGGGAATTGTCGCACTTCTTAGAGGTGCGCACCCTGAATGGAGCCCGGCAGCAATTCGATCTTCCATGATAACAACTGCAAACCCTTTTGACAACACGCAGAATTATATTCGAGATTCATTCTTCAACTATGAAATTGCAACGCCACTAGCCATGGGAGCAGGACATGTTGATCCAAATCGGGCACTTGATCCTGGTTTAATATACGACGCAACACCACAAGATTATGTGAATCTTCTTTGCTCAATGAATTATACTCGAAGTCAAATCTTAACCATTACAAGATCAAGCTACAATTGTTCAAGTTCATCTTCGGATTTAAATTACCCATCATTTATAGCGTTATACACCAATGGAACAACAAATACTTTTGTTCAGAAGTCCCAGAGGACCGTTACAAATGTTGGAGAAGATGCGACTTCTTATAAAGTTCAAGTGGTAGTACCAAAAGGCTCCACGGTTACGGTCTACCCAACTACTTTGGTGTTTGGCAGGAAGTACGAGAAACAAAGTTATTCCTTGACCATACAATATAATGGTAGCAATACTGAAGCAATTACACATGGTTCGGTAATCTGGGTTGAGGATAACGGAAAGCACGTCGTGAGAAGCCCTATTGTTGTGTCTCCTATGATTCCGATATGGTGATTGACTACAATATGTGGAATTTCATGTGACAAGAGAGTAGAGACCTTGTGATTTTCCAGTAAGAAATTTCAATGATTTGCATTTCCAAACTAAATTTATAATATTTGCATTTATATTAGCAGCCTGTAGTTTATATATAACACAGTATGCAAATTAAATCAAATTCTCTTCATAGATACTTTCATTACTTCAAATAACAATATCTATCCATCTTTTTGCAAATAACAGATCAATAGACTCATTTTATATTTGAAGCCAATATATATATATGTTAATAATTTCTTGGGGATAAATGCAAAATACTCCCCAGTGTTATGCTAAACCTGCAAGAAACTACCCTGTGAAATTTTTATTGCGCTAAACTTCCTTGTGTTTTCAAAAACCCTGCAAAAAACACCCAATTTGTAAAAAATAGGTCGTTTTGGATCGATATATTTCAAGAAACCATTTTTAAAATACTTCAAGTTGATCACTACAACTTCACGTAGTATATTTTTAAAATTATTTTTTGAAATATGTCGATCCAAAACGACCTATTTTTTACAAATTGGGTGTTTTTTGCAGGGTTTTTGAAAACACAAGGAAGTTTGGCGCAATAAAAATTTCACAGGGTAGTTTCTTGCAGGTTTAGCATAACACAGGGGAGTAACTTGCATTTTCCCCAATTTCTTGAATTAATTAATCTCTATCCAACCCAAGGCATGACTGCAACTTTCTTGTGCACATTGAAATAAATCCGCACCCGATTGCAACAAAAGTTGTGAATTCCAATGGAACCTTTTGGCAGAATGAAAATTGTGACCAATGGATTCTCTTGCTTGATTACATGTGCAGCTTCATCTGCATCCATACCTACTAATTCCGGCCATGTAACTTTGTACCCTATCAAAATATTTTCGATACAAAATCAAATTAACTTACATGGAATTGGGGAAAACCAAAAAAGATCTGTCCGCAGGAAGCAACAAAAAATTATGGAATTGACGTAAATAAAATGCTAAGTAAAGAAATATTTTACCATGGCCGCAACATTCACGATCAGTGCAACCATCACTATAACAAGGGGGATAGGGAGCCCACATAGCCATTTCTATGTATAATAACTTAAAGTACTAAAGCTTTATTATTTGGTTTTATAGGCAGGATTTTACCTACATAATAAAAAATTAATCATTGACTTTACATAAATTGTTTGAGGGAAATCGGCCATTATTACTAACCAGTTTAAGTTGGCAATGGGATCCAGGATGATTTAGTTATAATTACTTGTTTTTTTTTTTTTTTTTTTTTTAATAATATAATACGCATGGCAAAATCAAATGTACAATAATTAAGGTAAAATATTGCTGATGCTCACCCACAAATAAGGCTAATGTATTTGCAAAATTATAAATTTCCGACTCAAGTTTCAAGTTCAGCTATCGAGTCCTCAATATTTGTTTCACAGAAAAAGCTAATGTTATTAAATTTCAGAAAATAAAATGGTAAAGGAAAATGAATATGAACAAGAAATAGAGATTAATATTATATTATCTATTGCAACAAAAACGTTTATTCTAGAGTTTTACTCACTAAAATTTGAGAACCAAACAGAGCCTAAGAGTTATGAAACAAAAAATTGAGGACAACCTAGTTCAATTTAAATATTAAATTGTCTAGATTTGATAGAATTACATTCATCCTACACCGGTGGATTATATTCATAGGGGTTGGATGATGCATAAGAGAACAAAAAATTGTCCTCTCATACACACTTGTCGCTCATCCAGCATCCCAGTGGATTGAATCCATCGGGGTAGGCACATAATTTCCGATTTGATAGCTAGATGCCATAACATCAAACAAACTCATAGCAATATTCACTAACTCGGATATAACGGCTTAATTTCACTTTGCATCCTTAAATTAGGGTTAGGTATCCGACGTCTTTAACCATATTAATGTTGTTGAATGCCATTCTGAACTGATAGCACATGCATATTGGTATTTATAAAAAGAAAATCTTTATTTTCTATTGATCACACTATTTCTTTTTTCATCGATTGTTGAAAGAGCCTGAACATTTTTTTCTATTTCAAACTCAAACCAACCTTCATGCAGGGAAACAATCCAGGGCTAATTTTCATAGCCATGCCACAAACTTTTGGATCATACTATTGAATGAAGCAACAATCATCCCAGGGACGGATTTAGCCTGTTTTTTAGGGGGCCCTGGCCACCCAAGATTTTTAAAATAGATTTATGCTATATATATATATATATATATCATTTCTATATAACTATATAAGGTAGTAATACAAACTATATCTTAGTATTAGAGGCCGTTTGGTAAGGTGTATGGGATTAAGGTGGATTAGATTAGAGTCATATTGAAAGTCATATTAGAAATACGTTTGGTAGATTTGATTGAGTCATATTACATTAAAGCAATAAATTGTACTATGTTTGGAGAAATTATGAGTTTAAGCATATATTAATATATTTTCAGAGATTTAAGAAAAATTTATGATATTTAATGATATGTTATAATAGGTAATATGTAAATTTGAGGTTATAAGTGACATTTCATCGAATCCATATTCACCCGTATTAACTAATCCACCCATGTCTGGGTGGATTATAATCTAGTCTTAATACCGGGTCATAAGGATTTAATCCATTTGACCCGGTATTAGAGCAATGCCACCAAACGTCGTATTATCCCATATTAACACATATAATATGATCTAATACCCCCTAATAGGTCCTACCAAACGGCCCCTTAGTATATAATCCAATTATAAAATGAATTTGACTCGTTATAGTAGATGTTTATTGCCTAAATTACAAATAATGTAATAATGCATTGGTACTATTTTATTTGTTATACAATAGATGGTGAATTATTAATTATATAAACTCAAAATTATGAGAAAATCAATCATGATTGATGCATTTTATTAAACAGAGAATGTTAAAATTCTGGGACCTAAAATCCTAATGTATAAAATTGTGTGCCGAAGGTTAATCCACCATTATGGTTTATCCCATAGCAAAATTATCTTCATAAAATGGAACGAATTGAAATATCAAAAAATTTATAGAGTTGTGTAAAGAAGTGAATTTGAAAATCACTATTAAAAAAAATAATAACAGTAGTTAAGTACGGCCCCTCCAAGACTTCATTTCTGGATCCGTCCTTGAGTTATCCTTCGACTTTTTGAAATTTTAAATAAACAATATTATATTCATACAACACAGTTTCTGAGTACACTACAAAATAAGTTCTTACACCATAATTTGAGCATATATCTTACACTAAAATGTAGTAAATCTTTTGATAACGAAATCTTCCACATGAGTCATCTTTTCCCCCCATTATGTAAGTACAGAAGAAACAAGCTCACATTCACATTGCATAACCAAAATATTTTCACTATAGTGTCAGTTTGTTTTTCTAAGCAAGAAGAAACTCTGTTGACATTTCTTGATCTCTGTGATTTGAGCAATTGGTATTTTGCACCACAAAAAATACACTTTTTCATGCTTTACACCTTGTAGTTAAAATTTTGACACTTTGCACCATAAAATTGCATAATCTTTGCAAAGTACACTCTATTGGGATGCAAAATGCCTACTACATTGCCTGCCAAAAAGTTGCAACTCAAGGGTTCAAAGTGTCAAAATAATATATTTATGGGGTGTAAAATGCTACATACTCCTGTAATTTTGTTGGTAATAAAGCAATAAAAGAATAAAAACTGGTTTGATGTTTAAATAGATCGAAATGTTCACAGCCTCATTCAAAAATCAATAGAGAGAAAAATGGCGTGTAATAGAAAATAGAGATAATTTTTCTTAAATACCAAACATGCCCTTGCTTAACATTTCGAAATGGTTTTTCCGACGACATTAATATGGTTGAAGATGTTGAGAATGTAAAGTGGAGTCACTAAAGTGTTTTGAGAGTGGAAAGTAGAATAATTAATTTACAAGCTTATAAAAACTGTCAAGATAAAAAGAAAACCTTCACCAAAGGCATTTACGAGCTCCATAACCACGAAGATGGGTATTTCAATAGTTAATTTCCATCTTCTATCTATAAAAGCAAAATGAGAGGACAAATTTGGAATATTTCAACACTTTAAGGACTAACTAGCAAACGAAAAAGAATCTCTAAATTCACAATAATAAAATAGTAAAATACCCAGCAATCCAAACCCTTCGTCGATCATCAAGTTGTTTTCTTCTTTTTTATTCGGAATGGATAGGGGCCATACTTCACCAAAAATTACCTACTTCAACAACCTTGATCACCACTCACCCTATATCCCTCCATGTATTTTTCATTAATCTTTCACTACTTTTAGTTATTTTGTAATGGGTCTATACTAAATTATTAATCCTGTTTTTCTATTGTTGTGAGTTCAGTTCAAGTGGCAGGTTTGGCACCCGGCCCGGTTCAAGAAGAGGACGGGCTGGATTTGAAGTGGGATTTCGGGCTTGATTCAAATAAGAAGAGGCCCAGAGAGCAAATCTTTCTAGAAAACTATCTCAATAGCTACTACAGTAGTAATAAATCTCAGATGTCATCATCAGTGGAATTTTTGCAGGCCCGATCAGTTTCTACCGGGCTCGGGCTGTCATTGGACAATTCTCGGATGGTTTCTTCAGGTGACTCGGCTTTAATCGGGCACGTTGGTGATGATCTCGATATTGAGTTGCAAAGACAGAATGCTGAGATTGATGGATATGTTAAACTTCAGGTTAGATGTTCTGTTCAATTCTCTTATTTGATGTATAAATTTGATCACATATGTATGTTTGGTGGAAATACATTAGATTCTTTTTCAAAATTCTTGTAATTTTGAATTATTGGATCTAATTTTAAATGTTTTGGAGGACTCTTTGGTGTTAAATAGTGAAATATTTTTGTCTCATGTGTAAGTGTGTGTGTGTGTGATTTATTCACTGCTGTTAATTTCTTCTTACCAAAGTTGGAAACTTTCAACAAATTATTCATGGAATCACCAATATTTTTAGTCTTCAACTATTCTTGGTTTAACTTGAATTTTAAGACTGTTTTCAGATGATCATTCACTATTATATTCCAGATTTTCTTACTTAAAGTCCAAAATTTTGTTGATCTAAAAGATCTCTTGTGATAATTATCTTTGATGATTGTATTATCTTTTAATAGGGTGATCGGTTGAGGCAATCTATTTTGGAGAATTTTCAAAAGAACCAACTCGAAACCATCTCGTATGTCGAAGAGAAAGTGCTGCAAAAACTTCACGAGAAAGAAGCAGAGATTGAAGACATATACAAGAAGAATACAGAGCTTGAGTTTCAAATGGAACAGCTTGCTCTTGAGGCCAATGCATGGCAACATAGAGCAAAATACAATGAGAATATGATTAATGCCCTCAACCTTACTTTACAGCAGCAGGTTTATTATGCTCAAAGCAAAGATAGTAAAGAAGAAGGGTGTGGAGATAGTGAAATCGAGGATACAGCCTCTTGCTGTAATGAAAAGGAGGAGAAGTCGACGATGATTTGTAAGGTTTGTAGAGTAAACGAGGCATGCATGCTTTTGTTACCTTGTAAACATCTTTGCCTTTGCAAAATCTGTGAAAGCAAGTCGAGTCTTTGTCCCGTGTGCCGGTCTTCTAAGTTTTTAGGCATGGAGGTTTATATATAGGTAATGGGATGATATTGATAGAAACCTTTTTAGGATTGTTATATTTATGTCCTTATATGGTTCCCTACAAATTGTCCTTGGATTATGTGTTTAATTAGCTCTTTACATGCTTGCTCAAATGGCTGTAGAATATCATAGATCACAATTTGAATAACATCATTTGATGTTGGTTAAAAAACACTCATTTTTCTATGTATTTATTGCATTGTATTAGTTCACTAAGATGCTTTTATTTACATGATTTTCATGTTTCTATGACATTTCAATTGAAATGTTATTTTTGCTTATGTGGTAAGATAGTATTTCTTTAATTTGTGACATTGGTATGTTATTAGTGGTTTCATTCATATCCTTAAATCTAGTGTCGGAACCAAAGTTTATTGTTACATTTGACTCTCGAGAAAATTTCAAGAAAAAGAAAAAGAGATGTGATATGTCTATAAAAAATATAATGAATATAATATTAATAAGTATTACTTTTTTCCACTTCTCAAAATGAGAATAAAAGGATATAAATAACTAAATAAGCTTTGCATAAAATAGTAAAGTTAACAACACCAGATCTGATTCATGAAGTCCACAATATGCATGGTAGATTAACTAAGTCAGTTAATCTCACAACATGAACATGATCACGTCTGGATAGATACACCTCAAGATGATATACATACATACAAGTCAAAACATTACAAACATCACTATGCACTAAAAAGCATGGCAAGTAAAGCATCCACTCAATGAACTAATGGGGCGAGTTCTACGGAAGGATAATGCTTTGTCCGAGGATCTTATAATATGATGGGTCGGGTTGGCCAACGCAGAGCTTCTCTTTTCTTGGGCCTTCTTTTGTGCAGATCTCAGTTTATTCATTATTTTGTCCATCGATGATGACCTCTTCTTCTCCAGTTTCATCTATTTCCTCACAACAAATCAACCAAGTAATGTCATTGTAATTATATTAATATGAAGCATAATGATTCAATTTAGCATATGCATTATTATCAATCTATATGAGAAATCTTTGCTTTCTTTAAATCTTGAACTTTTTTAGAGAGTTGAATATATTTCTTTTAGCATAGAGATCGATTTTTCTTTCTTATTTGCCTAAGTTCCTAACGGAGCTGAAATTTCTAGTTCTTACATACTCCCATGATTTAACAAATAACGAAGCTGGAATTTTTAACATAAAGTTTTATGACAACAATAAAGCGAGGAAGCTGGAAAGTACTTACCTCTAGTTTCCTTATCGCAGCCTCGGCTTTTGCTTTCTGCAGATTCTCCCATGCGGTAATGTTAGCTTCCTCCCTCTGGATCCTAAATATTCATTGTCTTATTTGAGTAATAAATATCTATCTATTAAATGAAAGAGAGTAATTAAATTAAATAGAATTACTTTGAAATATTCTGGGAGGTATCTGTTGAAACTTCCCAACTAGAAGACCGAATACTAACAGCTTTTCTTTTCCAATCTTTTTCCACATTTGCAGTACGGCCCCTTCCTTCTTGATTTTTACTCTTATTTTTCTTGGACCACCTTGTCACAGTGACTTGTTCATCAATAGGTACATCCCTCGTTTCTTGTTTATAATCAGAGATCATATTCTTTGATTCTAAAATTTGTAGAATAGACGGAGGAGTTGGTAAAGAAAATGACGATTGTGTCCTAGGTGAGGAATGTATACTCCTACTACTCTCTGGACTCATTTGAGTGGCCATATCTCTTCTTGATACATCGCGGGATAAGTTATTGGCGCCATTTTCAGTGCCGTGATCATATTTCTCATCTATATATAGGGCATAAAAAAAGCAACATCAAGAATTGATAATCTTTTTATGTTGCAAACAAGGAATAAAGACAAAGGTACGAGTCTTCTTCAAGAAAATATGAAGATGGACGAGCATAACATTTACATAAAGGGGCGATTTGGAAGTTACACAGTCAAGACTAACATCAAAATAGTAGGAAAGAGAAAAAAGAACAACTGATTATAGTCCTCAAAAGACCATTTTGACCTTTAAGCATACAATATAAGGTCATTTTTTACCCTTCATACATCATAGATTGAGAAGACTATACAACTTCTCACCATAATAATTAGTACCAAGTTAGTAGCAAGCAACCATTATAACTACTATAGTCCACGTCTAACGTGTAGGAAGTTATAAAACATTAATTAACATTAGATAATAACCAAAAGAAACATATATACCACTTAAGAAAGAAACATTTTGTGTACCTTGGTGTGATGATTGGCATATGGTCGCAGAACATCCATGTATGCTAATTGATCTCCCCATGCAAGGCAAGGCATCCGTGGCCATGACTCCGGAAGCCGAAAATGGAGAAGGTGCCATTAGTTCTTTCTCATTATTAACCCCTCCTTCAAACAATTGATAGTAAGCAACACCCGGGGGACCAAGGGGCCCACTTTTTGATTTGGGCCTTCTCTGCGGCTGCTGAATTGAAACCGGACTGAAAATCCACCTCTCTGCATCTTCCCACTTAGAAGGTAGAGTCTTTCCATTACTATTATAAAGAAACAAGGAAGTATTCACATTCTTTCTAATAGCATTCTTATGAAGTGGAATTCTTTCGGAACTCCAACCCTTTTGATTAGGCGTTCCAGGGCTCGGAAATGCTATCGTCCTTTGAGTCGCATTAGATGATGGTTTGTTCATAATTCCAAATCGAGGCGAGTAAGAGTGTGCAGAATTAGTGAAGGAGTTGTTAAGATCTAATGAAGCGGGCCTTCTTCGGTTTTCTTTATTCAGAAGAGCTTTAGTTCTTAACCTCCTATCTTGACATTCTAATCAAAGAAACCACCCAAAAAGGACTAATAAGTAAATAAGCAAGCATTCACATAATTGCACTCTAAGTATGATTGATTACCTTTAAGTGCTTGAGAGAATGAATTTCTTGCAGAATCTACGGCTATATTTTCATCCTCTGTTGTCTCGGCCTCACTGCTATCTAATTTGTGAACTAATGTACAAATCAAGATTGAGGTTATGTGGTTAGTTATTTTTTTCTTCTACAAACTTGAAATTCTAGAAAGGGGTAAAGATTACCTTTAGCTTTATCTTTTCTGATGATGTTGACACTTTTATTGTGTATCAATTTGGATTTGTTTGGATCTGGATCTGGGCCACTCAATACTTGAGTCAATTCATGCTGTTTCATAACAAAGATTTCAACTTTCCAGCTCCTTTTTAACTTTTAACTAGACATATTCAAATTGAATGAAACTACATTTCATTACAACATAGAATCTATTCCAATCCTTAAAATAATCAAAACCCAGCTTTGAAAATCTAGTTCAAAGATTCCTCCTTCCTCATTTTCAGTCTTCAAAAGTCAAGATTTATCACATGGGTACCATTTTTCAAGAACATTCAAGAATTACACATTTGACATTTATGTCCATAACAATGCATGTGATAGAAAAGTTTAAAAACAATGGTGAAAATGAAATGACATTTAAAGAGCAAATTACTTGAGAAACTTCAGAGGCAAAATAATCTTGATCAGGCACATCAGATGCAAAAGAACAGCGCTCCACACTACCAGAAGCAGAGGAGAAAATGCTGAAGTTGGATTCAGCTGGGAAAATCACAGAATCCGGGCTAAAATCTCGGGCCCTAAAGCCCGATCTCAATCCTTGAAAACCCAGCTCTGCCATTTTTTTTTTCTCTGGAAAGAAAGAGAGAGAGGGGAAAGGGGTCAACTACATGTGAAATCTCTACACAATCTTTGTTACTTTGTAGTACTATTATTACAACTACTATTACTATAAAAATGGTGTCTTTATCTGTGCTTTTAGATGGGGATGGGTTTGAGATTGTGGGATTGATAAGTTAGCCTATGGATTTACGTAAAAGACGGTGCTTTTTGGAGTTTGAGGAGATTAAGGGAAGTTGTCTTAATCATGATGTTCTGTTGAGAAAAGTTTTTGACTGGGATTCTCAACTTTTTGGCTTTCATTTGGATATGTTTTGTTTTGGTTTCCTTTCATTTTATATCGAAAATATTTTTTGGATAATTTCGAAACATTATTTAGATTGTATTTGAATGTTGTATTTCACTTTTAAAAAAAAAAATTTAACATATAGTAATTTGAATTGATTTTAAATATTGTTGAATTTGAATGTTGTGTTTTATTGTTTTATGTTGTGTTTTATTGTTTTGAAAAATATTAACATATAGTAATTTGAATTGATTTTAAATATTAAGTTTGAGAGAGAAAAGTAAGTGATATATTTATGGAACCAAGAAGATGGTTGATATCAAATCAGTAAGTTTTATAAAATTAAAAAAAAAAGAATTTTTTTATTAAAATATCGAATACATCGTTGCATCAATCACTATATCAAATATATTTTATTAATATCAAAATAAAATAAAAAAATTAATTACAAAGACTAATATTAAATTAGAATAAAAATCCACACTAATTGGATACATGCTACAACCTCATCAACTATAAAATTTTAATTTATTAAGTTAAAAGATAAAAGCAAAAAACCTATTTATTTAGCAAATCCTATATCGAAATTTCATTTGAAATAGTTACAATTTGACGAATACCTTTCCAAAAGGGGGCGCCTTTATCGTGAAGGGGGGTAATTTTATCTCTTTCGTCCCGAGTGAGACATTGAACAAATAATTGAGGGTAATTTGGCGTTGATTGCGCAAAGACAGTACTGGATCAAATGGACAAATTGAGGTAAACGAGGACATACGGCGGGGAATGAAAGGGACAAGGATACAAGAAACAGTTTACTGGACTTATTCAAAGGAGTAAGTAATGCCATTGCCATGTGAAAATTATTAGTACGTAGTATTATGAAATTTAACTTAAGTTATGGATGCCATTGCAATTTACAAGTTGTGTGATGTCAAGACAATACTCTTGCACTTGGTTGCATAAGGAATTAACACATAACACAAATATGTGTCAAAGCAAGAATAAGTGTGGCAAGGCAAGAACAAATGGATGCTTCTAAGTATAGCCATGTATCACCATGCATGAGAAGCCACCCATCACTTTCATTTGTAAGACATGTATGAAGCCACCCATCACTCTTCTTTGTATAACATGTGTAATCTTGAACTCCTATAAATAGGTGAGTTCATTCATCATTTTGTAAGAATAAGAACAAGAACAACCACATAATCTTATATCTCCCTTTACATATTACTTTGTTCATCCCTTTTTTCTACTAAGTTTTATAACACGTTATCAGCACGAGTTTGCTCTATAACTCGATTTCAAGTTATCACAATATATCCCACAAATAAGAGAGAAAATAGGCAAACACTTAGAGAGGCATATTTTCGGATTTGCACAAAATAGTTTCTGTTTTTCAATAATTACGACCATTTCCACCGTTGGATCATCCTCAAATTTTAACCGAAGGTTCCTCACAACAGGCTCTTCATTTTGACCGTTCGGATCGTTATTTTGATGTATGTAGATGAAACGGCAGCCATCAGAAGTTTATAAAAAGGTTGAAGGACGACCTTGCCTCTATCCGGTAGAATCAAATTAACGAACAAGTAAGTTGTTGAGTTATTTCTTTTTTATATCCAATATGAAATATATATACTTTATTGTAATATAAATAACTTGAAATTCGAATATGAACAAATTGTTTTCGGCTTGAAAGAAAGCCTAATAAGTTTTGAGCTTGAAATAAAGCTTTGAAGTTTAAGCTTGAAAGAAAGCTTCGAAAATTTTAGACTTGAAAGAAAGTCTAGTCGAAAGACTCAAACCCGAAGATTTGAGAACACTTTTGGATTGAAAGAAGCCTACTACTTGTGTGCCTTTGCTAGGTGAAAAACTCAAGCCCGAAGATTTGAGTACATTTTTTTGCTAGAAAGAAAGCCTAGTAAGTTTTAAGCTTGAAAGAAAGCTTCAAAGGTTTTAAGCTTGAAACAAAGCTTCACAAATTTTAGGCTTGAAAGAAAGTCTAGGCGAAAAACTCAAACCCGAAGTTTTGAGTATATTTTCGGCTTGGGCCTACTATATTTATGCCATAGAAAAATGGCAAATATTATCAAGCTTGAGTTCGCTGCCCTTGACATTTCCGGAAAGAATTATTTGACATGGGTTCTTGATGTTGGCATTCATTTGAGTGCAATGAACCTCGGAAATGCAATCAAAAAAGGAAATGAGGCAACCGAACAAGAAAAGGCAAAGGCTATGATTTTCATTCGCCATCACATCCATGAAGGGCTTAAATCTGAATATCTTGGGATGAAAGATCCCGCTGCCCTATGGGAAAGCTTGGAGGAAAGATATGATCACCAAAAGAGTGTGATACTCCCAAAAGCTCGATATGAGTGGATGCACCTGAGGCTGCAAGATTTTAAAACAGTGAATGAGTATAACTCCGCAATGTTCAAAATTGTATCTAAATTGAGATTGTGCGGAGATAATATCACTGATGAAGATATGTTAGAAAAAACATATACTACTTTTCATGCCTCTAATATGCTCCTGCAGCAGCAATATCGTGAGAGGAATTTTAAGAAATACTCTCAGTTGATTTCATGCCTTCTTGTGGCCGAACAAAATAATGAATTGTTGATGAAAAATCACAACTCCCACCCCACCGGTTCCCAAGCATTTCCAGAAGTAAATGCAAATGCTTCATTCCCAGAAGTGAATGCAAGTAATTATGGAAACTATCGTGGTCGTGGTCGTGGTCGTGGACGCGGCCGTGGTTATAGTGGCGGCTCTGGAAGGAACCGAGGTGGTCCTAATAAAAGGACTGCACCGTACCACTCAAAGGGAAACAGTAGTGGTGTTAAATATGAAAAAGGGAAGGGTACTAAAAGGTACAAAAATGATACTTGCTATATGTGTGGAGTTAAAGGACATTGGTCTCGTACCTGTCGTACGCCAAAACATCTTGTTGATCTTTATCAAGCTTCTATAAAAGAAAAAGAAAAAGAAGCTAATTTTATCAATACAGTTGAAACCACTCATTTGGATGTTGCCGATTTTCTCATTGAGCCCAGCAGTGCTCATGACGATGAATTACTTGATGGCAATAGAAAATGAACTTGTCATTTTGTATTATGTATCTTAATGTTTTTTTTTATGTGTATATATATATCTAAATATATACAAATTTTGACCTATGTATAAAAGGCATGTTTTTTAACTTATATCTCATTATCTTTATGTTATAGAAAAAATGAAAAATAACGTTGATGTGAGCGTGAACAATGGAGATATTTGTTTGGTTGACAGTGGAACCACACACACGATTCTTCAAGATAAGAAGTATTTCTCGAATTTGAAATTATCAAAGGCTAATGTTAGTACAATTTGTGGTACTACAACATTAATTGAAGGCTCCGGAAGAGCCAATATGATGTTGCCCGGTGGTACAAATATTTTAATAAAAGAGGCGTTGTACTCTCCGAAATCCAAAAGAAACTTGTTAAGTTTCAAAGATATACGTTTGAATGGATTTCATATTGAGACCATGAATGAGGGGAATATGGAATATCTTTGTATCACATCCATGATTTCATGCCAGAAGCATATAAATGAAAAACTCCCAGTTTTCTCATCGGGTTTATATTATGCGACCATAAGAATTTTTGAATCAAATGCTGTATTGAACCGGAAGTTCAATGATTCAAAACTTTTCTCGCTTTGGCATGATCGACTTGGCCACTCGGGAGCAATTATGATGCGTCGAATAATAAAGAATTCAAGCGGGCATCCTTTAAAGAACCAGAAGATTCTTTTGCCGCAAGAAAATGTGTGTGTGGCATGCTCACAGGGGAAATTAATCATCAGACCGTCTCCTATGAAGATTGGTGTTGAATCCCCAATGTTTTTACAACGAATTCATGGAGATATATGTGGGCCTGTAGATCCACCTTGCGGACCTTTTCGTTATTTTATGGTCCTAATAGACGCATCTTCAAGATGGTCTCATGTATGCCTACTATCAACGCGTACAATGGCTTTTGCCAAGCTTCTTGCTCAAATTATAAAATTGAGGGCACAATTTCCTGATTATCCGATAAAGACAATCCGTCTTGATAATGCCGGTGAGTTTACATCTCAGGCATTTGATGATTATTGCATGTCAATTGGAATTAATGTTGAACATTCTGTTGCACATGTTCATACACAAAATGGCCTAGCTGAGTCATTTATAAAGAGGTTGCAATTAATTGCTAGACCTTTACTTTTGAGGTCAAATTTACCCACCTCTGTTTGGGGACATGCAATATTACATGCTGCTTCACTGGTCCGGATTAGACCAAGTTCATTCGAGGCGTATTCGCCATTGCAGCTTGTGACAGGCCAGCAGCCTGATATTTCTCATTTGAGAATTTTCGGATGTGCGGTTTATGTTCCAATATCACCGCCAAACAAAAATGGGTCCACAAAGACGACTTGGGATCTACATTGGTTTTGATTCCCCGTCTATTATCAGATATCTTGAGCCCCTGACGGGTGATATGTTTAAAGCAAGATATGCTGATAGTATTTTTAATGAGACAGTTTTCCCGCCGTTAGGGGGAGATAAGAAGCATGTTCCTGAAGAACGGCGTGAAATAGAATGGAATGTGCCATCTTTGTCTCATTATGACCCACGTACAAATAACTGTGAGCAAGAAGTAAGAAAGATTATACATTTACAAAATGTTGCAAATCAATTGCCGGATGTATTTGTTGATACAAAGAAAATAACAAAATCTTATATACCGGCTGTTAATGCACCAGCACGGATTGACGTCCCTGAAGGACATGTCCCTGCAGGACAATCTGAAAAACCACGAACGAAACGTGGACGCCCGGTTGGTGCGAAAGACAAGAATCCTCGAAGGAAAAAGATACCAGAAGTATGTATTCCTCCTGGAGAGGAAACTGTTTCAACACAAAGCGCTATAGAAAAAATAACTGATCAGTCTGAATTAAGAAATGCCCCGGAAGAGGCAAATGAAACTAATGCTCCTGAAGAGGCGATATTTGAAGAGATCTCTTTGAATTATTTAAATACCCGAGAAAACTGGGATAGAAAGAAAGTAATTGTAGACAATGTTTTTGCATATGGGGTCGCACTAGATATTATAAATAAGGATCCAGAAGATCCCGAACCGATATCGGTTGATGAATGTCGACATAGAAATGATTGGCCAAAATGGAAAGATGCAATTCAAGCTGAGCTGAACTCGCTAGAAAATCGCAAAGTTTTTGGACCGATAGTTCGCACGCCCGAAAACGTGCAACCGGTCGGGTACAAATGGGTATTTGTACGAAAACGGAATGAGAAAAATGAGATTGTGAGATACAAGGCACGACTTGTTGCACAAGGATTCTCACAAAGACCTGGAATTGATTATGATGAAACATATTCCCCTGTGATTGATGTAATCACGTTGCGGTATTTGATTAGCTTTGCAGTCTCTGAAGGACTGGATATGCGTCTCATGGATGTGGTTACCGCATATTTATATGGATCACTTGATAGTGATATATATATGAAAATCCCTGAAGGATTCAAAATCCCTGAAGGATCTCATAATCAAAGGTCTCATGGACTGTATTCAATTAAATTGCAACGATCCTTGTACGGATTAAAACAGTCTGGCCGGATGTGGTATAATCGGCTCAGTGATTATCTCGTAAAGGAAGGATTTGTTAATAATCCAATTTGTCCATGTGTTTTCATTAAAAGATTTGAGAATGGATTTTCCATTGTTGCGGTATACGTGGACGACTTAAATCTTGTGGGGACTCCTGAAGAGCTCACAAAGACCGCAAACTATTTGATGAAAGAATTTGAGATGAAAAATCTCGGGAAAACAAAGTTTTGTCTCGGCCTGCAGATCGAACATTTATCAACTGGAATATTTATTCATCAATCGGCATATACAGAAAAGATTATGAAGAGATTTTATATGGACAAATCTCATCCATTGAGCAGTCCCATGGTTGTCCGATCTTTGGATATAAAGAAAGATCCTTTCCGTCCTCGGGAGGAAAATGAAGAATTGCTTGGTCCTGAAGTACCTTATCTAAGTGCAATTGGAGCATTGATGTATCTTGCAAATTGTACTAGGCCAGATATCGCTTTCTCAGTTAATTTGCTGGCAAGATATAGCTCTGCACCAACACGAAGACACTGGAATGGAGTTAAACATATTTTGCGTTATCTTCGTGGAACGATTGATTTGGGTTTATTTTACTCTAGAGATTCCGACCCACATGTAGTGGGTTATGCAGATGCCGGTTATCTTTCTGATCCACACAAAGGTAGATCACAAAGTGGATATGTATTTACTTGTGGTGGCGCAGCAATATCATGGCGATCTGTTAAACAATCTCTAGCAGCCACTTCTTCCAATCATGCTGAAATTTTGGCATTGCATGAAGCAAGTCGAGAATGTTTATGGCTGAGATCAATGGTTCAATATATTCAAGAATCTTGTGGGTTGCCTTCAACAAAGAATATACCAACATCATTATATGAAGACAATGCCGCATGTATTGCTCAAATAAGAAATGGATATATCAAAGGAGACAGAACGAAGCACATATCACCAAAGTTTTTCTTTACCCATGAACTTCAGAAAAAGGGTGATATAGACGTGCTTCAGATTCAGTCTTGTAACAACTTTGCTGATTTATTCACTAAAGCATTGCCAACTACATCATTCAGAAAGATGGTTTACAACATTGGAATGCGGCGACTTGTGGATCTTATGTCAGCATCAGGGGGAGCGTGTAATTAACGACACTTACACTGTACTCTTTTTCCTTCGTCCAAGTTTTTGTCCGAATGGGTTTTTCTTGGCAAGGTTTTAACGAGGCAGTGTTACACGCTTATAAGCCCCATATGGATATGTACTTTTTTTCCTTCGTCCAAGTTTTTGTCCCAATGGGTTTTTCTTGACAAGGTTTTAACGAGGCATACTCCAGAAGCAATGGGCATCCAAGGGGGAGTATTATGAAATTTAACTTAAGTTATGGATGCCATTGCAATTTACAAGTTGTGTGATGTCAAGACAATACTCTTGCACTTGGTTGCATAAGGAATTAACACATAACACAAATATGTGTCAAAGCAAGAATAAGTGTGGCAAGGCAAGAACAAATGGATGCTTCTAAGTATAGCCATGTATCACCATGCATGAGAAGCCACCCATCACTTTCATTTGTAAGACATGTATGAAGCCACCCATCACTCTTCTTTGTATAACATGTGTAATCTTGAACTCCTATAAATAGGTGAGTTCATTCATCATTTTGTAAGAATAAGAACAAGAACAACCACATAATCTTATATCTCCCTTTACATATTACTTTGTTCATCCCTTTTTTCTACTAAGTTTTATAACACGTAGCACTTTTTTATCTAAATTTACATTGCATTTTTCAAACAATATTGTACTTTCTGCCTGAAATCTTTTTCAAACACTTTTCTCGCCAGCACGTGAGAGGCACATCTCAATTTTGTAGAATACTTTTGTCATTTAGAATTAGGGGAAAACTGCAACTCATAATAAGTTCAAGAAAAAAAAAGCAATAAATGTGAATTTCAATGTTTGTGATTTAATTTTCCTAAATTATTTAGGTCTCTCTGTTTATAAATAGTAAATACCAAACTTGTAAAGCAATACAAAATATTCACTTCTTCCATTTAACTGTTTTTCTTTATCCTTGACATACATACCATACCATACAATTATTTTCACCAGGTGATGCTGTTTGACCAGTATGAGAGTCCGGCCTGTCCCACCTGGCACCTAGATAATTACATGAACTGGTCCAAGGGACATGTCAATTGCTATTAAATGCTGATGAAGATAGGGACAACATAATTAATTCCACGTACCGAAAAATACATTTTTCATTATATATATATAATAAAACATACTAATACTAATTGAATAATTGATGAATGAACGTGGACGACATGCAATGCACCGAACAATACCTTTAATTTGGATCGTTTATTGGAAAGTATTATAGGGATGAGGTCTTATTTGATCAACTTTTTAGATTTTCTTAGTTTGTGGATTAATATTACTGGTTTTATTTGTTTTACAGAATTTGATTGATTGTGTTAATGATTGCAATTGAAAATGTCTTATTTTGTGTTTGATAGATAGTATTTTTAAAAAGTAATTAGTTGAATATCGATCAATAAGATGTTAATGATAATAAAGAAACGGATCGAGAGGGAGAGAGTGTTGTGAAAATCAGTTTAAGATTATCAAAATCTGAACACAAATCGAAATTAATGCAAACAAATCAATTTGAACAGTAAAAGAAAGTACAATTAGTTAAATAATCGAACAGATAATTTAAACAACTTATCTCACAATTCTGTATAGTAACATAATTGATCCAACCAAATCGCAGAAATAAGTCTGTTTGCCTTGAAGAAATTATCGACCCACCTTTGGTGCAACTGGGAATCACGAACACTTCTTCCAGGATAATTTGGCTATAGGAATTACTCCACTGCACAGTAGCAAAAATTTCACCTCGAAGAACACTCAGAAGCAAAAATAACCCAGAGATATTTTTCCAGAAAGGTTTTGTTCAGGAGATAGAACAGAGAGAATTGTGTTTTTGGTGTGATTTTCGGAAATGAAAACCACTGGTATATATAGCTGCTGGGGGAGCCTTTTGCAATTAAAACTGGCCATTAAATCTGAATAAAACGGCCCAATAAATATAAAACAAATTCAATTTCCGTAACTGAAACGTTACACAATTGGATATGCTGCTGAATTATTCAAATTTCAAATTAATTTTATATTTTAATTCAAAATTCATCCAAAAAGATAAGTCCGAGACGAGACAATTCGCCCAAATGCCAGAGACGAGCCCGGCCGGGTCGGGCGGGCGACGGCGGCGGCGCGCATGTGGTACATCCATATGATCCTCTTTGTAAATACTTTATACCAAGTGTTTACACTTAAATTCATATATACTAGTACACACTTAGTTATAAAGTCAATGTGGGATAAGTGAAGAGTTTTCAACTCTTCAACTTCTTCACAAGGCTTTTATAACTTTGTAATTGTCACTTGGGTCTTAAATCAATGTGGCCAAATCCACATACACATTATCTATTTGGATTATCCCCACTATAATAATTTATCTATGGATTCCAACCATGTAATTAGGTATCCATCCACAATAAATTCACTCTCTATTTAAATATAATTACAACAGAGAGATTATATTTTAGCCATTTAGGTCATCTTGTCTATCAAATACTACATGCAAGATTTCAAATTCCAAAAAAAAAAAAATCAGAATTCCATACGAAATTTGAGTTTAAATTCTTAAGCTTTAGATGGAAGTTTCCTAATTTGAAGGAATTTATTATGCAAAACCTCCCCCTATCCAATGGTTTAAAAATCAGATCGGACATTGAATCGGTAGTCATATTGGTTACTGGTTGGATCGGTTTAACCGTTTTAATTACCAATGGTTCAACCGGTGTGACGTTATTACGAAATAATAATTTAATTTAAGTTTTAATATATATAATCAACCATTTAAAAAATCAATTCTTATCCAAAAAAATTCAAGTTATTTTTATAATTTAAATACTATCTCACAAATCACAACTAGTAGACAATAAATCATCAAAGTAACTAAAAACAAAACAAACACAAGTAATTATGCAAGTCAGAATTCAACATAACATGTTCATACAAGAATTATCACGTCAATATTCAACAAGAAGAAAAAAAACTCCAAAACAAATTCTTATATATCCAAAACATAGACCTAAATCGATCAAAATAAACACCAAATATAAAAAATTACACTTATGATAACATAATATCAAAGCAATAATACAAACTATGATATACTACATATTAAAATAATAATTTTATTACTAATCACCTATAAAAAAGAGAAAATATTGTATGAATTTTGTCACCTAAATTCTTTTATGAAAAAACATGCAAATACTTGAAATTGGTGAAGAAGAAATGTATAAAAAATCCCTAGCTTTTTTTTTTTTTGGGTTATAAGTGAACCAGTGGTTCAATCGGTTCACTGGTTTTACCGGTTTTTGACCGATTTTTTCCGGTTCGAACTGGGCAGAAAGATGACTGGTTTTGGAGGATTAACCTGACCGAATTAGCAGCCGCTTACCGGTCGAACCGGCATGTCCGGTCCGGTTTTTAAAACATTGCCGTTATCTCAAAATTAAATGGTGTTAGTAAATGCACATATTCTAGTCTTATATAGTGTATTTGCACATACAAGTGCCCATCCGTCTGCCAAAACCCTAGCCAATAATCTTCCACTTAGCAATTGCTCCCGCATTGAATCGAACATATGACCTTGACTCATATACCACTTGTAGGACCTCAGACGCTACCAATTATCCTTAAATAATTGGTGTTAGGAAATGCGCCCATCATAACATTATAGTGCATTCACACACACAACATTTCACGGCATTCGACTATAACTTTCTCGGGACAATTGCTGTCAAAACCCTAGTCAACGTACATATTATCTCTACTATTATAAAAGCATGAATATTTTTTAACTTTTTTGCGCGGACTAAAATGCCCTTATTTAAGTTGTAGAATGATATTTAATCAAGTGGGAAACATTTAAAAGTAATTGAAGAGGTAATTAAACATGAAATCTTATTATATTTATCTCCTACATAAACTCCAAAAATTTATAAATTCTCTCTTACATCAATTTTTATAATTTTAATCTTTTAGAACCATAAAAAAACACTACTACTATTTTAAATAGCTCCTTAAATATAAATTATTATATTTTAGCATCAATATGTATTTAAAGTGAAAAAATATTAAATTATAGATTTAGTAAAACATAAGTCATAAACACTTTAAATACACAGAATGAAAATGAAATTTTCTTAAATATCATTTTGTTATGGGGAAAAAAAAAAGAATTAAAATTGAATTGTAGCTTATCTATGAATAAATAAAAAATACGTATGACTTAGCTAAGTACGTAGTTTTACTTTGGCTAGAATATCAAAATATAAAGAATATTCAATAAGATCAAGACATGCATAACCTCGAATTTTCATGGAATTCTTTTCCTGAAAAATGGGTTAAATCGGTGGAATAATGGTGAAATCGATGGAAAATTTGTGAAATCGTTTAAAACATGTGAAATAAATAAAAATTCGGGTGAAATTGGTGAACACTAGTGAAGTTGGTGAAAAGGGGTGAAACTATACTTAAAAAAAGTGCCCTTGAAATGATAAATACATCTGAAATCGATGAAAATTAGGGTGAAATTCGTGAAAAAAGAATAAAACCGGTGAAATGATGACATCAGTGAAAAACGGATGAAATCGATGGACAAAATTAATAAAGTCAGTGAAAAAAGGTCAAGTCAAAGAAAACATGTGAAATCAATGAAAGTTCAAGTGAAATTGGTGAAAAGAACTTGTGAAATCAGTGGAAAAATGTGCGAAATAAGTGAAAAAGGGTTAAAATGATAAAAAAAAAAAAAAAAAAACGAGTGAAATCGCTAAAAAAAAAAAGAGTTTACCAACAAAAATAGGGTGAAACCGGTTGAAAATAATCTAAAAGAAAAAAATAAAAGTAATCGACGAAATCATAAACACAGTGAAAATAGGTTATAAATTATAAAAAAAATGGAAAATACTGTGATATTTTTTATTAAATTGGTAGAATTGAATGAAATCGGCTAAAAACGGATTAAACCGATAAAATTGAATTAAAGTGATGAGTAACATAGGTGAAAAATGGGTTAATTTACTCTATTTTATGATATAATAAAATTAATTTTAATCTAATTTATAAAAACTGTCCATGAAATTAACTAGACACGCATTTTCTAGTGATTTCCAAAAATACGTATAAAAAAAGTATATGATTGTTAAGCAACTAGATTACATATTACATTCCTAATTGAGTAGGGATTGCCATGGTAATTTAATTTAGTTAGAAAAAAAAGTAAAAATCGATATTATATTCATCTAGGTACGCGAAGTTTCTTTTCTTCCTTTCCGTCACAAGATTTGGCCTCTTTCGTTCTCTGTCGCTTTCTCTGTCTCCAGTGAACCAAAACATCTTCGTCCTGTAATTACTTTGAGGTAATATATATATGGAGTATCTCTATTTGTCTTTTTATGTCTTTTTAGTTTCTTATGTTAGATTTATAACATGATTTTTTTATATGGTTTATGTTCTTTGTCGCGCGATTTTCGAAAAGCTTGTTCTTTTTCTTACTAATAAGCTTGATTAATGAAGTGTATTTGTTATTAGAGCTTCGGGAAAAAGTTTAATTCAATTTATTTGATTTTTTTTTTTTTGATAATTTTATTTATTTTAATCACGTACAATTTTCTCCCTTTTTACATATTTGAATTGAACCACACATATACGATAAAAGGAGCAATTAAGAGATTAAATATTTGATGCAACTTTTTAACTTGTTCTGTTTCTAACTTTAAAGATGAATTGATTGAATGAAAATATTGAATCTTAATTTACACCAGCTTTGTTCTCTTATTTATTGGTTGCTATTAAATAGATTTTCTGATTAAGTTATGTACACCTTTTTGTAGCTAAGCTTGAACTGGTCTGGTAGCTTGCAATGACTCCAATACAAGGAAAAAGGCAGAGGATTAAGCAATTTTATATACCTGAAGAAATCATACGCAGCATACTCGTGAAAATACCCGCATGGATTAACTATAATGTAATGCGTCATGTTTGCACCGAATGGCGCGACATCATCCTCCATGACTCCGGTTTCATTAACACACATCTCCGGCACTCCATTCACGGCATGCTCTTGTGTGGTCGTGAAGCTAATTATTTCTACGAGATGACTACGACAAATAGCAATGATCATGATAGTGTAATAAAAACATCCAAGCTAGAATCTATCATCGATGGCTCGACCATACGTTCTACGTGCAATGGATTAGTTTTGTATTCCAAGACTGACAGCACCAAACTTAATGAAGTGGAATTTCATGTGGCAAATCCCACAACCAAACAAGACTTGGTTCTCCCTTCTTCGTGTTCGATCCCCGATTATTATCATAATTATCATCTGGGATTCGCTTCGGGCACGGGGGAATATAAAGTGGTGAGAGTTTGTCTTATCCACGTGCTCGCTTGCGAGATCCGTACGCTGGGATCTGACCAAGGGTGGAGATCAGTCGATACTAAATCATTATCTGCAAAGGTAGTTAATTACGTGTATTCTCATTCTGTTGGAGCCTTTATTCATTGGATCGATCATGATCACACTTGTCTTTTATCACTGAATTTGGAAACTGAGACTTTCCGCGAGTTGTTGATTAATGTTCCTCGAGGGGTTTACAGAAAGTGTCTCGTAATGGGAGACAAACTTACTCTCTTCGTAACAGCTAAAAGGCCGGTTGAAGTGTCGTTTGAGATATGGATTCTGATGGAGGGAGAAAGTAATGGTGCCGAGTGGATGAAGCTATGTGACATTCTTTTGCCTAAGAGCATTTGCAGTGGCCTTCCTATATATCCAATTGCATGGTTAAAGCCAATGGAGTTGGTGGTGTTCTATGTCACTTCTTTTACAAATATTTACATTGCTCATGATTTTAGGACGGGAAAAATCCATCGCTTTTCAAAGGAGAACTTTCATAAAAGTCTTAGCTTTGTCAATAGCTTAGTCCGGATCAACACCTAAATGGATTTATTCACTTTTTCAAAATCAAATGTTTATTGAAATTATAGTTCTTCTTCTTATTTTCTTTTTCAAAGTATAATTACTTTTCTCAAAACTATCATCTCACGTAATATAATGATTTTATATTATTTATTTTACAATCACTACCTTTTTTGACATAAAAATATTCAAATTTTTCATTTTTATAACTCTTACCTAAAATTTCGTATAAAAATGAAAATTACCATGCAGTAATATTATGTGATTCACGAGCCTCGCGTTCTTCTTTTGTCTTTTCTCTTTTCATTCTGGACTTTTGACTACAAACTTGGGGGACGATGGATCAAGAAGTCTAGAGCAGTAATATATGGAGTTTTCTATTTTAAGTGGATCCAAATCCAAGCATTTTCATGAGAAATTTATAGTCATATTAAATTCTCCAGGTAACAAAAGTATTAGCATCATTACACATTAAGGTCAATATCTACATGTATGTTGGGAAATTCTTACTTAAACAGAGTTTCGTCTGAGTAATCAATCACATGAAGAAAGCAATACACTTGTTTTGTTTTGTGATTGATTGAATTTGGCCAAACAATTTTTGGCAAAAAAAATTCAATGTATGTTTAAGGAGAAGCTCATGTATTATAGTGGAATAAGATTATAAGCGAAAACAAAAAATAACAAATTACAAGCCAAAATACATTTTAGCCTCATGTGTAATAGGTTTGTGGCAATTTTTGTCTGACATTTAACTACCGAGATGTTTGCCCCCCTTATGTTTTTAAGAACATGGTTCATTCCCATAACTCGGGTGCAGATGAGCTTTATTTTAAAAATGTAAGGGAGTTAATCGTTGATCTGCTTTTTATGTGGGTTTAATGCCACAAACGGGTAAAATGTAATTTGGCCTACATACAAGATTTATGATCCCCTGACAGCCAAACAATGAATCACAACATATACTTTGTTATATCCAGTTATGTATACCTATATGAAAAACATGAGTTCTGGTAAATGGGTTACTTTTATAAGAAGTATGCTTAAAAGTACAAGTAGCAACTATTTCCATTTTACACAATCATACAACATCTAGACTCTTGTCAAGATTATTAATACTATATGCTATACTAATTTGCTAACTCATAAATAAAACATGAGTTAATATTATCTTTTAGATTGATACACTAGCAATACGAAACACATAGTTGAATAGTTTACCTTCAGTCACTATTACGTCTACGCCTCCTAATATTTCTGAGAATAAAGCTGTTGGCATACAGAGGATAGTTTTTCCTTATCAAACCCTTCATGCATTTCCAATACGAGAAATCGACCAATTCTCCATCCTTACGAACTATGAAGAAACATCTCGAGTTTACAAAATTTGGATGATAACCAATCTGCAAGCACCAACAAAGAATTGGCATAAATGAGCTAATGAACTGAATAATGTTTAACGAAAGACTCGAGCAAAATGCAATATAAATGATATTCAGTCCAGGCAAGTGAAAGAAAGAAAGATAAGAAACTAACTCATTGTTGCTTTTAGTGCATTTGGTCGTGCTTAGAAAGCTCTAACCATCTAGCTATAAGATTTCGTATCATTCAACTTCAGGAACGATACAGAATTGGATAATATAACATAAAAATGATTAACTAGCAATTTCCTTTCAACTCCAAGCTACATTGTAAAGCTATCTTACATGTGTAATGTTTACAAAACATGAAAACCTCATGAGATTGAAATATTCACATAATTTCTGTCCATTATGCTTTCTCGGTGAAGAATATTATAAACTCTGTGAAGAGAGATACCGTGATGTAATCAACTCCACAGCCAATCTTCTTTTCACACTCTGGATGATATGGAAGCAACCGCTCTAGAATTATTCTCTCATCTTCAGCACTCAACCTATTACCACTTTCATATCTGCCAATAAAATTGATAAAATTGGAGAAACTTAAAAAAGTATATTGCACACTTTCAAATGGATAATACATCCAACTTTTGGTTGAGATAATTATGTATGTAGATTAATTATAAAACAAAACTGAAACACTGAATCAATCTAAAAGTGACTAGAAAACAAGACATGGAAATGGAACTAGAAAAAATTACTCAAATTATGGAAGCTTACTTTCCAGAATGAAGAATCAATTTGACAAATCCAACAAGAGGTACTGTATACTCTAAAATCTGGTCATCCCAATTCACCCACGTGTCAACATCTCCACCATTATTCTCAATCTCAGCTTCATCGTCGCCGTTGGTCGCCGTCGACACAACCGGCTTCCTCAATAAATCACCGCCGCCGGTTTTTATTGCCCATGGCTGATAAGATATTGAAATTGGCGAGGAAATCTGGTTTTGTGAAATGGGTTTTCTGTTGAAGAAAGGAAAAGTTGCTAAATTTGGAGAAGCAATTAAAGACATTCTAATTTTAATAAGAGCTACTATATCCAATTAAGATTAAAGTATAAAGTACGATAAAATTGTTTAGCGGGCCGAGTATTGGATAACAGATGGGCTTGAAAAGAAACCGGCCCGACAACAAAACTTTCTCTTTTTGCTCAAATAAATTATTAAGGCCCCTAAAATCGATAAATATATGTGAAATCGATGAAAATTCGTGAAAAAAATAATGAAACCGGTGAAATAACAACATCAGTGAAAAGCAGGTGAAATCGGTGGGAAAAAAAATATAGTCGGTGAAAACGTGTCTAATCAATGACAATTCAGGTGAAATTGGTAAAGAGAACATGAGAAATCATTAGAAAAAATGTATGAAATAGGTGAAAACGGGTTAATATGATAAAAACGTATAATAAAAATTAACAATCAAAATAAGGTGAAACCGATAGAAAAATAATTTAAAATGGAAAAAACAAACAAAATTGTAAAAACAGTGAAAATAAGTTATAACTGATAAAATGGGTAAATCATTAAAAAAAAAAATTAAACTGGTAAAATGAATAAAATCAATGAAAAATGAATTAAAATAATGAATTAAATAAGTAAAAACAGGTTAATTTGCTCTATATTATGATATAATAAAATTAATTTTACTCTAATTTACAAAAAGTACCATGAAATTAATTAGACACGTACAAAACGTATGTGTACTTTCTTAGTAAACCAAAAAACAAAAATTACACCGTCTAATGAACAGATAAGCACATATAAACGTTTTTATACTGTTTCATTTTACTTATTTCGACATCACATGTTACCAAATACCAAGGAACTGGTGGAACTATGAAAGCAATAAAAAAACTACAAAAAAAAATAAACAGAGTTGCTCCCTCCGTTTCATAATATCTGTACAATATGTTCAAAAAGACTTTTGTATCGATAGAAAAATAATTTAAAAATTAACAATCAAATTAAAACGTTGTATCGACCCATAATGTTCTTTCTAATTTACAACTAGAACTGATAATTTGTACAATGCCTTTTTAAGACTTTTGTATCGAGCCTAGTTCAATGCCCTTTTAAGTCTCGTCATATAAAACATTATGGGTCGGCCGCTAATTGAATAGCAACGGGGTTTGATTCGATTTGAGTAGTGGTTCCTCTGGAAAATGTTGCACGAAATCTAGCCAAGAATTCAGGGAGACCCAGTTGAACAATTCTAATGAATATTAATGCTTTCTGTAGTTCAACATTAACACGATCCCAGTTTTTTTTCATCAAACCATAAATTGCAATGAGCAATGCAACTCCTAGAGGGCCAATTAAAACGTTGAACAGTTTAGAGAAAAGCTTGGAGTCGATCCACGGTCCATCTGTTACCTCGGGAGAGGAAGAGCAAGTGGAAAATCTAGATAGCATTTCAGTTTCAAGTTTATTAACCACCCCACTTTGTGTTAATTTCAAAATTGATTCTGAAATATCGGTTTCCAATTGGGACCCTCTTGGAAAAACAAAACCAAAGCCACCTAGTTTGTAACTGGTCCCTGATTTTGTGTAGCCTTTGCAATATTGTGCGAGGAAAACCTTTGCATGTGGCGTGACAAAGAAAGCGGCTTTGATATCACCCCTTTTAAATGCTCCCGGGTATTCATCAATGGAGTTGATTTTCCGAACATTTTCAGGTTTGAAATGTAGAACGTCTATTAGGTACCTGACAATGAATGAATTCCCGTTGCATCCAACAGCTGCATTTGTTTCTCGAAGAAAATCAATGTTTTGGACCGATGGTTGGAGCCTTGGAACAGTCAGCTGCGCACTCAAGACAGCAGTAAAACTCGCTCCAACAACAATTACAACACCAATCCACACCATTACGATAAGCTTTGACATAAAGTGCTTTATATCTTGTCCTGAAAAATAGGAAAAATATAAGCTAAATAAAGATTAGAAAAATTTATATATTGGTTTTGTTTAGAGTAAATGACAATTTACCCCTTGTGATATGTACTTATCGAATGGTACTTTCGTCTTTTTACGCAATATTTTTCATGTCACTCTCAATTTCGGACAAGTGTTTTATACTTTCCGTTGGAAGGAGGTAAATTGCTCCTTTAAAACTTTTCAAGGGGGTAAAGTGTTTTTTTTTTAGACCATAGGGTACGTTTTATTTATGTATAAACTGAAGATGAACTTACTGAATGCCAAGGATGGAATAGTGAGTGCAAGCCATAAGATGGAGCCAATAAGTCCAAGCAAGGACTTATATGCGAATTGATCGTTGTCGTTAACATATTCATTCAACCAAACGATGGCTCCTGTGACCAAGCTGAATGCAGCAAGTTGGATCCATAATGACTTGGTAAAGGCATTAAAAACCAGAGTGCTCAATTCTTTTAAGCCTTGTTTTTCCATGACTACCATTACTAGCCCAGAGTCTATGTAAGGCTGCGTAAACACCGCTAATACATAGCGATATGCCAATATTTCTGTATCACCTACTGCAGCATCTAGGCTCTTATTGTGGACTTGCGCCACCATATCATCATATGAACCGTAATAAGGAACAAACTCGTAGTGGAGTTCATATGCCAGCTGTTGCACAGCAGCTTCGAAGACAGCAATAGAAAATCCATGAACCAGAGTTCTTTTATGAACTGGATCATATGTAACATTCACAAATTGAGTGAATGCACCCTTACCTGGAACCCCTATCTTCAACGGTTTTTTATTGCTGCCAAGAGACATTCCAAGTGGAATAGTTGACTCGCCACCTGGCCAATATATTGAACTCAGTCCACCAATTAAACCACTACCAAGTCTTTTTTTATCATCAAGTTTATTGAAACCATACTCTGATGACCATATTTCTACTTCTTTGTAGCTTCTACCAATGACATTTACTATTCGAAAAATGGGCTTTTCTGAAAGTAAACCATTCTTGAAGCTTATTTTACTACTTAGGCCTTCAAAATCAGAGGACGTGATCTGGTTCACTAATTCTTTGGAATCATTAATCTTTGCTTCTGACTTTTGATTCTGATTCTGAAAGGCCTCGGCTATGGCCCTAATAGCATCATAAGCACGAAGAGCGTATACACTCGGGAATGAATTTTCATCTTCTTCTGGATATGCTGATGTATATTTTCTCCTAAACCTCATTTTAAAATCTCGAAAATGCTCACTAGAATCGTTATAGTCTATTTTCAAACCAATGACACCTTGCATATTGAGTAGAACTGACAGATCAACTGAATCGAGAAAATTTGCAATCTCACCTGATACAATCCATACATAACCTTTACCCATCATTCCCAACTCCTTAGCCTTGTGAAATAGAATCTTGGAAAACTCCAAAGAAGATTGTGTGACCACGAAAATCCTAACGCTTTTTGTTCTGAGCTTCTTCAACTCTTCTTCAGTGTATTTTGCGGGGTCTAATAAGGAAGAGACACAAGGGAATGTTATGTGTTTGGCAACAAATGAGTCGACAGCTTGTAGAGAACCTGAAAGAAGGGTGATAAGTTTATAATTATCGGGTGACAAGGTGTTGCAATTTTCGTGTATCGATATCACCTTTCGCCACTTGAAGTGGTTCACAATTTCAGCAATGCATTGCATTTGATAGGTGACTTCTTGGTTATTACTCATCTGGATGAACGAATGGGATTTCAGTTCCGGATCTTGTGAAGTTGTAGCCGATGGAGTAATTGAAATAATGGGTGGAATGCTTTTAGTCTGTTTTGTAATTTCTGAAACTGACTCAGCTTCTTGAAATGTCAATGTTCCAAGGATGACATGAACTTGCTTGTGGCTGATAAGTTTAATTGCTGAAGGACATGCAATAAACCATTTGTTAACACTGATACATAGATGCATTAAACTTTTTAAATATTAAGGATCTGCTTTGCCAATCATAGGTATAGTACTGTTATAAATTCAATCCTCTAGAAATTAAGCCATCTGGAAAGTCGAAAAGAACAAGGAAGAACTCTCATTTTTTAACAGGACAAATGGGAGTTTCGTGCTGAATTTTTAAAAGAACATGATATTCTATGCAATAAACATTTCATAGGGTTGTTTCATGCATGTTTCACATAAGACTGGGGGTATCTTGCATTTATCTCAAAATAAAATCCAAGTTCTGTAGTAGATAGAAAAGAAATAAGATTTATTATCTATTGCTCCTAATTATTGAAAAGAACTGTTTTATTATGAATTAGGTAGTTGACTTTATGATAATAAGGCATTAATGATTTTATATCTTGCCCTTGAAGGAATGATTAGGTTTTCCATTTTCAATTACTGAAAATCTTTCAAAACTTTTGTAAGTAATGATTGCTAAGGAGATAGTTGTTGGTTTTTTCAGCCATAGATACTCTATTTCTGCTAGCCATTTAATTCATAAAATCGTGGAAGAATAATTCTCTCTTCTTCTCTTTGTCGAAATTCTTCCAAAATTCTCTCGTCCCCCTCTTAAATTAGAACATTCTTGAGTGGTTAAAAAACTATGTATTGTGAGGAATTTTTTAATAGAGCATAAGGATGAACGGCCTTTCTGGTTTGAATGAATTGTCACGAATGTAAGGACACAAATCCTCTTGAATTCGAGTATTTTGTATTCGAGCACAAGGGCTCACTCAAAGGAATATAGCCTTGATTGAGCACATCCAAAATTTAAAATGAAAAATAAAAAATATTGTGTTGAGATTTATGTAATGGTTAATTGAACAATTAATTAAATTTAATACACACCTGCAGAAGTTGCATGAGCTGAATTGCCATATGAATCTGTAAAGTGCAGGACCATTTTTGAGCAGGGGGGTATTTGGAAATCAGCAACAGCCATTTCCATGGCTATTTTCTGCTCCTTGCCCACTCGAGACCTCAAATCAATTATTACACCAATTCCAATTGTTGTTTTTGGATAATTCTGATTAATTTCCACACATTTTTCTCTACTTAGAGATGATGTTTTTGGTTCCACAAACAATAATACTTGTAAGCAGAAACACAGAAACAAGGAAATTAGCAACATAGGATTATGCATTATCTTGCCTACTTGATTAGCCAGTTTAATACTTAGAGTTAGAAGTTGCCTACTTGCATTGAAGTTTAAGTTTAACAAACATATTTTAAATATCATTGCAACATCATACAATTAATTATTAACAATAAAAGTATAGTTTCAGTGTTGAAATGACGGCATTAGTTTCCAGTCATTTTTTTGTTAATACTTAATTTTTCACCCTAAATTATATTCAAATATATTTGAAACTTCCATGAATATCCAAAACACCCGCACAAGACCTGAAGACTAATTAATTTATTCGGAAATAAAACAATACCAGGAAATCCTATTATAGATGCAGTACTACTATTATGTCAGTTATAAACATAATTAATTACAATGTGACTAGGATACACTTGTTACCAGGAAAATAATTCAGTACTACAATACACTTGTTACATGATTGATTAATATTACATCAGAATTATTCAACCAGAATGCATGTACAATTATATTTATTTTGCAATTAAATAAATGAAATAATTTTTATTTTTTCTGAAATGGCGAATACATAATTATACTTATAACTAATTCATACATCAGGAATTTTATTTGAATTTATTTTATCACTATCAAAGTATAAAGATAAACTAATTATCAACATTAGTATTAAATTAGATAAATACTCACACTAATGAAAATCAACCTCAAAATAATTGTCATTAGGATACGTAACCATTAGCAAAATAATTTCCACCAATATCACTGTCGAGAAAAATAAAAGGAACTCAATCCATATAGAGCATCCAACTATATTCCGAAGTCAATAGAAATAGAATAGATTCGGTAAATTCAGCCGATTCGATTGTTCTTTTTTCTTTTTCTTTAATTAAGTGTTGAGATATTTAAATAAATAACTTTCTTGATAAAAATATAATAATTAACTCTCAGTCTAGACTCTAGTGTACTGAATGTCAACGGTCGTGCTTAGACCAATTCAGAGGTACGCCAACTTTACCAGTAATTTCGAGCTTTTAACAAATAATTTTTTTAGTAATTTAAATTGTTAAAAAGTAATTAGTGAATAATTGGTCGCCTCATGAAGTATTTAAATGATGTTTTTGTCAAATAAGTCTTCTAGTACAGTTTCAGTATTTGAAATTATTTATTAATTTCTTAAGCTTGATGAACATATAGAAGAATGTGAAAATATAGCATTATGATATGTGCATAGATCATATATGAATATAGACCTAGAAAGCTGTAGAGTTAATAATAAAAATCATTTTTTTATTATTGGATTTAATATTTTACTCTAATAAATTAACGTTGTCATTTAATTAAGAATTTGCATGGGTAATTGTTTTCATTAATTATATTATGAACGTATGTCTTTTATTTTATGTTTAAATGATCTGGTGTATTATGTTCAGCTAACACATAAAATATCAGATCAATTGATCATACAGAATGGCTAGCGATATTATCAGAGCAATAATTATTGTTGTCAGAACAATTTTTACAAATTTCCTAAAATGCCCTTTAATAGTCAAAACTCATTAATTATTTGGTCCTTATTTAAAGGAATATGTATTACTCATTTATTGTCTTTCCTTTTCTCTTTTCAAGGGCTTACATTTGCATTTTACTCTTTTTTTTTTTTCTATTCAAATTTTTTATGCCATTGAAATCGACTGAGTAATGATGCTTTTTGCCTAAGATTGCTGATCATAAATTAGTTTTAGATTCATTGGAATAATATTGTGCTTATTATATCGGTGCTATCCTCTTTGATTGAGAAGATAAAAGAAAAAAAAAACATGTTGCATCATCTGCTACTTCTACAGCTCTGCTCATCCAAGGTATAATCATCTGCTAATTTTGATTCAGATTCGTGTTGATATCTCCAAATCAGTTTTGGAGGAGAAATTACAGATAGTAATAAAAGTCGATGAAAATCTTGGTCCGCAAGGCATTCAATTTTGAGGAGATATATAGCTCAAATTGTCATTTCAAATCTTGATCTTTTGGTTTAATTGGATTAGCAAGAATAACCGTAATTGGCAATAAAGTTGTTAGTTGCTTGAATTATTTCAAATCTTCATCTTCTGGGATGAGTAAGGAAAACACTGATAGACAATAAAAAAAAAAAAATATTTGCAAATTCAAGGTAAGAATTGAAAAAACAAATAAAGAGAAAGTTATACGGGAAAAGGAAAAAACAAAAGCAATTACTTAAATTAATGACTCAAGTAACTAATGAATGAGGTTGACTTAAGGGGCATTTTAAGAATTCTATTAAAATTGCTCTGGCAAGAGTATAAGTTTATTATTCACGTCAAGATTGTTTTGGACTAACAATTGGAATTATTGTAGCAAAATGTTTTAGTTGGTTTGTCTTGATTACAAGAAACGGTTTATGATGTTACTAAATTGGTGTATATTGAACAAAATGCCTTAAGATAAGTGTCTTTACAGTGACTTAACGAGACAATTACACTTTAATTAACAACTAGAACTGATAATTTGTACATTTATCCAAAAAAGAACTCATAATTTGTACAAACAGACCTATATTCACACGAAAGATTTTTGTATCGAGCTAAGTTCGATACCTTTTTAAGACTCGTGATATAAAACATTATGGGTCGGTTGCCAACTGAATAGCCACGGGGTTTGATTCGATTTGAGTAGTGGATCCTCTGGAAAATGTTGCACGAAATCTAGCCAAGAATTCAGGGAGACCCAGTTGAACAATTCTAATGAATATTAATGCTTTCTGTAGTTCAACATTAACACGATCCCAATTCTTTTTCATCAAACCATAAATTGCAATGAGCAATGCAACTCCTAGAGAGCAAATTAAAACGTTGAACAATTTAGAGAAAATCTTGGAGTCGATCCACGGTCCATCTGTTACCTCGGGTGAGGAAGAGCAAGTGGAAAATCTAGATAGCATTTCAGTTTCAAGTTTATTAACCACCCCACTTTGTGTTAATTTCAAAATTGCTTCTGAAATATCGGTTTCCAATTGGGACCCTCTTGGAAAAACATAACCAAAGCCACCTAGTTTGTAACTGGTCCCTGATTTTGTGTAGCCTTTGCAATATTGTGCAAGGAAAACCTTTGCATGCGGCGCGACTAAGAAAGCTGCTTTGATATCACCCCTTTTAAATGCTCCCGGGTATTCATCAATGGAGTTGAATTTCCAAACATTTTCGGGTTTGAAATGTAGAACGTCTATTAGATACCTCTTAATGAATGAGTTTTCGTTACATCCAACAGCTGCATTTGTTTCTCGAAGAAAATCAATATTTTGGACCGATGGTTGAAGCCTTGGAACAGTCAACTGCGCACTCAAGACAGCAGTAAAACTCGCTCCAACAACAATTACAACGCCAATCCACACTATTATGATAAGCTTTGACACAAACTGATTTATATCTTGTCCTGAAAAATAGGAAAAGTATAAGCTAAAGTGCTTAACAAGATGGGAGAAATTTATATACTGTTAGTTTTGTTTAGAGTTAGAGACAATTTACCCCCTGTGATATAAATAATGTTTAATTTACCCCTTGTGATTTGAAATAATACATTTTATCTCTCTATAATCTTATAAAAGTTCACGCGGCCTCTCCCTGACATTTATAACTTAAAAACAAATATACATTGACAAAACTACCCCTCTTTTTATGTTCATCTCGATTTCAGGCGAGTGTGTTACACTTTCGTTGGAAGAAGGTAAATTGTTCCTATAAAATTTCCACAGGAGGTCAAGTGTTCTTTTTCAAACCACAGGGGGTAATTGGCATTGTTTTGTTTATGAATAAACTGAAGATGAACTTACTGAATGCCAAGGATGGAATAGTGAATGCAAGCCATAAGATGGAGCCAATAAGTAGAAGCAAGGATTTATATGTGAATTGATTGTTGTCATTCACATATTCATTCAACCAAACTAAGGCTCCTGTGACCAAGCTGAATGCTGCAAGTTGAATCCACAGTGACTTGGTAAAAGCATTGAAAACTAGAGTGCTCAACTCTTTTAAGCCTTGTTCTTCCATGACTACCATTACTAGACCAGAGTCTATGTACGGCTGCGTAAACACCGCTAATACATAGCGAGATGCCAATATTGTTGTATCACCTACTGCAGCATCTAGGCTCTTATTGTGAACCTGAGCCACCATATCGTCATAAGAACCGTAATAAGGAACAAAATCGTAGTGGAGTTCATATGGCAGCTGCTTCACAGCAGCTTTAAAGACATCAATTGAAAATCCATTAATCAGAGTTCTTTTATGAACTGGATCATATGTAACATTCACAAATTGAGTGAATGCACCATTACCTGGAACCCCTATCTTCAACGGTCTTTCATTGCTGCCAAGAGCCGATCCAAGTGGAATAGTTGACTCGCCACCAGGCCAATTTATCGATCTTAGTCCACCAATTAAATCGTTACCAAGTCTCTTTTTATCATCAAGTTTATTGAAACCATACTCTGATGACCATATTTCTACTTCTTTGTAGCTTCTACCAATGACATTCACTATTCGAAAAATGGGCTTTTTTGAAAGTAAACCATTCTTGAAGCTTATTTTACTACTTAGGCCTTCAAAATCAGAGGACATGATCTGGTTCACTAATTCTTTGGAATCATTAATCTTTCCTTGTGATTGCTGACTCTGAAAGGCCTCGGCTATGGCCCTAATAGCATCATAAGCACGAAGAGCGTATACACTTGGGATTGAATTTTCATCGTCTTCTGGATATGCTGATGTATATTTTCTCCTAAACCTCATTTTAAAATCTCGAAAATGCTCACTAGAATCGTTATAGTCTATTTTCAAACCAATGACGCCTTGCATACTCAGTATAACTGACAAGTCAGCTGAATCAAGAAAATATGCAATCTCACCTGATACAATCCATGCATAACCTTTACCCATCATTCCCAACTCCTTAGCCTTGTGAAATAGAATCTTGGAAAACTCCAAAGAAGATTGCGTGACCACGAAAATCCTAACGCTTTTTGTTCTGAGCTTCTTCAACTCTTCTTCAATGTATTTTGCGGGGTCTAATAAGGAAGATACACAAGGGAATGTAATGTGTTTGGCAACAGATGAGTCGACAGCTTGTAGAGAATCTGAAAGAAGGGTGGTAAATTTGTAATTATCGGGTGACAAGGTGTTGCAATTTTCGTGTATTGATAACACCTTTCGCCACTTGAAGTGGTTCACAATTTCAGCAATGCATTGCATTTGAAAGGTGACTTCTTGGTTATTGACCATCTGGATGAAAGATTGAGATTTCAGTTCCGGATCTTGTGATGTTGAAGCCGAGGGAGTAATTGAAATAATGGGTGGAATGCTTTTATTTTCTTTTCTTATTTCTGAAACTAACTCAGCTTCTTGGATTGTCAATGTTCCAATGATGACATGAACTTGCTTGTGGCTGACGAGTTTAATTGCTTAAGGAAATCCAATAAACCATTTGTTAGCACTGATACATGTAAGGGGTTAAACTGCCAGGTATTAAAATGTCAGGGAGACTGTGTGAAACTTTTATTATATTACAGGTGGTAAAATATTCATTTTCAAATAACTGGGAGATAAATTCCCATTAATTCTTTTTAAAAGTACTAAGGATTCTATACAATAAACATTTCACACAATAATTTCGTACAAATTTCATATAACATAGAAGAGTATCTTGCAAATAAAATTTGAGTTCTGTCAATAGAAAAGAAATAAGATTTATTATCTCTCTGGAAATAATCCTTTTTAATATCAATTAGATAGAGCAAAAGTCAAAAACATCCCATATGCTTTGTTTAACTCTAAAAAAAAACTCTGTATTATTTTAACTCCCAAAAACCCTCCATGTGTTTGGTTTTAAATACCACACTCAACTCAAGTAGTATATACTTATAATTTTATTTTTGACTTTTGGTGGAATGACAAGATTACCCCTATGTGTTTGTTTTTTCTAAAATTTATTTATTCTTTTTGAAAAATTAAGTATATACTACTTGAGTCAAGTGTGGTATTTAAAATTAAACACAAGGAATTTTTGGGGATTTAAAATGACACATGGGGGTTTTTCGGGAGTTAGACAAAGCATAGGGGGTATTTTGGTCTTTCGATGTTAGGGGTAAAATTGTCATATCAAAAGCAAAATGTGTTGTTGATTTTAAATAATTTTTTTTTAAAAGATAAATTTACTCTTTTTTAATCTCTAGTTTTTAAAAAGGAAAAAAATTAAAGAAAAATCAGAAAATTAGAGCTCATTTGAGCGCTATTTGCTGAACAACTTAAGCTTGAAAAATCAGAAAAGCTTGGGCATGGCTGTGAAGAGAAAGAGTGAGAGGAGATAAAATATTTCATTTGTTGGTTCAATTTCTCCAAAACATTAACTAACCTCTTACCTAATCAACTTTATTTTCTGAATTGTTCTTCTTCTTTTATAGGTGAAGGAGAAGATATAAAAATAAGTTTAGAATTTAATTGAGATATATGATGATTTGGGAAAACCTTCAAAAATAATTTATTGTTAGTTGGGGATTTTGATGTCCCTAATCGAGTTGATTGTGTGCTTGTTGATATTTGTCTGCCTATTGTATCATGGAATAGGTTTTTTCTTTTATCACCAAAAAAAATTGGATTTTACTAGAAAGAAGTCTTTTTAATTGTCACTTTGGAATCAGAAGTAATTTCAAATTTATGGATTAAGTTTCTAAGTCGTTCGTAAATGTTTAATTCTTGATTGTTGTTGACCCCGATTCTATTTCATGAAATGGGTTTCAGGAAGAAGAAGGTGAGAATAGGAGATTTGAAATTAATTAGAGGGAAGAAAAAACGTTTTTAAATATATTAATTCAAGGGTTAGTATGTAATTTCGCATATATTATTTTTTGTCAAATATCTGATGCCACGTCATCATCGGACATTATGACAAAAAAATTATGATTCATATTTGTTATTGATTTCTTTTAATGGTTGAGGTAGAGTATTTCACGTATATCTTTGCCCCGTGAAATCTTATTTTAAAAACACCAATTTTTTCTTTTTTCTTTTTAAAAAAAGGTAATGTCTTATTAAGTCTTCCATTTTTTTCAATATATTAAAGTCTTCCCTAAATTGCTAAGGAGATAGCTGTTGGTATTTTCAGCCATATATACTCTATTTCTGCTAGCCATTTTATTCATAAAATCATGCAAGAATATAATTTTCATTTTGAATAACTCTCTTTTCTTCTCTTTGTCGAAATTCTTCCAAAATTCTCTCGTCCCCCTCTTAAATTAGAACATTCTTGAGTGGTTTTTTTTTTTTTGGTTTACCAAGGGTTTAATCCCTTTCGAGGCGCGTCGGACACATAAAGTGGGAACCTCTCCCAACAGGGATTCGAACCTGAGCCCGCTACTTTGTAGTGACTAGTTCCTTCCACTAAACCAATCACCTGTTGGTACATTCTTGAGTAGTTAAAAAACTATGTATTGTGAGGAATTTTTTAATAGAGCATAAGGATGAACGGCCTTTCTGGTTTGAATGAATTGTCACGAATGTAAGGACGCAAATCCTCTTGAATTCGAGTATTTTGTAATCGAGCACAAGGGCTCACTCAAAGGAATATAGCCTTGATTGAGCACATCCAAAATTTAAAATGAAAAATAAAAAAATATTGTGTTGAGATTTATGTAATGGCTAATTGAACAATTAATTAAATTTAATACACACCTGCAGAAGTTGCATGAGCTGAATTGCCATATGAATCTCTAAAGTGCAGGACCATTTTTGAGCAGTTGGGTATTTGGAAATCAGCAACAGCCATTTCCATGGCTATTTTCTGCTCCTTGCCCACTCGAGACCTCAAATCAATTATTACACCAATTCCAATTGTTGTTTTTGGATAATTCTGATTTATTTCCACACATTTTTCGCTACTTAGAGATGATGTTTTTGGTTCCACAAACAATAATACTTGTAAGTAGAAACACAGAAACAAGGAAATTAGCAACATACGATGATGCATTATTTTGCCTACTTAATTGATTAAACTGCAGTTTAATACTCATAAGTTGCCTACTTGCCTTGAAGTTTAAGTTTCACAAACATATTATAAATAAAATTGCAACATCATACAATTAACTATTAACAATTAAAGGATAGTTTCAATGTCGAAATGACGGTAATAGTTTCCAGTCATTTTTTTGTTTAGACTTAATTTTTCACCTAAAATATATTCAAATGTATTTGAAACTTCCACGAATATCCAAAACATTCGCACAAGACCAGAGGACTAATTAATTTATTCGAAAATAAAACAATACCAGGAAATCCTATTATAGATGCAGTACTACTATGTAATTATTTATTATTTATTATTTTAATAAATATTAAATAGTTTTTAATTATATAATTTATTATTTTAATAAACATTAAATATATTAATACTATTATATAAATCTTATATTTAAAAAGAATATGTTTTCTTAATTTTGGTGATATTTATGTTAAAGTATTATTTAATTTATTAATATTGTTTATAAATTAATTAGTTATTTAAATAAAATATGTAAAATTTTCAAATTAGTCCGCACGTGGTCTTATTCGAGTCAATTTTGAAATTGGCAACAATGTGGACTAAAATCGTCACTAAATTTGGAGATGTATCAGTCAACATAAGTAATGGCATCAACTTTGCAATTAGACTTAACTGCCACGTCATCCCTTAACGGCAATTTTTAACGGTTGTACCAAATGTGTCATAATTTGTTAAAGCTCTGTACCAAATGTGTTGGACACATAAAGCTATGTACCAAAAGTGGAAATTGACCTATAGCTCTGTACCAAAAATGCAATTCTCTCAGAATTATTCTATTGGCAAACATGTACAAATATACATTTTTTGCAATTAATAAATTAACTCATTTTTATTATTTTTGGAAAGGTGAATACATAGTTATATTTATAACTAATTCATATATATATCATGAATTTCATTTGAATTTATTTAATCACTAACAAAGTATAAACCTATACTAACTATCAAAACTAGTCACACTAGTGAAAATTGAACTCAAAACCTTAGGGTCTATTTGGATGGATTTTGGCTCGATTTCGCGGGTCTCGATTAAAAAAATGTTGGGTGGTTTTAATGAAACATTTGAGACCTCATTTGGATGAGTTTTGGTTGTAGGGTTTTGTGATTTGAATAAGTTGAAACCCCACTTGGATTGGGTTTCGATGTTGGGGTTTAGGGGTAAAAAATAAGTGGTAGGTGTCAAATCAATGTCTTTTTTAGTGAGATTTGTGGGAAACTCATTTGAAAGGGTTTTAACTCGATCTCGCGAAACCGGGCCAAAACTCATCCACATACACTCTTATAATCTTGAAATCTTGGTTTTTGTCATTAGGATACATAATTGTTAGCAAAATAATTTCCACCAATATCGTTGTCGAGAAAAATAAAATTGGAACTCGATCCAAATAGGGCAACTTCCAACTATTTTCCGAAAGTCAATAGATTCGCTTCAGTGACCAATTCAAAAAGTGTTGAGATATTTCAATAAATAACTTTCTTCATAAAAATATAATAGAAACATAGTAATTAACTAGTCTAGACTCTAGTGTAATGAATGTCCACGATCGTGCTTAGACCAATTCTTGCGAGCCTTTAACAAATAACTTTTTGTCAATTAAGTCTTCTAGTGATTTTAATTTGAAATTTTTTCTTAATTTCTTAAGCTTGATAAATATAGGGTAAACACCCGTGATGGTCTTACTTATCATTAACTTTTTACAGATGCGTTCATCTTAAGTTTTTCCCCCACATTATTCCTTACTAAGAGTTATTTGTTCCACTTTGACTCATTTTCAGGTTGAACACGGAGGTTTCGATATCCAGTGACATGCACGTTAGAGTATTTTTGTACATTCGTTGCGATAGTGTTATACTTAAGTCCCCAATAAAACTTATATTGCAGTTCACGTGACATCGGATCCGTCATGCTCAACTTGAAAAGGACCAAAGTGATACAAATAACACTTAGTAGGGACTAATGTGAAAAAAAAAAAACTTAAGAGAAACGACTCTATAAAAAATTAATAATAAGAAGGACCATAAATTGTGTTTACCCATAAATATATAGAAAATTGTAAAAATATAGAATTAAGGTATGTATGTAGATGCATGGACCTAGAAAGCTATACGTAGAGCAATAATAAAAGTCATGGCTTTATTATTGGATTTAGTATTTTACTTTAATAAATTAATGTTGTCGTTTAATTAAAAATTGGTATGGGTAATCGTTTTCATTAATTATAGTATGCATGTATGTCTTTTATTTTATAAATTATCTGATGTGTTGTGTTCAGTTAACACGTAAAAGATCAGATTGTTGGATCTTATAGAATATAAGATTATTATTCACGTCAAGATTAAATTGGACTAACATTGGGATTTATTGTAGCACAGTATTTTAGTAGATTTGTCTTGATCACAAGAAACGGTATAGGTGTGTATTGAACAAAGCACTTTAAGATAAGTGTCTTTTCGGAGAACTTCAATTTTTTTATGTTGAATAGTTCGTTACATCAAACACTATATTGAATCGAATTTATCAAAATAAACTAATTATAAATGCTAGTATATTAAACTAAAAAAAATACTTCATTGTTATTACTCTATTACTTATACGTTCTTAATATGAAAATAATTACTTGACACATGTGTTTGATGTTTATTCCTTTGACGAGCCAATGAATGAGGTTCTTTTATGAATCGATAATCTCGGCAAAATGGGAAATAATATTTTATGCAAGGTGGATATTAGTTACTGAAAGAATTCACGTCCTAGTTAAATGAGATTGATGATACTTAATGAGTAACTTATGAGTTTTGATTATGTCAAACTCTGCATATAGATTTTTGTAATCCGATATATCAAATATGTTAATCGGTACCACTTGAGGAAGTTAAAGAGGATCTATTAAATTTTATTACTAGTATTTAATTTAATCGATCTAGAGCTCAAAAAAATTTAAGTATATGGATGGGAGTTAAATTATGATTCTTTACTGGATTGAATTGTAATTTATGATATCTCGAAGTGATTCGGGCAGAACCAGAATTCGAAATTTGCAGAGTCCAACCCATATTTTCACCTTATGGTCTCAATTGTAGCCGAATTCAATGTATTATGATTTTCGCAGTAGGGGCCAATTAGATTTGGGTCAACTGGATCCCAGTTTCGGTAAATTTTTTTTTTTGATTTCGGTAAATTAAATCCTTAGTAAAGAGATAAAGAAATAGAATCGCTGCCTACTGAAAATAAGAAGAATTTGGGACATATGCAAGATACTCCAGAGAGTTATGCTAAACTTATACGAAATTACACTATAATTTTTTTATTGCATAGACACCTTTGTACTTTTAAAAGCTAAGCACCAAACCCCCAATTTATAATTAAAAAAAAAAAATATATCATTTTTTATCGGCATATTTCAAGAAATTGTTTCTAAAATATTTCATGTTGACTATAAAAATTTTATTGTATAGAACACCATTGTACTTCTAAAAGCTAAGCACTAAACCCCCAATTTATAATAAAAAAAATACATATATCGTTTTGGATCGGCATATTTCAAGAAATCATTTCTAAAATACTTTATGATGATCCTTACAACTTTACGTGAAATATTTTAAAATTAGTTTTTTGAAATAACCTATTTTGAACATGTTGGGGGTCTCGTCCTAAAATATTTTTTTTACAAGGTAGTTATGTGCAAATTTCACATAACACAGGGGAGTGTCTTGCATTTTTCCCAAAGAATTCACATATAAGAGAACATAATGAAAGGTAGAAAACACTACCTTTGTGGTGTAGGGTGCATTACGATGGTCATCGATCTCAATCATATAAACAAGAAACGAATTATATAGGTAAAATGATTCACACCGTTTTTTTTCTAAAAAAATCAAAATAATAGATGTTTAAAAAGTTCTTATTGACGATTTGAGGAGCCCTGAACAAATAATCTACTTCAAATGCAGTTGACGAATCCTAAAATTTCGAGAATCTCATTGAATATGTGAGAGAGAGAGAGAGAGAGAAAATATGACTTTGGTTCAACTAGAATGCTTTAGGGTTTGCCAATTGGTCGGATTCGGGACGGATGATCTGAATCCATTTATATCGGATTGGATCAATTCTTGTACGGATTAGGTCGAATGTCGGATTTTTTATATCCAATAAAATTTTCACTTTCTAGATCATCCACGTACGAATCTTCATAATTGAATTATGTCCATCGGATATTTAGTCAGAGAAAAACCCTAATAAACTGAACGGAATGCAGTTCGATTTCAAATTGATATCCGGCTCGTTGACGATCCTAAAAAGTGTAAATGAAATAATCTTGAAAGTGGGGGTAAAATGGGCCAATTAATATAACTTGGAGTCTTGGAGGATTATTTTGAACTAAATTAAGTGAACTTTCAAGATTTGGGCCAAAAATATAACCAAATGCAAATAACTGATTGGTATGAGTCATTGACATGTTATAGCATATCCCTTGCCCCGAACCAAGCCAACTTAACTGCTATCTGCATTTCATAAATAAAGTTTACAAAGTAACTACTATGTTTGGTAGCGCGGTAAAGACAAGTTAGATATTTTCTGAACCGTATGGCTTGATATTTTAGAACATCTAAAATATCTAATCTTTTGAAATACGAAAATAAATATCTGACCCTTTGAATAACCAAAAATAAATATCTGGCCTTTTTAATCACCAAAAATAAATATCTGAATTTTTCTTACACGACCCATTCACAAGTTGCCATGATGCCACGTGTAAAAGCACAAACAGCTGGCATCTTCTTTTTGCTCTTTTTCATCAGAATCATATATATGAAAATGTAAAATCCAAAAAGATACAAATTCATTCCATAATAAAAAAATCCAACTTTATTATTTTTCCCAATTCCGTTTCAAAGTCATAGAATACGAGCAAGTTTGCTAAACTAGGTTATGGATAATTCGATGGATTCAATTTTAAGAAACTCTGAGGATAAAGAAGAGACTTATTCTTTGATGGTATACAAATCTGTTTTTTTAGATCTCCTTTTCAGATTATATTGTCTATGTACTTTGTAGGAGGAAAGGTTTTGAATTTTATTTGTATCTAATATGCTTTTCTTTTTTCCCCTGTTACTAGTGATTATTTAATTTGTGAGTTTTAAGAATTGGTTTTTGCTTTTAATCTTGATGAAGAAAGAATAGACTTAGGGGAGATCAGTGAATCAAGAACTCATTTCATGGTGGGTAGGTCGTGAATTTGCTAAGTATTGTAATTTATAATCTTTTTTTTTTTAATTTTTAGTATTAGCATCTTCTAGTTTTTCAAATTGGAGATTAGGAGTATGGATGTGAACCAATTGAATAGAGTCGGATAACATCGTGTTCAAGCTTGGTTTGGATCTCTTATCAAACTTGGATTGTAATTAAAATTGGTTTGATTATTAGACGAACCTGAGTAGTTTGATATTTTGTCTGTATTTCTTTACTTTTAGTTTATCAAGTCATAATAAATCGAGCTTCTCATTGTTCTCGTTGTTCAAGCGTGGTTTGCTATTTATAAAGAAAGGAACTCGGATGTTTTTTTTATCCATCGAACTTAAGCAGAATATAGAAACGTTTATATGATTTTCAAATCTAATTGAAATCTCCATTTGCTTTTTAATTCATTATCAGCTGTGAGAACATTCGGATAGAGTTTTCATGTTGGTGTTCACAATCAGGTCATTGGTAAAGTATGCATTATCTTCATTGATGAGATTACGAGCAAGATATGTAAAATGGAATTAGCTGACTTTTTTCTTATGAATTAATGTGTTTTGTTTTTTGTATTCATATGTTCGATAATTATTCACCCATTATGAAGGATTCTTGGTTATCATTTAGAAAATTACATTGCAGCACTTTCAGGACACGGAATGGACAGATGAGAAACACAGCTTGTTTCTCAAATCAATGGAAACAACATTTGTGAACCAGTTGTATAAATCATTAGATTTAATCGGTAGGCACTCGCACAAAAACGGCCTCTCTGGATCTAAATCATCTAAACCTAATAAGCAAACCAGTGTTAATGTTCCTTCTGGCAAGGTTCGATTTCGATTACCTCTGTTCTTCATGTACAAATTTCCTGACTTTTTAGTTTCTTGTACTCTGAAATAGCCTAATGATCCTAAGTTTCATTCACCCTATTATGTAGTTTAAGGTTTTTCGCGATGGCAATTGGTCTAAAATCAACTTCATGAAAGATGAACCTCAAGTTAACAAAGAAGAGGAATCTAGAATTCTTTCGGCAAAACCATGGATTCAGCACTATAGGTCCTCTTCTGATAAACGAGCTATCAGGAAATCATCGAAAGGAGATCCTTCGGCAACTACATTTAACCAATACCCTGTTCCTGTTAATAACTTTCAATTATGGCGCCAAGATTCTGTCGACAACAATATAGGTAGCTTTAATTCCCTTTTTTTTTTTTTAAATGAAATAAACAAATACCGTTCTACAATTACATTAGTATACTATAGTCATAATATATTGTTTCATTTTTAAACAGAGGTTACAGATCAGAACTTTATTGATGATGAAGTTGAAGAAGGCGAGAAGAATATATCAAAAACTTCGGCTGAAATAGTTTCAAGTTATGATCAAGTAGTCCCTTTTGACAATATTGCTGATGACGCTGAAGATAAAAGTTAACACTCTGCATATCTCGTACGTAAAGACTAAAGATAGCATAAACCGGAGTATTGATGCGTGTTTTTCAAATCGCGGCCAAGGATAGCCAGGGGAATGGTGGGTATTATAGCAAAGTTGTGTTTGAGAATTATCATACCAATTTATGGAAAGAGTACACTTTTATAATCTTGGAATGAAGACAGATTAGAGTAATGAGTCTCTACTGGATTTTAAGGTAAACTCTGTTGTTGATGGATGGAGAAACAATCCACCTTCAGAATTGTCTAGATGACTTTGATAGCCATTTATTTTAACACTAACTTTACTATTGGTCTAGGAATATATTGTTCGAGATCATTCTTTTTATCTAAGAATTAGTAGCTATATTGAAATGTTGCTGAATGATATGTGATGGTAGTAATGATAAGTTGGTAAATTCTATTGAGCTAGGATATATATGTTTCACATTCTTTTTGTTGTACTGAATAGAAAAGAAGTTTTTCCCCTCTTATTTTACTTCTATCTAGGAAGAGAATTAGTGTAACACATGTTTCATACGCTGACTTCTAAGTGATCATTAACCGCGTGTGCTAAGTGATCATGAAGGTAATGAATAAATGTATCTCTGAGTAAAATATAACCCCGTTTTCTCATTGTGTGAGACCTTGAGGTATTAAATAACCTTATTTAGTGGCCTTATGACTATTGACAGTCTTGAAATGTTTTGTTATTGTTGTTATATGTTACCAATAACGACGGATGATTCAATGATGCAATACGTGTGTAGAAAAGCAGCTATAATGGAATTAAGAGATAAGAGTAGGAAATTAATATTATCTTTGATTAGCATCCTACTTGTATTCACCGCATGACCGGCTAACCGATTGTGTTAAACTTAATTGTTTTGAGACATAATTGTGAATAACATAGTATTCGACAAGAGGTCAAGTATGCCCTAAAACTAATGAGGGATAAGGGTTAGGACGACTGGTGTAATTCTAAAAGAAGTCCGAGGTATAGCGAGAATCGTCCTCGTAGAAGAATTTTTCCTTGAGCCGCTTTATATCCCTACCGACTGTATAACATTGTGCTCTTATATGCTCGTTGGGTCACACGGCTTATTTGCTTGTATGGAATTTTGAAAGTAAATTAAGATGAGCTCCAAGGGGGAGTTCAGTCAACACGTCCAAATGGGAGATGTAATAAAAATGAACGGATGGGATTCGGTCGCGCATGTGGGTTGACCAAACTGTGTCCATGGCCCGTCAGCTATTTTTGGAAGGAATGGTTTCTCTTCACGTTTGAATGGGAAATAAATCACCTCACCATCTCTCCACAATAACAAATACTACACACATTAGCGTGTGTAAAAAAGTGAGTGCGTGCAAAAGAAAAGAGAGCAATGGTGATCAAGGTTCAACAAAATATAAGTGCATCAGTCATACTTGAAATCTTGACTTGCCCAAATTAGTAAAATGAACTTAATTTGTGTCGCAGAAACTAAAGTCCTGGGATAACACAGACAATGCTATAAATATTTGTGGAGTTATCATCCGGGTATATTTCATTTCAAGTTCAACAACTTAGGAATATGGTATATTACAAACAATATTCTTACACTATTGTTTCGAGAGAACTATGTTCAAATGCAAAAAGTGACCAAATGTTAATGTGCGTGAGTTTCAATAGATACAAAAACAATAACTTTATAAACTTTATGAGATTGAATCAACTTGTAGAGAAGAAGGCGAAGTTGTGTACTTCAAAATGGCTGCAAGTATTCGCTCTTTATCTCTGGTTGGAAATGCTTCCAATAGGACTCCATTTTTGTAAAAATGGAAAAGTGGAACACTCTGCATCAAACAAGAAGCAACAATTCACACTAAAAATCTGGGGAAAAAAATGGATATTAAATGTAAGCCAGTAAAACATACCTTAATACGCAGCCGTTCAGCAACCTCGGATTGTTCATCATATTCATCAATCACCTGCACAAGTATTTTACCTTGCATATAAGCCATCCAGGAAATAAATGCAATAACATGTTCTTAGAAACTATTGACGAAGACTCACATTGTGTTTCAAGAAAATAACTGGAGCATCTTTATTACCAGATCCTTTACACAATTTTATAAATCCCTGTTCTATGTATTTGCAGCTGCCACAAGAAGTTCGATAGAAATCAACGACAACTAATGCATTTGATTCTTTGGACTTTTCTATAATCCCTAAAAATTCCTCATCTGTCTTAAACTCTCTTACACATTCAACAGGACAGACTTCATCATCATCATCAAATAATTCTTCAACGTTTTCATTCAGCATACTCTTGATTTTAGAGAATTTTATTAGAGAAGCTTCCTTCACCGTGACTTTAGCACTTCCAGTTAGGCATTGAATGGTTGGCTTCAAGTGACACGCGTGTATGATACTTCTGTCAAGAAACAGATTGCGGAATACAGTGGAATGCCAACTGATTTTCCTCGCACAGTCGAAGAGGGCTTTGTGATGAAGAAATCCTTGTTTTTGCATTATGAAATAGAGCAAAAACTGAAAGAAAACTATGCACCATACATACAGGTTAAGAGGATCTTATTTTGAAATTTTATGGCATCAATTCTTTAAAAAGTTATTTGTATCCACTTCTGAGAATTTTATCTGTGAGCTTAAAATGTCATGGAAACCACAACTGGAAATATTCTTCCCAGCTTTAAGATAACCTGTTTCATAATACAAGGCGTGATCAAAATATATTGATTCTTCCCTTAAAATGATTTCCATTCATCTTAAGTGATAATTAATGATATAACTCAAGATACAAAACATAGACACAAACATGAAAGATATAACTAATTCTCCTCTCTTGTGAACAACATAAATCAAGTACAATACTATGCGGAAAAAATCAAAATTGTAAGCAATGCCTGATACTCATTGCTAGATGCATCTGTATGCCAGCAATTCTTGTTTCACCTAGTAAAATGCTAAAAGTAATTTATGTTAATATAAAAAACAAAAACACACACAGAACATGATTGCCTCCATCGTTCGATTTTATCATGATGCACTAAAGAACCAAGTTTAAAAGTTCTCTCATTATACCTCATTACACTATATACAGCCGGGCTGTACACAATTTAAGTACAACAGTCCATAATTCTCTACGTTTTCATCAATCCATGAATGCATTGTGAAAAAGAACTAAAATAAGTGCACTAAGAAGTAAATTTGTTATTATGAATTTGAAATCATTATTAATTTAAAGCATTTACACGTGAAGCAAATTAATTAAATAATAATACAGCACAATAATTATTAAATATGTACCAATTTGACGGATTAGATGAGCAAGAAACAAAATGCAGATCATAAAATGCGATATGAACTCATAAAAGTTAGATCAAGGATATTAAACTTAGTGAAATTAATATTTGAGAGATAATTAATGGAAAGATTTTGCTTACTTGGGGATCTCTGAAATTGGACGCGACGACTGAAACAAAATAGAGTTTTAAGATAAGAGAAAGGAAAATTGAGGACCAGTATCGTTCACAAGAATTGCCGTATTAAATAACTTTAGTAGTGTATACAGATTAGCCCCCATAATTATATGTTAATATCAGAACCGCCTCAGTACTTCTTGAAAATGCTAAAAAGGTATATACATAAAGATTTCAATGAGAAACCCAAAGTTAAATTTGGATATTCAAATCACAAAAATCTGATTTCGACAACTGTAGGCAGGAATATTTGACTGGTTAAGAGCATCTTTCAACAATAGTACCTAGAGTTATATACTTAAATTTGGCTCTTCTACATTATAGTTATCCAATTTTAAGTACTCACTCCGACAATAATCTTTAATTTAGTTACCTATTAATATTTTATTATTTTCATGTATTGTAAAAAATAATTAAACACATCTTATTTCATCAGCAACATAATATCGTTAAATAATTAATTTCTTTTCAATATATTGTATTTTAGAATAATAAATAATTTTTTTTTATCTTTATTATATAAAATAGTAAAATTATTTTATTGAACATATGAATTCAAACATAACGAGTATATTACAAATATATTTAAATTTAACAGCTATTTCAAATTCACTCTTATAGTCAAGCTTCAAATTAGACTGTCTATTATATTTTAAATATTTAATAATAAAAAAATCTATAAACAATATTTATATTATACATTATAAATATAAAACCAGTAAATAATAAATATATATTCTTATAAAATAATTTGGACTATCCCTTGAACGAGAACTCTCATTCTCTTCAGTCTGACGCTTCATGGCATTGAATTTATCACGTCAGTGACTTATATCAGTCTGTATGCGAGAGTTCTCACCTAGAAGTCTCTCAGCCTCTACGCCAGCGTTCAAAATCTTTTCCTACTGGGAACTTTGAGAACCTTACTTGCAAGTCTTGGTAGCATTGTTGCCATTCTTTCACGCTAACGGATAACGGATAAGGTGTGGCCTTAGGAAGCAAAGAAGTACTCGAGCACTTCAGATCCTCGTACTTCTCCTCATATCTTCACTAATGTCACTGCCTCAGTGAGAGCCCCCTTCACCTTGTGCTCCTCGGTGGTGGCCTTCACCAATTCCATGCGAAAAGAGAAAAGTTGACTCTCCACTTGCTTCAGTTGGGCAAAGTCATCCTTCGACCGCGCAATCTCAACAAGCTTATCCTTCGTATGCTCGAGCTCTGAACTTATTGGTATTTCAGTCTCATTGTTGCTATGAGTAAGCTCAACGAAGTTGTGTCTCTCAGCTTCAAGCTCTTCGTTAAAATGAGATATCTCATTATATGCGGCCCTTCATTCAGCTCACAAAGGTGGAAGCTCCTCTTCTAAGTTGTTGGAAGGTTTAGCAAAAGCCTCATTGATGGTCATTCTCTGCATAAATGAGCCAGATTAACAAAGTTTGGGTCACACACATAAAGATAACAACAAAAAGGGATCAAACTCACGATGAAGGTGGTTTGAGACTTTGAGCAGCCATATCCCTTATCTTCGCGGTGCAATATTTGTCAAATATAGAGACATCTTGTCCGCGGATGGCCAACCTCAGATAGACAGTTCTGAGCCCGTCCTTCATCACCCAGAAACGAAAAATGGGAGGATGCCTCCATGCGAATATGCATCCATACATGTGTTACCTCCTCCCAATTGGTTTTAGATCACGAGGTAGAAGAGAAGTCTAAAGGACGTCTAATTTCTCCCTCGAAGCAAGCCTCTGATGGGTCCAAAGAAAAGCCGATTGGGCCATCTTCCTCAGTAGGGAAATATGCTCACTGTATCGATTTCGAAACGGAAATATGCTCAGTGTATCGATTTCGAAACATACTCTGGGATAGGATCACTGCTAGATCGATTGCTAGGCAAGCATTGTCCAATATCGTACAAATTAGGAATTTTGGATAATACTATATACTTTATCCATTCTTTTTCCAATTGATATTTCCTTTTGAAAATTCTCCAATTTTTTTATTTTCTTTTCTATAATGAAATTATATTTTTGCTGACATCACCGTCTTCGTCTAGAAAGTAAAATTAATAGCTTTGAGTTGCGTGCTTTAACGACCATGATTCATCCCATACCCTTACCCACCCTATTTATTTAACCCCAAATCAAGGTTCATTTAATCGTATTTTTCCCTTTCATGATTTCTTAAAGAAAAGAATACTCGAATTTATATAATTACGAACGAATTCTGCCGACGCGCAACCATGGCAAGCTCAGATAGGCTTAAATCCGAGGCGCTAATGGAACAGATGAAGCTCCATATGTCTACTGATGCTGGGAAAAAGCTTGTAGAGAAAATCGGCCTCGTTTATCAGATTAATATTGCTCCTAAGGTTCAATTTCTACTGTTTTCTTTTTCCTCTGATAAAATGATTTATATACTACTGTATAATTTTTAATGTTTTGATTAGATTTATTTGATTGGCAGAAAATTGGATTTAACGACAAGTCTTTTGTGGTTGATTTGAAGAAAGGAGAGGTTAAAGAAGGTTAGGGTTCTCACAAACAATCTATTAATGTATATGTAATTGGATTAAAATTTTATTAAAGCTTATACATTTTTTAATATGATATATATAGGGACCTATGAAGATGGAAAGCCGGACGCAACATTCTCATTTACAGATGATGATTTTATTAAGGTTTCCAGTGGGAAGATGAATCCTCAAATTGCTTTCATGAGGTGTGTGTGTGTGTGTGTGTGTGTGTGTGTGTGTGCTGTCCCCTGTTCTACTTATTAGTCCTATTAAATACGAGTATATATTTTCTCAAAAAATACAAAATATATAAAATTATATATCTGAATTTTTTTTCTTAATATGAATATAATTCAATTAAAAATGTCTGAATAAATGTAGGGGTAAAATGAAGATAAAGGGTAGCATCAGTGCAGCACAGAAATTTACTCCTGACATTTTCCCCAAGCCATCGAAAATGTGAGCAGTTGCAAAAGATTACTATGTATCACATTTTCCCCAAGCCAATGTTGTGAATTAAATTTCTTTCAAAATTTCAAGTACTATTATTATTATTATGCTAAAGTCTCTGTATAAGATGAATGTATTCTTGTTATCCAGTGTTACTCATTTTGGTATTTGAAGCATATGCTCTGTTTCAATCACTTTTTGTTAATATGTTTATTCACTTTTGCATTTTGCAAATTGGAATGGATGGACACTCTTTTCATGATTTGTTAATGATGTGCTAATCGAATTAAGGTTGCAATCTTTATTCAAGTCAATCAATACATAAGTATATTTGAATGGTGTATTTTGACCCTAATAATTGCTCAAATTTTAACATTTTAAATTCTAGTAATTTTGATTTTTCTTAATATTGAATCACTTTGTTATTGGTTGAAATTTTTTCATTAACATATATAATTCACATTAATAAGATCACGATTATCTATTTATTTTTTTTTTATTTTTTTTGTGTTTCTCAAGGGTTTATTATCCCTTTCGAGGCGCGTCGGAAACATAAAGTGGGAACCTTTCCCAACAGGGATTCGAACCTGAGTCAGCTACTTTGTAGTGACTAGTTCCGTCCACTAGACCAATCACCTGGGAACCTCTCCCAACAGGGATTCGAACCCGAGTCCGCTACTTTGTAGTGACTAGTTCCTTCCACTAGACCAATCACCTATTTATCTATTTATAACGATGTTATTTTTTATCTAATCACCAAGTAAATAAATTTATTGATTCAAAAAAAGTAAATAAAAAATTAAGCAATTGAATCAATTAAGATACGAAAGTATTAGCCATAAAATTACTTACCATATATCCAAATAATCCAAAAGTTTGAATGTTGCCACATTTCTATATAATTACTACATATACACACTTTCTGCTCATATTGTTTTGACAAATTCATATGTGAAAATTGATGTTTATGGAGATATTAGGCCATCTCCAATGGAGAGGGCTAGCCCCGGGGCTCCGGAGCCCCGAGCCAGCCCTGCCTCCCCCTCGAGCCCTGCCTGGTCGTCTCCAATGGTAGGGCTCCGGAATGGAATTAATTTCATTTTTTTCCTTTGCCCACTCTCACTTATTAATATTATAGTTTTAATTTTATTTTTAATATTAATATTAATAATACTAATAATTATTTATATCTTGTAATTAAATTATTAATTATATTAAAATATTAAAATTAAAGAGAGTTCGGGTGAATGAGAAATTAATTCCATTTTCTTTCCTTGCCCACTATCATCTATAACTAAAATAAAATTTGATAAATATAAAATTCATTCGGGTTTTTCTGGAATTAGATTCTACTCCGTGAGTAGATTAAAACGGTATATCGTGTGTCCAAATCGGAGTTCGGGTGAATGAGAAATTGACACTCAAAAATCACCTCTTGAAATGGAAGAAAAGAAATGCAATTGGCATTTATCCCACATTGGAAGTGGAGTGAAAAAACTTGAGGTTTATATATGATTTGTCAATATAGTTGTGTAACTACTTAGTTACAAGAAGTCTCTTCCCTCGCGCGCAGGGGGGGGGGGGGGGGGGGTGCAAATCATGGATCCAAATTCACTTCGTCTCTTCAAGACTTGTGCGAGCCCGCGACCTGCGGACACGAATGCAGTCCAATTCTCTAGCTTTCGGACAAGCCCAATTTTTATTATTTAGAACTTATTAAATGCAAAAAAAAAATTATCTATACTAACAAATTTAAATTAATTGCAATTCTAATAAATTTTTAAAAAATTAATTTTATTATATTAAATAATCAAATTAAAAATTGGTGACTACGTATATTTATTAAATATCATAACACATTTTATTAAATAATTCAATTCTACAAATTTAATTTAATTAGGGGGAAATTTTAATTATATTAAAAATTATTTTAAATAACAAATTATATATATATAAAACAAAAAATACATAAAACAATTAAAAAAGAAAAAAAAAAAGAGAGCCAGTCAGGTGCCGCCACTTGGCGGCACCTGACTTAAAGAGGGGCGCGTGTCTCTTCTTCTCCAGCTGCCCGACGCGACCCCGGGGCTGGGCGGAGCCCGGAGCCCTGCGCCCAGCCCTATCCCAGCCCCCACTGGAGACGACTCCGCCGCCGCAGCCCTGCCCCGCCCCCAGCCTGGCCATCTCCATTGGAGATGGCCTTAGTATACGTAGCTCAAGACCGGTCCTAGGATATTGGGGTCCTAGGCGAAATCGAACATCGGGACCCTTACGTATATTTTCTTATTTATTTTATTTTATGTAAAATTTATTTTTCTTCCCTTCATAAACACAAAACGTTAATTAAACATTCACATTCTAGTTCTTCTAGCATATTTTCTTCTATAGAAAAAATAGCCAAGTTGGCTAATCTTTTTTGTAACATCATCGAACATAAATATATTTTTATTAATTTTAATTTTGAAAAACTGAATTCAGTAAAATACAATTGTTACATGTATAATGAATATTACTTTATAAAAATTCACGTATTTGGATAAGAATCAATAATTTTATACGATCAAAGACATCAATGGACTTATCTATTGATTCAGTAAAATACAATTGATGTCTTTGATCGTATAAAATTATTGATTCTTATCCATTTGTAATTTTCCCCATGGCCTGTTAGGATGATCCGACCCAAGGATCTTATTAGCGAGGACGGAACCCATCAATTGCGATCACAGGCAGAAATGTTCGGTTAGACATGAAAGAAGATTTGTTTTAAAGGTTCGGTTAGACATGAAGCAAGCTCATCACCAAATCTTGCGAGAATGACGATCCAATGAGGCACATGCACACACCATATCGACTGAAAAGATGGAGGAGCCTTAATTTAGATTTGATGTATGCAATTGCAGAGGAAAGAATTCAACTGCAGCTACCCAATTATCCGGAAAAAGTTTAAGAATTGAGGAGTAATAAATAAGGCTGCTTTTTGTAAACAACTTTTTTTGGCAAAATGTTATACAATCCTAGGGTTGCTATTTAATTAAGGGCAATTTTGTCATCCCCATAAGCAATGGGGAGTTGATGGTAATTTTGGTGTTGCAAACACTATTTTTAGTGCTTGAAGCTAATTTTTTGGTGAGCTTGCAACCACCCCAACTTGTGATAAAAAGTGATTAAGACCAAATTAACTCACAATCTTCAACTTCAATTGATTCATAAGCTTTATTAGATTTTGTGTTTTTTAGCAAATTATGAAAAAAGACACAAGAAAAGAAAGAAAAAATGGAATATTTCAGTGGGTTATTTCACAGTTTTAATGAAATTTCATTAAAGTTCAAACTAATTATAATTATTTAAAAAACAAAGGTTCAAGTCACAGTTTTAATGAAATTTCATTAAAGTTCAAACTAATTACTCCCTCCGGTTCATATTAATTGGCACATTGTTATTTTTCACACAGATTAAAAAGTCTCATGATTAATTACTTTTACATGGTAAAAATGTCAAAAATACCCGTCCTAGTGACTCTTGAGCTTCCCAACCTAAATGTAAGAGAAGGGTAAAATTGAAAAAAATTGTATTGAAAATACAAATGTGCCAATTAATATGAAACATAAAAATTTGATAAATATGCCAACTAATATGAACCGGAAGGAGTATAATTATTAAAAAAAAGGTTCAAATTTATTAAGACTGAATTCCATTCCATTTTTTGTTGTGAATTAATTGCTACATGTAAAGCCAGTCACACAATTTAAAATAAAATATTCGTTGCGCAACCCTAATACACGAAAACCCAAGTTTCAAAACTTCGAATTCCCGCTCCTCTCTCTCTCTCCCTATCTCCGACTCCTGCTCTTCTCCACCGTCCATTGCCAATCAAAACGCCGTCGTCATGGGCGCACACCAAAGTCGAGAAGATCTGGATCTCTCCGACGCAGAATCCGATTCCGAATCCCAAGATACTAACCGTGATGAATCCGAATCCGAAGACACCTACGGCACCCCATTATCAAATTCACATACATCCGACCAGAAACAGGACTGCCTCCCCAAAACGCCGTCGTCCGTTGACGAAGTCGAATCCAGGCTCAAAGCCCTCAAACTCAAGTACAACAACAACCCGAACCCGAATCCGACGAACGCTGTGAAGCTCTTCCTCCATGTCGGCGGGCACACTGCTAAATCCAAATGGGTCGTCTCTGAAAAGCTCGTTCCATATGCATTCGTGAAGACATCGTCTTCTACTGACGATGAAGATGAGGATGAAGAAGAAGGATCCAACCCTAATTCCTGGTGGGTTTTGAAAATCGGATCGAAAGTGAGGGCCAAAATTGATGAGAATTTGCAATTTAAGGTGTTTAAAACTGAAAGGCGCGTGGATTTTGTGGCGAATGGGGTTTGGGCGATTAAGTTCTTTAGTGATGGAGAGTACGCCGTTTTCACTAAGAAATACGAGGAATGTCTGTTTGAGAACACATATAAATATGAAGCTAATGATGAGAACAAGCTCAAGGTTTACGGGAAGGATTTTATTGGTTGGGCGAAACCCGAGGCTGCGGATGATTCCATGTGGGAGGATGCTGATGAGATGAGGACTCCTCCCAATCCCAAGGTAAAAGGAGTAGAAATGGGAAATAATTTGACTGAGGAGTTTGAGGAGGCTGCAGCTGATGGTGGTGCAATTCAGAGCCTGGCATTGGGTGCTCTGGATAATAGTTTCTTGGTTAGCGATTCTGGGATTCAGGTTGTTAGGAATTACAGTCATGGAATTCAAGGGAAGGGCATTTATGTGAATTTTGATGATGGGAGGTTTAGTGGGAGGAAGGTTACTGCTAATTCTATTTATTCCACTCCTAGGAAGGCTTTGCTTATGAAAGCTGAAACTAATATGCTTCTTATGAGTCCCGTAAACGAGGGGAAACCTCATTCAAGGGGTTTGCATCAGTTCGATATTGAGGCTGGGAAAATCGTGAGTGAGTGGAGGTTTGAGAAGGATGGGGCTGATATTTCGATGAGGGATATCACTAATGATAGTAAAGGAGCTCAGATAGATCCCTCGGGGTCGACTTTCTTGGGTTTGGATGACAATAGGTTATGCCGTTGGGATATGAGGGATCGTAAGGGATTGGTGCAGGATGTTGTGAATGAGAGTACTCCCGTGTTGAATTGGACTCAGGGGCATCAGTTCTCAAGAGGGACTAATTTTCAGTGCTTTGCGACCACTGGTGATGGGTCGATTGTGGTTGGGTCTCTTGATGGGAAAATTAGGTTATATTCTATCAGTTCTATGAGGCAGGCAAAGACTGCATTTCCAGGACTTGGATCGCCTATCACTCATGTTGATGTCACTTATGATGGGAAATGGATTTTGGGGACTACTGACACTTATTTGATTCTCATATGTAGTCTGTTCACAGACAAGGATGGGAACACAAAGACTGGATTTGCTGGTCGGATGGGGAACAGGATCTCTGCTCCAAGATTATTGAAGCTGACTCCCCTGGATTCACATAGGGCTGGAGCAAACAAGAAGTTTCGAAATGCTCAGTTCTCGTGGGTATGTATGATTTGCATTTGTCATGTTTCATGCAAAGTTTATTATGTTGCTTTTAATCTTTTCTTATACCTTTTTTTTTCAAAAAAAAATTGTGATTTGTTTGTTATAGTGTTATTTGATTGTTTGGCAGAATTTAACTTGTTTTAGTTCTCTTAGTTCATTTTTTATAGGTAATAGCTTTTGACAACATGGATGATCTGGGAATAATTTAATAGTTCTAGATGTATGGTTAGGCTCTGAAGAATTGCTGTTAATTGTTATGTGAAGCATGAAAAGTTGAGAAACTAAGATCCATTTAAAGTAAATATTCAAACATGGTACTTTATTTTGTACCATGCTTGAGAACACGTGTTTTAATTAATTTGGGAATTTAGGATATTTAAAGCTTGGATAAGCTGAACCTTTTTTGGCTACTTGTGAGCTCAATCATCAAAACCATCATCAATCATTGATTATCAGTTATCAGTCATCCTTCTCTGCCATTTAGGCCAATATATCATTCATCCTCCTTTAGAAGTCGTGTTAATTGTTAAGCATTTCTAGGTTCCCTCCCTGCTCCTAGTTGCAACAAAGCTTCATTCTATCTCTCATGCCTAGGCCAATATATCATTCATCCTAAGCCATTTGTAATATGTGTTTATTCATTACCTAATATCGGAAAAGAGTTGGCTTCTGTTTTCAGTATAGGTGTAACACCCTTCCCTCATTGATTCTGAGAGTAAAGTGCGAATGTTTACTAAAGCTTTGTTTTAACTTCTACTTCTCAACATTGGCATAATCATTTTGGACTAGTTGATTAGAGCCCAACCCATAGTTTGTTCATATGTTGGGACATGATGTCTACTAATGATAGTCTCAATAACCTAGTGGATGGTGATGGAGAATCAGCATAAAACAGTATGTTTCCCTTGTAATACACCAAAAGTATGAGAAGGGTAGGTGTTCTGGTGCTGTGGTGCTGTGGTGCAGAACATTTTGGTTTTGATGGCATCAGTCCCTGGTGGGAGGCAGATCAATGATTGATTAGGTGGATAATGGTAGGTTTATATCTGAGGTGGGTCTTGTTATTTCCGTTTTAAGGGTAAGTTAGTCACTTTACTTGCCAGAAACCATGATCAGTTCTTGGCAATGATTTGGATGGAAGACTAACTGATTGAACACGACTATGAGGTTGCCTTTACTACTTGAAGCATGGAAAACATATCATCGGTGTTGAACCGATGATTGTATTTATCCACTTCACTCTTATGTGATTTAAAGACTATTGGTTTCCAACCACACTAGTATAGTCTCTGGGGCTGGTCAACTTACAATTGTTACATCTTATGTTCTCATCTAGGCTCGATAAGACTACTGCTGCACAATTTTTGGACATGTTTAATTAAATCTAGATGAGACAGTGAGTTGTTCCCTTCTACTTCTTCCATCATTTCATTGCTACAACTGTACCAGCAAGTATCAAAATTGAGTAAGAGTTTCAAGAAAATTATTGCTTTCTTTAAGGAAATAATGTACGTAGATAATAGATACGTCTATAGATCCTTTTCAAGTTGTATTTGTATTATTATATCTACCAAGTAAGTTCTTGAAATACTTGCGCTTAATTGTCCGCCTCATTTACTTCAAGAATTCTTGATCTTATTTTTTTGATTGTTGAATTTTTTGCAAAATTAATTGTTCAGGTGACAGAGAATGGAAAGCAGGAGCGGCATCTGGTAGCTACTGTGGGCAAGTTTAGTGTAATATGGAACTTCCAACAGGTGAAAGACGGGTCTCATGAATGTTATCAAAATCAGGTGGGGTTGAAAAGCTGCTACTGCTACAAGATAGTTCTGAAAGATGACTCCATTGTTGACAGTCGCTTCATGCATGAGAAATTTGCCGTTAGTGATTCACCTGAAGCACCACTGGTGGTTGCAACCCCCCTCAAAGTTAGCTCCTTCAGCATATCTAGCAGCCGACTCCAAATGTAAACAAGAGCCCATTTGTTTATCTGCTTAGGTTTATCACTTATAATTAATTACCAGATGTATTGTAATGTTGGCGGTCAACTCTGAGAATTGACTGACTTATCTAGCAGTGTTTTCTTTAGATTAATTTACTTTCTAGTGATTTAGTTGCAGCCACCAATCTTGTTGTAGTTTGTACTAGTTGGAGACTATTTCACCCATCTGTTTGAAGAATTTCATTTGGCATGTGCTTTTTTTAATAATTATGACATTTAAAGTTGATTATTAATTTATTATTATATATTATCCTCCCATAATGCCCTTTATTTGCAGGGAAATATAGCCTCCAAATACTGCTGCTTATCAAGTAGAACATATTTAGTTGCTCCAGTTTATTATTTTAATTTAATCTCTAATCATTTATATTTCGTGGGTTTATTTCTGTAATTTACAGATAAGTAACAAAAGTTTAATTGCAATTTGAATTAAGTATTATAATTTGAAGCAAAGCTGAAAAGAAAAGGATAAGTGGTCCCATGTTATCATGTTTGCCTTGCAGTTAACTGTAAACTGTGCTTGCTTGTGGACCTTGTTTATTTTTTATTTTTTTGGCATCCTCTTCTTGACGGAAAATTGATAGAGGAAACAGAAAGAATAAAAGATGGACATTGCAGTGGGAAGAGGATTTCAAGTTCTGGCCCAAGCTAGCTTCTCTAACTTCCCTAGAAAATCGACATTCGGCATATCAAACAATAACTGGTTTGTGAAAAAGGGTTCTGTTCATAAGACGGTGGTTCAAGCTCAGCACCGCCCCACATGGCTTCCAGGCCTCGACCCTCCGTCATATCTTGATGGAACGTAAGACATATTACTCTTCAATGTCTCTGTAGCTCAACTTTCTAATACATACTATAATGTTTGTAGACTTGCTGGAGACTTTGGATTTGATCCACTTGGACTTGGTGAGGATCCTGAAAGCTTGAAATGGTATGTCCAGGCGGAGCTTGTTCATGCTCGGTTTGCCATGGCTGGCGTTGCTGGAATTCTTTTCACTGATGTAAGTGATATAAACCTGTAGTTTTCAATGTGATTTATCGCGTGATATTTTGAACGCAAATTCATTATAAATTCATCAATTAAGTCCTTTCTAAGAAGTTGATGAATTCTACGGGTTTTAAGGCCTTCAGCACTGAAAATGAATCATATACTATGCTCATTGATGACTTCTTAATCCATGATTTTCTTTTGGTTTCTTCTATAGAACAATTGGAAGACCTCTTTATTCATATTCTATGTTTTCTTTTTTGATTTTTCGACAGCTACTAAGAGTAACAGGAATAAGCAAGTTGCCAGTTTGGTATGAAGCTGGTGCAACCAAGTTTGATTTTGCAAGCACCAGAACTTTACTCATTGTTCAGCTACTCTTGATGGGGTACACAAACTTTATTTTTTATTTTCCCATTTGATTTTATCTGATTCAAAGCTGCTAACATTATTGTCATTGATACACAGTTTTGTGGAGACAAAACGATACATGGATTTCAAGAATCCTGGATCTCAAGCCAGAGATGGTTCTTTCTTTGGTATAGAAGCTTCATTAGAAGGGCTAGAACCCGGGTAATTTACAACTTTGCTAAAACAAGACGTGAAACGAACACAATCTTTGTTTGTAATCGTCTCATTAATATCTAACTCATGTAACAGGTATCCTGGGGGTCCTTTACTAAATCCTCTTGGCATTGCTAAAGATATAAAAAATGCTCATGAATGGAAGCTCAAGGAGATTAAAAATGGTTCTTTTTAATTTTTTGATTTTATTTTGTTTTATTTCTTAAATGTAATCATCCCTTTTTACGTCATTCTTTTTTGTAGGACGACTAGCTATGGTGGCAATGTTAGGTTTTTTTGTTCAAGCTAATGTCACGCACGTTGGCCCAATTGACAATCTCATAAAGCACCTCTCCAATCCTTGGCATACAACAATTATTCAAACAATTGCTGGATCTAGTTCATAAACATACCTAAATCATTTTTGTAGAGAATTCTTCAAATATCCAATTGCAAATATTGGAATATTCTATATGATCGCAGGTTGGTTTTGCTGGTATTATCAATGAAATTGAGCATCATTTATTAACCACAATAGATATGGTTTCCATTTCTAGAACATAAAAGACAAAGATGAAACAATCAAATAAAATATGAATTCCAAATGCTACCTTCCAATGCTTTTACAGAACAATTGTACAGTCCCTGTAAGCCACACCAAGCTATGAATTTCACTACACCCTTTAAACTCCACCTATTCTTCAGTTTATGTGAGAAAATAATTTAATTATACCTAATCTAGTTATTGTACATAAAACCATACTCAACATGTACAGAAATATACAAACCATTGTAAGATAAACATATAGTATATAATCATGCTAACTTAGATGATTGATGAGCCTTCCTTCTAGCCAAGAACATGAAGATCCTTGGGAAGAAGGATCTCTTCTTTTTCTTATTAGCCGTCACATCCGGAGACGATTCACTAGTTTCCGTGTTGTTACTGCTCATAGCATGTGCCCTCGGACTCCTATGATGAAGATTCGAAGAAGAATCAGGCATGCTTACAAAATTATTTGATTCTTTATTACCATCCTCAAAACTTGCTCTTGGACTATTACTCGTGTTCACTGTTAATGGAACAGATTCTCCAGCTTCTTTACGTCTTTGCTCGTGTACACCTCTCCACTTTCGTAACTCTTGTTCGACTTCCAATTTCCCTTCTTGTGCTTTCTCAGCCTTCTCCATTGCAGTTTCAAGTGCATCCTTTCTTTCAGCCATTTCTCGATTCACTTCATCCAGCTTACTCAAGCTTTTTAACTCAGCCTCCTTAGCTATGTCGATTTTAGAGATAGCATCCGCCACTCTTACGTTTGCCTTCTCTTCAGCCTCGTGTGCTTTCTTGCTAAGCTCGTAATATTCTTCTAACGAGAGTGTTATTCCACTTGTAGGTGAATCATCTTCTTTATTATTGTTCTTTTGAGTAGATTCACTCTCCACCATTGCATTTATAGCTGCTAGTGCCAACTTTTCAGAAGCCTTTGAAGCCTCGATTTCCTTTTCTGCTGCACGTAATCTACTCTCCATTGTTTTAGCCCCAGCTTTTGCTTGCTCGGCTTCTTCATTTGCCTTGTAAAGCTCGTCCCTTGCCATGTCAGCAAGCGCCTTTGCTTCATCTGCCTCTTGTGCTGCCTCCTGGAGTTGCATTGGAAGCTCTGCCATTTTCTCTCTTTCTTCTTTCTCCTTCATTTGAACAAGAATGATCTCCGACTTTGTCTTATCTAGCTCGGCTTCAAGAGACGCGACTGTGACTGACGCCATTCCTTCCCTTTGTTGTAAGGCCAAAAGTTCGGATTTTTCCTTTTCGAGCTCTGATGTCAAAGATGTAGATGCCACCTTGAGGATATTAACTTCGTTAGTTGCTTTGTCGATATTGAGTTTCACTTCTTCAAGATCTTTCTTTGCAACATTAATGGCTGCCTCGATCTCACCACGGGTTTTTCTCTCTGGCTCCTTGAGTGCGCCTTCTACTATGTTGTTCCCTTGTTCTTCGTTTAAATTTGCTTCCATGTAAGCTGATAATTCAGCTTTCAATTCTTGAAGTAATTTTGTCGCCTTATCCAACTTTGATTTCAAATCCTTAGTCGACAGCATTTTCTGCTTCAAGTTCTCGAGTTCCTCTTCAGCCTTCTTTAATTCCTTTTCCCAGTTGAGTGTGTCCTGTTCTTTAGCCATAATTGCTCCAATTCTATGCTCCTCTGCCTCCAAATGCGCAGCATGTGCCGATTCCAGAGAACCCTTTACGGTAATTAGTTCAATCGTCAAATCCTCAACCGACTTCTCGACTTCTTTCGATAACGAAACAGCTTCTTCTGCTTTTTTCACGGCAGTATCTTTCTCAGCTACCAATATAGTGTAGTCTTTCCTGAGTTGTTCCAATTCATCTTTAACGGTTATAAGGTCAGAAACGGCAGCTGCGTGTCTAGCTCGGGCGACCTCGAGCTGTGCCTTGGCTGCAAAGCTAGCTTCATCGGCAATCCCTTGTTCCATCTCTTCCACACGTAGGTTTGCAAGTTCGGAATCCTGTTTTGCTTGTTGTTCTTCCATTTGTAACCTTTCAAGATTAAGCTTTAATTCTTCTATCAGTCTTTTAGTGCCGTCTAGCTCTTTTAGTACTTGAAGTTTTGCCTCTTCTGCAGCCTCAGATTGTTTCTTGTAAGATGGTATTTCCTCTTGTGCTCTCTCGAGTTCTAGTTCTATGAACTTTCGTCTCTCGACTGTGTGCATACGATGGGCTTTCCAGTCTACGATGCCACCAAACTTTGAAACAGCAGCCTTGACAGATTCAAAAGGTGCAGCTGTGTCGATTTGACCTCTGCTTTTAGGGGTGTCATTGGATTTAGGACTACTGCTACTATTATAATTTGCGGGAATTTTGGCAATGAGATGGTTGAAACTACTACTAACATTTATCGATTGAGGGGAAGAAACCGAACAAGGACTACTAGCACCATTTGTCGCTTGAGGGGAAGAAACGCAAGGAATGTAATCATCCTCTGGGGACGGGCGTGCAACTATTTTGGCTTCCACAACTTCTTCTTTCTGAGGCTCATCCTCGAATTTTATACTTTCTGAAATATTAGATTCAGAAAAAATATTGAAATTATCAACTTTTTCCTTTTGAGGCTCGATTTCATCCAAATCCATGGCCGGTGGTGCAACTGTGGCGTCCTCCTGTTTATACGCATTTCCATCACCATCTGTATTATTGTCCAAATCAAGTTCCAATATGGGTTCTGAAAACAACAATGTTACATTATTATTATCAATGTGATCTTCCAGTGGTTGGTTATTCTCTAGGGCAACGTCCACAGGCATGCTAAGATGATTCAGTTCTGGACCTTTCGTTTCACAATCTTCAACTGGATGTACCAGATTTTGTGTTAAAAGTATAGTAATATCATTAGCAGCATCTGAAGAGGAGGCATTGGCTGATTGATCCTCGTTCGAAGATGAAACTAACGGTGGTGCATCCGGAGGAGGAGCGTTTTCTTTAAATAAGTTAGCACCCTCCATTCTCGCAAATTGCTAAGACTACCTACAAAAATACCAATTAAGTTATAACCCAAACAAGTTCCATGTATAGATTTGTGAAACATCTTATTACATAAACATTGACAGATAACATATGTCAACCTCTTTTTCATTTTCCGTACTGAAATCCAAATTTTTATCTTAATTCTAAAAACTCTTCAATCATCAGAATCTAATAATAATAAATAATAGCTAGAAAAGCATAATCATAAATTTAACCAAAATTAGCAAAACATATTTTGTTAATCACAATTCCTGCATGCCAATTAAAAGAAACTGGAAATGAAAGAGAAGAAACGTACCAAGAATCACCAGAGAAAACAAAGAGACAAAAGTCAAATAAGAAGCTGTGAATGAACAGCATCCCAATATTACCCGAAAAACAGAAAAACAATATTCAAATTATTAATTATTTTATAAAATACAATGGAATTGTATGTAATTGTAAATGTGTTTGGTGTAATTAACGAATGAGGAGGAGATTGTAATAACACGTGTGTGGAGCCTACTTATGCGGAGCGTCAGAGACTAAAAGGAAGAGGAGATCCATTCGAGTCCTTATTTCTTGTTTGACTATTGGCCTTTTTCTGGATATATACACTTATTTAAAATAAAAAAATAGTGTTTTAATATGTTACGATTACTTAATTTAGAGAAATAAATAATAGGGAGTAATATGTGGTAGCATAAATGTTCTTAAACTTGGTATCTTTAGCAATAAATTACAAAGTCATCATCTATATACTAACTCCCTCAACATTTTAGAGTAATTAACATTTAACTAACACATATCATCATATGTATGTTTCTTACCGGGCAAAATCAACAATTTGAGTAAATTTTTCTACCAAATAATATATGGATCCAAACCAATTTCTAATTTAATCATGACAAGTACATCACTTTATGTTTCTGTTGCAATAGACTTCTTGCAATGAGCAATTGCAGCTTGAATTGCAGCCTGTAACTCTTCCATGGTGCTATCACTTGTACTAATAGGACTCAAAGTTCCACTTGGACTTGGTGGTACCAAATGTCCACTATTTGTAGGAGAATTCCTGGTCATTGTAACTGGTGCAGAGGATGATTCCCCTCTCAATTGATCTTTCTTGTTTTTCACTAGCAAATTACCCGATAACGAAGAATACGGCTGTCGTAGAATCTGATGATTCCCTCTACTGCTACCTCTAAATGAAAGTAATGGCTTCACCAATCTCATGTACCTCTTCACAACTCTGCTTACCTCGAATTTCAATTTCGTCCTTTTCTCTTCATAATATTGATGACCCTTTTCCTTTTTTTGATTATCATACCCTTTTCTCCAATTTGAAATCCCAAAAAGTGAGAAAGATTTTGATTTTCCTCGGTTCTCTTGCGACTTGTAGTCGTTGTATTCACCATCGAATCTTTTGGAGCTTGATGTGTTGTTGCCTGGTAATAGTTCTTTCATTGGGAGGGTAAAACTGTCAATTGAATTGGTCGAAGAGCGAGGAGAGACCGCGGGGAAATGATGATGATGATGATGAGAGAGGAGTTGGAGTGGAAGTAAGTGTCCATGGAAGAATATTTCATCTGCTGGAGTTAAGTCAATAGCAAATGAATTAGGAGGAGGAGGAGTGGATTTAGTGTTTTTGTCTGGGATTTTTTTTGTAGACTCAAGAGAAATGGTGAAAGAGAATTCATGAGAAGGAGAGGATGAAGATGAAGGTACTTGCTGCATTGATTGTGGTTCAACATCTTCATTGATCTTTTGCTTCTCTTCTTTTTTATTTTCTCCAAGTATTTGATGATGATGTCTTTCCATGAGTTGATTAATTAATTAAAAGGTTAACAACTTGGCTTGTTTTTTCTCTGGTTGCAAATGTTGGAAAATTTTGAGAATGAGAGATATGAGGATATGGTTCTTCCTCTTCTCTTTTGAGTCTTATTATTAGTTCAAATTGTCTTTTGCATGCAGTGTACCAATAATAATAATAATATTTATGGACTTGGACATATTTTGGCAATGGGACTAGGGGCATGTGGTGTGGCTATGGGATGGAAACTACAAACATCGGGGCCTCTTTCAGTCAACAGCTATTAAGTACTAATTGAGGGCATATTAATTAATTACACTATTCCGCATCCCCATGTAATTTATTCTCCCTCTGTTTTTTATTTTTTTATTTGTTGTTTTTGGAGGACTGCACACATATTAAAAAATGTAATAAATAGTCATTTTTTGAAGAAAAAACCTCAAAATACCCTTTTAACCAAATAATTACAAAATTAATTACAACCATTAACAAGAAGGGTAAAATTGAAAGAAAAGAATTAATTTTAAATTAAACTCCTAAAACGCAAGTAAAAATAAATAAAATTTATTTGCCCAAACGACAAATAAAAAAAATGGAGGGAGTATATATTTAAGTAACTGTAAGGCTAAATATCACACTTATGCTCCATTAAGTATAAAGTATTTTACACTTATATCACTCTTGTCAAAGAATTTACACTTTAAGTAATAGTATTTTCGGGTTTTTATGTGTTATAATATCATTACTTTAAGTCACGTAACTTTTACGTGATTGCCCTTTTCGTCGGAAAAGTTCCAGAAAATTGGTCGGTATAACACATTTTATATAGGGGGACTTATGTGTAAATTCTTTGGCAATAGGAATATTAATATAACACATTTTATACAGGAGTAAATTCCTTGACAAGAGAGATATAAATATAAAATACTTTATATTTGGGGGACCATAAGTGTAATTTAGCCATACTGTAATTTCCTTAGTTGTTGTCATATTGTAATAATATTATTGTCACTTGAGATTTTTTCTCGCGAGAGCGTCGAAAAGTTAAACAAATAATATTATTTTTTAAAGAAATTTTTTTTTTTCTTTTAATTTAAAAAATAATTTCATCTTAAAAATATAAATATATCTTAAACATTCTAAGCAAACTCTGCTTTGATTTAACATAAAATGATTTATTTCATATAATATTTATCTCACGGAACAAACATAGTTTAACCATTTTATTTCATATTATATAAAGAAACTTACTCATTTCTAAAACATATACATGTACGGAAAATTCTTGCCTAGACCAAAAAGACTGGCAAATTCGTCAGAATCTAGAAACAGCATATTGTCCCCACTCCCCGCCATACATGATTTGATGAAATAGATAACATAAATGACTTCTAAAATTCAGACGTGGAAGAAATTCTTTCCTCGGATACAAATCTTTCCGTTCAGTTAAAACAATTTTATCGCACACACATTTTGCTGCTACTAGTCCGTTTGAGATTCTTAAAGTGAATTGAATTTAATCTTGGTAAAAGAATTAGTGGACATTTACTTCTTTATCATTAAAAAATAGCCCGCAACCTTGTCGCACGGGCATTTGATACGGGCCGGTCAGATTGGTCATTTTGTATTTCTATTGATTTAATTCATGTTAATATTTGTTGTGATAAGTACTCCCGCTTTTGACGTTGTATAACATTTTTTAATTCGAAGGTAATGAAAAGAAAACAAAGAAGTTCATTGTTTCTTTTGACCTTTCAAATACATGAAATTGAGACAAAATACTCTCAAATATAAGATGGATTGACTAAAATGAAAATAGTTCAAAAGAAAACAATTATTGAACTAAAAGAAATTTTAAAAAATAAACATACATTACCCCCACCCAGGCTGTCAACATCGACGGTCTGAAAAGCTAACTCATCGCGGCTTGAGTATTAACGACGGTTAGATCGCCCTTGGTCCAGACCACTACGATCAGAGGGTGGTGATTGTGGCGGGGTGGGGGAGGCACTAGTTGTAACACCCCAATCCCACATTGATTGTGGATGAATTGTTTGAATGATTAATAAAGACTTGACCTACTTCTACTTGTCAACATGGGCTTAAGCATTTTGGGCTAGTGGACTAGAGCTCAACAATGTTGACAAGGCCAGAAGTTGATTGTGGATGAATTGTTTGAATGATTAATAAAGACTTGACCTACTTCTACTTGTCAACATGGGCTTAAGCATTTTGGGCTAGTGGACTAGAGCTCAACAATGTTGACAAGGCCAGAAGTTGATTGTGGATGAATTGTTTGAATGATTAATAAAGACTTGACCTACTTCTACTTGTCAACATGGGCTTAAGCATTTTGGGCTAGTGGACTAGAGCTCAACAATGTTGACAAGGCCAGAAGTGGGTCAAGGTCTTTACAAATGGTATCAGAGCCGACTTCGTGGTGTTATCCATGAGGGCGGTCTTGGGCTATTGATCTGGACTCGACGAGGACGTCGAGTATTTGAGTTGGGGAGATTGTAACACCCCAATCCCACATTGATTGTGGATGAATTGTTTGAATGATTAATAAAGACTTGACCTACTTCTACTTGTCCACATGGGCTTAAGCATTTTGGGCTAGTGGACTAGAGCTCAACAATGTTGACAAGGCCAGAAGTAGGTCAAGGTCTTTACACTAGTAGCATTATTACGCTTGCAAATAACATTGTCTTTCTCAAGGAGACGAGTAATACCTTTTTTATTTTCTGATGAGATAATTTGTCTTTTTTTTTCCACGGAAAGTCAAGTTGTCCAATGATTTTTATAGGGAAGATAGTCTATATTAATGATGTAATTAGTCGAGTTGGATCCAGAGGGACAAGTTAAATTTGAAAAATATATTAACATGCGTTAAATTGGTAACATATCAAGTTATGTCCGAAAAGAAAAGAACGTGTCTATTTCAACCTTGTTGAGCATGCATTATTTACTTTATCTTATTACATTAAACTTTGACTCATTCAACTAACCCCAATCCAATAAACAATTGAAATCAAATGTAGTGAAATTTGAATTGTGTTAAGATAAGCTAGTGAGTTGTGAATTAGTATATTTTAGAGATAATTATCTCAAATATGATGGTTTGGTGGGTGAAGGAGGGCCAAACACACGTGTATACTATGGTCCATTAGTTCGTCTTGCCGTGGAGAAACTTTGTTTTCTAATGAGTACTATATGTTAAGGTCGACATCTCAATCATAGAGACAATTATTTGGGTAGACAAACAGATTCATAATCTCCATAGATCTAAAGATAGAAAAAGAAGGAAAAATATTGAAGTTTTTGTCTCATGTCACGTCGCTTGCTGGCATGTCTTCCTAAAACTCCTTCTGTCCTTTATAGATTTGTGTGGCTATTGGCAAAACCAGAAAACAGAAGAAGAAGAAAAGGATTTCCCACCAAGTACCTAGCTTTGTGGGATGACTATGATATCTTTGTTCCATTCTCAATTTGCTTCTTTAAGGAGCACACGATCGACCACCTGAAAAGATTCTTTACCTCGACCAGATTTATCATATATTACCCATGTTAAGATGATATAGCAAATTAGTTTACATATAGATATTCTCGAATAACATGTATGCGTGCCTCGTTAAACAAGGATTAAGGCACAATGGTGAATAGTACATTACAAATGCTAACAAGCCACTCTTGACAAGTAGACGAGATCAAATCGTATATACCTAGAATAAGCAATATCCCAGATAATGAAAGTACTTTCAAGAAATTCATAAAGACGACTGCACAAACAAAACAAAACAAAACAAAAAAAGTAGAAAAAAATAGAACTAATTTTCTATTCTGAATGTATATCTTCCTCGATTATGAAAGGAATAATGAAATAATGTTACATGTGAAAATATCAATACTGTCCTCTAATCAAACTTTCTATATGGCAATATTACAATGCGGATGGCTTACACTTGTTGTTACAGCCTACAAAGGGAAAGTATACAATCGAGTAATGTACTCGAGGAACAAACAAATAAGTTTTCTCTCTAACGAAATTGTACATAAGGACAGTACTTACTCGTTTCTTAGCTCTATTCACAAAAAGGGTTCAGTCGCCCTTTACATTTGGAGGAGATAGACTATTCACTTCCACTACTATATCTAGCAGCTGCAGGTAAAAGCATGAAACAAGAAAAAACAATAAATTAATATTATTGCAAAAATTTGATAAAAATTTTGTGTAATGGAGCTAGGTTAGAAGACGCATATATGTATATACCTCCAGAAGGTCCTTTCCCTTCCATGGCTTCTTTCTTGTCTTGGCAGCTGGAGCAAAGGAAAGGACCATCCCAAGGCCTCAATTTTCTCGAGTCATTAGTTCCCGCATGTATTGAAATACCTTCTCCAGGTTTTATTTCTACTTGGCAAACCGCACACATGAACAACTTAAACATATTGCACACTGGGTACTTGGAGTCCAACCTTTGTGAAAGTGAAGCTGATCCTTCCTCAAAGAGTTCCTCGACCATATCTGGTTCGGAATCTTCTTCTTCATTCTTGTCAACCTGAGAAGATGATTCTGAAGGCTTTTTGCGAAACATAGACTTAAAGACTCCTTTCCCCCCTTGCTTCTTTGGAGGTGGTGCTTTTGGAGGGTCGTGCTTCTCTGGTGGTTTTATATCTACTACAATACACGTTGTATCATCCCTAAGACCTTTCACCCCTACGGCTTCCTGCAAGTTAAGAGGGGTAATTTTTGGAACAACATCAATAATATGTATACATAAAGTTTTCTGTGAGAAAATTAGTTACTTTGACAATCTGAGAAGCTGCAGCATCTGGTGGCATCCCTCGAGAACAATCAAAAGCTGTTTCCGCAGATAATGCATCCCAAACACCATCACTTGATATAATTAGCCGGCCACCGCTTGATGCTAGCTGCAAATATAATATTTAAATATTGAGTTTGTGTTCTTAATTAGTAGATGAAATTAAATAATGGCTCATATTCAACAACTAACCTTGACTTGCTTTACATAAGGTACAGGAACTATGAACTCTCCAACATCCATATCTCCGATAGATCGTGAGAGGCACAAGCCACCAGGCCAACATCTCAATGGACCAATCTACATACAATCAACCAGTAAGTACTATTATATATACCTATATGTTTCAAGTGAGATTCAATTTATTTACCTCAGTGCCACCACCAGTATTAAGCCGACCAACCTCACCGCCACATGCAGTTATTCGTTCCCTCCTGTTTTTTCTCAAAACCATTATTAGTATAATAAAGTATTATTATCAAATGTTGGTGAATTAATTACAACATTATACGTACTCTTGTTCACTGCAGTCAAGTCTATGATCTGCTGAGAGATAGTATATCCCTCCTTCAGCAGATTCAAGAATGCCTTGAGAATCACCAACCGATGCAACTGTTATGACCCATCCCTCTATTATTACAAATGTCACTGTTGTTCCCGAGGTTTGCGCTGATTATTGATTGCACATGAGATAGATAAGTGTTATGTAGGAGATGATGATGATGATGAACATTATAAGTATTATTAGCAGTGTTGACGTGTTATACATACCTCTTTCCTGGAAATCTTTATCTGTTTTTACAAAGCCTGCAACCAAAGCCCTGGGTAACGCCGAGAGCCATTCATCACTATTAAGATCTGGTGGAATAGCACCTAATACATTGTTCAACAGATTCTCTTTGGAATATATAGCAGCTGCTGATCCATTGTGTCCATCAAATAACTATAGAGAAGAAATTGGAAAACAATAATACTTGTAAGAAGGAAGCAAATTAAGCAACGTGAACGAAAGGCAAGAGTTTAAATCCCTTACCCGAATAGAAACTATTTACCAATTTCTTGTTCCAGATAAAAGGAAAAAAAAAATGTGCTTTAATTCATCACGAAAAACATGAGAGAAAAGCATCCTTAATAGGCAACTCTCTCTTTGATCTTATCAGTCTTCAATCATCAGAAGAATGATCTTTGTAGATAAGAGAACATAATCCACTTTAATCATAGTTAGCACAGTCAATTCTTCGACTTTTGCAATTTAGGAATTTGAAAGCAGAAAAAGGAAAAAGTCCAAATCCCCAACAAGAAAAGGTGATCCAATATCATTAAACTATCCTTTTTCATGTTGTTCTCAAGGAATAAAAACTCTTCTCCATCTTCTAAATTACCCATCAAATAATTTTATTTCACACAATTGTCAACAAGCTTAAAAGAAATATGTGTACTACAGTCTTTTTAAGGTAAATAATATAAATAAGACCAATTCAGAAATATACATCAGCTAATAACTCATAAAATGGTCTAAATCAGAGAATTCCACTTACGTAACAAGCAAAACAGGCAATGGAATTGAAGTATTAAATACAAAATTATAAAACAAGAAAGATCATTTATTTGATTATTACCGCAAAAACAGAGTAAGTGGTGACTCCATCACCCAACACCCTTTGACATTCAGTCTTAACGAAAGTAAAGTCCTCGCCTTTCTTGCTCTGGTTAGCCTGACCATGTGAAATCTCGGGCCTTTCGATTTTCTCATTAGCCAATTCCCTCTTCAACAACACAGATAATGGGACCGTCTGATGGTCCCCACTCTTAGACAACATTGCTTGCACCCCCTCACCTTCTATAAAGATAACAATATCTCTTTTTCTTTTTTCTTCCTTCAACAAGACTCAAAAACTGAAGCCTTCCAAAATCAATCTATCTACCCTTTTGTCTGTTCAACTGGATTCAATCAACACAAATCCGAGAAAATCCTACAAATTATCAAAAAAATGAGTCGCATTTCAGAACCTAGAAGAAATCATAAAGCTATAAACAAGTGGAATGAATGATCACATGAAAAGAAAAGCCAAAACGAATTCATATTCAGCGATACTATCAAGATCCTCCTGAATTATATAACATAGATAAATCCAAAATAGACAACATAATAATTGCTTACTATGTAACGAAAAGACATCCAATTCCAGTACAATGTGATTAGAAACCGTGAAAAATAACTAAAGGGTCCTTTCCAAATATGGAAAGTATATCAAAAAAAGCAACAAAAGGGAAAAAGAAGAAGAACCCACAAAATATTGTATTATGCTGAATTAGGTTGTTGAGTTGCAGTCATCCAAAAATGCAGATCCCGGCGTCGTTTTGATTTCAATGCTGCAAGAAAATCGAATGTCGTGCGTTTTGCTGCGTGTCCGAGGAGAGAGAAAGAGAGAGAGAAAAGGCGAGAGAATGAAAAGACTGGTGGGGGGCGTAATTCAAGAAAAAAGATGCCCGGCAATTTTTTCCTTTTTGATGTTTTCTTTAAGGAGAATTTATTCATATCAAATAGAAGTAATTTTTTTATATATATTTAATATGCATTTTTGTTGTTATTGTTGTTGTTATGTGTTGGTTAGTTTTCATGTGCAGTAGTCGTGTGAAAATTTGACAATTGACATCACCATGTCCAAAAGGCATCCATCCATATACTTTTGTTCCGCGTTAAGAAAGCTGGACTGGACTATATAATATTAGATTAGAATATGAGCTGTGAAAAAGGTGACCCTTTTCCCCCCTCCTTTTACTCCCGCGGTTCCAAGTTTCAACCATAGGATTCTAATTAATTCAGGAAATGGGAATCCTCCCCTTATTTTAGATTTGGAGTGTTGAAAAAAGATTCTAAAATCGTTGTTTTGGTTGCTACATTTAGAGTTATGCTTCTTTATGTGTAATGCACCCGGTATGTTTCGTTTGACTTTATATTTGTTGTGTACAAAAGCACGGGCATTGAACTCGCATGGACTATGTTGATTAATTTAACTATTTACAAGTTATTTATCAGTAATATTAACGGAGGATAATTTATTTGGCACATTACGTCTTAGACTTCACTTAATTCCATTCGAGGCACATCGGATATATTTCATGGTAACCTCTATCAACGGGAATTCGAATATGAGTTCACCACTTTGTAGGGGTTAGTCATTTCCACTAGATCAATCCCTCGTTGATGTTATTTGACGTTTTAACTATCCTAAGATGATTGCAGACAAGAACATAAATGATCGGATAGTTTAATTGCTAGAAAAAGGGATGTGAATGAATTATGCATTCTTAATTCACAAAGGCCATTAAATAGATCACATCACAATAGTCATAATTTTTGGTGTGAATCTTTCCTCTCATGTGTTTGTCGGGTACAGAACACAATTTTGAACTCCGAATGCAGGAACCAAAGCAACCAAACAAGTGGAGATTGTACTAAAGAGGCCAAGATGCTTATGATCAACCGAGATGGAAAATGTAAGATTTACCAAGATTTGATATGGTATGAAAAGAAGTAAAAGTTAGATGGAAAATACTTATCATTGTTATGAAAAGAAGTAAAACGTATTTTAGAGGATTTGCCAACTTTGAGCTCTCCATTGGCAATGCTTTATCAAAAAAGAAAAGAAAAAAGGTTATCCATCAGAATGTTAACTTATGCTGTCAAAGGGTTCTTTTCTTTTACTATATTGAATGAAAATTTATCACACTTCTATCAATCATCATTATAAATTCAATTTGGTGATACTGCACATTTCATTAATAAAGTGTAATTTGCACAGTACTAAAAATCAACTCAATTTAGTATATGTCAATAATACACGATACATATTAATATATAAATTGATAAGTGCCTTTTTTGTATAAATATTTGATAACCTTACAAGAACGACAAGGTAAAAGAAAAAAACCACAAATCAGTCCTAATAGTATTTGATTAACCCCAAGCTCTTCAACCAGGGAAGGACCTCTGTTAGACCTTCTTTCAAACTTCTGGGATTATAATCCAACTCCAACTTAGCCTTCTCACAAGTGTATGCCCATTGATGCCTAAGAACGTATACTGTCTGTTCATGATAAATACAGAGCAGAAATATACCCATAAGATGTCGACGTTGAAGCTTATATAGATAGGAATCAAACAACTTAGTAGTGCACTAAGGACGGAAAATCAATCAAACCAAACGACCAATAAAATTGAGTAAGAATACAAATCAATCCTAGAGGTACATTAATTATGCCTAATATGCTACAATTAGGTATGATAATTAGATAAGGTGTCAAAAAGACTATATATGAGGAGGTGATAGCATTTAATTTGGTTATTAATTTATACATTTTACCTAAATATAGACAATGGTGACAATGGTGACGGCTAATTGTGGTCCCTTTCCTTATCAAGATGTATGAGGTGGGTAGGAAATGTAAGAAATTGTTTCGATAGCAGTAAAAAATGCAGATAACGTCACAGCAGGTGATGATTGGGGTATTATGAGGTTAATGACAATATGCTTCCTGAGAAATATCACTTCAGAAAACTGCAACCTAAAACACAAAAGTATACACATTGCACCTTCAAATTACTATACGATTGTCAAAATGCACCCCACAACAACTACTAACCATTTTCTGGGATCCCACGGAGTCAGAACCCTCGACATCGACAAACACAACTCAGCCACAGGGTATTTTAGTCAACTAAAATCCTTTTTAGTCATAGACATGATTTACAGGTCCAAAAACGTCCACTCTTTAAAGGTGCGGATTCTATCCATTTTTGCTTCTCTAAATCATATGCCTATCATGCAACTAACAACAATTTCAATTGACTAATGTACCCCTGTTGCTGGCTTGTGTTCGTCATCGGCAGGGCTTCAAAGCAGAGGATTTCTATAAATTGAATTGATGTGGGCTTTTTTTTTGCAAATTGTGTGGTAAATGGAAGGTGCAATGTATTTTTTCTTCCTTTTTTTAGGGTAAATTTTGCCACAGTGGACTAATCTCAGGATGCACATTGCAATTTAGCCATACTAGCTATGACGTCTCCAAAGATTCATGTAAAGAAACAACTATAGACTTTAGTAACTCAAGCAGTACTGTTCTCATATCAACTTTGTGAATCTTCAGAGTAAGTAAATGAGCCAAAGGACCTCTAACAAATTTATGTTTTCGACTTTGAATAGCATGAAACACTTAATCAAGAAATGGAAAAAGATTTCCTACCGGTGGACTTATTAGAGGAAGCTTCCCTGTTATTCTGGAGAAAAGAACAGATAACCATCCATATGCCTCAACAAGCAAAAGTGGAATACGAAACCGAGGCTTTCCTGTGTTAGTGATGATGGCAGCTAGATCAAATACATCTTTGAAAGATGCATTTTCTCCTGTTAGAAGATATCTTTCACCCACTCGACCTTTGTTCATTGCTGCAATGTGCCCCTGTACTACATCATCGACGTGGCTGAAAGAGAATCCTTTCTCTGCCCCCAAGTAACCAGGCAGCCGGCCATTAAAGCGTTCCACAAGCTGACATACATAAAGAATTTACCAACTAAATATGATTTTGCATTCATTATCCAGGATCAACATCAACAAAGATTCTACTTAATTCACATAAAAACCACATTTCCATATTCAGGATAACTAATTTTCGTCAGCATCTATTATTAATGAGGCAGACTCAAATTAAAAAAACTTTACCAAAAGGGAAACCACATTTCCAGTTGTGACTTTGCCTGGACCATAAATAACTCCTGGGTAAAGTGGTACTATCGGCACCCCCTCAGTTGCAGCTTCTAACGCAATCTTATCTGCTATAGCTTTGGATTTCTCATACACCGTACAGAAAAACTTGGCAGGATGCACCTATTCAACAAACACATGAATGAATTTCTGTTTCCCAACATAAAAAGAAAACAAATTGAAATTCAATTATGAGTAGTTACTTGAGTTTCATCCCCAATATGGCCGTCAGTTGGTCCCAAGGCAAAAAACGACGACGTATAAACAATCTTCTCAACCGAATTGGTCTCCTTGAATGCTTTCAAAACATTTCTCAAACCTCCAACATTAACCTAGCATCAAATTAACCAATTAAAACAAAGAGTATTTTCATAGTAACGAAGATAAATTAAAGTAAATTAAGATCTTACTGAAGAGAATTTAGAGGGGTCAGGAACCCAGGGCTCGACTAGGGCGGCAGCATGGAAGACGACGTGGCAGCCGGAGAAAGCTTCCAGGAGAGAAGGATAGTCGGTGACATCACCGTAGACAAGCTGAAGAGATCCGCCGCCGTGGGTTGGCGGCGGTAAGGAGGAGAGATCGCTGGTTTTGCGGACAAAGGCTTTAACAAAATAGCCTTGGTTGAGAAGCGCGTGGCAAAGCCTTCCACCTAGATAACCGGAAGCGCCGGTCACCAATACTACCTTCTTCATATTTACAATGCGTTTTCAGTTTAAGTCAACCACGGGGCTTCGTATAAGTAGGCGGCAGGTATTATTAAAAATGAAAACATTATTTTATTCAGTTAACCTCAACACATAACACATGTTGGTTGAATATCTGGAAGCCCAGACTTAACCAATTTGAGGCTTTAATAGTGGGGTGGGGGAAACGGAGAGAGGAGGGTTGGGCGGTGGTTGAGGGTGTCTCAGCTCCCACCTCGCACGCGCCCGTTATTTTATTCTCATTTTGTATTAATTGAGTTGGAATTAAATGGAGGATGAGATTAATACATTGGAGATGATGACAAAAAAAAAAAAAAAAAAAGGATGGAAGTTACATTGGAGATGGCCTTAATTAACTATTTTCATGCTGAATTGCAAAGAGAGGTCAAGTCTTTTGGTTGGAAGTAGATGAACTCGACCTAAATCATTTTCAGGCTGAAGAGCAAAGAAAGCTTAAGCCTTTGAGGCATTTACGAGCGACGGAAAGATGAACTATCTAGCCTTTGAATGTGTTACGAGCAATAAGAACTTAAGGCCCTCTTTGAATTCATTTTGGCCCAGCTTTTTCAAATTTTTGTTGGGCCAAAAGTGGTTTGAAAGTATTTTCACCAGCCCAGTAATTAAAAAAATATTGAACATGTCAATTTTCACTTATTCTAGGCTCGTGAAACGAGATTGGTCTTACCTCTCACTTACTAGCAGCTTCTAAATCCTAAATTATTACCTATTTAATTATCTTCTAAATAATTTCAAGATCAAATAACAATTTTTCAATCATTACCTTAATTATCACACAATATAATATCAATTAATTTTAGTATTATTTTACATACAAAAATTTACAAGTCATTCTTGTAAATATATTTAAAGAGAGTGAATTTATTGTGGTAAGATTACATGGTTGGAATCCATAATTGTTATGTGAATAGTGGGGAAGACATAGTTCAAATATATAATGTGTATGTGGATTTGGCCCACATTGATCTAAGACTAAGTGACAATTGCAAAGTTATAAAAGCCTTGTGAGGAAGTTGAAGAGTTGAAAACTCTTCACTTGTCCCACATTGACTTTATAACTTAGTGTGTACTAGTATATATGAATTTAAGTGTAAAGACTTGGTATAAAGTATTTACAAAGATGGTCATATGAATACACCACACGTGCGCCGCCCGGCTCGGCTCGGCTCGGCTTGGCTCGGCTTGGCTCGGGACTTGGGCGATTTGTCTCGTCTCGGACTTATCTTTTTGGCTTTTTGGAGAAATTTTGAATTAAAATGTAAAATAAATTTGAATTTGAACAGTTACAATATTAATTCTACAGCTACAACCTTTCAGTTACGGAAATTAAATAGACAAAACGTTTCTACCGTTTTATTCAGATTTAATTGGGCAGTTTTAATTACAAATGGCTCCCCCAACAGCTATATATATGAGTGTTTTTTTCATTTCCGAAAAACACACCAACACAAACATAATTCTCTCTGTTATCTCTCCGAAACAAAACCTCTCTGAAAAATTATCTTTGGGTTATTTTTCGCTTCTGAGTGTTCTTCGAGGTGGAATTTCTGCTATTGTGCAGTGGAGTAATTCCTATAGTCAAATTATCCTGGAAGAAGTGTTCGTGTTGCCCAATTGCACCGAAGGTGGGTCGATAATTTATCTGTTATGTTCTTTAACTAATTGTACTTTCCATTGTTTTTCCAAATTGGTTTGTACGTAATTGGTTTTTTTTGCATTACTGTTCGGATTTTGATCATTTTAAAACTGATTTTTCCAACAGTCATTTTCAACCGTTTCACAAAAATTTCAAGAAGAATCTTCAAAATACCCAACCAAAATATTTTTCAGCGAAACAAGACCAAACCGAATCAAAATACATCCAAACATGGACTTAGCCTTTGAAGAGATTTCGAGCAAAGAGAGCTCTAGCCTTCGAAGGCATTTACGAGCGAAGAAAGCTCTAGATTTTGAGAACATTCAAGCGATGAGAGCTCTAACATATTTTGAAGGCATTACTAACAAAGCGAAATATCTACTTTGAAAGTGTTACGAGCGAAGCAAGAGCTCTAGACTTTGAAGGTGTTTACGAGTGAAAAAAGCACTAGCCTTTGAAGAAATTACGAGCGAAAAGAGTTTATTCTTTTTATGCGAGCGAAAAGAGCTTATTTACGAGTGAAGAAGCTCTAGCCTTTGAAGACATTACATACGATGAAATCTCTAACCTTTTAAGGCGTTAGAAGCGATAATAGTTCTAGCATTTAAAGGCGTTAACGAGCGATGAAAGCTCTAACCTCAGGCACTACGAGCCAAAATAGCTATAGTTTGAAGGCATTTACGGATTTGGAGTGGTTGACACCGAATCTTGATTTATTCCCACGTCAATTAAATAAAATAAAAATCAATAATAACAATATACGTTCGGAAATATTTTCGGAAATACTTTTTTTTTTTTCGAAATATAAAACAACAGACGTCGGCAAACTGAGCAATCATGTTCGTTTCTGGAAAATTCTTGCATAGACCTGGCCTATGAGCTTTACATAGACCTTGTGATTGTAAATGCACCACATCATACATTGTGAGAGCATGACATCATCAAAATGTATGATGTGGTGCATTTACAATCACAAGGTCTACCACTAAGCTCATAGACCTGGTCTATGTAAGAATTTTCCTTCGTTTCTTTTCTCATTCTGAAAATGGACAGGTAGAATCATGCACCTTACCTTGTAACATTTTAATTGACTTTAAAACAATTGCACAAAATTACCACAGGTCCACATCTGGCGCACCTAAGCAACAATTCGGGCGTAAACCAATCCTAATCATCAGTGCACGTTAGATACATTCTTCACTTTGTTGATCAAGATTTATCTTTTATGTTTCTTATCAAAAAAGAAAAGAAAAAAAAAAGAGGATTTATTTCTGTATGTATATAAACACCCTAACGAAAAGTTAAAACAGGCTTATTAAGCAATTAAAAGAAACTAGTTGTACTAAACAGAAGAATACAAAACCCATCAAACACACTCCCATAAATTGCTAACACGCCGAATGTATTTTTTCAATAATCCCAGAAAAAGGAAAGGTCCCAGTCCATTAATAAGATCGATCCCGTTTTGATCCCGTTCATAATAATTCAAATAAAAATCTCATAGCAGCATTACCCCGGCTTTGTTGCTTTCTGACAGAAAATAAAATAGCATAAATCCGCGGATAGTGTTCGTATATAGGAAAAGTGATGATGGGATGGAGGAGAAGTTGAAGAAGGAGAAAGCCATAGTGGAGATGGCGAGAGGAGAGTGGGGGCATAATAGTAATAATAATGGGAGGTGTTCATATAAGAGAACCACTCTCATCGTTTGTTCAATCAACATTGTGGTTGCTCTTTATGTGCTCCACTCTCTTTACACTTCTCTTTACATGTACCCTTTCAGTTATTCTGCAAACAGTAAGAACTTGTTTCAAGTTTTGATTTTTATGGGTTTTTTTTATTGCCCTTTTGTTAATTTTGAATTTAATTGAAACTCCTTTTGGGAAATTTAGTTGGTTTTATGGTTGGTTGTTAGGGAAATCCAGGGTTTCATATGAAGGGGCACTTGGGGCTTTGATTTTGTATTTAGTACTTCGTTTTAACAATATGGGAAATTTGTTTATTCTCTTGGAACATATATATACACTCACACACACCCTTTATGATTCAAAATGAGTTGCTTTTGATTAGATGTACTTGTTTTACGATTCTTTGAAGTAACAGTTGGGTTGAATTTTCATTTACCTTTGGTGTTTAAGTTAGTATGTGTTGTGTTTTTATAGCATTTAAGTACACTGCAGATCAGGTTAGACTAATGGAAGAGTTGAATCAAATACGAAAAGCATCAGAACCCACAGAGCTTATCAAACTGGTAAGATCTCATGTCATTGTTTCTACTAGATGTGTTGTCTTTTGTTATAACTATATAAGTGGTGATATCTTTTTTGTTGCTGAAGGTGTCAAAGTTTAAGAATTATTTTGTGAGGGATGAAAGAGTGGTTGAATTACCCCAACACTTGAAACAGAAACTAACTAATGAGATCCTAGATAGATTAAGAAGATTGGATGCTGCTGCAAATGCAACAGAGCAAAGAGGTGGGTATGCCTTTTATTTGATATATATAGTTTCGATAGACATGCATCCCTATTTTTCTTATGGCTTTTTTCGTCTTTTATGGTTTGTATACAATAAAACCTTCGAGGGTTCTGTTATAAATTGAATCCTTAACCATTCCCCCTTGTATTAATGAACGCCTTCTACATGCTTACACATCTAGGGGTTGTTTTGGGAGTGATTATAGACTTTACATTAAGTAATTATTTTTTACAATATCATGAGAACTAAAGACCTAAGAGACTTGCAAGCAGCCTCAGAGATGAGGGTTTCAATAATTATGTTAAAATTTATAAGAAAAAGAACGAAGACACAGTAACTGTTCTTTGTTTTGATGCAACATACTCTTCCTTTATCATCTTGTATCAATTGCACATATGATCATGACTATGTATGTACATCAAAACCTTTGTCATCTTAACGAGTATTGAGATATTCCCAAAGGAAATAAGGAGTAGTAGTGTAGAAGGTGCTTGTGCATGAGTCCATGTACCAGAATATTGCCACACTCATTGGGATCTATTAAAAGGAGGTCACAATGAAGAATGGTATAATAAGATAATGTAAGTGGTCGGCTAAAGAAACTTGTTAAATTTATGGGTCTTGTCATTTTTTTTTTAAATCAATAATAAACCCGAATTGGAAAGGCTAGGATCATCAAGGAAGCAAGAAGAATGGAGAAGTTTATTTTGAAAACAATAGACCACAGAATGTTAAAACTAGAGGACAACTTCTTCTCAAATCCTGGACTGATGCCGAATATAAATTTATTCATTAGTAGAAGTTATATTTTCTGCTATGCGTGATAAGCTAAAATGACAACTAGCTTCTGGGTAGACAATAATCTCAAGCTGTAAACGTTTGAAATGTTTCAATTATAGTTACTTTAATCGTAGGAACTCTTGAAACATAAGTTATTATCTGGTGAAAATTCATTTAACTTGGACATGGAGATATTTGACCTAAAGAAAGAGAGGATGCTTAGTTACATGACAGGTATTGGAAATTGCCTAAAAATGTTACTTGGTAAATATTGCATGGGTACATACAAATGCCTTAGCAATAACTTGTATTTCAATTAAGAAACTGATCTATGAGAACAGTAGCTTTTTCAAGATTCGTCTTCTGCTCCATAATTTCCCCTCAATTTAAAAAGATATCGCTTCAACTAGTCTTGAATTTAGAGAAAGATCTGATAAACTCTAAGTAACCTCTCTTGAACTTCATACAAGGATTTATGCGTTAGCTTTTGGTCAGAGTTTTATACTTCCTGAAATAAGTAATCATCAAATTGTGAAAAAAAACCATGAAAGAACAAAATAGGGTCTATAATCTGGAATATTGACTGAGTCTCTATTTTCAATTTTTGTTAAGGGCAAAGTTTGGTAGATGGTCTATAATGCCTGGAATTCTAACTGTAGTCATAGCAAAAACTCGAGCTTCAACTTCGTATCTTTAAGGGTTTGATTAATGTTTTCGGTTCTGAATTTAGAGTATGTGTTGGATGTCTCAACATTGCAATATTCCGTGTTTTAGTAGTATTTATTATTGTGTTTGGGTTGGCATTTTCATTAAATTAATCCTGCATTTTCAAGTGCAATTGACTTTTGACTCCATGGCATAGCTAATGCTAGGTTAATTATGTCAATGGTTTCCAGTTAGTATCCAGGAATAAACGATCTTTTCATTTCATATGCAATTCAAAGAACAAATTAGCCACTTCCTTTTTCTGAATGAGCATATTGAAGCCATCTGGAACGGCTAAGTATTTGCTTTTCTATGTAATGTCTGCCTCTTGAAATCGCTCCTTGGTATCCATCTCTTGGTGTTTTCTCCACATAATATTGTTACTCTCAGATAAAGGCATATAGTTTTTTTCTCCCTCCAAAATGGTGTCCTAGTATCTTTATTTGTCTAGTCACACACTCACATACGTTTGTAACCAATTGGGTTTACTTGCAAAGACTAATTAGTAGTTTACCTTATATAGCTAGAGATATCCTACAAAGTTTAAGTGTCTCTAATGGGACCTTGACGTACAGCTGACATGTTTAGTTTGTCTTTTTGTTGTCTGCATGTTGTGAGTTCATGCTATTCATTCTACTTTCTGATAAATTTCCTATGCTATTTGTTTTCAAACAGAAGCAGTTGAAACTTGGCGGAAAGAAAAGTTGAAAGAAGTCATGAAACTTCAAAATGAGAAGACGACCTCAAATTCTACAATTTTACCTGATGAAGCCGGTACCACCAGACTTCAGTAGAATAAATAATGAATTAATGATATCAGCACTTGTATTATTCTGAAATTATAAACTTTATTATTTACCATCGTACTTGCTCCTCTTATCTGGTTGTAGATGTTGTTGCAAGAGCTTTGAGTTCTGATTGGCTCGAGTTATCAGAAGACATTGGTCTATGGATACCAGTTGAAATCAATAATAAGGAACACGATGACAAACCTAAGGGTGAAGAAGAGGAGTTTGGTAATGATTTGGTATTTCTTTCTTGAAAAAAAAGAAAAAGAAAACTTGGTAACCATAAGAATTTTTCGTCTTTAAAAGATGACTAAATTCAGCTATGCATCATTACTTGTCTTATTTGCAGAAGAAGAAATATTACCAGGCAGAAAGCTACCTCCTGAATGCCACACGGAACTTCATACCGACTATGATGGTGCTGCTGTTAGATGGGGTCTTACAAACCCTAAAGATTCTGCATACGATTGTTGTATGGCATGTTTAAATCAAGCTCGAAGTGCCAATCCTGGTGAAAAGAAATGCAATATATGGGTTTATTGCCCATCGGAGAACGGTTGCTATTCTCCAGATATTTATGAACATAAAAATCAAGAATGCTGGCTTAAATATGTAAGTTTCGTCTATTTCCCGTTTATCATAAACATATTAATTATTAATCTTGTTGGTTGGTTTCATTGTTGTTTGCAGTCGGAGAAACCTAAAGTAACTTTTAAGGATCGATATTCTGAATCATATAGAGATGTACACCCAAATGCACCAGTAATGGTTCCATGGGTATCTGGTGTAGTCAGCATTGTATGAGTTAGTTCCATTAGCAAGTTGATGAAATCTTTGAAGGAGAGTTACCAAGTTTTGTTCGCATCTTCGGATTTTACGAGTGCCACGAATTTATATATAGTTCTAATGAGCTTAGAATTTGGTCCTCTGATTTTGTTTATGGAGGCAGTGCAATAATCTTGGGGCCAGTTTATACTTTTTAATCTTTAGTTGTTACTTTGGGGAATCTGGTCGAACATGCAAAAAAGCCTTTTGCTCATGGATGTAATATGAGAAATTTTGTTTCATTGTTAAAATACATGTTGTATATGAACCGAACATTGTAACTTAATGGCAATGGTTAGTTTTTCATACAAGAGTCAGTTCCCCAATTAATTGCATGTTAGAAGTCCATGCATTCCCAAACGTTTTTCTTTTATGAAATTGATATCTGGAAATATTTTTCTTTTTGACCCAATAGAAATTCAAACATGTAATATCTTTTGAACTCTTTGGCCATGTTTGTTTCGTTTATCAGAGAGCACCAACTTTATCCTTTAAGTTTGTATCTCATATATCTCAATTTTAAAAAATAATCTCATATTGTTCTACTTGCTTGAGTAGTGAGGCTGAATTTGTTTTACATGCTATACTTCTCTGTCCATTTGCTCGTCAAGAATAGGCACTCAACGACCTAACGTTTACAAGCTTTTCACTAAACTTGATACGAATCAGTTGTCGTTTGCGGTACTTCTGTGTTGGATGCACATCCTATAATCTGATAAACGAAGGCTTCATTGCTGCTTTCGTCAACCTTTGGATGCGGTTATTCTTGCTCGGGATTTCCATGGACATTTTCTTGCAAGGGACTGTAAATGGTCATGGACGGAATCTTGGCGAGATGACATCAAATCGTTGATCTTAAAATTTTTAGAGCGAGCCATATTTTAATCAGGAATATAGTCAAGTAGCACTCTCTCTTCCTATGTTTGCTTTATCTAATGTTTATGATGGGAGATGCTATGATTTGAATTAATGAAATTTTCATTTGTCCCTAAAAAGAAAAAAAAAAATAGAACTCTAAATTAAGGATGATTTACCCCCTCGGGTTTGGCATATTACATGAAACCCCCCGCTATTACAAAAATTACAGGGACACCCCCTTTGGTATGGTCTATTTACAAAAAAAACCTTACGGCGTTGAAAACTAACGGAATTTGATGAATTCATCAATTATTTTATTGATTTTCCAAATTTACCCTTAGTCGAATATACGCAGAGGGGTGTCTATGTAATAGTATTATACCATAGGGGGTGTCTGTGTAATAATATCATACCACATGAGGTATATTCGAAAGATTGTAGTAACTTGAGGGGGTTACTGATAGCCAACAGTCATATTTAAAAAAAAAACATAAACAAAAAACAATACATTATAGAATTATAATGTAGTCTTAAAATAAAAATATTCAAACGATTCTTTAATCATCGACTTGGTCATCCAAAGAAGCATTGGTGATTGAGGAGGTGTCTATCAAAGTTCTAGGTCTGACTCATCATTATCTTCGTTCTCTTCATCATCTTCGATCCAAATAAGAATATCCCAATATGTCGAGCATCTAAGTTTACCATCACCTTTCTTCAAAGCATGTTCATTTTTTAAAATATGATCGTTGGCTACAAGTAATCCCCTAAAGTTATTGAAATCTTCCAAATACACCTCTTGTGATATAATATTATTACACAGACACTCCATGATATAATATGATTACATAGACACCCTCTGTGGGTAAATACAATTAGGAGTAAATTTAAAAAATCAGTAAATCATTGAAACAACGGATAATTTCTTGTAATATGTCCAAAACTGAGGGTATTTGAGTGTAAATCACCCATTATTTAAACCTATAACCCAAAAACTAAAATAAATCACAAATGTTGATTAAAAAACAAAACCAGAAATAAATTTTGACTATCCGAATCTAAATTGGTTCCTAAAGTCTCGCCCTGCAATCTATCTCCACCTGCCACACCACATCTCACCGCCACCACAACCTCTGTTAGCCCTTCTATTAAGGTAGGTTTTGTTTTCTGTTTTAATTTTTAAGTTAATCTTCCAATTTCGTGTTATGAATTAAATTTTAGGTTTTGTGAATTAAATCAATTTCTTCCAGTTAAAGGTAATCTCTTCAGAATTGGGGTTTGAGGGGTTTCTTTAATTGTGGTAAAAAGTGCTTAAATGGTGTTTGGGATGCTAACTTCTATTCTGATTTTCTTCTAAAAAAAGCTTAAATTAAGCCAGGAACAACAGGCACCCACTCTTCTTCCACCTTTTTTTTTCATAGTTTTCAAACGCCCACTGCTTTAGATGTTCTACTACTTTCGACCTTTTTTCAAAAAAAAAAAAACAGTAGTAACTTGTATGGATGCATGGGTGCAGGATCCCACTTATCACTTAAATTCAATTTGTATATTCTTTTCTGTTTTGTGTCATGGATGAAATGTTTAGTATATGTGTTTCACGAGGCTAAATCAAGCAGCAATCATGGGGTATATAGTATATGCGGCATTCCTTTATTTATTTTGCAGGCGTGGAGGCATTTTATCCATTTTATATATTGGGCATTCTTTTATTTTAGTACTCAATTGATTAATAACGATGATGGTACAGGCTAGTCGGTCATGATACTGAACAACAATTCGATTGAGAGAACTCATTACGATATCATTGGCGTGAATGAAGATGCAAGTCACGAAGAAATACGCAGAACTTATCGAACTGCCATTCTCAATTATCATCCAGATAAAATGCAATCAACATCAACTCCCGAAAGTGAATTGGATGGTAATAGATTTTTGGAGGTTCAAAAGGCATGGAAAGTTCTTGCTGATCCAAAATCTCGTGCACTTTATGACAATGAACTGCAAACTTTGAGACAGGATGATTCTGTGACCGCGGAAGATATCAGCTTAGAGGATATTAGTGTTGAAGAAGATGGGGATTTTTTCAAACTTTCTTACAATTGCAGATGTGGTGATTACTTCTCAGTCGATTCTTCTGAGTTGGAAGAAATGGGATATTCGTTTTTGAGGCATGGGAGTGAACTATCTTTGCAGACCCCGGGGTCTTTACCTGCTTCCATCATTCTTCCATGTGGTTCTTGTTCTCTTAAAGTGAGGTTGTTCATTGAGGCCAATGCTATACTTCAGAATGAGTTGAATTGCTGATTTTCAGTAGTAGATTTTCTGTTCTTTCTTTCATTCATTCATTCATTCATTCATGTGTAATTTGCCTTTTAGTTGGGATATTGTGCTCAAGTTATATTGGGCTTGTTTGTATTGCTTAACATAGAATCTTCTTTGAAATGGAAGGATTATGAAGATGTCTAAAAAAGTGGGTAATGTGTTCGGATTAATACGTTAAATGGTTTGATTTATAGACTAATGAATTGCTTTTCTCAGAAGTTAAATGTTCCATTTTTCTTTTTAATTTAGAAGAACGTGACAATGAATAACTTGAATCAAATATTACAATATCGAGAGTTGAGGTAGGAAGGGAGTTTCCTAACACGATCTTTTTAAAGCTAGCCTAGTCAATGAATGAGCCGCATTATTGCTCTCTCGATACAAATGAACAGCCGGGAAAGACTCAAAACTCGATGTCGTCCTAGCATTAATACGATTATGTCTTGCATTCCTGTCATGACCGAAATACAGTCTTCTAGTGTAATATTATTCCAACCTTATCAATACCCATTTGCAGCCTCGGGACTGAGAGGAAGTTCGAGACATTTAGCCTTCCAACCTACGCAGCATAGGGTGTAGAATCAAAATTGGTTAGTAACTTAATAGGGTGTAGAAATTGACAATATGATAATTGATTATGTTCTTTTTGAAAATAAATTGAGGTATGTTTGATTTATCTTCCAAAACAATTCTATTCTTTAGTTTTCCTTTTTCAGAAGATCAAGTAACAAGACCATCAAATCGACATAAATGTTGTTACTGCCATATTGAGCTGATCTAATGATAATCAATTCTCAATGCTACCAAAATTCTGGTTCAATGTTATTGGTTGACTGCCCCTAATGTTCCATGAAATCATCTTGTAGCCTTCCTTCAACAAAAACAATATATTTGTACCAAAAAAAAAAAAAAACAATATATGGTAAAAGTCAATAGCTAAAAGGGTGAATGGAAATGACGCTTTAGTTGATGTTCTAATAACGTTTTCCATGAAGTTATCTCGTGGGCCTCATCTACTATCTAAAAAAATCATGGTAAAAGTCAAGATATCTAAATCAACGGAATATGAAAATTGGCGAAGGATTTACACGTGATGTATAACATATTCTATCTACCGACCAACATGTGATTGGTCTAGTGGAAGAGACTAGTCATTATAAAGTGACGAACTCAGATTCGATTTTTTTTTTGAAAAAAATTCCACTTTATGTGTCTGATATATCTCAAAATGGATTAAACCCTTAAAAAATAAAAAAATAAAACTATAAAGACTTGGTGCAAGTCCTTTTCTCTTATTATAATATTTAATGAGTAAGGTAAACAACATTACTCTTATTAAATTAGGATATATAATTTTCTCTAAAAAAAAAAACTAGGATATATAATTAGTTGGTAATTCTATTGAAAGCGACTGGCAAACTAATTGAATTTTGTATAATAAATGCCCAAATAATGGGCTGGTTCACTACAATAATGAAGGGCATGAAAATAAAATAGAGGCGTGTTTTTTATATCCAAAAAACTTAGACCAAGAAAATCACTACAAATAGACGAAACCCAAATTAAAAAAAAAACAAAGCTACTCTCTTTCCAGTGCAAGTTCCAATCACAAATCCCATTTATTGATAAGTCAATATTTACCTTGTGGATGGAAGATATCTGTTCTGTTCTTGATTATTTGTATTTCTAAATATAAATAGGGTTCTTGTTTAATTATGAGTTCTTCTACATCAGAAAATCACCCGCAGTGGAATGTGTTTGAAGGTGTGAAGACAATATCAATAAGCCCTGAAGCACTTATGGGTGAGATTAATTCTGCAATCACAGCTCTTGAGTATGCTCGTTCTGCTGTTTTCTTACAACAATCTCCAATTAATTCAAAACCCAAAAACTTAAACGCAACAATTAGTAAAAAATCTCAATCTGAATATTATGATGTCCGAGTGGCTGATAAAGCTTACAAGGCAGGGCGTGCATCAATGGCTGCCGGGAATATGGACGAAGCTGCCCTTTCACTAAATATTGCTCTCTCCAATTGCCCACCAAGCAAGATTTCTGCTGTTGCCAAACTCCACTCTCTTATTTCTGTTACATCACAGCAGCAGCTCCAAAATCCCTCTAGTTGATTTATGTTCATTTCCTTTTCTTGTTGAATGTGACTCTTCAACATCAATAATAAAATTTGTTGGTACTGGATTTGCAATATGATGTTTTAGCCATTTAGTTTGCATAGGAGTTGTTCCCTTGCCTTGCAATTTATTTAATCAAATTTATCTGCATAATAATTGCTATTCTATCCGACTTTTGGGAGAGTCTTACATGGACCCGTTTAACTCCTAGACCATGTGGTCTACAATTTTTTCTTCAATAAAATATTCAAGACTAACTTTACCTCATTTAAATCTAACCAAATCAACTAACTAAGGTAAATTATAATATAAAGAAAAAAAAAAAAACTTAACTACAAATCAAAATAAAATGAATATGCCGCTCCATTTTTTTTTTTTCTTTTTTCCAGCAGCTCTACAATTTTTTCTTCTTTTCCCGCTGTTTATGCCAAGGATAAAAATCTTCAAGAAAGCAACAATTTGTTCTATATAAATTTCAAAGAATACATATATATAATTCGAATAACAATCTAACTTTGTTTTTGGGGTGTGTTTATTTAGGTTATTATCCTCCTTTATAATGACGACGGATGTGAAGAAGACATGAATTTAGCCTTTTTTGTTCTCAAGAATCTCATATTTTGGTGGCTTTTGATGAAAGATTTTTGATTTGTTGGAATCTGATTACATCTTATTTGTATTTAAATGAGATGTAGAGATTCAATTTTAAATTATGATTAGATAAGATTTGTAATATTTTTGCAGGATCTTTATGTAGTACATTTTAATCACTTTTTTTTAATGTAAAATGTGCATAATTCATAATGAAAAATTTGTTCATGATTCCACGCAATTAATTTTAATGTAAAATAAGATTATATTAGTAAAATGTGCAAATTTTAAATTTTATTGGGTCAATTATGTTTTTTTTTATTTGTTTTATTAGTTACATAATTGAATTGAAATGAAATGAAAAAGGAAATATTGCATTTTTTTTTGGTATAGTTAATTGGAGTTAAAGTATAGTTAAAAGAAAATAAAGAATTGAATATTTTATTGAAGAAAAAATAGAGACCACGTGGTCTAGGAGTTTACTCCTAGACCGGGTCCGTGGAAGAATCTTCCCTTCAAATGAATCGGGCATTCATATGATCACCCAGATTATAAGGGATGGGGATTTAAATAAACTAGTTGTCATTGTGAAGGGTGGCCTTATTACCTCCTCAACTTCAATCCCCATTTGTATCTTGGTCATGGCAAAAGGGTTGCAGAATGATACATATATGATGATCTGATATTTTCAAATTTGAATGTTGTGAAACTGATCATGGAAGATTACCTTCTTTCAGTTTTGAAGGACTTCCACAAAATTTCAGAAGTTTCATCACAATAAACTATTTACTAATATTTGCTAATACATGATGTGTAAACCCAATACAAGCGCAATTTGTTCAGCCTGAAGATTAACACAGTCAAGGAGATAGGAGAAACATAGATAATTGCATTGGAATTTAATCAACCACCAGCTTGAACTTAATTCACATTGAATGAAGTCACAGAGAAATCAAGTAATAAACAATAACATCAGAAAGCTCAGTCCCTTTTAAGTTTGCCACTATTTTTATTACACAGCTAAATAGTAATGACAAATTTGAGCATAAAAGCTATCAAAACCAGAACACAAGAACCATAAACTTGTTTTGGATGGGAATTGTCTTCAAATTGTTCAAATAAAGGCATTCCTTTAGCTTCCAAATCTTATGCTCTATGCTCGATATAAGAACCAGAAATTCCAGAGGTCCCAAGGACAGTAACCTGCATTAAATTTATAAAAGAAAGGCTGTCATCACGAAAAAAGCACAACATAATACATTCAAAACGGCTAAATGAATCTATTGTTTCATTTTCGTGTGGGAAAAGAAGCAGTAGCACTAACATGAAAATCAAATTCATTTAGTTCAGCAACTATAAAGGTACAATTCTAAATAACCGATAATGGAAAAAAAGCCAATGGGCATCAAAGATTCCCAGATCCTCAAGGAAAATAAAACCGATGAAACATTATGACAATCTTCAGAAGATGCAAAAATGAAATTGTATGAATTGGGTTCGTAAAAACTGTTTCTTTAATTGAAAAAATAATTGGGTTGTTTACAACAGGTGAAGCTCAAACACAGAATTCTCTGTGATCGAAATTGTCTATGAAAGAAACTTTGCGAAATGAGTTACCTTTCCCCACTCAGCCCCAAGGCCACTGCATCTCATTTTCAAGTATATCATCCTTGTTCCCAATTCTGACTCCACTTTCTTCTTCAAATAGCTCTCTTCTGGACTAAACGAGGCCAAATATGCAGAATATCTATCGAAGATTGTTTTCAGTGCCTTCCCATATTCTTCTGGCAGGGGTTTCACATTCTGCCAAAAAAAAAAAAAAGAATTATCAGATGCCACCAAAAAATACTGCTAAATAGAAACCATTTATCCCATCACAATTCATGTTACCTCTCCACTCAATCCAACTGCGTCATCCATATCCATTTTCAGTGAAATGAGAATCCCTGAAAACTCCTCAACTGCCTCCGCCGCTCGGAAAACATTTTTTAGGACCTCTTGGGCATCCTTATCCTCGGTATTCTTAGACAATGCTTCCATTACATTATGGACAACTGGAGCTGGGAGGTTGTCCCAACTTTCAGCCATTAAGTCCTTAAATGCACGTTCAATCTCAGGGTCTTTTATGTCAGGCATATGCGAAACATCTTCACTGAAAAAACGTGTGCTCCCAAGGCGCATTGTGAAAGCATGCAGGCAATCTACAGGTATGAAATATACGAGTGAACATGAGAATTTGAAGAAGATTAATAATATGGGTGCGTAAGTAAAAGAAAGTCAGAAACACCTTTAAAAGTAAAACTGGAATGAATAGAAAGAATGTTATTAGAGGGTATAAGTTAAGAACACTGGGGCATGCTAGAAGCCATATGCACAAGTTAGAGGACATTAAAGGGAGCAAAAGCTATTTACACCTAAAAAAACCAAAACTCCAAAAGGCAGAAAATATTTCATGTGCTCCGGATCTTCTTATTGCAACAAAAAATTTAGATATTTGGTTATCCGATTATGAAGGGAGATCAAGAATTTTCTACAATGGCTTTCATTTACCCTATTTCCTATTTACTCCTAGATGAATGGAAAACTTAGTAGTATTAAAATCATAATAAAGTTTTATAAGCTTCTCCCTGTGACAAATGAAGAGAAATGTAGTACTTTAATCTAACAACTCAAAAAAAAAAAAAAAAAAAAAAAAGATTTACAGGACTTTAATATCATTCCTATTATCACTTATCAACCTTGTTCAAGCCCTAATCCCAGCTCAATAAATTAGAAATTTCGCATATCACAGTACTAAAAAAAATAGATACGAAAAAGAGAGGCATATCAACAAATATTCTACAGTTGAACAACAATAATTAGAATAAAAAAACAAGACAATCAATTACTTTGATTAGGGGATGAGGTGGGGATTGATGGGGAAGAGAAATGGAGGTGGCGGATTTGGTGGTTCACGGCAGCGCCGGCGGCGGAGGTGGCGAAGGGAAAAGGTTGAGATCTGCGATAAATCGAACGGCACAACGATCTCATTCCCATCAGTTTATCCATTATTTTTCACTAGTTCTCCCGATATGCTCTGCTTCAAAATTGACTGGAAGTATTTGGGAGCTTTTGGAGTGCGTTGCGTATTCTTGATTTTGACACTTCTATTCCTTTTTCCATTTTTTTTTGGTAAGTACACTTGTATTCCAGTAATTGTTTCCTTATGTTCCGGTAAATAATTTAATTATTATATACTACTACTATTTTATGGTTTTGCACACCAATATCTGAAATAATTATTAATTTTGAATACCAATTAAATCAATATACCTTTTGAAGAATTAAAACTTCAGTCCAGTAAGAAGAATTATTTAATACCAAATGCATATATAATTTAGTAAGCATAAATAAGATATCGTGAATGACTAAATTAAGTACTTGCTATATTAAGCATGTAAAAATATGGCTACGTTACAAATTTATACATAATTTTACAAAGCAAAGCAAAGCAAAATAAAATAAACCATACACCATCCCCTATTTACTCTATGAATCGATTTATTTGTATTCCAATTATTTGTGTCCAGCTGTATTTTTCATAATCTTGTTTGTTAACTGTTTATGGCTATCGTGATTGGTGAAGTGAATATTATTTTTTGTGTTTGCATTGTTAGTTAATATATATTGATTTATTGACTATTGTTTAGCATAATAATTTTGTTGGCCAGGATTTAGGCAACAATTGTTCCGTGGCGGAGGTCTCACGGGGTCAAGTTACAATCGAATGTCGTTGAAGTTAGTGTGTCTGAGTGCACTATAAGACTAATTAGAGTATGCACATTACCTAACATCAACTGATAGCGCATAAGGTCCTACAAATTTCATCAGGACTATTCTCTAATCTAATGCCATCAACTTGTACGTGCATACAATTTACTGTGATAAAATTTATTATTGCAGAGAAACACAGTTTCCGAATCGAGTAATCATGTATATGTTTGGAAAATTCATCAAGATGGAAGATCAATACTTGTGGATTGTTTGACTAGTGCAACTCTATTAGATACACTGGCTAAGTGGAATCAACTGAACCTTCTTGCTGCAATGTAACCCAAAATATATCCCCTTGACCTTGTCCCAGTTGAAAAATGTGGACAGGAAATCCCCATCAGAATTCATTAACATTGTCATTTACTTACGTTCAAATTCATTAGTATGTGCCACAGCCTCACGATTCTACCTATATATCACAATAAACGCATTCAAAATATCCTCTAAATTCTCCTCCATAAATTCACTATCCCTTTCTTGCTCTCTCAAATGGCTGCAATCAACACTGATCTTGACTTTGAGTTCCTCCCATATGTCAGAGCCTACAAAAATGGCCATGTCGAAAGACTAATGGGAACAGAATCCGTTCCTCCGGGTACCGATCCTGAAACCGAAGTTTCATCAAAAGACATAACAAATATAATCCCAGGAACAGAAGTTTATGTAAGAATCTATCTCCCTAAACTTAAAGCTAACAATCAAAAGCTACCTCTCCTTGTTTATTTCCATGGAGGAGCGTTCTTTTTGTTCACACCCTCCACTTCTCACTACCATAATTACCTCAATGCCCTTGTTGCGAAATCTCAAGTTATAGCAGTTTCCGTACACTACAGAAGAGCTCCTGAACACCCTCTCCCTATTGCATATGAGGACTCTTGGGCTGCACTACAGTGGGTGACTTCCCATAGTAACTGCGATGGTCCTGAGCCTCTACTGAACGAGCACGCAGACTTCGATCGCGTGTTTCTAGCCGGTGATGGTGCCGGTGGGAATATAGTTCATAACTTGGCAATGGCAGCTGGGAATCCTGATGCAGGGGTAAATGTAGAAATTATGGGTATTGTGTTGGTGGATCCATATTTTTGGGGGTCGGATCCTATCGAGTCGGACAAGCTGGATCCGGAAGGTAAGGAGAAGGCGGACAGGTTGTGGCCACTTGTGTGCCCATCTTGCCCGAGTAACGATGACCCATGGATCAACCCGGTGGGAGAGGGTGCTCCGAGTTTGGTAGAGTTGGGGTGTAGGAGAGTGCTGATTTTTGTGGCGGAGAAGGATATATTGAAGGATAGAGGAAGGCTTTACTTTCAAGTTTTGGGCCGGAGTGGGTGGATGGGTATGGTTGAGATCCATGAAGCAGATGAGATGGGTCATTGCTTTCATCTTTGGGACCTTAATGGTGAGAAGGCCAAAGAAAGAACGAGAAGAATGGTTGATTTCTTCAACTGAGACATGCCTCCTACCCTTCCACAGCAGTAATTGAGCTTTATGTTCATAAATTACTTTTACGAGAAATGTGTGATTATTATATGCATATGACGTGATACAATTATTTCGATTATATTTATTCGTAATATGAGATATAGTGGTATTACTTCATACACATACAATTATGCATCGTCATATTTAATTAACAACTATCTCTCCATGTCCAATATCCTAAAAATCTAAAATGACAGATAAGTATCAAATTAAGGAAATAACAAAGAGTTTAGTTTGAAATGCTAAAAGGGAGACCAAGAGATCAAGGTAATAAATTCGGATAGATGGAAAGCAACCTGGTTTTCGATGGAAAATTTAATTGATCCCAATCTGAAAAATTAGCACACTTGCCAATTCAAAGGCTGTAACAGACAACAAATACATACCATAAGATAACAATTGCATTAGAGATAGAATAACTAGAAGACAATAACAACCTCAACATTTCAGTCACAAAGGGATGAATTTCATTGAATGCAAATATAAGTTATTCCATAAGAATAAAACTGACACAAAAGAGTTAAAAGTACAAATCATACGGGAAGACGGCTGCTCTCTCAAACGTTGCTCGTGTTGAAGAGAAAGAAAACCAGACAACATTTGTAAAAAAAACTTCTTATGATCTCAACTCCAAAATCAGAAGACAACTGTGTCGAGCATCGTCCCCAATGTTTGAACAATGTTTGAAGACATCAAGTTAGAGACGTGTTCCTCAAGATGTTTCTTAGCATCTTGTCTTCCAACATTAGCAATAGCTAGTTTTTCTGGTGACAACTCATCCTCCTCCTGAACTGCTTTGTTATATTTCACAGCTAGACTTAGCATCTCCTGCGTATTTGTTGAAAAACAATAACAAATGCTAAATTAGAACAAGAAAGTGGTAAAAGGCATATATTAGCATTTCTAACATAACAAGCTCCACATATCTGTTATTTCTAAAATTACGGAAAATGAACTCTGGAATGCCAAACACCATTGTCCTCTAGAAAGTGAAGGAACAATAGAAAAGGGAATAATCAGTTACCATTTGAAATGAAACTAGGAGTCCTTTAAGTGAAGCATAGATTATTCAAGGATCATCAAATAATCTAGTATGGAAATGGACTATCCTAAATAGAAAACTACAACAGTATAATCCCCATTAAGATCTAACCAGAACAATAACATTTTAACCCGAAAGAGAAAAAAATTTGAAGTTTTCCATATAATCACACCCCTGAAGCAGTACAGTTAAATCTATAAAAGTAGGATAAAAGAGAAAATTCATGCCATAAAAGATCTTACATGTAATTAATAGCTTAAAAGAAGCAATAGGTGTTGTGTGCCTATTGATACTCTTGGGAATTGTTAGTATATTAGGTATCTGCCTTGGAGACAATTTTATTAGGTCAAAATTAAGACTCATTCTCTACATTTTGGAGCACATGCCAGAATGAATAGATTTAACTAAATGAACAAACTCTCATAAATATTGACCATCAATATAGACCACCTAGACTTATTTGTTTGAATCAAAATGGCAAAATAACATTGTGAGTCCGGAAAACATCAATCTACCTGGACTGTTTGCTCATTTGTCTTGGAGTGGGTATCAAACCGTTGGAGGGTCAATCCATCCGTCCATTTTTTCTTATGAAGATTCAGAAGCATCTTTTCCTCGAGTTCATTCTTCCTGTAATTTATCGCTATGGAGTAATAATGCCTATTCAAACCATGGATCAATGCCTGCAACGTGATCATTGTCGAACATTAGAAATCAAACGGTTTAAATAATGTAAATGAAAGTCAATGACTGTAAAACTGGGCCATTACTTGGATAGAAGGTTTATTAAGATGCCCTAGGTTGGATGTTGTCTGTCGCGGCTCTTGACCTAGCATCATGGTTTGGGGATTAATCAGACGAAAGGCGTCAATTACCACCTTCCCTTTAACACTCTGAATAGGATCTACTACAACTGCCACAGCTCTCTGATTCAGAGCTTCAAAACTCTGCATAGTAAGACAGATGAGGGAAATTAAGAGCTTTATGAGATGCAATTCTAGTAAATAAAATCAACTCAAATAATCATGGAACATAAGTAAATGTATCGAATAGGTATGTCAAATGACTCACACCCTTTCCCCAAACCGATGGGCAGTACCAACCAGCAGGTGTCATGCTAAATTCTTGGAAGTTTTCTGGTTATGTGGCCTACCCAATCTAGTGCCAATGTCAAACCACAACCTTCCCCAACCGGCCAACCACCTCCTTATTTACAACACAGCCCAACCATGCATAAGCGCATGAATTCTTATGTTCAAGTTAATTCTTTGGGTTTCCTTCTGTCCTTGTGATGAGGTGGGACCTTTTATCCAAACAATCTCTATAAAAGTATTTCTTTAGGATAAGCACAAGCAGAATCCCTAAATTCAGTAATCACACATCCCCTGTCATTTTTCTTAAAATAAAATTTGAAGATTCCCTTGAAATGACCTTGCTACAGTCATATAAATGTATTAGGAGGGCGGGAGAGAGAGAAAGAAAGAAAGAAATCCCCCTCTCACCAACCCACAAAATAGCACCCCCCCCCCCCCCCCAGGATCCCCTGCCCAACAGCTGCTATGACCACACCATACCCCCAACCCAGCCCCATCGTCACCCCAATCCAGCCCCACCGCATCCCCAACCCAGCCCCCACTTCACTAAGAGATGGCTCTCAAGACGGCCTTGCTTATGTTGTCTCCCCCGGCCCCACAAGACCCTCTCCCTCTGTTTGAGGAAAGGCCAAACGTACCCAATTCCAAATAACTGAAAACAGAATAAATTTAAATCGTAGAGTTTTAGAAATTTAATGAAAATTAAACATCTCAATCTTACAATAAACAATGAGCAAGAAAACACTAATGTAGATAACATTAGTATGTGGTCAAGGCAAATATTGCTTCAAGAAGCAACATCAACCAATCAATGTATTTATATTGAGCTAAAGATAAATAATGGGCGAGTGACAACCTGCTGAGTATTAATGTCAACACCAGAAAGCCAGCATCCAAAACCAGGATGTGAATGGTACCAACCAACCACCATCTCTGGTCTGCAACACAGAAGAAAACGTAATAACTTCATCAGCCACAAAAGGAGAACATGCATGATAATTCCAGTAATACAGAAACTAAATTAGATTCCACTACAGGCAATGGAGAAACATTTAACAAAATTTAATGAGTTGAAATTTTACAGGGAATAATTTAGATGGTTTCGAATTTGATGAAAAGAAGAAACAAGTTTGGTTAAAGATTACTGTGCAAGGCTATTAACTTTATTTGTTGTAATTGTACTCCTACAGGTGTACCTAAAATAAAAATGTAAACATTGCTCATAAAATTAGCCCCAAGTCCACTGGCAGAGGAGGGGGAAGGGGGGGCTAACAGGGGAAGCCACCCCCCTCACTTCTCAAACTTTCTGGGCCTGTTTGTCTCCATTTTCAAAGAGGATTTCAGTGGTCTATAAAAAGCCAAACAAACAACATTTTTTGCTTTCAGAAATAAAATTATCTTTTCACAGTTTTCACAAACAAATCTCATCTTAAAAAAAATCTCTTACCTCGAAAAAAAAACTACACATGCTCTACTTAGATTTGACATAAAGTAACATCTCTTACACAACTTAACTCACATAACAAACATGATTTGATATAAAGTAGCCTATCTCTTACATTATTTCACTTCTTTCCATAATCCCTAAAAAACCTACAAAATTTTATTTATGGAACACTTTCACAAAACCCAAACAAACAACATTACGAAAACCTAGAAACTTTCAGAATCTCAATTTAGTTTTGAAACCACTTCCAGAAATGCGAGACAAACATGGCTTCTATTAATGTGATAAAATGTGGAATGGGTATATTTTCTCCGGCAAATATTTATTAAGTTTCTAATTTTTCCTCTTCGTGGTGAACCTAAGCAAAAAGGTACAAATACATTATAGTAGACGAAATTCATAGTTAACCTTGTAAGTTTTATTTGTATTTTTTCAAAGTTGATTTTCTTATAAATGATTTAAGGAGATTAATTAACCCAAAGAGGATATGAACATAAAAAAATCACGATGTTTTTCATCTACTACTATGATTAAATGATCTTCCGATTGCTTTTCAATGTACTAGTGTAATTTTTATTGAACTGGCATCTACTAGTACATATTATATGTTATGGAAGTGATATAAATTTTGTATACTTAATTTTGATCTCTAACTGAAGTACGCAAGTCAAGCTCATAAATAAATAAGCACCTATTAGATAGTAAATTAAAATCTTTTCCAACTTAGTTTCGCCACCTGACTGTCCATTTATGAGCAAAGCATCAATTTTATTATTGAGCACCAACAGTGTCAAAGTCTAGTTGCTAAGGAAAAATTTCTCATTTCACAAACCGTCTGGGTAAATGGACCCTTAAAATTAAAGTGGCAACAAATATACCCCTTTTATAATATATCTGTATGGGGTAAAGGGTGTAAAAAAAATATAAAAAAATTTGTTTGTTAGGAATGAATAATAATGATCAGGAGAAGAAGGAAACTGCTGCACTGTGAACTAACTTGGATGATTTGCATTATGAGTGAGATAAGAGCTTCATGCTAAGGTATGAACGAAAGATTATTACTTGGAGGTTGTCTGTTGTGGCAGAGTAAATAAATTGATCTATTTGAACTTTCTCTTGCTGAAGCGGGGGAGAACCCCCACTACATAGAATAGTTTATTTATTTATCCTTGGACACTGTGCCTCTGTTTCTGGATGGCCATCACTTGCTTTAAATGGGCAAGCTTGCTAAAACACGAAACTCATACTTCTGCAGGGCAAATCTAACCCCTTCCCCTGTTACCCTATACGTATATAGGAAATCTTTAGAAGCGAACATCTTTCTTAGTAGATGGCCTCCGTACATGAATATTTTCATTTCCAATGTTCAACAACACTATTAAGGTCTAAATGTTCGATTACGGTACACTGAACACGAACCAATCTCGATGAAAGTACAAATCCTTTTCCCCTTCAAAATATTGATTTTCACAAATTATATGAACTCTCGTTCTAAAGACTGAACAGTGTATTGCAAAAACAAGCCACCTGTATATGTAATAGGTGGTAGAATTATAAGCAGAACTCTTTTCAATAGATAACTCTCCAATGGTCCATATTTTTTTTCACAAACTGATCCTATCTTATAAGAGTTGGGGAGCCACAAACTTGATTTTACTCCAATTCAGATGAAACCGTAAAGCCAGCAAACAATAGGATCTAAACCATGACAACTTTTCTTATCATACTATTTCCCTCAAATAAATCCCCATACCTAAAATAAGCATAAAATCTAAATTACAGAGACCACTCAATCTCCTTCATCGGGTCATAGACCACCACTAAAATTATTAGAATTGAACAAAATATAGCAAGCCAGAATTCATTTTGGATACCTTCCTGTTTGCTTGAGCATGTCAAGCATATTAGTCTGAAAAACATGATCGACAGCCTCAACACTGACACCAGTTCCACTCTGTGGCATCGCGAAAACGTCCACAACACGAACAGTGTACTCGTCTACAAATTCCCCGAGCATCAGCCCCATCACTTCCATAGGCACACCCGCCCTACCTGATGTATACAACACTCCAATTTATTACTACTATAATATTTGCATCACAATTGACAGGTCATCACATAATGAAAGTACTTGTACTACAAATGCAGTAATTAATTAGATAATCAATTAGTGGAAACCCTAGACGTACCGTGTTTAAGCATTTTGAGAAGGGCGAGAGATGAGATGTACACTTGCTCGGAGGAGTCCAGAGTTGGGGAATCCGGCGGAGGATGACCGAGGGCGCCGCCGGCGCCGGCGAACATTCGCTGTAGTCTTTCCATTCCGGACATGATTTTTTTATACTTTTCCTTTTTTGTTGGTAAAGCCGGGGTTATTAGAGCAGAGTTTGAACTTGGAGTTGGATTCTTCAAACAGGTAGACCGTAGACCCTGAGGGGTAAGCTGATGTAAATTTTTTGCAGTTATGTCCTTGTACTTTAAGTTAATTCCAATCGAGGCTGTCTAATATCGGCCATTTCCCCTTTTCAACTATGTCGGTTTCAACCCCATTAACCTAGTGCTCTTTTAAATTAGGGATGGACACGAGTTCGGATTAGAAGAATTGGAGTAAAATTTGGAATTGTGACTTTTAGTCCAAATGTCATCCCAAATTTGGGTATTAATGTTGAACGGAATTCGAGTCAATGAGTTCTGTTCTTCTTTTTTTTTAGTTTTTCAACATATTAATTTGAATATAATCCTATATTAATTCATTTTCCTCAATTTTAAGAGCAACATTTACGTGTGTATGTCTTTAACTTGTTATCATATAACTTTTTTCTTTCCAATAAAAATATTACAAATCATTTTATGCCAATTAGAAATTATGTTGAGCATGTTTTTGCATTTTACTCAAAAAAAGTGTTTAATCATAATCAACTTATTGTTTAATACTTGAAACAAAAAGTATTGAGATATTTTTGTATGTAATTGAGGAAAAATTATTTTCTTGTACCATATAATTCGGTGGATTGCAATTTTGGTACTGAGATATATTAAATTGAACAATTTTTTTTTATCATAACTTAACACATGATTACTCATTTCATACTATCGTTAATAATATGTATAAAATTGACCACGTTGTATGTAGTCGTTAATCAACTAGGCATTTTTGGAGATAAAAGTCATGTTAACTCCGCATTTTTTGGTCACGTGTTATATTTATTATTTAAATTAATTTGTATTATTTTGTCCAAGCAAAGTTCCATAAAAAAATATGCAATTTTGTATATGAACCACCAGAAAAAATGTGATTTTTCGATCAAAAAATGATCGTATCGAAAGACAAATGGGAGCCGAATCCGTACCTCCTGGTATCGATCCTGAAACCGAAGTTTCATCAAAAGACATAACAAATATAATCCTAGGAATAGAAGTTTATGTAAGAATTATCTCCCTAAACTTAAAGTTAACAATCAAAAGCTACCTCTCCTTGTTTATTTCCATGGAGGAGCGTTCTTATTGTCACCCTCCACTTCTCACTACCACAATTACCTCAATGCCCTTGTTGCGGAATCTCAAGTTATCGCAGTTTCCGTACACTACAAAAGAGCTCCTGAACACCCTCTCCCTATTGCATATGAGGACTCTTGGGCTGCACTATAGTGGGTGACTTCCCATAGTAACTGCAATGGTCCTGAGCCTATATTGAACGAGCACACAGACTTTGGTCACGTGTTTCTAGCAGGTGATGGTGCTGGTGGGAATATAGTTCATAACTTGGCAATGGCAGCTGGTAATCCTAATGCAGGGTTAAATATAGAAATTATGGGTATTGTGTTGGTGGATCCGTATTTTTGGGGGTAATATCCTATGGGGTTGGAGGTGATGGACCCGGAAGGTAAGGCGAGGGCGGACAGGTTGTGGCCGCTTGTGTGCCCATCTTGCCTGAGTAATGATGACCCGTGGATCAACCCGGTTGGGGAGGGTGCTCCGAGTTTGGTAAAGTTGGAGTGTAGGAGAGTGCTGATTTTTGTGGCGGAGAAGGATATATTGAGGATAGAGGAAGGCTTTACCTTCAAGTTTTGGGTCGGAGTGGGTGGATGGGTATGGTTGAGATCCATGAAGCAGATGAGATGGGTCATTGCTTTCATCTTTGGGACCTTAATGGTGAGAAGGCCAAAGAAAGAACGAGAAGAATGGTTGATTTCTTCAACTGAGACATGCCTCCTACCCTTCCACAGCAGTAATTGAGCTTTATATTCATAAATTACTTCTACGAGAATTGTGTGTGATTATTATATGCATATCACGTGATACAATTATTTCGATTATATTTATTCGTAACATGAGATCTAGTAATATTACAATTATGCATATTTAATTAACTATCTCCAATATCCTAAAAATCTAAAATGACAGATAGGTATCAAATTAAGGAAATAACAAAGTGTTTAGTTTCAAATGCGAAAAAGGGGATCAAGACATCAAGGGACCATAAGATAACAAGCATTAGAGATTGTATAACTAGAAAACAATAACAACCTCAATATTTCCAGTCACCAAGGGACGAATTTCATTGAATGCAAATATAAGTTATTACAATAAGAATAAAACTGAGCAAGACACAAAAGAGTTAAAAGTACAAATCATATGAGAAGATGGCTGCTCTCTCAAACGTTGCTGGTTTTGAAGAGAAAGAAACCAGACAACATTTGTAAAAAAACAACTTATGATCTCAACTCCAAAATCAGAAGACAACTGTGTCCAGCATCGTCCCCAATGTTTGAACAATGTTTGAAGACATCAAGTTAGAGACGTGTTCCTCAAGATGTTTCTTAGCATCTTGTCTTCCAACATTAGCAATAGCCAGTTTTTCTGGTGACAACTCATCCTCCTCCTGAACTGCTTTGTTATATTTCACAGCTAGACTTAGCATCTCCTGCATATTTGTTGAAAAACAATAACAAATGCTAAATTAGAACAAGAAAGTGGTAGAAGGCTTATATTAGCATTTGCCACATTTCTAACATGAGAAGCTCCACATATCTGTTATTTCTAAAATTACGAAAATTGAACTCTGGACTACCAAACACCATTGTCCTCTAGAAAGTGAAGGAACGGTAGAAAGGGAATAGTCAGTTACCATTTGAAATGAGACTAGGGAGTCCTTTAAGTGAAGCATAGATAATTCAAGGATCATCAAATAATCTAGTGTGAAAATGGACTATCCTAAATAGAAAACTACAACAGTATAATACCCATTAAGATCAAATCAGAACAACCACATTTTAACCAGAAAGAGAAAAAAATTAAAGTTTTCTATGTAATCCACCCCTGAAGCAGTACATTTAAATCAATAAAAGTAGGATAAAAGACTCATTCTAGTGTGAAAAAGTAGGTGTTGTGCCTATTGATACTCTTGGGAATTGTTAGCATATTAGGTATCTGCCTTGGAGACAATTTTATTAGGTCAAAATTAAGACTCATTCTCTACATTTTGCAGCACATGCCAGAATGAATAGATTTAACTAAATGAACAAACTTCCATAAATATTGCCCATCAAAATAGGCCACCTAGACTTATTAGTTTGAATCAAAATGGCAACATAACATTGTGCAAGTTTGGAAAACATCAATCTACCTGAACTGTTTGCTCATTTGTCTTGGAGTGGGTATCAAACCGTTGGAGGGTCAATCCATCTGTCCATTTTTTCTTGTGAAGATTCAGAAGCATCTTCTCCTCAAGTTCATTCTTCCTGTAATTTATCGCTATGGAGTAATAATGCCTATTCAAACCATGAATCAATGCCTGCGACGAGATCATTGTCGAACATTAGAAATCAAACGGTTCAAATAATGTAAATGAAAGTCAATGACTATGAAACTTGGCCATTACTTGGATAGAAGGTTTATTAAGATGCCCTAGGTTGGATGTTGTCTGTCGAGGCTCTTGACCAAGCATCATGGTTTGGGGATTAATCAGACGAAAGGCGTCAATTACCACCTTCCCTTTAACACTCTGAATAGGATCTACTACAACTGCCACAGCTCTCTGATTCAGAGCTTCAAAACTCTGCATAGTAAGACAGATGAGGGAAATTAAGAGCTTTAAGAGATGCAATTTTAGTAAAAAAACTCAACTCAAACAATCATGAAACATAAGTAAATGTATCGAATAGGTTTGTCAAATGACTCACACCCTTCCCCCAAACCAATGAGCAGTACCAACCAGCAGGTGTCATGCTAAAGTTCTTGGAAGTTTTCTGGTTGTATGGCCTACCCAATCTAGTGCCAATGTCAAACCACAACCTTCCCCAACCGGCCAACCACCTCCCTTTTACAACACCGCCCAACCATGCATAGGCGCATGAATTCTTATGTTTCAGTAATTCTTTGGGTTTCCTTCTGTCCTTATGATGGGGTGGGACCTTTTATCCGAATAATCTCTATAAAAGTATTTCTTTAGGATAATTACATCCATACCCTCCTGAGAATAGGAGAAAGCACAAGTAGAATCCCTAAATTTAGTAATCACACATCCCCTGCCATTTTGCTTAAAATAAAATTTGAAGATTCCCTTGAAATGACCTTGCTACAGTCATACAGTCATACATGTCTTAAGAAAGAGGGGGGTGGGGGTGGGGGTGGGGGTGGAGGCAAGGAAGGAAAGAAAGAAATCCCCCTCTCACCAACCCACAAATAGAAGCGCACCCCCCCACCCCGGATCCCCAGCCCAACAGCTGTTATGACCACGCATACCCCCACCGCCGCCCCACCCCAGCTCCCACTTCACTAAGAGATGGCTCTCAAGATGGCATTGCTTATGTTGTCTCCCACGGCCCCCACAAGACCCTCTCCCTCTGTTTGGGCAGAGGCCAAACATACCCAATTACAAATAACTGAAAACAGAATAAATTTAAATCGTAGAGTTTAGAAATTAAATGAAAACTAAACATCTCAATCGTACAATAAACCAAGGGCAAGAACACACTAATATAGATATATGCGCTTAAGGCAAATATATCATCAACAAGCAACATCAACCAATCAATGTATTTATTTTGAGCTAAAGATAAATAATGGGCGAGTGACAACCTGCTGTGTATTGATGTCAACACCAGAAAGCCAGCATCCAAAACCAGGATGTGAATGGTACCAACCAACCACCATCTCAGGTCTGCAACACAGAAGAAAACGTAATAACTTCATCAGCCACAAAAGGAGAACATGCATGATAATTTCAGTAATACATAAACTAAATTAGACTCCACTACAGGCAATGGAGAAAGCATTTAACAAAATTTAAGGAGTTGAAAATGTACCCGGAATAATTTAGATGGTTTCGAATTAGATGAACAGAAGAAACAAGTTTTGTTAAAGATTACTGTAGAAGTTTTTAGCTTTTTTAGTTTTAATTGTACTCCTACTGGTGTACCTAAAATAAAAATGTAAACATTGTGGTGGGGGGGTGGGGCGGCTAACAGGGGAAGCCACCCCCTCACTTCTCAAACTTTCAGGGCCTGTTTGTCTCCATTTTCAAAGAGCATTTCAGCTGTCTATAAAAAGCCAAACAAACAACATTTTTTGCTTTCAGAAATAAACTTTTCTTTTCTCAATTTTCACAAACAAATCACATCTTTAAAAAAATTCCCTTAACTCGAAAAAAAACGTAGATAGTAAAATTAAAATCTTTGAGCATCAATTTTATCAATGAGCACAAACAGTGTCAAACTCTGGTTGCTAAGGAAATTTTTCTCATTTCACAACCCGTCTAAATGGATCCTTAAAAATTGAAGTGGCAACAAATATACCCCTTTCATACTACATCTGTATGGGGTAAAGGGTGTTAAAAAGAATAAACACAAATTTTGTTCGTTAGGAATAAATAACAATGATCAAGAGAAGAAGGAAACTGCTGCACTGTGAACTAACTTGGATGATTTGCATTATGAGTGAGATAAGAGCTTCATGCTAAGGTATGAACGAAAGATTATTACTTGGAGGTTGTCTGTTGTGGCAGAGTAAATAAATTGATCTATTTGAACTTTCTCTTGCTGAAGCGAGGGAGAACCCCCACTATATAGAATAGATTATCTATTTATCCTTGGACACTGTGCCTTGTTTCTGGATGGCCATCACTTGCTTTAAATGGGCAAGCTTGCTAAAACACGAACTCATACTTCTGCAGGACAAATCTAACCCCTTCTCCTGTTACCCTATACATATAGGAAATCTTTAGAAGCGAACATCTTTCTTAGTAGATGGCCTCCGTACATGAATATTTTCATTTCCTATGCTCAACAACACTCTAGCTAAATGTTCGATTACCGTACACTGAACACTAACCAATCTTGATGAAACTACAAATCCTTTTCCCCTTCAAAATATTGGTTTCACAAATTATATGAGCTCTTGTTCTAAAGACTGAACAGAGTATTGCAAAAACAAGCCACATGTAGAACTAATTATGTAGATAGGTGGAAGAATTATAAGCAGAATTCTTTTCAATAGATAACTCTCCAATGATCCAATCTTTTTTCACAAACTGATCCTATCTTATAAGAGTTGGGGAGCCACAAACTAGATTTTAGTCCAGTTCAGATGAAACCGTAAAGCCAGAAAAGAATACGATCTAAAGTCTAAACCATGACAACTTTTCTCATCATACTATTTTCCTCAAATAAATCGCCATACCTAAAATAGCATTAAATCTAAATTATAGAGACCACTCAAATCTCCTTCATCGTGTCATAGACCACCACTAAAATTATTAGAATTGAGCAAAATACAGCAAGCCAGAAGTTATTTTGGATACCTTCCAGTTTGCTTGAGCATGTCAAGCATATTAGTCTGAAACACATGATCGACAGCCTCAACACTGACACCAGTTCCACTCTGTGGCATCGCGAAAACGTCCACAACACGAACAGTGTACTCGTCTACAAATTCCCCCAGCATCAGGCCCATCACTTCCATTGGCACACCCGCCCTACCTGTTGTATACAACACTCCAATTTATTACTATAATATTTATCACAGGTCACCACATAATGAAAGTACTTGTAGTACAAAGGTAGTAATCAATAAGTGGAAACCCTAGATGTACCGTGTTTAAGCATTTTGAGAAGGGCGAGCGATGAGATGTACACTTGCTCGGAGGAGTCCAGAGTTGGGGAATCCGGCGGAGGGTGACCTAGGGCACCGCCGGCGCCGGCGAACATCCGCTGTAGTCTTTCCATTCCGGACATGATTTTTTTATAATTTTCTATTTAAAGTCGGTTATTTAGAGCAGAGTTTGAAGTTGGTTTCTTTGGAAACAAGACAGGTAGGAGGCTCTGAGGGGTAAGCTGATGGTAACTTTTTGCAGTTATGTCCTTGTACTTTAAGCTAATTCCCAATCGAGGCAGTCTAATATCGGCCATTTGCCCTTTTTCAACTATATATGTCGGTTTCTAGTTTCAACCCCATTAACCTAGTGCTCTTTTGAATTAGGACTGGACAGGGGCGGGTATGAGACGGGTTCGGATTAGAAGAATTGGTGGGAGTAAAAAATTTCAATGTCATCCAAAATTAATTTGGATATTCGAATTATTGCGGGACAGAATTCGACGAGTCAATGAGTTCAGTTCTTTATTTTTTTAGTATTTCAACATACCAATTTGAATCTAATCCTATACTAATTCATTTTCCACAATTTAAAGAGCAATATGTACAGATGTATGTCTTTAACTTGTTAGTATATATCTTTCTTTTTTTCAATAAAAATATTACAAATCATTTTATGCCAATTAAAAATAATGTTGAAGATGTTTTTGCATTTTATTTAAAAAGTGTTTAATCATAATCAGCAGCTTATCGTTTAATACTAACATATACTATTAAAAAAAAAAAGTATTGAGATATTTTTGTGTATGTGAGATGGAGGGAAATTTGCTTTCTTGTACCATATAATATAGGGGATTGCAATTTTGGTATTGAGAGACATATTAAATTGCACATTTTTTTATTATCATAACTTAATACATGATTGCTCATTTCATACTATCGTTAATAATTTGGATAAAGTTGATCACGTTGTATGTGGCCATTAATTAACTAGTTATTTTTGGAGAGAAACCCTTTTAGTCCTTGTAATATTCCTATTTCTGTTTTTTGTGACGAGGGTTCCCCCTTGTGGACTGGTGTAATTTTTCGTGTTAGTTTGGAATGATAGTTTGTTTTATTATCAAAAAAAAAAAAGTCATGTTAACTCGGTATTTTATTGTCCCATGTATTCTCTAGGTTAATTTGTATTATTTTGTTCAAGCAAAGCTCCAACAAAAAATATGCAATTTCATATATATACCACCAGAAAAAACATGAATTTTCCCTCAAAATATGCCGAGTTAACGGTCACACGTGACATATGTTTCATCCAAATAATTTTTTGAGATAGGAATTATGCAATCGTGTGTTAAATTAAAGTAAAAATATGCAATTTCATACAACTTGATACCAAAGTTGTAAATCACCAGACAAAAAAAAAATCTCGTCTCTTGGCAAAAAACAATAATAGTCCTTCAACTTTGGCAAAGATGTGGAAATGGGATTTTTTTGTATAGACAAGCAATTTACATCATTTATGTTTTAAGTTGTTGTAATTATAGTCCTAATTTTAGCCAAAATTAAAATTAATGCCCATAAATTGCCACATAAGCAAATAAATTAAGGCACTATAACATTTTTGCGCTAATAATTAACAGGTAGAGAATGAAATGGAGGAAAATAAGGTGTTGTTATTCCTCCCATTTAAGCTATTTTGACAAGTTGAAGTGGTGTATTAACATCGAGTGACAGTCAGATGAGCAAAACCCCCCCAATAAGTTTGCTTCTTAGCAATTTATGGACATTAATTTTGATTTCGACGAATTCATGATTAAAATTATTGATAAGAAGACTAAAATTGGTGCAACTTAAAATATAAATTATTTTTTTACCCTCTTCTCTCTCTTCCTCACAATTTCTCATTTCTTGACCGTCATTTTCATTCTTTTTCAACTATTCTTCCTCTCTTTATTCTATATTGTTCCTACATGAAGTCTCTATAAACACTTATTACCAAAGGTGATTATGGAGAAATTAATGCATGTCTCCAAGTCCAGGACATGACACCTTGCAAATTGCAATACATATTCAATTACTCCATAATTATGAATTCAAATTAAAGATAGCGAGAATGTTCGGTTGTATGTAGATGGGTTTTAGCTTGGTCTCGCGGGTTTCGCGAGATCGAGTCAAAATATTTTCAAATGAGTTTTTGTCAAACCCATAAAATCATTAAAAGCATATTAAAAAACTCACACTCAAACTCTTCAAACTTATAAAACATTGATTTGGCACCTACCATCTACTTTTTTATCCAAATCTCACTAAAAAAAGACGTTGATTTAACACATACCACCTATTTTTTCCCTTAAAGCCCAATATCCAAATTCAATCCAAGTAGATTTTCAACTTATTCAAACAACAAAACCCAATAGCCAAAACTCATTCAAATGAGATCTCAAAGGTTTCATCGAAACCACCCAAATCATTTTTTTTAAATTGAGACCCGCGAAACCGAGTCAAAACCTATCCAAATAAACCCTTTGTGCCTTAACAAATTAATAATTACTGCAAGTCTCGTGATCACCCGCCTAACACGCATTACTTTTACTAAATGTGGATGATGAATTTCCATGTGAAATCACTCGTCAGCATGCAAGTCCCCAAATTTCATCCCGACTTTATTTTTTCTATGAGCTCACCAACAACGTTTAATATAACTCATTGACAAAATAGCTTTGCAGTTTGCTACCAACTTATACAGGATAGGAGTATGATTCTTCTTTGTCTCATTTATCTCCAATTCTCACACCGACTTACTTACCTTTCTCTTTCCCTTTTCTTTCAGCAACTAATTAGAAGCAAATTAATTAATGGAAGAAGAATCAAAGAAAGGTGCAGATAATCAGGAACTAAACCGACCCCTTTTAAACCAGATCAATAAGAAATCAAGCCAATCTCAAGGTGAAAATACTAGCAGCGCCTTTGGCGATGAGTTATGGAACGAATCGAAAAAGATATGGCACATAGTGGGACCAACGCTCATTTCTCGTCTCGCCAATGCGTCCATGAGTATCGTAACGCAATCTTTCGCTGGTCATATTGGCGACGTTGAACTTGCTTCCGTCTCTATAGCTAACAATGTAATCGTCGGCTTCAACTGGGGACTCCTGGTACGGTAAAATTATTTATTCATCCATTAGTAATAAACTAAATTTTATTTATATATCTTTCTTGCACTCGATCAAAATTTTCATCTTTCCTTTTCAATTGCACTTAAATTTGCAGAAATTAAGAAATTGGAGAATCTTTTTTTATCTTTCCTTTTTATCATCACTTTCAGTTCCCTCTTCTTTAAAACTGCACTTGTACTTTTGACCCAAAGTTGTTAAAATATTTTGTACTTTGATCCCATATTTTACAAGACTGAACTGTTAAGTTCAATTATTTAAGATATTTTGTATTTTGAGTCGCACTTATGTTTAGCATTTCTTATACCATAAGATTGTCTGAGTTTTGAACATTTGGTGTGACAACATGAGATAGGACAAGAACTGCAGAAGTTTTTAAAAAATTAGGATCAAAAGGGTAATTTTATAAAGTGTGCGACTGAAGGGGTCCAGTCATGTCGAACTCTGATTAAAATGCCATTTTTTCCAAAAGAAATCATATTAGAATAATTTAAGCTATTTTTTCATAATTAATTAAACTCTTCAAATAATTAGTTTTTCTACTTAATTCTCTTACAGTTGGGAATGGCAAGTGCACTAGAGACTCTATGTGGACAAGCATTTGGGGCTAAAAAGTACAACATGTTAGGAATATATATGCAAAGGTCCTGGATTGTTCTCTTCCTCTGTTGCATCCTTTTGCTCCCTCTCTACGGTTTCGCGACTCCGATTCTCAAACTGTTAGGACAACCTGATGACGTGGCAGAGCAATCTGGATTAATTGCACTTTGGTTCATCCCAATGCACTTCAGTTTTGCATTCCAATTCCCATTACAGAGATTCCTACAATGCCAACTTAAGACTCCAGTTCTTGTTTGGACATCACTATTGACTTTAGCGACTCATGTTTTTACTAGTTGGCTTTTAGTTAGTAAATTTCAGCTTGGAGTTGTTGGAGTTGCTATTGCTTTGGATATTTCTTGGTGGGTTTTGGTTTTCGGGTTGTTTGGTTATGCCGCGTTTGGAGGGTGTCCTGAAACTTGGACAGGGTTCTCTTCTCAAGCCTTTTCTGAGCTTTTGGAATTTCTTAAACTCTCTGTTTCCTCTGGTGTTATGCTCTGGTGATCTATATTAATTTCTCTCCTTCAATCACTAACTCTAATGAGTCTGTTCAACACATTCATATTTGTTTTCATTTTGAATGCTAATTTATATTTTATCAGTCTGGAGAACTGGTACTACAGAATATTGATTATAATGACCGGATTCTTCGAGACGAATGCTAAATTAGCTGTAGATGCCTTTTCAATCTGGTAGGATTATTTATTAACTTCATTTGTCTGAATTTGACGAACGTTTATATTATGCAAAATGCTGTCAATGTTTTAACAAAAACTATGTTATATATACCATGATTTTGCAGTATGACCATAAATGGATGGGAGATGATGTTTGCGATGTCCTTTTTCGCTGGAGTAGGGTGAGTGCATTGTTCTTTTTAATCAATTTACATTTGATTTTTCTTGATAAATGGTGAGATTAAATATGAATTTGTGTTCAAAATACTTGCAGTGTGAGGGTGGCAAATGAGCTAGGTGCAGGAAATGGGAAGGCTGCGAAATTTGCGACAAAAGTTTGTGTAGTACAATCGACGATAATAGGGCTCTTCTTTTTCGCGGTTGTATTAATATTCCACGACAAGTTAGCATTACTATTCTCGAGCAGCAATGAAGTTATTGATGCAGTTGACAAGCTTGCATTCCTCTTGGCTTGTAGCATTCTTCTCAATAGCGTTCAACCTGTTCTTTCAGGTATATATATATATATATATATATATTGCATATTTTAATTATTAACACACAAATATAAATATATATAATGTATGTGTTAATTTGATTGTGTTATTAAAGAAATTTATGATTGATAAATATGATTTTTATCTCAGGGGTAGCTGTTGGATCAGGATGGCAGTCATGGGTTGCTTGGATAAACATTTTCTGCTATTACCTTGTGGGCCTTCCAATTGGAGCTGTTATTGGCTGGGGCTTCCACTGGGGAACTCAGGTTACTCAATAGTATTTCATTTAATGAGTTAGACTCAACATATACAAGTGTCATAATATGTTTTCATGTATACCTTTTAGTTTATAGAGTTGAGCTCCAATAGAATTTCTAATGATTAATTATTTTATTAAGTTTAATTTGTTAAGCTATGTTATTTTTTTTTTTAATTTTAATGAATTAACAGGGTGTTTGGGGAGGGATGATTTTTGGAGGAACAGCGATACAAACCATCATATTACTGATCATAACAATAAGAACAAACTGGGAAGATGAGGTAATTATTTGAAAAGAAAAATAGTTTTCAGAATATTTGTGCATTTATTTTATATTTTCATTACATTATTAGAAAAATAACTAACTAATGAGATTCTTGTATACAGGTTGAGAAGGCAAACAAGCGTGTAAAAAAGTGGTCAATTTGCGGTCAAGCTTAGCACTTTGCAAATCTTCTGATTATAGTTCATAAACCTTTTTTTTTTGTAGGACCTTATATGTAGACCTTTTGCTACCCTTTAAATGATTTATAATGAAAGTTTTTTTTTTTTGATAATTTTGATAAATTATTTATAATGAAAGTTTATACTGTAGTTGTTAATGTATTCCAGGGTAATTTATATTTGTTGCTCGGAAGTTATGGTCAATTATGAAAACCCCCTGCATTTAGCCAAATTGCTTAAACTCCTCTCGGGGTTGACTTTGTTTTACAAAGTCTCCCTTACGATGTCAAAATAATTTAATTTTTTTTTTCCAAAAATACTCCTTGATCAACTAAGGAGTAATTCATATATTCTTAATATTACATGGTGTTTTACAAAATTATACTTTTAACGCAATCGTATTACAAGATAAAATAAGGGTTAGTAGGGCTTTATTTCCATTAGAATCTATATTACAATTATATATACTTTGTAGCCTCCATGAATTTAAAATCGAGTTCCGTTAAATATACTCTATATATTGTGGTTTGGTTGAAGAATAATTCTTACGTACTATTATGATTGAATATGAAGGGTTTATTTTGGTCAACAATTAAGTTGTTAGTAGCAAAGTAATTTATGCCTTATCCAATAATCAGGTTGACTTAAAATATTAGTGGTTAATGAGAAATTAAACTTTAAATAACTTTATTTATATTTAATTATGTTACGGTACGATTTTTTTTTGATATAAAGTTTTTAAAACTCATAATTTGGTACCAAATCAAAATATTCATTACGATTTCGACTATACTAAAATCTGCTACTCCTAAAAAAAATAAGATTTTAGTAATTTAATATAGTCAAGTACGGCCCGGTTCGATTTTAAGAACCATGCTTCAAATATTTCGAAATGAATTTATATTCTTATGTAAAATCTTTATTTGGATCATTTTAAATAAATCCATCTTATTCAAATAAAGATTAACCACGGCCCACAAAAAAACCTAGCTAACCGTATACGGGTCGGGCTAACCCATATTACTCGTCTGTTCCTAAACTAAATACTACAAAATTTCAATTGTGTTGCAAAATTGGGCAAAGTAGAGCAAAAATGGCATACTGCTCTATTCCCGCGACAACTCTAAACCCCTCTCCTTTTCTGCTACAGCTAAATAAAAATTCCACACCCCATTTCCTCAAAAAATTCCATTCTACACTCAAACTCTGCTCAAGATTGCATAAGATTTCAGGAAACGAGAGACTCCATAAATATCTTCTTGCCCTAAATTCCATTCAACAAGAAACAGAAAGTGAATACGAAACAGAGCAAGAAGAAGAAGAAGAAGAAGAAGCGTATAATACTTCTTCTAGTGAAGAATACGAAGAGAAATTGGCGCCAAATGGGCAGTCGCCGCCGCCTGTGCTGCATCGTAGGCGGCGGTACAGGAAGAAGTGCCCGGGTGAGGATAAGGGTATTACAGAGGAGATGAGATTCGTGGCGATGAAACTTAGAAACAGTGGGAAAGGGAGAAACAAAAAGAATTTTGAGGAAAATGAAGATGATTTGGAGGTGAAGGAAGAGGAAGAGGAAGAGGAGGAGGATAAAAATGGTGACACGTGGCAGCCTAGTGTGGAGGGCTTTTTAAAATATATGGTGGATAGTGAGCTTGTTTTCAGTACAGTTGAGCGCATTGTTGATGAATCTAGTGATGTTTCCTGTAAGCATTTGTTCAACTTCTGTTTGTTTAATTGTTTTTTCATTTGGATATTTATAGTTTATGTAAATGCTGCTGTTTTCTTATTTTTATTTTTTTGGATTTATTATTAGCTCTTACTCTTAGATAAATTTATACCAATGTCTGCAAATTGTTCTTTCAAGGAAATTTTTTAGGTGTGCATTTTACGACTTAGCCGTGTTGATTCGTTTAAAGGTTTGGATTATCATAGTTACCTTGACTTAATTGGTCCTAGTTGCTCTTTGATTACCCACCCAAAAGATGTTTTGATGTGTCTTTGTCACGAGTATTCAGCTTTGGATTATTTCACATTTGAAATTGGATAAGAAGCTCAACTATTTTAATGACTGTTCTTCTCATAATTAATTCTGAATGACTTCCCATCAATTATTAATGCAGATGTTTATTTTAGGAAGACTGGATTAGAAAGGTCTGAATGTTTTTTGAGGGATTTGGAGTGGTTCAGAGAGCAGGGTAATGTGATTCCAGAACCTAGCAGTCCCGGAGTCACATATGCACAATATTTGAAAGAACTTGCGGAGAAGAGTCCACCTTTGTTTCTTTGCCACTTTTATAACATATATTTCTCACATATAGCTGGTGGACAAGTGATAGCCAAACAGGTATACTTAGCTTGTCTATTACAATAGTCTTAGAATGAAGGAATTACGAGGGAGGAACGCTTATATTCTTACCAAATCCCATAAATCTACTTGCTTTTACCTGCAGGTCTCGAAGAAGCTGTTAGAAGGAAGGGAGCTGGAGTTCTACAGGTGGGAGGGAGATGCAGAAGATTTGTTGAGAGGTGTTCGGCAAAATCTTAATGCACTTGGAGAGGTGCAAAATATTTTTAAGATTTTTATTTCTCATATTAATGCATTTATTGTATTTTGCCTAACAGTTCTTTCGTGTATGTTATTATATTGCAGCATTGGTCTAGATATGAGAAAAACAAATGCTTAAGAGAAGCAACAAAAACATTCCGTTTTCTGGGGCAGATAGTGCGGTTAATCATTCTGTAAACCAATACCATTTATCCCACATCGATCTTGCCCCTTTCAGATGGTGAGTGACGACAAAACTTATATATAGGATCACATCGCATCATGTTTTCTACTGTTTCCTTTTGGTTTCTAGAACGTACTCATATTGGAATAAATCTATAGTGCTTACGTAATTTATGTCACATTTACCCATCAAGTTAAGGTTCTCTTTTACCCTGCAAGTATAAGAAGAAAGAAAAATCACCAATGAAAATTAGCTTAAATTTCATCTGTTCCAAATATGAAGGAATGTGTTCATGTAGGTATTGCAGAAGGAATTATGGAACATAATTAGAGAATTCTTATGTATGTATGGTGTGTTTGGTACTATATGAAGCTCAAAAATAGAACTGGGTGTAACTTCTGTTATTATTTCCGACCACTTTCTTAATATGGCTGCTTGGAAACAACTGAGGTAAACATATGAACCACTTGAGGTAACCTTAATGATCTGAGACCTGCTCTTTTGTTTAAGTAGTTTCCAGACCTGTAAATATACGGATTATAAGCAGTTGCATCAAACATTGGGAACTTCTGTTCCTCTTATACAATATTGTCTAGATATAAATTATCGACTCTTGCGCTACATTTAAATATTATTAGTCTAGGTGTAAATTTAATAGCAAAAAGACATCTTGTAGAATGAAGGTATGCTTGAACTTCACGTTTTTCTCCTGAAACCATTTGATTAAGGATATCAGCTGGTTAATTTACTTGAGCCTCAAGTCAAATTTACAAGGGAATTAATTAATAATGTTTTCTTATTTTGTAATCTTTTAACCAGGTGGAGATTGCTGAACTGGGGAACTTGGGAAGTCGCGAGTCTCCACATGTCAATCGAGCAAATTGTCTGCCTCAGCAGTAATACGATGAGAGACTAAGTTTCCTCCTGCAATGGTTTTGAATAGAATTTTCTGTCATGGATAACAATACCAAGCAGAAGTAAGCTATACTCGCTACTGACTCGAAGGAGCCAGGAGAGGTACTAAAATCAACATTGAGCATTAATTTGTTCTTTCTATTTCCTTGAACCATTCCATATTATTATTAATGCATTAATTCCTCAAGAACTCAGCTCCCTTTATTTGTTTTCTAGTTCGAGAATTCTGATTAAAGCGTTGTAAAATGCATTTTGTACGTTGGTATAGTAAATGAATGAAGGGATTATAACAATTCTTGAGATCAAATTTTATCCACAATCAAAAGGGACATGAACGAGTTAATTCGATAAAAATCCAGACAGATATATTTGGAAGGAACTGTATGTTATGGAATGTGAATGTATTGATTCTGTAAGTAATGGGGGAGTTGAGGGCTATGGGAAAAGCATATTTAGTCCTTTACAAAAGGAAAAATGAAAAGAAAAAAAAAACTTTAAGCCTAATGCATGCTATTAGAATTCACCACATGGATTGGACTAAGTCCACATACATGGCTTGGGCCTAACTCAACCTCAAAAGCTAGCTTACAAGGTGAGGATTGCCTAAGACCTTATAAAATAGACTTAACTATTGTTTTCAACCAATGTGGGACATTTAGTCTCGATACTCCCCCTTCACGTGTGGGCGGGTTGAATGTGTGGGAGAAACAAGCCCAACACGTGACATATGAAAGCCCAATCTTGTGAATTTGCGACATGTGGATACCCAACACAAGAATAATGACACTCCGGGCCTTTGTTAACCGGAGGAATAATGACAACCCAAGCCTTTGTTATCTGTGTGAAGTGTGTTGGTAGATATTAAAGCCCATCATGCGTACAAGGAGGAGCCCATCACGAAAGGAGGTGCCCATTTTAACCTGGGCTCTGATACCATATTAGAATTCACCACATGGATTGGGTTAAGTTCACATACATGGCTTGGGCCTAACTCAACCTCAAAAGCTAGCTTCTAAGGTGAGGATTGCCTAAGACCTTATAAAGTAGACTTAACTATTATTTTCAACCAATGTGGGACATTTAGTCTCAATACATGCTAAGTGACTATAACATGACCATTATTTGATTCCATCAATCCATACCAATAAAAGCAACCAAAAAGTTGAAAAGGAAGTGCGAACTGTCCCACAGTATTGAAAATAAATTTGGACAGAAAAAAGAAAAAAAAAAGAGTTAATATCAAATTACTCCACTGTTTTGTTTTTGTTTCTAGAAGGTAAATTAAATGGTAATATACCCTCTTCTATTTTTTTAAAAATGGATTAGTACCTCCTCGATCCTTGTCGATTCAAAAATGATATCTGAATGAAATTACCTTCACTTATATATTGCCACAGAAATATCATGGTGATAAAGTGTCTATCAAAAATACACAGGGGGCAAAGTGCCCTTTAGGAATATCACAAGAGGGATAAAGTGTTTATTACACAATATTAAAAATGGGTAAACTTCTTAGGCATATCACACACAAGGAGTAAAGTGAAAAAAATTTGTTATCAAGAAAGGTTTACATTGATAATTTTTTGCATTAAAGTGAAGTTACACGAGCTAATTTTGAACGTGCACATATCGTTGAGAAAGGAGGCAAAACACTCATTATTTAAGGGGGTAATATATATTTTGAAAAAACTGAAAGTTAAATTGTCCATTATCTTTTATCCTACAAGATCCGAAGATATATAGTTTAGCTAATACAATGATTTTACTTTTCATGATAGTTCTTGTTACTATGTTGTTGATTTATATAAAAAATTACATTTTTCGTGTAACTAGTTAATTAAAATTACAAATTACAAATCAAATCTTATTTCTTTGGCTTTCTAAAACGTGCGAAGTAGAGTAGTATAGTATAGATTTCCAATTTTTACAAAACATTTGCAAGAATTTTTGAAGGCTTTTCACAATTTTGACATATATAACAGACCAGTTTTGCCTATTTCTCCGGCCATTATTATAATAGAAGCGGCGAAAAAGCCAAACTTCTCCATTTAGGAAAGTAAATGCCATACATCATAACATGTACAGTTGAATTAATGAACTCGAAAGTTATCACAAAATAGTAAAATAATGAACTAATAAACAACAAGAACAATAATAAAGCTGTAAACGTTTTCCTAAACTTAAAAGGGATATATGTTGCAAAAAAGACATATTTTACCCATTTTTCAGAAAAAAAGAAAACTATGAGACAACGAACTTTTTCAGAAATGTCCGCCTTCAACAAGGTTTGTATGATCAAAGAGTAACAATGTGCTTTTTGTGTGTGTTTATTTCAACTTTGATGAAATCATAATATATATAACCAGTGATGCAATTAGTACAACATTTGTTTATAGAAGTGTTTTCTTACAACTCTGACCTGGTGCTTTTTTTTTTTTTTTTCAATCTTAAGGAGCTAATTCTGACCATTTCTTTCTCCTTGTTTTTCTAATCTGTGCAAACTTATATATAAATAGTAAATAAAATTAAAAAAAAAAAAAAACCAAACTTTGATGGTTTCTTCTTACCTCATTTGTTTTTTACTGTAGTACTCATGGAGATTTTGAGATGGAAGCCACAGGTACTTGGCTTAATTATTTCTATTACCAACATATTTTCAGACAAAATTCAGTATTTTTATAGAAGTGGGTGTTTTTTTTTTTTTCTGTGTACAGGATGTGTTGATCATGACAAAAGCAGCACCTAAAAGATCACCATTGATATTGAGAACAGTGGTCTTAATTTTTTCAGTGATCTGTGGAATATACATCTTTTCAATTTGTATAAAGCAAACAAATAGATTCAGAGACAGTATTAACCCTTTAAAAATCCAAGTGGTTGATCAAAGAAATCATCGACCTTGTAGAAATACTCGAATACAAGAATGGGATATCCCTTATGTACATTTCCCTGAACCTCAAACTTTTAGCAGGTAATAATTAATAAAATCCTCACCATCTACTACTTCTTTCGCGATTTTTGAATCAATTTTATAAATTAATGATTGCTTTGATTGTTCTGTTTTCAGGCAGGAATGTGCATGTAATCCAGTACGATTTTTTGTAATAGCATCGATGCAAAGATCTGGGAGTGGATGGTTTGAGACATTATTGAACAGTCATATTAATTTGAGCTCAAATGGTGAAATTTTCGGTGCACAAGACAGAAGAAGTAATGCTTCAGTGATTTTAAAAACGTTGGATAAAGTTTATAATCTTGATTGGTTTACCAGTGCTTCAAAGAACGAGTGCTCGGCTGCTGTTGGTTTCAAATGGATGCTAAATCAGGTAAATATAATGCATAAGATCTGATTTCAGTTTATGTAAATTATAAAATTTGATCATTTTGTTTGAAGGGATTGTTGAAGTACAATGAAGATATTGTAGACTACTTCAACAGAAGAGGAGTGTCTGTAATATTTCTCTTCAGAAGAAACCTTCTTCGCAGGATGATTTCATTGCTTGCTAATATATACGACAAAGATGCCAAATTGTTGAATGGAACCCATAAATCACACGTTCATTCACCACAAGAGGTTCGTGCATATTAATCTTGCTCGACTTTAATTTGATTTTCAAACGAAATTCTTAGCTCTCTCTTGTAATTAATAAATTAGTACAGGCTCAAGTTCTTGCAAGATATAAGCCGACTCTTAACATAACGGTGCTAGTATCGGATTTGAGGGCAGCAGAAGGGACAGTAGCGAAAGCTCTGGAATGCTTCAAAAGCACTCGACACATTGTTCTGCATTATGAAGATATAGTTGCCAATCAAACAGTAAGTAAGATTAATTATTATTATTGCTAAGCTCTTGGTATATAGATTTCTGTAAGAATTGGTTTGTGTTCATTAATTTGTTTGTTACAGAAACTTGTAGATGTACAAGAATTTCTCAAGTTGCCTCTACGAAATCTTACAAGCCTTCAGGTTAGGATACACAGTGGCCCATTGTCGAAACAAATCGACAACTGGGACAATGTTCAGAAAACACTCAAGGGAACTTCTTATGAAAAATACATAACAACAGACTAATTGTATAATTACTCGAGTTCTATACAACGATCAAAACAATTTGATCTGAAGAAATTTCGAGTTTTGATTTTGGGCATATTTCGTTTATTTTGTTCTTTCTGCGTTCAACTAAGAAACAAATTGAATATAACTAAATATTTCTCCTACCACTAGCTTAAAGAATAAGTTTCTTCCAATTGGATGTAAACAAGCGAGGATATGTATGCAGCAACAATTCATATTTAACTCAAAATTCCGTCACAAACATGATTTAACGCGTACATCACATAGTCAAATCAGACCCTGCAACCAAATCTTCACCCTATGAGGGAAACGTTGGCGGTCGAGATTGCAATGTTAGATCATCAAGCCATGTTCCTTTGTACTGATCGACCATCAAGTATGTTCTCTCATCTTTGTTCTGGTCGACCACAAACTATGTTCCGTCTTTCTTGTCCTGGTCGAACTCAGATTCTTCTATAACGTACCAAGTCAACTTGTCTTCTTCAAGGTCGATCGAGCGAAGAGGGGACGTCCATGCCAAATCAGTGATGGAATGGACCAAGATAGGGATCGGCCAGAAATTTTCATGTCACTGATATGAACGACGTGGGGAACATTTTACTCAATGTTATCTTAATTAATTTCCACGTCATAAAACATAATACTATTATATACCCCATCATTTGATAAATGTTATTACACATGTTGAATTCGGAAGCCAACTATATATGGCCACTCGACGTTTTCCAAACAAGACAACAAATGTTAGACATATATATATATATAATGCATGATACTAAAGTTAGGAATTGACAAATTGTCACCTCATATAACATAATTAATGGAGCTTATAAGTAGATTGAATATATATATAGCGTGAGCTTGTAGATGCGGACAGTGAACTATTTTGGCACCTAGCAACAAATTATTATGCTACATTCAGAGAATCCTACTCATGTAAACGTCGTACCTTTTTAGTTGTACATTGTAGTAACATAGGAACGAAGAATATTTGTGGTCAGTACTAATAACAACACTACTCAATTAAATATCTATATTACATCCTAAAATATTAAGGGGATAATTATTGCTTGCCATATATATCCAAATCGATCGTAATCCACAAAAAGATTATTGTCATATCCTGATCATTACGTACAAATTATTAATTAAGGGCATTTTGGAAATATTGGCCCCTCTCTTTTCTTAGATCTATAAATAGTAATACTGATAAGAAGAAAAAACCAGGCTCTAACAATTATCAATAAAATAATTTTTCAATATCGATCTTCATTTTCACATTGACATTTCATAGAAAAAATTATGGTTGAAACCAGGGTCACTGCCGGGAGTTGTGCTTTACTTCTTTTAGTATTAGTACTTATTATTTTGGTTAATGGAAATTTTTGGAGTGAGGGAAGGCTATTAGTATTAGTTAACATAAAAAAGAATCCTGAAGTGAAGACTGCAAGCAGAATGGTCGTAGTGGCAGATTTTCGGCCCACGACGCCAGGACATAGCCCTGGTATTGGTCATGCTAATTAATTAATGGACCATCAACCACATAAATGTATGTATACACTATACTCTGAAGCAAGATTAATTAACTATATACTATATTTTTTGTATGATTAATATGTATATAGAAGTATAATTTCAATATATATAATTATATATGTATAAATCTTCTCTTTTTGGGGATGGGTATCTCTGATGTATGATTGGTTTTAATTTGTTTGTTTCTAGTGTCTAGAATAAATATATACTATATAAAATACTAATATATTGTCGTTCATTTACTAGGATGATAATTATATGATTCAATTGTACTTATTTCCTATGTTTTATAATTTATTATCATGTCACTTAGTTGAAAGTGGATAAATGTGAAATCTACTTTTCTTCTTATTTTTTTTCTTTATGTAATCTAATGTGATAATTTCACCCATACTTACGAATTTAATCCGGTCCGAATTGGATCTTATATGAATGAGTCCAAATGGCTGAAATCCATATTTCCCAATTTGCTCGCTTTTGCCCATTCAATCCCCTTTCAGGCCGGGCCTAGGGGGGCTATAGCCCCTTCCCCTTCTCCATGGGTATTATATATAGAATTTAGTGATTTTACCATTTTATTGGAAATTGGGAATAGGGGTTGGGCTGAGATGAAGAATTGGGTTATTATTCATCTTGGCTGGAGTTATCCAGGGTCAACCCGATCTTTAATTATGGAAATCAAACAGATTTTTACATCCAATTAAATTATCTATTGGGGTTTATTGACAGAACCAAATACGTCCGTATATTGCAATTTATATCGAGTCTTTGTTTACTTTGGGCCAGTTTTAGGCAGTACTTTCAAACTGCCCTTAAGGCAATATGTAGATATATATTCCAAATTTTCACTTTATATTTTTGAAGTAATAACAATAATTTGGTATAGCGATTGCATAAAATAATTTTTCAATAATATAAAACACATTTAACATTTTTTGTACATTAAATTCTAAAAAGAGAATGCAAATTCAATGAAGTAGAACAAGAAAAAACCCTGTCGTTTACCTAACTCTTGACTTAGCAAAATAAACCCACAGTTGTACATATGAATAACAAATGTCGGTCAATTAACACGGGGTGTTCATTATATGTTGTCTACCATTCCAGCTAATCTTGTTTCCAGGGATAAATGCAAAAACAGTCCATTTGTTATATGAAGTCTACACAAAATTACCCTGTAAAATATTTATTACGTAGATGAGAGACACAAAATCCCCTGCTAAAATGTTACACCCTCCGTTCTTTTTTATTTGTCACTTTGGTAAAGAAAAATTGTTCACTTTTTTATGTCGTTTTAGAATTTCAATGTTGAATTAATTTTTTTCTGCCAATTTTACCCTTCTTGTTAATGCTTATAAGCAATGCTATGATTATTTTATTAAAAGGGTGTTTTGGGATTTTTGCTTAAAAAAGTGACTATTTATTACATGTTTTAATCCGTGTACAATCCTTCAAAATGATAAATAAAAAAAAACGGAGGAAGTATTGCATAGAACTTCTATGTACTATTTCATATTCGACAATCCACCAACCCCAACAAATTTTGACGCCTTATTTTGTGTGTATAGGAAAATGTGTATATGTATTGAATATTTAATAGTACGAAAGAATTCTAGGCAATAAATAATTCAAAATTTAATTTCATTTACAACACATGGAATAGTCTCGAATTATCCCTCTTGTTTTCATATTCTAATTTTGCCGTCAATCCTCTTCAATTTAAATGTAAAACTGAAAATGGCATGAAGATCTCTTTAATTGAATTTTAAACGTGCACTCATTTCTTGACTTTATTGGTTTTATTAAACGATAAAATATTAACGAATTATACTTCCATCCATCATGTACCAAATTCATATCAAATTCAAATCCAATTATCATATCAAATAATAGCCCTCGTGTGATTGTGTGAATCTCTAGAATAATCAATACAAAGCGCTTGGGCCTGTTTGTTTGGCGTTTGGAAAAGTAGTTTGGGAGAGTAGTGGAGGTTTGTGAAATAATCTCGATTTGCGTTATGTTATTTGTTTTTATGTTTTGAGAGAGTGGTTTGAGAAATAAAGTAGGTGTAGATTTTTTTGGAAGAGTTGGGTTGTAGGTGTAAGATGTGTAAGACTTTATGTCAAATCATGTTTGTTATGTGAGATAAATTGTGTAAGAGATATGTTACTTTATGTCAAATCAAAGTAGAGTTTGTATATGTTTTGTTTAGATATAAGAAAATTATTGTTTGTTTGCCTTTTGAAAGAGTAGTTTGAGAAAATTAATGGATGAAAAATTTATTTCGAAAAATAGAAAACATGTTTGTTTGGTATTTCCCAAACACGAAAAAATTCTGGGAAACGCCAAACAAACAGACCCCTTGAGTTTTGGAAGTTTACATATTTGGATTATATAGCCTTGGCATAAACCGTAACTTTTAGCACAATAATTTATTCTCAATTCTAAATATACGCGTGACACTGGCACCCAAGGAAAACAAATGCTTTTTTTAATTCAATTTTTGGTGTTATATTTATACCATGTTAATACACACATTAGCAAATGTATAGTTTCATCAAGGTAGCTGTGAATATCTAAATGTAACACAAGTTACAAATGTATCATTGAAATTTTTATGATATAACTTTTACAATGCCAAGCAAAATTGAATAGACTTAATTTAACAATACAATATATTTATTTTTGATAATTATTTAAAAATGTAAATGTAAATTATAAGAATAACACTAAAATTAGAATCTAATTAGAATAATAGTAGGCGTACTAAAATGGACTAGTCAATATTGTTAATTATCCATATGTATTATATGTATCTCAAAAAAATTAAATCATCTTCAAATTCAATATTATTAAAATAAAAAATTGATGTGACTGATATTTTGTCTTAAACGTGGACACTATGAAATTGTGACAAAATGATGATATTTTTATAGAAAAACAAAGTAATAAAAGGCGGCTTTGTCAGATCAATTAAGCGTCAACTATATCTGCCGTCCCCTGTCAGTATATAATTGAATTCTGATCTGTTCTTTCTGCTCCTTAATTTTCGCTCTTCAATTTACAAAAAGTCTGTTCCTTCCGGAGAAAAAATGGAGGTGATGATACCAACAACCCACAATTTAGATTTCGATTTCAGCAGCAGCAGCGCAATGTCTTCTCCACACGTCAGCCCGCCTTCCACCCCAAAACAACGCTTAGGAAATTACTATTTTAGTGCTCCATCCTCCCCTTCTCGTCTCTCTCAATTAATCTATCACGATTTCTATACGGATAGTGGCGGTGGCTCCACCTCCGCAGTGCCGTTTGAATTGGAAGAAAAGCCCATATCTCAAGCCAGCAAGAATAATAATGAAGACATGGATCATGATTTTGCTTTTAATGTAAGCGAAGACTTCGGAACAGGTGCTTTGTCTGCTGAAGAACTCTTCGACGGTGGTGTTATTAAGCCCCTGAAGCCGCCCCCACGGCCTGAAAATTCTCCCGAGAAAAAACCGGCTTCAATTTCCAGAAAGATAGTCCAGAACGCCTTCTCGCACTATAGTAAAACCGGGAAAGATCAGCGACGAGGAAAGAAAACTGTTGTCACTTTTAGTAATGAATTTATAACAGAAGAAGAAGTTGTTGTTGTAGGTTCACGAAACAGGGTTGAAAGAGGAAGAGAAAGAGGTGTAAATTTGCCCAAATCATCAAACCAAAGAGCGGCGCGCTCGCTTTCTCCTCTTAGAGAGTATAATACTACATTGAAAGATGAAGAAGAAAATAATAGTGCCAAGAATTCTTCAACAGCAACTACTCATAAGAAATGGAGCCTCAAGGATTTCTTCTTGTTCCGTAGCGCATCGGAAGGTCGTGCAGCCGACAAAGACCCGTTGAAGAAGTACACGGCGGCAGTCAGAGCAATGGACAGTTCCGGGTCAGGGTCGGGTTCAAGGAGGAGAACAGGGCCACTTTCTGCTCATGAAATGCATTACAAGGCGAACCGTGCAGTTTCAGAGGATTTGAAGAAGAAAACGTTCTTACCGTACAAACAGGGGATTCTTGGAGGCTGGCGTTCATTCCTGCCATCCACGCGCTAGCCGAGCCGATGATGCCTTTGTTCTTTTCTCGTATATAAAATTACTAAAATATTTGTCCAAATTTCAAGTTAATTACCAATTTTTTTTCTCTATTTTCCTGTTTAGTGCTATAACTATTGTTTAGATCCCATTTTTTTATGAATGTGCAGAATTGCTCATTTCAGGATTACGAGTTATTAAGTGGTGGTTGAACTAGATAGAATTTAAAATGATTGTATATGAAATAAAGTTTGAAATTTGGAATAACGTTATAGGAAAATTTGTTTATGTCTGGAATAGAATTACGTACCCTACATCATATCTACTGATAATCACGTAAAGCCTACATTTGGAATTTGTCAATTACATAGATATTTGTTTTATAATTATTGAGATTTTATGGGGTGTTTTTGTATTTTTCCCGGGAGGATGAAAACAAATCTTATCTTTTACAAAGAAGTTAAATGAAAACTAGCAAAATTTCTAAGATTAGTCTGTTAAAGATATATTAATGTACTATACATCATCACCATCGGTACTAACTACTAAGGAACGCCCATACAATATAAGGCGTTCACAACAATCAAATTAAAACAAATGGAAATATTATTGTGAAGAAACAGGACATATAATCATAACATATTTTGTTTTCTAAATTTAAGTCGTCGTTTTTATATAGTAACTTCTCGCACAACATAAGAGACTCGTGATGTATATAATTAAAAAAAATTATATATCCAATAAATAAAAAAATTCTACTTTTACCTTCTTTTTGGCGTAAAAGGGGGAAAATTCGTGACTCATCATGATGATTAACAAGAATAAATGAGAGGACAATTTTTTTTACTCTCATGCAAATGTGTTTATCATCTAACAACATTGTGCCTATAAATAGAATATTAGGCACAAATCCAAAGTAGTTCATGACCATTTTTACACACTACAAAAAAAGTAAATTTTAGTGATAAAATTTTATGTGACAATGTTAAAGTTGTCACTTTTTATATATATTAAGTGACAAGAACTCAAATATTGTCACTAAAATGGTTTTCATAAACATACTAGTGACAAGAATTGTAAAATAGTTGTCACTATTGACATTTAGCGATACCCCAAAAGTGACAACCAAAAAGTTGTCACTAAACCATAGTGACAATATTTATTGTCACTAGGTTGTCACTAAAAGGGTGTCGCTAATTGTCAATAGTGACAACTTAAGTCACCATATATTTGTCATTAATAGCTATTAGTGACAACTTAAAAACATATTTTGTCACTATTGCACTTGTCACCATTATTATTATGACAAAATTAATATTTTTATCACTAAATACATACAAAGAGTGACAACTTCCACATTATCACTTAATTTTTTGTCACTTAAGCTCAATTTTCTTGTAGTGACAGATCATGTAATGTAAATTTTACCCTCATGCACATATATGAATTATGACATTGATTTCTTAATTAAATTAAATTGTTGAATAAATAATTTTATCAAATAAATCCCCTCTTAAGTTTGAACTCAAACAATTAATCCGGGAACCCAATAATTAACTAAATGGTCCAAGACTCCCAACAACTAAAAAAGACGTTGTGCTTTATTAGCTAAGTTATAATTGTAAGTTTAAAAAAAATGCTCAAGCCTAAAATTAAAGAAAATTGAATAAATAAAGTCCCCAAATATCGTCCCATTTGTCAAAAAATTATAATTGCAGACTCAAAATATAATAAATTGACCAATCAAATATATCAAGTAAAATCAATGATTCGGCTCAAAATCAACGGCACTTTATCTTTTTGGGCTGCGAATTTAGTAATAAGTTGGGCCTCAAATATAAAGGGCATATTGGCATAACCAGAAAGTAAGTGAGCCCATGATACTTTTACTCAAAATATTTAATTTGGTGTACAGTGAAAATTATGAAATGGCCAAACCTTTTGGTCATCAAATAAACATAATGACAAATGATAATTGACCAGCTTTTTAAGATGGGCTTGAGCCCTTAATTGTTGGTAGGCCCAAATACAAGTTGGTATGGCTCTCATTGGTTAATCATGGAATATGTTGGACTTCTGTCTATTAATTTAACTCGAAAAGGTTAATTATAAAACTCTTATGGACTAATCATATCGCGAAAAACATAAAAAAATTCTTCTTTAAGCAACCCGACTTGAAACCAAAAGGTTCGCCCTGAGTCTTACCTTGACATGTTTTTGAGTGTTCAAATCAATTAATATTACTCAAAAACGTCAAATTCTTTTTTCTTATAAAGATAAAATCAACAATTTGAGTGTGCTTTCATTTTTTGATTTCTATATTTTATTATAAAAAATATCAAGGAGAGTTTTGCAAGTCAACAAATCACGTGCTTTTGTAGTAGCTTTATGTTGCATAGCTGCATGTCGTGCACGCAAGAAAGCTAGTTCAATCATTTTTATTTATTTCAAAATCAATCTTTCAATGTGATTGATAATTCATTTTTAAACTTAATTGGGCGATTATTATTAATTTTTTAGGTTAATAGAGATGTTTTATATTTTTTGTGGTGATATAATTATTATTTTTCATGTAAAATATGCAGGAGAGTTTTTTCGCTAATAAAAAATAACACAAAGAATACTGAAGATCGAGGTTCGTCTAATTAGGTAAAACAAAGGGAATATTTTTGCATTTCACTCAAAGTACATAATTATTCAAACTCCTATCTTCTCAATTTGCTTTTGCAGGTAAGAGCCATTAAAACATGCATCCAGAGTTAGGCCCCTGCACGTGGAATACAAAAGCGTTGGTATCCTTTAATTTTGGCTGTTCACATTGTAGAAGACATTACTGGTCAATGCATTATTGAAGTCACCAATTAAGGATTTGTTCAAAACTACAGTTTTTTTAAACATTATTAGTGGTCACCCATTTAATTATTAGAATATATTTTTATAGAAACGGCCAAAACATGAAAGGGGCCTGAAATGGACTACATTGTAACAACTTCACAAAAGCCATAATTAATTGCGTGCAATTTCACTAAATTAAACGTCCTCTCTTATCCATCTTTCTTTCAATTGATAATTTTAAAGTTTTCGTGTTTCCTTGGTATTAATTCAATTGTATATCGGCAACATTGTGTAATAATGAATTCCAATCTCATTTCATATCATATAAATAGAAAGAATGATCCTATAACATTTTGGTGTCACATTAATTGTCAATAGTCACAACTTAAATTACTATATGTTTATGTTATATGTTATTGTGACAAACATAAATTTTGAGGGAACCAATTGTCTACATGATGTGGGTTAATAAAACTGCATTCAAATATGTTTCAATGTGAAGAAAGTTCAGTTTAAGCCCTGTCCAAAGCAATATATTGCTTTAATTAAGGTTTCATAAAATTTAAACAGTTATCTAAGTAATATTCCCAATTAATTAAATTAATGAATATATAATTTTTTTTAATCAATATTAAATTATCAAATAAAATAATTTATCCAAAAAAATTGAAACGACGTAATATTTTTTTCTTTCTTCGTATCTATAATGAAATTAATTAAGTTTAGGGGTTAATATGCAATTATGAACTTTTTCATCCCGTCAAAGTTTATCCCAAATGAAAAAATCCCCACGTGGCCCGTATGTGAGTTTAATTTTCGCAATTAAGCCAAAATGTTAACAAAATTGCTTTAAATTTGTAAATCATGAGTAAAATTGTCAGCCCAAGAACAAGTGGGATAACAAGGCACTCTAGTCAAGGGATTAGTTTTGCCTTTCTCCCCATTTCTCTAGTTAAAAAATTCAAGAGAAAGTTACAAGATAAAAAGCCCATCCTCCTTCATATGAATATATCATGTGGTCGATTTGTATCCATTTAAATTATATCGTTCTATGATTAAATTCTAGTAGGATTGTGAGAGTTTGTGATGGAAAAGAAAAATCACTTGTTTGGCAAAGTAAAGTAGCAATTGACAAGAGGTGGAAAATGGAAAGAGTGTTTGGCCTATGGGATTATTATTTTGAAATTATAAAAAGGAAATGCACATGCTAATAGCAGCATCAAAAGAGTGCTTTTTTCTCTTTTTCTGCTTCAAGTGAACTAGTTGTTTTTTCTTCCATTCCCCACATTCTTTGTGGTGCCAATTATATATCCTTATCTTATCAATATTTCAACTTCTCCCCCATTCTTTCCATCACTAAACTTTGTCAACATCAAACTTCAGCCCTCTTTTTCATCATACATGTTACTTAAAAGAAAGTCTTGAGCCCTCCTTTTCTCGAGAAATTATTTAGTACAACCGCTGCACCCCGACCAATGTAATTATTACATGTGGAATTAGATCTCGCTTCATTCATGTTCTGGTCCATGTTATAAATATATCATTTTTAATTTTCTATATATATTGTTAAGAAACAGTAAAACAATACGGACTCTTTTGGTTTGCTTTTCGGCAAATATTATGTCTTCTATAACTTGGTGCACGTAATTTCGTCTTCTTCATTTTACAAAGTGGCATGCTATTAATATAGTGTAAACTAGGTTGGGGAAACTTCGATGAAGTCATTCTGATGCTTGAATAAATAATTTGTACCTTAAAAACAAATTGTGATTGTAAAACTTATTAAGAATATTGTAGTAGGTTTGAAATTGTATCTTATAAGTGTGCACTATATATTGTGGATTGATGGGTCTTGAACATTTCAAAGGTTGTTAGAGTTGTCTTTCATGAATAGGACTCAGGATTGTTTTTAATCCGGAAGGGATGACAGATGTTAGCTTCCTTCTTACATGTTCAAGTTGTAATTTAGTAGTTGCATCTTCGAAATACTATCTTAATCTTTTTAGATCACGCTTTGTGCTACAATTATATTCCCATATTTCAAGGGTCGATCCAACCTAATTCAATCTCAACCTTTTCTAGTGCCAACTTATCTTTGATGTAATTCAAAGATATCATTTTTAACTCGATCTATTTTCGACCCGCATAGATCAAATGCGACCCACCAAAACACCACGCTTAATCTAAACTACCTCAATTGGGAGCCCAACATAAAAGAACAAAAGACAAAAACATCCCTATGCTTTGTCTAACTTCCAAAAAACCCCCCTGTATTATTTTAACTCCCAAAAACCCCCATATGTTTGGTTTTAAATACCACACTCGAGTGCTCGACCCAAGTAGTATATACTTATAATTTTATTTTTGACTTTTTGTGGAATGACAAGATTATCCCTATGTGTTTTTTTTTTAAAATTTTTTTTATTCTTTTTGAAAAATTAAGTATATACTACTTGGGTCGAGTATGGTATTTAAAATCAAACACAGGGGAGGTTTTGGGGGTTTAAAATGACACATGGGGTTTTTTTTGGAGTTAGACAAAGCATAGGGGGTGTTTTTGTCTTTCGATGTCAGGGGTAAAATTGTCATATCAAAAGCAAAATATGAACAAATACTTGTAATTTTGGCAATTGAAACACACTTTCTTTTTTAGGGGTGTATTTGACACTTATTTGAGATCACAGGGGGTTTTTTGGAAGTTAAAATAACACAGGGTGATTTTTGAGAGTTCGACAAAGCATAGGGGGTGTTTTTGTCTTTTGCTCAAAGATTTTGGTATACATCTCCCCTCACCAATAATCCACTGAAATCAACATATATTCATCCTTTTCCAAATACATTTCTTATGTATCACAACTTTCTCAACCTAGCTTTTTCCCTACATGCATGTTCATTAACATCAACGCATATATATATATTGTCCTATAAACTCTAATCCCCATTATTCAAATCTCAAACTGAAAAATTCCCACTCAAACCCAAGTATTCAACCCGATTTTATCCTATTCGTGTTCTTTGATTTCAAAGAATTGGATTGCGCAAGTCAGTGAGGATCTAACTAGGATACGTCAAACAAATGTAATACAACTTAATATTCGACGGACGGTTGATCAATTAATCATGATCTATTCACAACTAATTAATTTTCTAGGATCCTGACTCACTTCGACTTGTGAATATCATATTCAACTTAATTATTTTCGACCCTACCGACCCACCAAAGTGCCGCACTTAATTCAACTACCTCAATTGGGAGGGGAGCCCTACAAAAAAACATGGTACCTCTCCTCTCCCCTCCCCTCCCCCACATCAATATTATTCCAATGATAAATCCACATTCACCCTAGCTAGCACCTTTCTCCATCCTTCCCAAATTGCACTACATATATATCACAACTTTCTCAAACTCTGTCCCAACATGCATGTTCGTTAACATCAACACATACTATCCTAAACTTCAATCCCCACAAATTGAAATCATAAATTTCAAAAAAATTCCCTTAAAAAATGCCATCCATTCACTCAAGCATGGAAAACAACCCTGCATTACTCTCCCTCCTCCACCACACCACCACCACCACCACCACAACCACCACCAAGACGAAATCATTGAAACCACCGAAGAACAACCGCGGTGGTGGCGGTCTTTTCCGCATGTTCAAACTCTTCCCCATGCTAACAACCGGCTGCAAAATGGTGGCGCTCCTGAGCGGGCTCCACCGCAATAAACCACTCCTCACCGACAAGGCCACAACCGGTACCCTCTTCGGACACCGTAAAGGAAGACTAAGCCTGGCCATACAAGAAGACCCTCACCGCATGCCAATCTTCGTCATCGAACTCCCCATCCTCACGAGTACATTCCACAAGGAAATGGGATCGGATGTACTACGAATCACGCTAGAAAGCGAGACAAAAACGCATAAAAAGAAGCTTCTAGAAGAATTCGTGTGGGCTGTGTATTGCAATGGTAGAAAATTTGGGTATTCTATTAGGAGAAAAAACATGAGTGAAGATGAACTACATGTTATGAAGCTGTTGAGGGGTGTTTCAATGGGTGCGGGTGTTTTGCCGTGTGTGTCGGAGAAGGAAACAGGGGATGCGTACGGTGAGTTGGCTTATATCAGGGCAAGGTTTGATAAGGTTGTCGGATCAAAAGATTGTGAATCGTTTTATATGATTAATCCGGATGGGGCATCAGGACAAGAACTTAGTATTTTCTTTGCAAGAGTACATCACTAGATCTATATTTAATTTAATCTATCTTTAATTAATTAATACTCTTGTCTTTTTCTTTTGTTTTTTAAAGGGAATTAATTAATACTCTTGTCTTGAATTGCCAACAAATTTGGAATATTTTTTACAAAGTGTAATAGCAAGTACAATGCCTTCATCCCAATTTTCTTCTTTAATTTACATTTGATTTTCTCTGGGATATTAGTACGAAATCTAATTTAGACAGTACAGAGAGTATTTTTACCACTCTTTTGTCACTCCATAATTAACATATTAAATTTTCATACAATTAATTTATGTGTTATTTCTATTAGTAAAAAAATTTATGTCTTAACAAGTGAAAGATACTTACCTCTATTCGAGGTCTAGTGTTTCACTTTTTTTAAGTGCGAGAATTCTTCATGATTTTTTGTAAAATGACTATTATGCCCACGTGCTTTTTCTTCGAAATAAAATGTAAAAACAATCAGATTACTTTAAAAGTTAATATAACCTCGTGCAAACAAGTTAACTTGAATTGCCAAGAAATTAACTTTGCAACTTTACAAATAATATCATAATTGCAAAATCCGACGTCTCAAGCTTAAGTCCCATAAACCACATATAATTATTTTCTCTCTTTTCTTTTTCGTTTCAAACCATTAGATACAAGTACAACCATGAAAGAATGATTGCTAAGCTGCTACTAAGTTTCAATTCCGTTGGTAAAACATTGCAATTATTTATGCCAAATTTATTTTTAAAATAATATAATAGTATATAAATAATGTTAAATAGCTCAATTGGACCTGCATCAGAGTTTTTGGACTCTTATCGAATTCTGACCCAACAAAATCCAGGTCTAAGTCTGAACAAGTAAAATCTCTTGGGCTTAGCCCAAAATATTAAAAAAATACTGTAAATAAAAGATCGATAAGTAGATTCTCAATCAAGTAATCAATCAATCCAGGCCATCCCAGATGAATACTCCCCCAAAGCACCCAATTTTGTGCTTAAAATGGCCATGGGACAATTATCCACCTCCACCAAAACTGAAGAATAATAATAGCTGCAGTTTGGAAACCCCTTGGCTTTTCAAATCATTCAAGAATCTCGGAACCTTAACCTTCAATTTCATCAATTCTGCAGTATCACCAAAATCACACAACAACCCTTTTCAATTAAGTAGTGGAATCAAACAACGCCGCAATATTTTGAGCCCTGATGAGCAAGGAGAGGCAGAACAGAGAGCCTTTGCTGCTGCTTTAGCAAGTGGGAAAGAGGCTACTGTTCTTGAGTTCTACTCACCAAAGTGTAGGCTTTGCAATTCGTTGCTGGGTTTTGTGTTGGAGGTTGAAAATAGGAATTCTAATTGGCTTAACATTGTCATGGCTGATGCTGAAAATGATAACTGGTTGCCTGAGGTATATATACATTTGTAGATCATTAAGTTTGCAATTATGTTTTTTTTTCTTTTTTCCTTTTTCTGGCAATACATTAATCCTGAGTAGTGAGTAGTAGATATTTTATTCTAGTTTTTTTGGAGCTTGAAGAAAATAAACAATGCCAGAGTATCATATTGGTATTGTCTCTATATTAGATTTTGTTGTTCTTAATTTATTTGTGCATTCTTACAATAAAGGTAGTCTTTTGGGCATTTTGATGTGCTTATATGCCATTGCATTTAGAAGAGTTTTCCTCCATTAATTTGATATTTAAAATGGTCGAATTGTTATTCTAAAAAAGTAACCCAATCTTTTGCAATTTCACTTTGTTATAATAACTGGTGTTACCTCCATAAATCCATTCACAGAACCAGCTTGTGTACAATTACATATATTTATGTTAATAGTATTTCTGAAACCAAGGAAGTCTCGTATTGAACTTCGTTCCTATGCATCAATAATGGAGAAAATTGTCTTCAGATGGTAATATCTAAAAAGACTCTTCTGAAGAGTGAAGACGTGCCTTTGCTCAAGACTTGATTGAGAAATTTTGTTAGTAACTTAAGTTCCAAATAACGTATGGAATAATATCCAAAAGTATGTAAATGTCCTTGTATCTTTGAAGTTTTAGCTCCCTAAGTCTGTTCTTCTTCTTAGGTTTGAAGGCGGCTCGTATTAATTGTCTTCTTAGTGAAGGTTTTTGGAAATTTAAGATAAGTTTGACGTCATCATATCATCTTTCAATGAATTAGCTAAACATATATGTTTATTTCATTATTCTTTCTTTTACATATATACAGTAATACAGTTTGTGTTTTGGGGATTTCTGTTGTGATGGTAACTGAAATATTTGAAGTTTTTGTTGATGCAGCTCCTCCATTATGACATTAAGTATGTTCCATGCTTTGTCCTTCTAGACAAAAATGGCAATGCACTTGCAAAAACTGGTGTTCCAAACAGTAGACACCATGTAATAGCAGGTATTTCCCATCTTCTCAAAATGAAGAAACACCCTCAGAAAAGTTAAAAGAGATCACTTTTGTATCAGATGAACATAGAGTAGATCATGTTTTAGATGTTTTGAGGAGAGTTCTACATTTGTAATAGTATGTTAGTAGATTGGGTGGAAAAGTTTGTATTGGAGTCATACTATTCTAACACAAGCTCACTTATACATGGCACCTTACAGTCACTGGAACATATTTTTTTAAATCCGAACTCGGGATTAGCAAATAACCATTACTAATAAATAGATTAGAAGGGTAAAAAAAAATCCATACTCGAAATAAATAGAGCAAATATTCTTTCGAAGCAACACTAGACTGATTTGTGGTTAATCTAACAAGTCAGTATTTTTTTTAATTATGATCTTACTTTTATGAAACAACTCCTACCTAAAATCATGTTACACTTTTTATCAATTATCAACACTGTTATTATCGATGAGGTTTCACTAATACTTTTTGTAGGATCAATCTTAGCTTAATGGGATGCAGGAGATTGTGGGGCTAATATGAATGATTGACTATACACTGATAAAAGTTGTTCTAGATGGAGGTAGTGGTTGAATACTGAATCTGAATGTGTATGCAAAATCCATCTAGCTGATTACTGGAAACACTTGATCTACAGTCAGAGATTTTGATTGATGAACTCTATTATTGTTGAACCAAGTTTAAATTCATTAATAAGGTGAAGTTGAAAATGAAACCGAGGAAATACATTTCATTTCAATCCAAATCCGACCAACCAGCAAATACAAGTGTTGGATATTTTGGAATATTATTAGCTAGTCAAATTTCACAATTTTATTAAGGGTTAATTACAGGGACCTCCCCTGAGGTTAGGTGTAATTACCGCCCAATCCCCTCCGACTATCATAATTACAGGGACCTCCTCTGAGGTTTCAAAAGGATTACATCCGTTAGGGTTCCGTTAACTTTTGCTGACGTCATCACCGAATATTTTTTGAATTTTCAATTTTACCCCTATGTTTACTGTAGCATTTTTCGTGGACAATTTTACCCTTTTCAGTTTTTTGCTTGAGAAGGGGTTTATTGTAATGTTTAGGATTATGAAAGGGTGTCAATGTTGTATTTTAACTTTGTCCTTATAATCAATTTTTATTGTGTATAAATTCAGGAAATTAGTTTCAAAATATAGAATAATTGATTTTTTCAATTTTTTTTGCAAAATAAAATCCAAGTAAAATGCATAAATTACCAAAGAAAATATGCAATAATTCTACTGTTTTCATATTTATGCAAAATAAAATACCAATGAAATTGAATAAACGCTAAAATAAAATATCAAAGAAAATTTGATACATAAATGCTAAAATAAAAACACAAATTCCCTTTTAATAATTCATAGGATAAATAACCAACCATAATAATTAATATGGTTCATTACATATACCATCCAGATGTTTTGAAAACATAACATCTGTATCCAAATATTACCAAAACATTACTAATATCCCCCTTTACAATCCAGAACATTTAATTACCATCCAAATTTTGTCCAAAATATTATCAAAACATAAATCCATCAAAAACAAACACACAATAAACCATGCCATCAACTTTTGTCCAAAAAACATCCTAATTAATCAAAAACCATAACCATAACATAAATTCTTAAACAAATCCATTAAATTCATTCATCAGGTGCAACTTGTGAGGATTGGGAGATTGGGGGGGGGGGGGGGGGGGGGGGGGTGCTCTTGATTGTTCACCACCACACTTTCATTTCTTGATCTCCTTAAATGATAGACTACTTGGCTTAGTGGGATATCAGCATCAAAACAACTGCTCCAGCAACATTTCATAGTCCAGCACCTCCATCTCCAGCCACCTGCAAATACAATGAATGAGTTAATCAAAAACATTAATCTTCGTAAATTTAGGCAAACATAAGTTTGAATATAATGACTTGTGGCTCTTCTCTGTTGGTTGCTCTCTTAGTTGCTGTCACTCTTGTTCTTTCATTCTTTAGCCTCAAAATCTCAAACCCTCTCTAATCACAAACTCCCTCAATGCCTCTCTAAAATGATCAACTCTTGGGAACTCCATCCCAACTCTAAATTCCATAGGCTCATAATCATTATAAGGAATTATGAACTCATTCCTCCCTATATACCCAGCCATTGGGTCATCTTCAAATTCCTCATCTGAACTATGATGAGCTTCACAATGATCATCAAACTCATAATCACCCGATGCATTTTCTTCAGTCATTGGTTGATTTCCTTTGTTTCTTTTACCCCCCTTACGTATTTTCAACTTTTACATTTTATTCCCCTCCCTCATTATCACTATCTCCTAAATCACCCTTATCAGTTTCCTGACCTTCACTTTCACCATCACCAGATTCATCACCTTCACTTTCACCCTCATTACCCTCACTTTCAACATCATTTGATTCATCATCTTCACTTTCACCCTCATCACCCTCACTTTCACCATCACCCTCATCAGTCCCATCATTATCTTCATCTACAAAATCTTTAAAACCTTGATCACATTCACAACATAATCATATTATCACATAAATATTCAGAAAATTTATCAAAAAAAACGAAGCGTTATCAAAACTTTTTGTGAAAAAACCCTAGATGACTCAAAATTCTTCATTTTTTGAGAATATACAAGAGCAATACTTAACTAAGTTATTTTCACACAAAAAAAAACCAAAATCGACTGAAAATAAAAGATTAATTTTTTACTTTACCTTTGATTCTTTGGAAGCTTTGCTACCCAGAAATCGTACGGGAATGATCTTGTGCTTTCTCCTTACTACGGTTTTTGAACACGCTAAAATGTGGGCTTGATAGTTTTTGAAGATGGAGAAAGAATGGAGGTTTGAAGATGGTGGGGAAGATGAATGGTTTGATTGATGGTAAGGGTTTTTATGTAAGTGTGTGAGTGTGTGTGTTTTTGAAGAACTGGGAACAATATGAAGAAGCAGGGGTAATATCGTTAATTCGGGTGTAGATATTTTTTTACAAATTTTGGCCTTTTTTTTTAATTAAAAAACTCGAGGGCATAACGGTCAATTCACACATTCCGTCCAAGTCCGTTAGTAAACGTTAGGGTTTTGTGATCCTTTTGAAACCTCAGGGGAGGTCCCTGTAATTATGATAGTCGGAGGGGATTGGACGGTAATTACACCTAACCTCAGGGGAGGTCCCTGTAATTAACCCTATTCAGGGTTCAAGTAGATTTGATGAATAAAATATGGAAATCCGGATCACAACAAACAAAAAGTTGGGAAGAGTCTGACATACAAGTGATAGTTGCTTCAACTCATAAAACATTGGTTCATATACCACTGTCTTGATTTTAAACGTATATATATACATAGAGTCATAAAGAATCACTCAACTTCCTTAAAACTAAAAATTTACAAAAAAAACAGATATTAACTGCAATTAAACAAGTCCTTGAATAATGTTTCTGGCTTCTTCAAGCATGTCTATATGGCAAACACTAGTTGCCCATACATTCTGCAATGGAGGCATGTCCATATCCACCTCCGTTAACCGTTCTTTCAACCGACTACTTTCTTCTCTATCCATAAGGCTAACAACAACACTCTGAAACACAGAGAATAATTGTCAAGAGAAAAGCAAAATTAATTCAGTTTGATGTGAAATAACAAAATGATCTTATGTTGACTGGAAATAACAGAAGAAAAGTTTTTCGATCTTACCTGAAATGTGCTGAAAGAAGCACTAATGATCAAGCTTGTAAGGAGATCCTCGTCTGAGCTGCTAATTGATTTGTCACAGCCAACAGAAAATGTGAGATCTTGACTTGAAGAATCGAAGATGGATCCGTAATTTTTTACTACTACTCTGCCATGATGATCTAAGATTCTGTTGAGGTGGCCAAAAGTGGAATTATATGGCAGACCTATACTACAAGTCGTAGAATTTCCAACATCAAAATCTAACCCAAGCAAAGATGCAGCCCTCTCAGATTCCACCCAACAACAACACGAGGATGATCCGTCATCTACACATTGAAGCAAGAACAAATGAGAAAGAATTTCCTCAAATTTGACATGAAAATATAAGAAAATTGACTTCTAACAAACTGTTTCTTTGCACGATCATTTACAAACATGTAATGGAAGGGACAGAACAAATACCCAAGACAACACCAGCTAATGGGATTCCAACGCCAGATAATCTTGATTGGAGAACTTCAGTCTTTCTAGTCTTCTCCATTACAAGAATATAAACAGCAACCACCTGTCTCAAAGAAAAGGTAGATAAATAAGAACCCGAGAGTTAATTTGCATGTCAATGAAACAAAACAATGAACAAGATATAACAAGACGAAGAAAAGGATGGAAATGAACTCTATAAATTGAGCACGGATTACCCTGCATCGTAATTTCATTGGTTTAAGCTGTGATAATTGCAAAGCATCAGATATCAGTGATGAGGTAAACATATTTGGAGAAGCAACACTCCTTAAGCCCACACTTCCAGATGAGTCATTGAATTCATCACTTCGCTGCCCATTCAACAAGCCTATATTGCTAACTGTGATGAAGGACACTGGCGTCATTGTGTACTTCTTCTTCCCACTGAGAAAACAAACATTTTGTTATGTATGATCATTCATAATAACTGTAGAATGAAAACATTTAATTGTAAATTGCTGGTGTTAATTCTATTTTATCAATATCAAAAATAGCATATCCAATTACAAGAATATGCTTAAAAGATGTAATATCAAATCGATATAGATCAACACAATGCCTTCAAGAAAATACGGAAGCATCATATTGCACCTAATAATTTCAGAATATGGTCTTTTACTTTATCTGATCTTTATGCCAACATATCATACGAATAATAAAAGGAAACAAAAATGATTTGATAGAGCCAAAAGGACTAAACCTTAGTACAAGGACTCGGTGAAAAGTTGCATAGATGTCTCGTCCTAATCCAACAGGAAAATCTTGTTTGCTCAGATCACACAGGATTGTGACCTGGACAAAATACTTTGAAGTAAGATAATGAAATCTTTGTTATTATCAAAGCAAAGAAGAGTATTAAGAGTAAATAAGGAAATACTGTGCAGTCTTCCACTAAAAGATGGATACAGACACCACCATTTCCTCGGAGAAACCTTGGCATACAACCCTCACTAGGTACGAGCCTTGAGTTTACAAGTAAAGCATCACCATCATAATCATGAAGGGCCACCACAAGACCATGCAAAGATATTAAGTTTCCCATAGGCAACGAGCAATCATTACACGAAGATTGCACTGATGCATTAATCATGGACCCACCATCACGGTCTTGGGTGTCTGATTCTCCCTTAAAGGAATCTGTTGGCTCAAATGGACCACTGCCCAAAAATTTTATAACATTCTCCAGTGAATTTATGGAACTGACAGGCACAAACAAATTAATGTCTGAATAATTCTCAGGGCCAATACTATTGCGAGTAGGACATGGAATTTCAAACCCTTTGGATATTACATCTTTTGAAATGAGAGATGCATAAAAATCAGAACTTTGGAGACTCTCAATGGATGACAACGTAACACTCCAAAGATTGGTGCCAGAACAAATAAATACTTTAGCACCGCTAGATTGATAATTTTTCTTTGTGGAGCATAACTTATCTTCCTCCTGATGTTTAAAAAGGTAATAACAACCAATTTTTAGAACCTGCATTATTGAGAAGATTTTCGATTAAGCTGTCAATAAACAAATTACATAAGAATCTTCATTTCATTGATAACATGGCATACCTCGTATGTGCAAAACCTATCAGGACCAAACTCCAGTAATACATTACCCCTTGGTGGTTTGCAATCAGAAACAATGTTAGCATGTTCTTTAGTGCAATGCAACATGCCCACAGAATGACAATTTGATCCTTTACTAGCAATCAAACATGGTGCTTTAATTGTGTGATTTGATACATTTGTATTTTCTTTACTAGAGTTGCTGTAAGAGCTACAAGAACCACTAAAGCCGCCACTTGATTCATTTCCAACATCAATAAAACCATAATCCGAAGCCTCAATGTCGACTTTGCATCTCTTATTAGTAAGACTCTTATCAGATTTTGCAAAATTTGCAGCAGCATCTCTGAAAAGGTCTAGAGAAATCCTAGTCTTGATTGCACCTTCGTGTTTTCCAGCAATAAGCAAATCCCAAGGCAGGACTATGGCCTGAGCAAACATGTTGGACCTGTTTGGCTTATCTACTTGAAACTGTAACAAGAAAATGAGTAAAAAAAATTCATATTAGCAGTTCCAAAAGTTTACACCCACTTGTTTATTTTGAGAAAATGTACCTTTCGCCGAACTGGAAATTTGTGTGTCAGCATAAGCAAGTGATATTTTCCACTTTCAAGCTCCTGAGAATTTCTTTTATAATCAAAGAAAAGAGAGTGACTTATTGCATTCTCTCTGCTTGGGTTGTGATAAAGATAAAGTGATATCTCCATCCTTCTTAATATTGGAGATTTACTAAAGATACTGCGGCAAGATAAAGGCTGATCTATAATTGAATCGAAGTCAACCGGTTTTTGTGGTATGCTCTCTGTAACTATTATGAAGTTCTTTACCTAAAAAGAATGAATATAAAATAAATTCTGCGAGTTAAATTATTCTATAAAATTGCTGGAAGAAAATTATACACAACAATACCTTGCCTAGAATCATTTGAAGAAACTAAAGCACATACTAATAACATATAATAAGATCATCACCTCAAAAATCCTGTCTAAGTCCCAAGTTGCTGGGAGGTCAAGCATGACATCAACACCTCCAGTAGCATCAACAAGTTGCAATCTTCCAGAAGATAAAGAAATCTGATAAAAATCATAATAGCCAAATTAAATTGGAAACTTTAGGGGTTTAAGTGAAGGTAATTGTAAATTGTTATCTCCAGTTTACTTGCAGAGGAGCTCGGATGTGGGTGTTTTTTTTTTTTTCCCGTTGTCCGACTAAAATTAATAAACAAGACATCCAATAAACAATAAGTTGAGTTACATATACATCCATATTCAGAAAATGCATGTAACAGTGTATCAATCCATCAAATTTACATATAAACTTAATGAAATTGCATTACAAATATATAATATTCCGAGGCGGTTTCCAGGCGAATGTAATTCGTTTTTACCTTTAGAGTTCCAAGAACTAGAACACCAATTTCTTCTGTGCAGATGACTCTTCTCACCGATTGTGCATAAAATCTCCCACCACAATATATAGGCTTTTTCTTATCGACACCGCTAACAAAATCAGTGCAATTCTGCCAATCATGAAGAATTTTCTTCCATGAAACCTCAATGTAATCAATTAAACTAGCAACAGGTAGCACCTGAAGATCAAAACATGGCAGACATCAGTCATGCATAGTTCATAGAAAGCTTCAATGAGCTACGACATCAGGAGATCATTGGTGTGGAAAAGGTCAAATACAACTCAAAGAAGATTTTAGCAGAAAAGAACTCCCACTCTAGACTCACTAATTTCAAATGACCATAATGATCTCCCGCGTCACCAGAACACGAATCATGCTTGCAGAATTCCAGCAGGACTCCATGCTGCCAAACAGATATTTAAAGTCGAAGGTGGAAACGGAGAGAGGGAAATCTGTACAATGCCAAACTACTTATTACAAATTTTACCCGAAATCGAAAAGCTGATAGTGGTAAATGCGAAGTAGCATACTTTTGAACCAGTCCTTCCTTCTGAATACACCTTGTGTTGACATTAATTTAAATAAGTTTATACAGGAAAAATGACGAATTTAACAAGTAATTTTGATAAAAATAAAATAAAAATAAATAAATAAAAAAAAAAAGCAAAAGCAAATATATTACATGTTTTGATCCCAAGATCTCCTTCTCAGAAAAAATCCCAGCAAACTTTCTTCTAAAACATGAGATGAGAAGTAATACCCTTGAGCACAAAAATGGGAATAGATGAGTAAATAAGAAATAATGAAATGTGAATAAATTATCCAGATATTTAATACCATAGTCTGGCTGAAAAGGACAAGGAATCAAGGAACTTCTGAAGAAGGCCCTGGGAGTTAGATCTCAAATGACACCTGTTACATAGCAAATCACATGTGAATATTGGGTACTACAGCAATGGATTAAACTCAGTGGAAATAAAATTGTATAGAAGCTCTGACCCTGATTCCAATGGGGAGAATGATTCCACACACACGCTAGTTCTACAGCAAGCACCAAGTATCAACATTTTTCCCCAAGAAAATTTTGGATCCACAAAATGAACATTTTTCAGTTTCACCTAAAAGAGTCATCCATTAAAGATATTAATGCATTACCGAGTACTGTTCTAAAGAAACTGATATTTTCAATCTTCCACAAGTAAATATGAAAATTATCTTAATGTGAAATTGACGTAATAGAGCAGAGCCAGCTACTTAACATACAATTGCGCCAACTCTCAAGCAATGTGGCACACTGAGATACTGATCTGTTAAAAGCAGCATCACATCTTTATCCAACTCAGCAATCATTCCCTGCATGTAAACACCAGTAATGACACCGGTATAGCTACCGCATTCACCTTTCCCTCTTATAACACCATCACGAAGTAAATTCTGCTTCTTAAACAACTTAAGAACATGGAATGACGCAGTATCTGTTGTCACATACATCAATTGGGACTCTTCTTTCCCAATGAAGACCAGCTTTTTCTTCAACCTAGAGAGTAAAACTACATAACCAATCAATCCAGAGAGTCCTGGATGCCACGATGAAGTCAAACCACAAAAATACACAATAGCTGTCTTAATAAAAGAATGGTCTTTGATATTCTCCTCGGTCAAACTTTTAATTTTGGACACAGAAAACTTTGAACTACAGAATTTACATTCACAAACAAGGACATTTACAAGAAACCCACTAATATTTTTCGAAACACTTCCCCTACTAGCACAAGGAACAACAGATACAGGGCTAACCGACTCTATCAAGCCAAAAACCAAATACTTAGCATTCAATTCATCTTTAATGTCACATACACGAGAAGTGAGACAAAATGAGCTAAAATCGGACAAACAACAAAATTTCCCACCAAAAGCTTGTACAAAATTCCACCTAATGATTTCCAAATACCCCTCTTCACCACATCTAACAGGAATAAAATTCCAAGCGAGTACTTGAATCTCACATCCAATCATTTTCGGGTCGAAGTTCAAGATGTGGCAGCAAACGGTGGCGGAATCATCGGAAAACTGAAAGCAACTGCATTTAATGGTGGGATTGTTGTCGGAAAAAGAGGGTAAGGTTAGGGTTCCGATAAGGGGGAGTAGGGAAGTCACGGGTTTGAGGGTATTAGGGTTAAGATTTTGAGGGGGTGGAATGGAAGGTTTGTGGTGTTGATGGGGATGGGGATGTTTTGAGGTAGAGATTGGACGGCCAGAAACGAGAGATGAGGCGGCGGTGAAGGGACGACGGCGCTGAATGAGGTCAGAGATTCTGAAAATGATCGCTTTTTCTTCTTCCATAGCAGAAGCAAGCATTATGTTTGTGTTAGTATCCCGGTGTACCAGTACATGTTTGAGAGAGAGAGAGAGAGAGAGAGAGAGAAGGGCAATTGGACTAGTACAGTGCTGGGCGGGAACACAAGAGAGGGTAAAGGTAAACTGTAAAAGTAAATATGTATAGGCAAATTTGCAATATTGGTCCCTCACTTTTGTTATGACTTTTAAATAGTGTCTCCCTTGCTAATTAATCCCCAAATTTAAAATTGATGGGGACTACTCTCCGAATTCTACTCTCCCGACTAAACGCCGCCGCCGCCGCCTCAAACTATTCCCGCCTCTTCTCATCATCCGCCGCCCTGATCAGACGCCCCTGGACCTATTTATCGGACGATTCCGAACTATCCGACGGCGAGAGTTCAGTTTACAAACGCGCTCTGAAGCTGAAGCCACCCAGCACCGTTATATATAACGAAACTTTCCACAACTCCGTTAGCTTAATAGGCGTAATAGATCTCCCTTTCAAAGAAATCAACACCGCCAGAGGAGGATTCGGTGTCCACACTTTTCTTAGAGTTAAAGCATCCACTGACACTTGCCGCCATTTTAGGTGAGGAATCCATTGATCATATATTTTCGAGTGTATTATCTCGTAGTTATGAAGTTTTTTTTTGTCACTGTTAAATTCTAAACTATTCCTGGCTTTACTTTGTGTTGTGGAGCGGGATACATTGGCGTCATTCTGCTCATACCATGTAATATATGGCCAAGTGTCCCAATTTAAAATGTAGTGGACCACACCAATGTGACACAGTAGTGTGATAAATTATCTTTAGCCGTTGTGGAGAGATAGGACTATTAAGCATGGACTTTATTTCGCATATATTGATCAGGGTAATGCTGAAGTTTTGGAATGAAATAGCTGAGATGTATGTCGAGCATTTGAAGCCAAATGATTTTGTTTATGTTTCGGGTCTACTAGGATCGTACGTGAAGGCTAATGAGGATGGAAACTTGATTCGTAATCATGAGGTTTGAACACATTGTTTTCTTGAGAGGAAGGATGATTTTTCTTGTATTTTGTGTTATATTGCTATATGCAAGATATATCATAGCTATGTGCATTATATACTTGTTTCATTAAGAACAAAAGACCTGGCATGATTGGAAATGGCACTTTACTAGTTTACTTATATTTACTCATGTTATAATGTGTTACTGTGCAGTAATTGCTTGTTAATTTGAATAGACTGATTCTCATAATTATCTCCTATAACATGGCATGTTACTTGTGGTTGTGGTATGAAATGGGGATTGAAACCTTATAGTTTCACGATCGGGTCCTTTACTATTAATCTTACCATGAATGCAAAGTAAGTTTGATAAAAGAAGGAAAAAAAAAAGCTTGGACACTGTAAAAACAATATTTCGTATAACAAAGTGCCACATCCCAAGAACCCTTTTGGAACAGAGTGTACATTAAAACAGAATAGGAAACAACTGATTTCTTCTTTCCTCTCCTCTTTGCACTTCAGTCACCAACTATCCTCTTGTTTGCCCACTTATACCTCCACGAATGCATGATATGAACAGTGTCCGCGACACACAACTCCAGCATAGCTAAAGCGCATGTGTTGCCATTTTTACACGACAAAGCAATCAGGACAGGTTATTCCTTGTAGATCTCCTGCTAGCTACTAAAGCTTGTTATATTCAGCAGAACGAATCCAGTTTTCTTTGATCTAGCTTGTTCATATTCTTGATAACAATACTTGTCCAGTACAACAAATAGTGGTTTCTGAAGGTGGAAAAATGAAAAAAATTGTCCATTCTTATTCTGTTCTGCAATTTCATTTCTTTATATAGTTAATTTAGGTCAACTTTGACTTTGAACAAAACATTATTTGGCGTCAAACTAAAAGTTAATACTGTCATTTGGCTTAACAAGAAAGTTGTTTACTAGCCTAATTCCATAACCCACAAAGATTCATTTGCATACTTCTGAACTACAAAAAAGTAATGACATATCTCTTAAAAACATTCATTTGTCTATTTCTGAACCAGTAGCCAGCAATAAATAGAGTAATAAAAGAAGGGGGACATTATGTGTTGCCATTGCTCTTCCAAAAGAAGTTTTAGGTGACATGTTTGCTATACAGGACCTGGGAAAAGAATTGATGTAAGCACCAAAAGAACTTATTCAGAGATAGCTCCCACCTAGTTGCATTTATTCTGTGATTAGCTTGTTTTTAGTGTTGTGTTGTTCATTTTCAAGTTTCTGTTCAACTAGTCGAGTGTCTGCTAGTATCTTTCATACTATGTACTCCATTAGATTCCTGTTTGGCGGGAAGGAACTGGGTCTCGGCATTCAAAATATTATATAAACCTTTATGTAGTTTGTCCACTTTAAAAGCTCAGACTAACATATTAAGCATTCTAGATTAAAGAATATTGCTGATTAAGATAGAAGAAATTTGGAATGTACTTTCCTCCTCCACCCCCCAGCTTAAAGAGCAAAACCAAGAATCTTGTCAAATCTGTGTGCTATATAAGTGAAGCATCGTAAGATTACAAGAATCATATTTTACTTTTTCACATTATCTCTTATCTTATAGATGCATGCATTGATTTTCCTTTGTTCTGATGCACTTTGATATAGGTAATTGTTAAAGAGATAAATTTCGTTGCTAAAGATGGTCTGAGTCCAAGCTTCCAAAAATTTATTAAGTTTGAAGCTGGAGGTACAGTTTCTAATTCTATCTAAGTAGACTATGTTTGGTTTTTGGATGTTTGTGTGTACAATGATGTGGGAAATGTCAGTTTCAGCTGAAGATATAAAGAAGCAGCGCCGAGACCGACTCCACTTATGGCAAATATTTTTCAGCAACCCATATGAGTGGTGGGATAATAGGAATAATAAAACTAAACCAAACTCTCCTGACTTTAAACATAAGGATACTGGTGAAATTCTCTATCTGCAAGAGAAGGATCCTCCATGGATCAAACAACAGCTTAAATTACAAGATTCAAGATTAAATGGAGATAGTCCACGTGAACACAAAATTTCTCAGCACCTGTCTTCTTTTGATTATGATGGATGATGCAATGCACAAGGAACTTCAACTCGGTATATATGGAGTCGAATGTCGAAATTGGAAGTGATATGTTACCAATTGTTTGCACAATCTTAGACCAGTTTATGCATCCTACTACTTTTGGATCTTAAAATCTCTAGGTTGGTTTGTAAAGAATACTGATCTATTCCTTGTAAATATTTACTGTACAAAACTATAGCTGGAAAGACTGTAATTTATAACTTTTTACAGATTGACCTGTCTTATAAAGTTCAGTTGTAATTTATGTACTTAACTTCTTTGAAGAATATGACAGTTCATGATGTTACAAGCATATTAGAAAGTTTTTAAGTACAATTTTCTTACATTGCCTTTATTTTAATAAGGATTATTTGCAATACCCTTGTGTTATTCCTAGCCTTTATATTACTTTATTAACTAGAAATGCGCATTCGTATCTGGTTAAGTTTTTAGGTGGATTTTCTAAGTTAATGTATGATAAATTTAATATGTTATAAATCACACGAAATCAATTATAGATTTTAAATAATATTTTATGAAATAACAAGTGATAAAACAGTATGAGTGTTTAGAAAAAGAAAACAACTCAATTGAATAGCAAACAATATATTATTAAATGGAAGTATTAAATGAAAAAACCAATTAAAAAATATAGTATGAAAACTTCATAACTTGACTAAGTACCTAGGAAACTAGTATTAAAATCTCATTATCATTTCAAACTATTTTATGTACTACTATTTTTCTTATATTCTTATTTCATAACTAATGTTAGAACGCTTGATTAAATTAATTATTATTTTGTTATTTGACTATAATTTCAAATCAACTTTCTAATTACAGGATATATGGTGTGTTTCTCGTCTTAGAGTAGTTTACAACAAGTCAAGTAGTTGTATTGTAATCTCTAGTAAATGATCTCATTCATAAATCATAATCAAAATATATTGTTCATATTGACATTCTTCATTCCATGTGTAAGAAAATTTTCTTTGTTTTTTCATCTTCTCTTCATATCTCCTCCTCCTTTTGAACTTTCAATCGAATCACTTAATCTAAATTAATATATTGAAGGTATGATTTAGTCCTTCTATTGCGTGTGTGTCAACTTAGTCATGGATGATTTACACTTGGAAATTTTGTGTGGAACTTTCGTTGGTCATTTGAAGTTTCCATTGGAGTTTGAAGATAATTGGAAATAAGGTGAAAAGAGGAGATCAAAATAGCAAAGAGGTGATTGGATTTTCCTTTTAAGGATTTCTCCACAAACCCCCCATCCCCCCCTCCCCCCCCCCCCCCCCCCCAACTTCGATATGATTGTGTTGCATGAAGATCATTAGTTAAAGGAGTTAATTACTCCCTGTGAAATGCATAATGTTCAGTTTACCCTTTATGATTTGAAAAAGAGCTCTTACCCCCTGTAAAAATTTTAAAGAAGCAATTTATCTCCTTCAATCTGAGAGTGTAACTCATTTGCCAAAATTTAGAGTGGGCATGAAAAGTGTTTTGTAACATAGGGGGGTAAATTGCCACATTTATCATAATACATGGAGTAAATTGCCACATTTATCATAACACAAGAGGGGTAAATTGCCACATTATCATAACTCATTGGATAAAGTGCCACATATAAAAATATCAAGGAGGCGGTGTAAAATTTTTATAAAATTACAGGGAGGTAAAGTGCTATTTCAATTAACGGGGAGATTAATTGACCATTATGATTATCACAGGGGTAAATTGAAATAGTTATGGTAGAAGATCTTCGCTTTTATTGTTAAAAATAGAAATAGTTAGCTCACAAAACCGCATTCCATGATTCATCTATATATACCATACCAACAGAAAAACATAATATGAACTAATTGAAATCAGGTTTAAGTAGTTGCCCAATAAAGAACACCACTCCAGTCAAATCTTCTCTTACAACGAACAAAAAGGGATGATTGGCCACAAAATCCAATAACGTATTATCAAACATCGAACATCCTAGGAGAGTAACAGCCGAAACAGCTGCAGCTTCCGTGCCTTGTTCATTAACCTCAATAAACGACTTATGTAAGATCTTCGAGACATAGAGTCTCTCGTCTGCAGCAGAGTCCACCATTTCAGTTAGACCATCATCGCAGAAAGTGTTGGAAAAAGTAAGTTAATGGACTGTTTGAACGCATTTTAAGTGGGACCCACTTTGAGAAAAGTGTCGGGTCTTTGCGGATTTATAATCTACTACTTGAGTAGATTAAAACGGTATAAAGTATGTCAAATTCGGAGTTCGGGTGAATGAGAAATTGACACTCAAAGTACACTCTTGAAATGGGAGAAAATAAATGCAAGTGGCTTCTATCCCACATTGGAAGTGAGATGGAAAAACTTAAGGTTTATATATGATTTTGCAATGTAGTGGTGGAACTACTTAGCTACAAAAAGTCTCTTCCCTTGCGCGCAGGGGGGGGGGTGCAAATCATGGATCGAAATTTGCTTCGGACCTTCAAGACTCGTGCGAGCCCGCGACCTGCGGACACGAATGCAGCCCAATTTGAAGGCTTTCGGACGGGCTCATTTTTGCATATATTTTCGGCCCATCAAAGAATAAAGATTTTTAAAATCTGAAAAATAAATCCGAAAATTGTAACTGCCACTTGAAGGCTGAATTTAAATTGTGTAACAACAAATTTAAATTATGTAACAGCCGAAATTAAAATGGATCCATTAATATTTTTTTTTCCGATTTTGCCCTCCTCCGTTCCTATAAATAGTGGCTCTCTTCATTCTATTTTTCACACCAAAAAACAATCTTCTCTCATTCCTTTCTAGAGTTCAAAAAGTGTTTCAGTTTGCTGCAAATAGCTTGGTGCGGAGCTTATTTGTTTATACCGTTGAATCCTGGGAGACGAACGTTCCAACAACCTCAAGCACAAACCGGAAGGGTGAGGGAGCGAATTTGTCTTAAGGACACTGTGTTTACACACAGGCCTCGGTTTGGATCGTTTTGATAATTGTCTTTTACTTTCTGTCCTTGTATTTAAATTCAGAATTTCCTTTTACGTATTCATATTTTATAACAATCTTAAGACAAATTTTTTTTTTACGTAAAAGGAGTTATAAAACTGTTTCTGGAATTTTTTTTCTTGGACAGAATTTTGGGTAATGTGATTGAGATAATTGGTTACAAAATTATTTTACAGTTATAGTGGTGGTATTCTGCTTGGATAGAAATTTAGTTTGCCACTTAAACTTGCTTTTACTACAAACAGTGGTAACAATTTTCAAAGGAAAATTAATCTTGGTGGTGAATTGGAAATTCTTACTCAAAAGGCGTAAAGTGAATGCAAAGTTTGTTTTGTATATGTATTAGCACTAACTGGACCTCCAATAAACAACAAACTTTGTGTACTACTTCCAAAATTGTTTACTTAGTTTGAACAGAAACTTTAGGGAGTCATTGAAAATTTGTTTTGGGAAAAGTTGTTTACAAAACCAATTTACGTAAAATTACTTACCCATATATTATTTGCATCAAAACTCATTTTATAAATTGTCTCAAACTAGTTTACAAAAGAAAAGTTTGGGAAGTAAAGTTCATACAGAAAATTTAAAATTTTGATTTCATACAATACGTATCTTGGGATATAAAATTGTTTGCAAATTTGGGTAAGAGAAAAAGAAAAGGAAAAAAAAAAAAATTCGGACATAACAAGTTTTGGGACAGAAAATTTGGTGTTGTAATCTTGTTAAGATACTCACTTGAATATTTCTGTATTTCCTTTGTGGAAAGTGATTATTTGTGTTTTGGTTTCAGAAATGGCAACCAATGATAACACTGAAGTTGTGGTAACTGGGAGCTCATCTGGAACTCCAGTCCCAATGCCTGCTGTGGCACCAATTAGTCAAGCAGAAAAACCCGAGAAGTTCAACGGGTTGAATTTCAAAAGGTGGCAGCAAAAGATGTTGTTCTATCTGACCACTTTGCGCCTGGCGAGGTTCTTAACCGAGGATCCACCCAAGAAAGAAGGGGAGCAAGATACTGCCTTCCTTATTGCTCTTGATGGATGGAACCAGTCAGACTACCTTTGCCGACACTATGTTATGAATTGTCTGAGTGATTCGCTTTATGATGTGTACTCTGACAAAAAGTCTGCAAAGGAACTTTGGGAAGCCTTGGACCGCAAATATAGAACTGAAGATGCCGGTACCAAGAAATTCGTTGTGGGTCGGTTTTTGGACTACAAGATGGTGGACTCCAAACCACTTATGGCCCAAGTGCAAGAATTTCAGCTGATTCTTCATGAAATTCAAGCTGAAAAGATGGAGCTCAGTGAAACCTTCCAGGTGGCTTGTGTCATTGAAAAGTTACCCCCTGCATGGAAGGATTTCAAAAATTACCTGAAGCACAAGCGAAAGGAGATGAGCATGGAGGATCTCGTTGTGAGGCTCCGAATTGAAGAAGACAACAGGAAATCTGAGAAAAGAGGGCTCACTTCTACTGAACCTAAGGCTAATGTCGTGGAACATGGTCAAAGTTCAAAGTTCAAGAAGAATAACAAAGGGTCCAAGATGGGGCCAAAGGGCGGTATTTCCAAGAAAACCAAGTTTCAAGGAAAGTGCTTTAATTGTGACAAAATGGGTCACAAATCGGCAGATTGCAGGCTACCGAAAAAGAAGAAACCTAATGAAACCAATGTTATTGAAGACAGTGGTGATGTGGACCTCTGTGCTGTTGTTTCAGAGGTGAACTTGGTTGACTCTAATCCGAAAGAGTGGTGGATAGATACAGGGGCTACAAAGCATGTGTGCTCTGACAGGGAAGTGTTTACCACTTTTGAGCCGATCCAGAATGGAGAAAAACTGTTCATGGGAAACTCGGCTACATCAGCTATAGAAGGCAAAGGGAATGTAATTCTCAAAATGACCTCTGGGAAGGAGCTGACTCTGAAGGATGTCCTCTATGTGCCAGATATCCGCAAGAATCTGGTATCTGGGACGCTGCTGAACAAGCATGGTTTCCGCCTTGTTTTTGAATCTGACAAATTTATTTTGACTAAGAGTGGTATGTTTGTTGGAAAGGGATATGAGTGTGGTGGAATGTTCAAACTGAATGTAATGGCTATTAAGCCTAAAATTATTAATAAAGTTAATAATTCTGCTTACTTGCTTGAGTATCCTAATCTATGGCATGGTAGACTAGGACATGTTAACTACGATTCCCTGCGTAGATTAATTAATTTGAAACATATCCCTAAATTTCAAATTGATAAAAAGCACAAGTGTGAAACTTGTACTGAAGCTAAATTAACGAGATCGTCTTTTCAAAAGGTTGAAAGGAATACTAAACCACTCGACTTGATACATAGTGACATAAGTGATCTTAAATGTGTGCAATCAAGGGGTGGTTATAGTTATTTTATTACCTTCATTGATGATTGTACTAAATATTGCTATGTATACTTGCTAAGAGCAAAAAGTGAAGCAATAGATAAATTTATTCTATTCACAAAAGAAGTTGAGAACCAACTTGATAGAAAGATCAAAGTACTTCGAAGTGATAGAGGTGGTGAATATGTGTCACCATTTAGTGAATTCTGTGCTGAACATGGAATCATACACGAGGTAACAGCACCTTATTCACCGCAATCAAACGGAATTGCAGAAAGGAAAAATCGAACATTGAAAGAAATGATGAATTCAATGTTGATAAGTTCTGGATTACCACAGAACATGTGGGGGGAAGCTATCCTATCTAGCAATTATCTTTTAAATAAGATACCCCGGAAAAATCAGGAGAAAACTCCATATGAATTGTGGAAAGGTAGAACACCTTCCTACAAATACTTGCGAGTGTGGGGGTGTCTTGCCAAAGTGGTAGTACCTACACCCAAGGAAGAAAGGATAGGACCGAATACTGTTGATTGTATATTCATCGGATATGCTCAAAACAGTAATGCTTATCGGTTTCTTGTGCATGAATCTAAAAATCCTGAGATTCACAAAAACACGATAATGGAATCCAGAAATGCATCTTTCTTTGAAGATGTATTTCCAGCGAAAACTAGAAAAGAAGTGAGATCATCGAAAAGAACTCATAGTCCAGACCATGAGTCTGAACAGGTAACTGAGGATGAGCCAACTGAGGTTGAGCCAAGAAGAAGTAAAAGAGCTAGGACAGAAAAATCTTTTGGCCCAGATTTTCTGACATATATGCTCGAAACTGAACCTCAAACCTTCAAAGAAGCTGTAACTTCTTCTGAAGGACCTTTGTGGAAAGAGGCAATCAATAGTGAAATTGATTCCATCTTACAAAACCATACCTGGGAGTTAGTTGATCTTCCTCCAGGATGCAAACCACTAGGATATAAGTGGATCTTTAAAAGGAAAATGAAACCAGATGGAACAATTGATAAATATAAGGCCAGATTGGTAATAAAAGGCTATCGGCAACGAGAAGGCCTTGATTACTTTGATACGTATTCTCCCGTGACGAGAATAACTTCCATTAGGATGATACTTGCTATCGCAGCTTTGCGAAACTTAGAAGTACATCAAATGGATGTAAAAACAGCTTTCTTAAATGGAGATTTAGAAGAAGAAATCTACATGGAACAACCTGAGGGTTTTTCTGCTCCAGGGAAAGAAAAGAAAGTCTGTAAACTAGTTAAGTCTTTGTATGGCTTAAAACAGGCACCAAAACAGTGGCATCAGAAATTTGATGATGTCATGCTGGGAAAAGGTTTTAAAACCAGTGAGTGTGACAAATGCATCTATGTGAAAGAAACAAAAGATGGCTATGTCATTCTTTGTCTTTATGTTGATGACATGCTTATCGTTGGAAGTAATGATAAGATGATTAAATCCACTAAGGATATGTTGAATGCTAGATTTGAAATGAAAGATATGGGTCTAGCAGATGTGATACTGGGAGTTAAAATCACGAGAAAATCAGATGGCATCATTTTGAGTCAATCCAGTTATATTGGAAAGATTCTTGAAAAATTCAATAAGGATGACTCTAATGAGGCTAGAACTCCTATAGATCCAAGTCAACCTTTATCAAAGAATAAAGGTGAGAGCATCTCTCAAGTGGAGTACTCAAGGATTATTGGAAGTCTAATGTACCTGATGAGTTGTACAAGACCAGATATAGCATACGCAGTCGGTAAGCTAAGCAGATACACTAGTAATCCTGGTACTGACCACTGGAAAGCCATAGTGAGGTTACTGAGATACTTAAGGTATACTCGTAACTACGGGCTATACTATACGAGATATCCAGCTGTTGTAGAAGGATACAGTGATGCAAATTGGATATCTGATGTAAAAGATTCAAAATCCACCAGTGGATATGTATTCACCTTAGGTGGTGCAGCTGTATCTTGGAAATCCTCTAAACAAACTGTGATAGCCAGATCCACAATGGAGTCTGAGTTTATAGCTTTAGACAAATGTGGTGAAGAGGCTGAGTGGCTACGCCAATTCTTAGAGGGTATTCCACAATGGTCTAAACCTGTGCCAGCAGTATGCATTCATTGTGATAGCCAATCTGCGATTGGAAGAGCACAGAGTAAAATGTACAATGGTAAGTCTAGGCATATACGCCGAAGACATAATACCATTAGACAACTACTCTCAACTGGAGTGATTACTATTGACTATGTAAAGTCAAAGGATAATCTAGCGGATCCGCTAACCAAAGGGTTAACAAGAGAGATAGTTGCTAAGTCATCAAGAGGAATGGGACTAAAGCCCATGGAATAAAAAGTTTTGCGAAGGAAAACCCAACCTAGTTGACTGGAGATCCCAAGATCTAGGTTCAAAGGGACAACCTAACCGCAAAGGTTTAGTTAAGTCACTGTGGGGGTGTTTCCCTCAAGTCCATTCCTATGATGAAAACAGTGATAACGGTTGAGTAAGGTTAAGCCAAGCTTTTAATGATTCTTGTAAGAAGAGTAACTCGGCATACTCTAAGGAAATGAATCACCTATGTGAGAGAGAAGAGGGGCCGCTTCAAAGGGAATTGTATAGGGCACAATTCTTAGAAACTCTTGCAGAACCAGGTAGATGTCCATGGCCAAAACGGACATAACCGTAAGAACTGAAACGTTACGAGGTAAGATGCGTGTGAGGAGTATGTCATCGTTTACATAAACAGCAGAACAGTTCAAGGACATCGTGTCTACTGATCAGCCAGTAAAGTAAATTGTTGGAAAAAGTAAGTTAATGGACTGTTTGAACGCATTTTAAGTGGGACCCACTTTGAGAAAAGTGTCGGGTCTTTGCGGATTTATAATCTACTACTTGAGTAGATTAAAACGGTATAAAGTATGTCAAATTCGGAGTTCGGGTGAATGAGAAATTGACACTCAAAGTACACTCTTGAAATGGGAGAAAATAAATGCAAGTGGCTTCTATCCCACATTGGAAGTGAGATGGAAAAACTTAAGGTTTATATATGATTTTGCAATGTAGTGGTGTAACTACTTAGCTACAAAAAGTCTCTTCCCTTGCGCGCAGGGGGGGGGGTGCAAATCATGGATCGAAATTTGCTTCGGACCTTCAAGACTCGTGCGAGCCCGCGACCTGCGGACACGAATGCAGCCCAATTTGAAGGCTTTCGGACGGGCTCATTTTTGCATATATTTTCGGCCCATCAAAGAATAAAGATTTTTAAAATCTGAAAAATAAATCCGAAAATTGTAACTGCCACTTGAAGGCTGAATTTAAATTGTGTAACAACAAATTTAAATTATGTAACAGCCGAAATTAAAATGGATCCATTAATATTTTTTTTTCCGATTTTGCCCTCCTCCGTTCCTATAAATAGTGGCTCTCTTCATTCTATTTTTCACACCAAAAAACAATCTTCTCTCATTCCTTTCTAGAGTTCAAAAAGTGTTTCAGTTTGCTGCAAATAGCTTGGTGCGGAGCTTATTTGTTTATACCGTTGAATCCTGGGAGACGAACGTTCCAACAACCTCAAGCACAAACCGGAAGGGTGAGGGAGCGAATTTGTCTTAAGGACACTGTGTTTACACACAGGCCTCGGTTTGGATCGTTTTGATAATTGTCTTTTACTTTCTGTCCTTGTATTTAAATTCAGAATTTCCTTTTACGTATTCATATTTTATAACAGAAAGGCAATACCAACCCGAGTCCCTTAAGTACTTGAGAAGCCTCGAACTCGAAATCAATTTTGAATTTTGGGATTCGGAAATCGCCAACTTCAACTTGTCGGTGAGGAAGGTGATGCTCTATGAAACCAGATTCGGAGCTGACTTTTTCTATCAGAGTTGGAAGTCCATCTTTCGCATCCGGAAGATAGAAATACATTGAGAATTTACGTTTATCTTCACCTTGTTTGTATGGAAGTTTCAAAACTTTGAAACCATCAAATTCACGAATATATTGTTCCTCCTCGCTCGTCATGAAGGGTACTTGAATCGAGGTGCCATTTAATAGGAAAAACTCATCCTCCTTTGTCTTGGATGCATCGAATTTTTCTTTCCAGGTTCCTTTAAAATAGACCGCGTTTGCAAAGATAAGCCTTGTGGAAGCATCTACCGAATTGGGTGGAAGAATATCATTGATTAGGCCATTTGTTTCCCTGTCAGCCCAAGTGTTCACTTCTTGTCTTACCTCTAAAACATAATACTATGAAAATGGAAACTGCGCCAAAAAGAAGATAGATGGACTTGCATATTATTATATTGAGTAACAATTAAAATTTCATGAAATGAAGAAACTTCAACCGATAAAAACTTATCTACCATCATAACTATTAATTGCAAATTTAAGACTAATGAAACTAACCTTAGACTGAAAATCAACATGATAAGAAACAGCCTTATAAGCATTATCAACAATTTCTTTGAAAGCCGGCTTAAAGGTTAGACTCTCATCAACCCAAACGCCGTTGGCAAAGGACAAACGGGGCCCACCAAGTGGCCCACCGTCAGCAAATAGCAGAGTCACGAGCTTTGACGAAAGCGAATTGAGCTTTTCACTGGACTTGGACTTGAGAAATCTTAACAGCTGTTTTTGGGTCGGACCTTTTGACCCCGCTGCAATCAAGCCCAAAATAACGTGGATCGACAGAGGCGAGAATACCTGTCTTTGGCTTCGGTGGAGATCACCTGTTTCGCTAAAGTTAAGGAAACGTCGGTTTGGTTGAGGATGGATTGTTGGAGGTCCATTAATTTTCGATGGTTTGTGCGTGTGTTCTGAAGGTGTGATGGTGCGTGTACTTTGATTGAGGAAGGAGGTAAGGCTCTGTGTTGGTGAGGTGTATATATACATGTAGAAGAAAGAAGCTCAAGTAATTTATTAGCTAGGGTTGATTTTCTTTTGTTATAATTTCAGTTTGAAGTATGGGTTGGGCTTAATTAGTAGTACCATAATTTAGGGTTTGAACTTTGAATTCAATTAGTATTCAGCACCATTCAGCCGAAGGAGACGGCGGCGGACACAAGGCCTGGAACCAACTTGCATGGAAAGTCAGGGAATTTCGGGTAAGTTAAAAATTCAGCAAGATCCCATGAAATATGAATCAAGTATTAATGGAAAGGCAAAAATCAGACGTACCATCTTACAAAATCTTACGAATTTCTTCTTTTTATCAACAAAAACTAATTCAAACCACTTTTCAATGTTTTTTGTCACTTCAAAAACTCGGAAAATTTTATACAACAGTGTAGTGTCTATTCATCATGAAAACTAATTCAAAAGTTAAACAAATCATTAATATCCTCTGCATTCTTTATTTATTAGAGTATAATGATAGTTAGCTTACAAAACCTCATGCCATAATTCATACTCCCACATAGAAACACTATATTATGAAGCAAAACATTGCACTAATCGAATACAGGTTTAAGTACTTGCCCAATGAAGAACACCACTCCAGTCAAATCTTCTCTTATGACGAACAAAAACGGATGATCGGCCACAAAGTCAAACTTATCATCAACCATCAAAGATCTAAGTTTAATTACTACAGCCGAAGCAGCAGCAGCTTCTGTGCCTTCTTCATTAACCTCAATAAACGACTTATGAAAGATACTCGAAACATAGAGATTCTTGCCTGCAGCAGAGTCCACCATTTCAGTTAGACCATCACCAGAGAAAGGCAATACCAACCCAAGTCCCTTTAGCACTTCAGAAGCCTCGAACCCGAAATCAATTTTGAATTTTGGGATTCGGAAAATACCAACTTCGACTTGTTGGTGTGGAAGGTGGTGTTCTATGAATCCAGATTCGGAGTTGACTTTTTCTATCAAAGATGGAAGTCCGTCTTTGGCGTCTGGAAGATAGAAGTACATTGAGAATTTACGTTTATCTTCACCTTGTTTGTATGGAAGTCCCAAAACTTTGAAACCATCAAATTCACGAATATATTGCTTCTTCTTGCTCGTCATGAAGGGTACTTGAATTGAGGTGCCGTTTAATAGGAAAAACTCGTCGTTTTTTGTCTTGGATGCATCGAATTTCTCGTTCCAGGTTCCTTTGAAATAGACTGCGTTTGCAAAGATAAGCCTTGTGGAAGCATCTACTGAACCAGATGGAAGAATATCTTTGATCAAGCCATTTGTTTCCTTGTCAGCCCAAGTGTTCACTTCTTGTGTTACCTCAACAGCCTTCGATATTTGTCAAGAGTAAAAATTAGTTTAAATGAAAAGATAGCAATAGGCAATCTTTATCATGAATTGTGAATTGCATTATATACATAAGAGGTTCACATTTTCATTACATCTTAAGACAAAAATTAAAGTAGTAAATTACACAACATAGGAGGTTTCACTTGTCTTAGATTACTACTGAAATCTTTAAATTCATTTCCAAAGCAACCGATTATAAGCTGGCTTCATTTAACAAGCATCATTTTATCCATAAACATAGGTAAAATCATATAAATTTTAAATATTAAGCCTATCTTAATTAGGATCAAAGTAAAAATGAGAGTTTGAAGTTGAATCAAGATAGATTCAAGTTTCCCATCTAGACCAGACCAATTGATTTTCTCGATTATTAGTAGAACATCAAACCGACAAAGGATATTCCCACATAGCATTAACAACTATCTCAAAAATTCGTAGAAAAACATGAAAATAAAGTCAATGATGTGAGGTCTAAAAGAGACATCTATTTTTCATCATAAACATTATACATAACAATATTAAAATGGAAACTGCAATCCGAGTTAACTTAATTCCCAACTCGGGATATAAATAAACTAGTAACAACAATCCCATTTCTTCAAAGACCATAAAAAGGGGTAGGGTAATTAATTGAAAATTTAAGAAAAATGCAATCACCTTAGTCTGAAAATCAACATGATTAGAAACAGCCTTGTAAGCATTTTCAACAATTTCTTTGAAAGCCGGTTTCAAGGTTAGACTGCCATCAACCCAAACGCCGTTGGCAAAGGACAAAAGGGGCCCACCAAGAGGCCCACCGTCAGCAAAGAGCAGAGTCACGAGCTGTGAAGAAAGCGAATTGAGCTCTTCGCCGGACTTGGACTTGAGAAATCCTAACAGCTGGTCATGGGTCGGACCTTTTGACCCGGCTGCAATCAAGCCCAAAACAACGTGGATCGACAGCGGGGAGAATACGAAGTTGCTGTCTTTGGCTTTGGTGGAGATCACTTGTTTCGCTAAAGTTAAGGAAACGTCGGTTTGGTTGAGGATGGATTGTTGGAGGTCCATTTTCGATGGAGTTTCTGAAGGTGTTGGTGCGTGTTAATGGAGGAAGATTAAATATTTAAATATCCTACTCGGAGACAAGACAAATACTTACTGGGTTTTGTTTTGGTTCCTTTCTTCTATGCTAAGTACCGACGGTTCCTTTATTGACAATTCTTTTACTCCCTTATTTTCTAGTTACATAAAATATCTTAACAATTCAAAACATGTATGAACACACCACGTATTTTTCTAAAGCAAAATTCTAGAGTAAAATGCAAAAACACCCATTGTAAATTGTTTAATGAACAAACATCCCCTTGCGTTATTTTAACTAATCAAAAAACCTTCATGCTCTTTTTCTATTAGCAAAAAAATTTCTCCCAAACTGAAATAAAGATTATAACTACATCAAATGATACAAAAATACCCATATTAACTTAAAAAAATATCAATAACTCCCTATTAACTTTAAAAATTGGCAATAACTCTCATGTTCACTTAAATAATTAACAAAAATCTCCCTATAATTTATGAATGAATCTCAACTGAGGTATTTTGTTAATAAAAAATTAATACCAGGAGATTTTTATTAATTAGATAAAGCACAAGGAATATTTTTGCATTTAGCTCCAAAATACTAACTTCAAGTTGTATTCGTGTTACACTTGGAGATACTCCTCTATTTTTTAAAGAACAAACATTATGATATGATACAAGAAACGCATAAACTATTTATTATATGCTCTATCTGTCTCCTTTTTCATTTTTTTTCCTACTTGTGGCGCATAATGTTAAGTAAGAATTGAGAAATAAAATTTCTGAATATATTTAACTTTTACGTCTTTAAAGGTAAGAGTTTTAAGTGGCCACATAGCAATTCCGCAAAAAAAAAGTAACAACAATATCTATTTTGTAACGTCTGTTAGGAACAGGTATGATTTTGGCGAGTTTGATATGAAAAAAAAAATTATCAAGTTCTATGACATAAAAAATAAATTTTTGCCTCCAAATATCTGTCAATATAGCCCCAATATATGTTACATGAATTTAATATATTTATCTAAATTAGATAAATATATTCAAGAACCAAAAATCTAGACCAAGATGTTATTACACAAGTCTTCACTACATTATTGTCTTTGTAATGACTAATGCGGTTTTATATTTCTGTTTGCCTGAAATATATAAAATTTATGTAACATACTGGGGCTATATTTTATATGTAACCAAAATATCAATTAAGTCAACATGTTTGCCTGATATTTATATTTCTTCCTTTTCATTGAACTTTATTTTATAAGTAATGATATTTGATTCTAATAATAAATTATTTAGTTAAGTTTTGAATTGGAAAGAAAAGAAAGTGTGAAAATATAATGAAGGGCTAGATTGAAGATCTTAAAATCTCTCAAATTAAAAGATAAACAGAAAGAATAAATGGACACCTATATAGAGGTCAGGAACCAACCTCAACCTTGTTTCTTCCGTAATACTACCAAGTACTTACATAGATACTATACATAACAATTCATTCATGTACGAATAATTAGATCAGCAATAGAAATTTTCATTCCAAAACTTTGAAATATACATGAGCCAAAATAAATCCAAACAGGACGTATGTATCAGAACCACCCTGGTTTTTCCAGATTTACATAGATACTGTATTTTACACACATTTTACAAAGCAATTCTTGTACAAAGAAAACAGCTTTCGCATGTTACAAAACCAATCATCCCAGAACGCCAGCAAGTCTACAAGACTACTTTCAGTAATTAGTTTCTGGGGACAACTCCATCGCCCTTGTGGAAATCGAAAGCTTACCTCCTCAGCCACAAAATAGGCTATGGGCAGTGACATACAAAACACATATCAGAGTAAGATTTGTCAACACAAATATTCACAGGTGCCCAATTAAGCCTATAGAGGCAGGACAAATGATTTCTGAATAAATGAATTTGATAAAAATAATTTATCTGAACCCATTTATAGGGAAGTATCACGAAAAAGCAAAAGTGCTTCTTCGCTGGGATGTGTTGTACAAAGTGTCAGATACTTTTGAAGGAGGCCAATATCGGAACACTGATCTACCAACAATGTCTTTGATAGGCAGAGGACCCCTGAAAAATAAGGCAACAATCCAGGCTCAGAATCTAAGCAGTGAATAATTAGTTTAAATATAAAGTTCACTTCTTTTCATCTACCTCGTTATATGATTCATTCACTGTAATTCTGTGAAGGAAAGGAAAACACAACCAAACAAATAAAATATTAGCAATAAGAGATTGTAGTGTACCAGTTATGAGAGTCAAAGCTATTATTACGGTTGTCTCCCAACACAAATACGTAGCCTTCCGGTACAAGCTATAATTAATAGAAAAAATTAGTAAGTTCACTATCGATTATATATGGTGAGAAAGGCAACATAAGAATAAGCAGAAAAATTACCACTGTATCCATTTCATACTCAGGTGGCTCCAAGATGAAATCCTCATCTTGAGCAATGCCATTCACCAACAGTTTTCCATTACAAACCTGCCCAATGCATAACATTAGACCAGTTGAAGGAGAAACTGTGACATGCAATAACCACCACTAAGCATTACTTACTTGTACGTAGTCGCCACCTTTAGCTACAATTCTTTTGATAAACACCTCGGATGAACTAAAACCAATTTCCTGTATAGCAAGTATAAAAATAATAGCATGTCAACTTCATATGTGACGAACATCAGAGTGCTTATTCTGCCACTAATGTTATCAAGTACCAAAAAATCCATAATATACCTGAAGAAATGAAGGAGCCTTGAAAATCACAATGTCTGAGACTTCGGGCTTCTTGAAAATATAAGAAACCTGGAAAACCCACCCAAAAGAACAAGAGCCAAAAGAGTTAGCTTGAACATCTCATACTATTGATGCCATATTCTGATCTGCAACTCAAACTACATCAATATTGTTAATATATATGATTGTACACAGAAGATCTAAAGTTGCTTCTCGACTAGCAAATGACTGCCATTAGAAGAGTAACATCAATTCGCAAAAAAAAAAATGCAAACCACTTAGTAAGATATTTCTTACCTCCACAAACTAAAACAAATCGAGTATTGAGCACACTACAATAAGAAACCTCATCACAAAACCACAACTTCAGAAGGCTATCCCAGAAATAAGAAACTGATTTTGCTTTCTAGATACAATCATCTTAATCAAACCTACATCCCAAATCTGATCCAAAACCATACTCTAAAACACAAGCTAAATCTTATTTCTATACTTCAGTTGAACAAAGGTCCATAATTTCTGTTTAATTTGCATAGTTTCAAAATACACATATTTATCTAGTAATGGCATCACCCCAAATAAACAATCAAGTTTATAAACTGCTTCCAACAATGTCAATTCACCATGAAGCAAGCTAACCAACTATAAGCAGTAAATAATAATACCTTCTCAGCCATAATCCGGTCACCCACATCGAGGGTAGGACACATAGAAGTGGAAGGAATTGACCTTGGCTCAGCTAAAGTCGATTTGAAGAGAATACTAACGCTTAAAGCAGTGAAAACCGCTTTAGCATCTTTGGAGCTGAAGCAAAAATTCATCATTTTCAACAGCAAACTATTACTACTAATCTCCAACGCCTCAGAACGCTTTCGACTAACATTCTCACTCTCCTTGTCCACGTTTCCTTTGCTACTGTCCGTTTTACTAATTACTGTTCCTCCTCTATCCACTTCTGCGGTGGTGGGCCCGTTACTAGGTAACCACTTGGAACCCATCAAGAACGGAACGAAAGAAGATGCTTTAATTGGAGAAATTCCCGAAACAGTACATAGGCCGGGAGAATAAGAAGAAAACCCCGTTGACTGTTTCACCAAAGATATCAGTCCCGTAACAGCAGGCGATTGCGTATTTCGGGACATAATTTCTCCGGCTAGTGTCGAGTACATTTTGAACGAAGACGACGTCGGATTAATGGGATCAGGTTCTGGTTTTCGAGAGGGCGGATGATGGAATATTAGGGATCGGGTTGCGAACTCTTGGAGGAATCTGGAGGCGGAGGATTTCCCAGAGGAAGCCCCCGCGAGATTGGATGCTACCATGGCGGAGTAGCTGAAGGTGAATCGGACAGCCATATCTATGAATTGTAAGAAAGTGATGAAGAAGAAAAGGAAAATTTCTGAGTTTGTGTTTGGCTGTGGGATGAGGGAGAGCTCTAGAAGACTGTTAAAGCCATCGGAATAGAGGAAATCAGTGAAGAACCTAAGGAAGAAGGGGTAAATTGAAAGTGAGGGTTAGAACTTGGATCGGTTAAGGGTGGCGAAATTGGAAAAGCAGAAACCTAAAGGCGGCGACCTTACGGCTGAGCTTTTCCGCAGAGAGAGGAGAAATCGATGAAGGAGGCCGAGAATTTGGGGGAGAGAAAAATTGTGAAAGAGATTGACGACTCGAGAGAATAAGGCAAAATTGGTAGACGACTAGTCTTGGTCTTGGATGGGGATTTAATTTCATTATTAACTATTAAGATTTATAGTAAGATGCAAAAACATCCCTTATACTTCCCCTAATTGGCATAATACACCCCTTATTATTTTTATTGGGTCAAAAGTTCTATCTTGAAAAGTCAAAGCTAATTACCCCACCTCAACATTACACTTCTTTTTAAAGTTAAACCCCTCATTCTTTTTAATTAATTGTAAATAATCCATTTTTGTTTTAAGTTATTAGCAATAGCTCTATGATTACTTTAAAATTTCCAATCAATTTGCAAGCGATCAACAATTAACTTTCACATGCAAGCGGTGAGCTAATGAAAACTAAATAAAGAAGTTTTTTATAATAAAAATACGAAGGATTTTTTTGCCAATTAAAAAAAATAACATAAGTGATGTTTTTGCATTTTACTCATTTTAATTTACATACAACTCAATTTGAATGAGATGGTAATATTCAAAAAAATTATTATATTTAAGAAATTGGGTCTCATTTAAAGACATATCGAATCATATGCTTTTGGGTATAAGTTATTACACAAAGATCAAAAAATTAATGTCTGTTTTGACATAATCTTACTCATAATTGATGGTAAATACAAAATGAAAACGATTTTTGATTAACTTTTATCTTTTAGTTGTTACATTTTCAACATTTTGTATTTCTCTTTATGACATGTGATAGTGTTTAAAGATAAAGGAAATGAATATTCGTCAAAATGCTTTCATGACTTTTTGTTTGCTTGACTGGCTTCCTTGTCACTTCCTATTGCCTCTGTTTATTTTTCTCAGAAAGCTTTGACTGCCTGAAACTTTGAAATATCCCACTTTTACGAAATGACTCACTAAAGTTTGAAAATAAAAAACAATAGTATTTTGTAAATTTTAAATTGATTATTATGGTTAGTCCTTGAAAGCAAATAAGTGCAGTGATCAAGTTAATATGTTCTTCATAAATAAAATGTCTATTAATTTGAAAGTTTGATTTTGGCGGTGTGCTTAAAAATAGAATAAAATAGTGATTAATTTACGAATCTATATATAGTGGAAACAATTCAAATAGATGTTACAAATTTAAAATATTTAACTCCAAATTGCTTGATCCAATAAATTAAAGGGTAAACAGAATTACATAAGTGTCTGTTGCTGAATTTAAAGAATGGTAGGCATGTTATTTCATAAGTTCTAAATTTTCAAAATTCTAATTTAAAAAATGAAATAGGGTTAATTCTCTATTTGTCTTCTTCAAGTATCATTGCTGCGTTTTATCCCTCCAAATATATTTTGCAACAATTTGCCCATGTTAATTATTGTCGTTGCATGTTTCGGCCTCTATATATATTTTGCATCACTTTGTCACCTTCATCTATCACATTTGAACAAATAACCTATTTGATAATGAAATGAGGAAAATTTACAAAAATGTTCAAATAAATTAGTTATGGTATTTCATATATAGTTGAATAACTAAGTAGATATTTTGATCATGATAATTTGTAAGTGATTACGCATATTAAATTTATTAATTAAAGTCTTAAAGTTTTCAATACTATTGTGGTGATCTTGCTATGATTAAAATGTCATCACTTTGCCAAGATATCTCACTTTACGTTTGGGGTTTGATCTGGACCTATAGTTGGAGGGGAAAACCGTACATTTAAAATAATTGAAGAGCTCTATAAGTAGTCATTGGAGGATGGAAAATGTACAACAACTACATTGAAGGGGGCAAAATGAAATTTACCCTTAAAAATATATGGACTTTATATTTTCTAAAGATCTGAATAGAAAAAATAGTACAAATATTTAATTATCAAAAAAAAAAAAAAAACAGTACTAATATTTTCGTTAAATAAACTTGATCAAATGATTTAACAAGTTCATTTAGATCTAATATTGGAATCACTCAAATCAAAACACACTTAAAAAGTTTTAAAACTCACAAAATCTTGACTGACCCATTTTTTTTCTTCCAAAAATTACATTTCATCTCTCTAGTTCAAATCAATTTCTTTTACTTTTTTTCAACATTTTAATACATCAAAATCGGATACGTTTTCAAGCCAATTAAATAACTTCCATGAAGGTCTAAGCCAGAAAACATGCTGATTGATCTTATTCCTTGAGAAATGGTCTAAGCCTGGCAACAATAAGTCAACTAAATCTTGTTGGCAAAATACATGTAGGCCATCTTTTCATTTTTTTGGATAGTATTTATTTTAGCATTACCTAACCAGCATCAGGTAGTGACGCAAGCGCATACGCTAACCTATTATGTTTGCCACATTTTTTTAAGTGAAATGGTTAACATGAATCAAAATTTCTATTATTTTCTTTCATCGAAATTATTAAATTGTTTCAGTTTTTGAATCAAACTAAAAAACAGTGTTTTGGAAACTTTTTGTTTGTGTTGAGAATTTCTTTACTTTTTTAATTTAGTAATTTCCTTGATACTCGAAGTGTTTTTCGAGAATTTTCAAAAACTTTTTAACATCTAGCTGATCAAAGTATACATTAAATTGAAATTTGGTCCATGACAATGAATATATTAATTTAAATCTATTTCGAATATATTTCATCACCACCAAATTAAGGGGGCAAGGAGATCTTGTTCCAAACTATATCTTGTCCTATGGTATGGGTGTTTCAAGCTCCTGAGAGATTGAACGACAAATATGTAACGTTCCAAGTTTCAATTCAAAAAGAATTGGAAACTAGTGGTGGATTCCGTTCCCATGATGTGGAATCAGCCTGGTGGGCTCATAGCCATCCGAAATGGGCTGCCGACCGAAAGTTTCTTTGTGGGCCTAAAATTTCATCACTTGATCCATGTAATTCATGGTCAAGCCCTACATATTTATTTGATTTTTATTTTAATTTCATTATTTTTTTGAATTCCCAGAAAAAAAAATCTAATTTTTAAATAACCAAACTAGACAACGAAAATAAAATTTTAATTCATAATAAAAAGAGAACAAAAAGCAAAACATGTAAACCTTATCAGAAATAACCCGTCTCGAGTCTTGAACATGATAATAGTACTATATCCTAATGAATCCCAAATTTCAAAACTATAGATTGTTGTGAATGTGTGGAACCATAAATTCACATATACTATATTCCAAATCTCTCGAGTCCAGTAAAATAAAATGTGGGAGTTAACGAAATTTTTCCTTGAAGAATCAATGAAGATATATTCTACAAATATATGCCTTTTGGTAAATCAATAGATTCATTTATGTGACCATGTGGGGGCATGATATCAATGAAATCGATATTGTGTCCCATGGCGTGAGCAAGCTGCTGCAAAAATTTGCTTCTGGTTCAAGTAATAATAATAATAATAATAGATTGACCATATATATTTATGTAATGACATTTCAATATATCATATATCATGTTTTTGATTCACAGTGCAACATAAATAATTGTACGTAGTTGTGTGATGTGGCCCTTGTCACTTTTGTCGGGTAATGCTCGGAGTCTTCTTTCATTGGGCTTTTCTCCCAAAAGTAATTGCAGGATGCAACTACTAATACTATAGTACCTTTTTTTGTACATATATTTACTCGAGTAATAAGTTTATTATATGTACAAAAAAACTTATACACATAAAACTTATTACTCGAGTAAACATATGTACAAAAAAATAATACTTTATATATATGGCAAATTTGGTAGTGTATGTGTAATTTACTTCTACTTCTCTTAATAAATACTTTAAAAATAAATTCCAAATTTACTTCTACTTCTCTTAAAAGAGCCAAAATGTACAAATTAAGCTGAAGCTGGTGAGGAGGTACTTTTAGCTTTTAGGTTGACATTTTTAGCAAAATGGATCTTGTATTCTTTTGCAAACTCACAAAAGTGATTATTTTTGGGCTTTTTGGCATAATTTACAAACACCACACACTTTTACTTCGATACAACTTTTAGCTTTTTTTAGATTCTAATATTTGAGCACAATCACAATTTTTGGCAAACACCACCTCAGTACCGAGGATACATAGATGTGGTTTCGGTAAAATTTTGAAACCCCAATTTAAATGTTGGATATTCTTTAATTTTTGTTTTTAGAATATGAATACTTTCATACATCATAATATTCCCAATAAACATAGGTAAACTTCTAATAACTACAAGTCTAGTAATGAACTAGATATTTATTTCAAATAACTGCAAGTCTAGTAATGAACTAGATATTTATCCACACAAGTGGGGATCGAGCTCAAAACCTCTTGGTATTGGGACTTCGTCCTTATCACTAGGCTATGACCCCATCAACTTGGATGTTGGTTTTTGTTTTGAAAAAATTGAAACTTCCCTTTATATTGGGTTTTGGGGAAAAAATATATGATATGAGTCAAATTAATATTTTTTATAGAGTTTGGGGAAAAAACAGGTGCCCATGGCCATGTGCCAAATCAAGGATTTCTAGGGTTGCAACTTGCAAGTGAGTTTCAAGAGTCTGATTATAAGTTTGTGAATAAGTTTGGGGAGAGTTTCATGAGTTTCGTCAAACTCCATTTGAAAAAGTTCCACGAGAGCCATGATACCGTGCTACAAACTCTTCCAAATAATCTTTTTTGTAAAAAAAGTTGAAGAAAAAGTTGAATATTTAGAAAGCGTTTCTCAATTTACGAGTGATTGATCTAATGGACTGAACAAGTTCTTATAATTATGTGAATGATTGATCTAGTGGACTAAACGGATTCCTATAATATGGCAAATTCATATCTAAATATCCCAACTAGAGATTTCTCGTAATGTATCCAGTACGCCCTGGAAAGAAACTAAATTAAACTATATTTCAAATTGTAAAGTGATCAAGATATAATTGAGCTAAAATGCAATTAGCACCTTTTTTTTTTTTTCCAATTACCGCATTAAAGTTTCTAGGAAAACATCGGATTCCAATTAAATTCGCAAAGATTATAAATCCGGGGACTGGCCTTGCATTAATACCACGCCATAGTCACCATAATTTGTCATCATCACATTTTGTATCCCCTATCCCAAACTAATTAAGTGTTTCATCCCCATGCCTCATCCCATGCCATGAATTCGGCTCAAGATCCTCTATACCACTATTAGTGTACCATACTTGTGTACCACTAATAAGTAATTGCCACATGTACATGTGACAATTATTATAATTGTCACATGTACATGTGGCAATTACTTATTAGTGGTACACAAGTATGGTACACTAATAGTGGTATAGAGGATCCTCACCGCATGAATTCCATTATTTATCTCTCCTGCAATTTCAAACCATTAGTCAAAGAAAGAAAAACTGAACTCAAAGCCAAAGGTCCCATTTTTCACATTTGAATATTTTGCCCCTTTCTCTTCCTTTTTCACACACACTGAGACACTACACAAACACACACATCACCACCATCACCGTTCAAATCAATCAATCATAGGGATTCACGCAATATAACAATTCCCACACGCATTTCCACACTCTTACATTTCCACCTTCACATTCAACTAATTAATTGCATGCTCACTCCAAACACACAGTCACACAAACTCACTCTCCTATGACACAGTCATACAACATGGAGGAGAGACCAGAAACAGAGTTGATATCAATACCTGCTACCCCACGCGCCTCCACGCCGGAAATACTTACACCCTCAGGTCAGCGTTCGCCGCGGCGTGAGGCGGCGGGGTTGGGCACCGCCAAGTCATGGACGCCGACTTCGTTCATTTCTCCAAGATTTTTGAGCCCCATTGGGACTCCAATGAAAAGGGTGTTGATTAATATGAAAGGTTATTTGGAGGAGGTTGGGCATTTGACTAAGCTTAACCCACAAGATGCTTGGCTACCAATTACTGAATCCAGAAATGGGAATGCACATTATGCGGCTTTTCACAATCTTAATGCTGGTGTTGGATTTCAGGCCCTGCTTTTGCCTGTTGCCTTTTCTTTTCTTGGATGGTATGTTAATTAATTAATTTACTCAATTTTCTAATATTGGGATTTTAATTAAATTAGCTATATGTTGAGATTTATCTTTAATTGAACTTTGCCTATTCAAAGACTGTAGCTTTTTGAATTCTTTGTTTGTCTTTATTTTCAAATGTGTTTTGGTAATTGGAATGGTAAATACTCTGTTTTGTGGGAAATGCAGAAAAGTTTTAAATTTTAAATCTTTCTTTGTGTATCTGATAGTGATAGTATACAAATGAAAAGGACTAACAATTTCTTGTACTGTATTCATTCCTTAATTAATTTTCAAAGTTGGATTTTAATTATTACAAGATTTAAGTAGGTCTGTGACTGTGGTTCCACCAGGTGATAGTGATACTATTTCCGCTTCTTTTAATTACTTTTTTTCCAATGCTATCATGAAAACGATTTGAATGGAACCCAAAAGTATCCTTGAGAAATGATATAACTTTTTTCTTTTCTACATAATGCGACTTGGACTGGGTCCTCTGTTCTTCTGTATTTCTTTATTACCTGGGACAGCTGCAGATTTTTTTTTTTCCCTTTAATACAAAGCTGGAGATTGCTTTATGCTTTAGGCCATCTCCAATGGAGAGGGCTAGCCCCGGGGCTCCGGAGCCCCGAGCCAGCCCTGACCCCCCCCCCGAGCCCTGCATGGTCGTCTCCAATGGTAGGGCTCCGGAAATGAATTAATTCCATTTTTTTCCTTTGCCCACTCTCACCTATTAATATTATAGTTTTAATTTTATTTTTAATATTAATATTAATAATACTAATAATTATTTACATCTTGTAATTAAATTATTAATTATATTAAAATATTAAAATTAAAGAGAGTTCGGGTGAATGGGAAATTAATTCCATTTTCTTTCCTTGCCCACTATCATCTATAATTAAAATAAAATTTGATAAATATAAAATTCATTCCGGTTTTTCTGGAATTAGATTCTACTCCGTGAGTAGATTAAAACGGTATATCGTGTGTCCAAATCGGAGTTCGGGTGAATGAGAAATTGACACTCAAAAATCACCTCTTGAAATGGAAGAAAAGAAATGCAATTGGCATTTATCCCACATTGGAAGTGGAGTGAAAAAACTTGAGGTTTATATATGATTTGTCAATGTAGTTGTGTAACTACTTAGCTACAAGAAGTCTCTTCCCTCGCGCGCAGGGGGGGGGGGGTGCAAATCATGGATCCAAATTCACTTCGTCTCTTCAAGACTTGTGCGAGCCCGCGACCTGCGGACACGAATGCAGTCCAATTCTCTAGCTTTCGGACAAGCCCAATTTTTATTATTTAGAACTTATTAAATGCAAAAAATTTATCTATGCTAACAAATTTGGTGACTACATATATTTATTAAATACTAACACATTTTATTAAATAATTCAATTCTACAAATTTAATTTAATTAGGAGGAACTTTTAATTTTATTAAAAATTACTTTAAATAACAAATTTTATATATATAAACAAAAATTAATAAAACAATTAAAAGAAAAAAGAAAAAAAAAAAGAGAACAAGTCAGGTGCCGCCACTTGGCGGCACCTGACTTAAAGAGGGGCGCGTGTAAACACGCGCCCCTCTTCTTCTCCGCCTAGCCCACGCGACCCCGGGGCTGGGCGCAGGGCTCCGTCGAGCCCTGCGCCCAGCCCGTTCCACCCCGCCCGCCGCCCCGCCCCGAGCCCAGCCCCCACTGGAGATGGCTTCCCTCGCGACCCCCGACCCCGCCCCGGCCCCGGCCATCTCCATTGGAGATGGCCTTAGTATCTGCCTTTTTATTTCGGTTTTAGATATTTTTAGGACACTGCTGTGGAAGAGGATAGGTGGGGTGGGGTTTGTGTTTTTATATGAAAGTTATTAATTATTAGATATATATAAAAAGTTATCGTTTTAATAAAATAAGATTTATTTTCTGTATAAAATTTATATTGTTATACTTAAATAAGATTTTTAGTTTTTATTTCTATTTAACAAAATTTTGTTTAATTTACTAGGAGTAATAATATGAAAAAATTGAATTCTTAGTAATAAATATTGATATGATATTTTTAATTTTTTCATACTTCTATTTTATTTGATACATGTTAAAATTTAATTTAATTTATTAATGATGCATAAAATAATAGTAGATGAACTTTGGATGTTGGGTTTGGGGAAATGACATGGTTTTGTGTAAGTAAAAAAACTCACAAACATTGTTAAGAATACACTGTTTAAGTTTTGCATATTTCTAATTTTGACTTTTAAAATATTTAAATGGTTGTTTCACTAGGAAATGACTTCCAAAAAAATTAGTTTCAAGCTGATAGTCCTTACTGGCATAGTAAAATATCAGCTTGACTTCCACATTAATTGTTCTCCAACCCCCCCTCTCCAAGCCATTTGTAACTTTGAATAGTCGACTTAATAATAATTCCTTGAATATGTGAAATGTTTCTGACATTGTTTTTAATGCAGGAGTTGGGGAATAATATCGTTAATCATAGCTTACTTATGGCAATTATACACATTGTGGATTCTTGTCCAGCTGCATGAAGCAGTTCCGGGGAAGAGATACAACAGATATGTCGAACTTGCACAAGCAGCATTTGGTATGTTAATTTATATATTGAAAATATATATGCAGATATATTGGTGATTAACAAGATACATACCTATTCCTATTCAATTCACTATGTGCATTCATATATCCTTACTTACAATGCATTTAATTTGCTTGTTGTTTTTAGGGGAACGATTAGGTGTCTGGCTCGCTTTATTTCCAACTGTATACTTATCTGCTGGAACTGCAACTGCTTTAATTCTAGTCGGAGGGGAGACAATGAAATTATTTTTTCAGATTGTCTGTGGTCCTCTTTGTTCATCAAATCCTCTTACAACTGTTGAATGGTACCTCGTATTCACATCACTTTGCATCGTATTATCCCAACTCCCGAATCTCAACTCCATTGCGGGGCTCTCGCTTGTTGGTGCTGTGACAGCCATTACATATTCCACTATGGTGTGGGTCCTCTCCGTGAGCCAATCCAGACCACCCACCCTTTCGTATGAACCACTTCCGTTGCCTACATTTTCATCTTCCATGTTTGCTGTCTTAAACGCACTTGGTATAATAGCATTTGCATTCAGAGGACACAATCTAGTCATGGAAATTCAGGTCGGTTTTTGGATGTATAAAAATGAGAATTACATTGGAGTTAGTTACTTACTATTGTATTCATCTTATTACGTCTTTTAGGCGACGATGCCATCAACGTTCAAGAAACCAGCTCACGTGCCAATGTGGAGGGGAGCTAAGGTTGCCTATGTCTTAATTGCAATGTGCTTGTTCCCTGTTGCCATTGGAGGTTATTGGGCTTATGGAAACCTTGTAAGTCTATTGCTTGGCCAATTCTTTTTGTTCCTTCTGATACATAGAAAAGGTAAAAAATTGCACTTTATCCCGTAATCTTTGGGCCATGTTGCACTTAAGCCTAACCGTTTTGAATTTGCATTTGTTCCCTCACCTTTTTCACTGTCGCAATTCACAATACTAACACCACCGTGTACGAAAAAATGCACTTTTACCCTTAACCGTTCGACTGTATTGTACTTCACTCTCTGATTTTTTTATCACTCAATATTTAAATAAGTGAAATGCTAAAGTAACCCTTGTGCTTTGCCTAATTAGAAAAAAAAAAAAAACATGTGTTATTTTTTTTAGCAAAAAGTTCCCCTTTGTTATTTTTTTATTAGCAAAAAAGCCCCTCTCAAGTCGGAGTACATACTTTGCAGGAAAAATGACAATTTTCCTACAATGAACACATTTCACACTCTCTCTCTCTTTTTTTCGGCAAAAGGAATCATTTTATCAAAAAAGCCAGTGTCGATTACATATACAAATGAACATATTTCTCTACTTCAAACTATAAATTATACACATGAATTGATTCTACATCACATCCCTCGTTTGAGTTTGGTTTATCATTGCAGACGCCTTCTGGAGGAATGCTCAGTGCCTTGTATGCATTTCACATTCACGACATTCCAAGAGGACTTTTAGCTATGACGTTTCTACTTGTTGTGTTCAACTGTTTGAGTAGCTTCCAAATATACTCGATGCCCGTTTTTGACAGTTTTGAAGCTGGCTATACCAGCCGGACTAATCGACCTTGCTCAATTTGGGTTCGATCGGGTTTCAGAGTTTTCTTTGGATTTATCTCTTTACTTATAGGAGTGGCACTTCCCTTTTTGTCGAGCCTTGCTGGTTTATTAGGAGGGCTTACTCTTCCGGTCACATTTGCTTACCCGTGTTTCATGTGGGTTCTCATTAAGAAGCCAACGAAATACACCTTCAATTGGTATTTTAACTGGATTTTGGGTTGGTTGGGTGTTGCTTTTAGCTTGGCCTTTTCAATTGGAGGTATTTGGAGCATGGTGAACAGTGGAATGAAGCTCAAGTTTTTTAAGCCAAATTAATTATTAGTATGCTTAATCAATATCCTGTTATCATATATGTAATGGTTTTTGTTTATCTGTCATGTTTGGATTAAAATGTTCTTAAAAAACGTCTCTGTAAATTATTATTCATGATTGTAATATGTGAGTTTTTTCGAGTTGAGATGAATTACAAAGTCAGATGAGCATCTCCTTATTTATGCAAGCTAAGCCACATTTATACTGTGCTGAATTGATTTTTGCTAAATTGGAATTTTTTGTTTTTCTGTCAATTTAACTCTTTTGAACCTAACACATGCAATATAGTATAACATTTTAGACCGAAAACTGAAGTTACATCATTTTATTTAATACATGTAAACATTGAAGAAGTGCAAAAGTTTCAGTAACAAGATCTTGAAGAAAAGGAACAAAAAGTTGCACCAAACACATAAAACAACATTGATGTCATAATTATCTTGGCTTGAGAATTGCTTGCATAGGATGAAGCTTGTTTGTAGTAAGCCCGAGAGTATCAACGTTTTCTTCTTCTCCATCCTTAAGTCTCCATTCAAACTCTTGCACTAGTCTACCAATCGATGTGCACGATATCAACATTGCTTGGAGAGCTCCGGCACATACCCTTTTCCCGGCCCCAAAAGCCATGGTCTTATGTAGATCCATTGTATCAAATTTCCCGTTAAGAAATCTCTCCGGCTTCCAATCTTCGGGACTCTCCCATACTTTCTTGTCCATGTTACATCCATATATGTTTATAGCAATCTGCACATAGTATTAGCCATAAATACGAGCGAGAATACATTCAAACAGGGCCTAAGGGTCTAGTGGAGGACTTATTACCTCTGTACCAGCTGGAATGTGGTATCCTCCGACTTGTGTGTCTTCATGAACATATCTTAGAGGAATTATAGGAGCAGGACTATACTTCCTCAAAGTTTCATGAAAAACAGCAGATAAGTAGGGAACTTCATTTAATTTTTCCTCCGTAATCCTTTCATTTCCACAAACCTTTCGAATTTCTTGATAGAGAAGATCCTATTATTGCATATGAATAAAATAAAAATATGCCATGATAAGGTTAAGTATCACATAAAAACGATTTGTAGATCACTTCACCTGTCTCTGTGGATCTTTAGCAAGTTCATACATGGCCCATTCTGTCGTCACTAAAGTAGTGTCTGAAGACTCGATTATAGCTTCCCATAGCAGCATTAACATTTGTTGCTCAGACAATGTTTTTGCTTCAGTCGACAAGTAATCCAGGTAACAATTTATTTCCTATATAATACAGAAGTAAGTTTAATTACCATGAAAATTATGATTGAGCAGGGCCTAGTTACGTACCTCCCCGCGAGAAATCCGTTTTTGCTGTTCTCTAATGAGTACATTCATCACAGCTTGCCTACGAAAATACATTCGTTGAATATTCTTTTCAAAGCTTTTATTAGGAATCCATTTAAGGTAGGGGAAAAAATCTCTCCAATCCACTTCAATGGCACCTTTCATAGGGTCGATTACCAAAATTTCCAACATCTCATCTCTTGATAAAGTAGTTCCAAGTTCCTCGACATATAAGGGTCCAATATCGTTTCCAAGAACCTGAAATTAAACCACATAAAGCTTCCATTATTATTAGTCATGTTGCATATATAACGATAATGACCTGGAATGAGTGAACTTACTTCTTTTAGTGCCAAACCAAAAAGCTCAGATTGAAATATTTTCCTAAGATTTACGGCTTGTAGAGGATCCTCTTTCAGACAAGCTTGCAGTTGTCTTGAGATGTTTTCCATCATAGTATCCCTGTGAATACGATGTCGTTTCTGACATCATAAGATAAACTAGAGTTAATCGACTCTGTTGATTTGTATCTATGACAGTAATAATCATATAAAAAGACACATTATGGTTCGTAATTCTCTTACCTGCGCATTTGGTCCCAAAGTACTGGTGAATATGTGCCTTTTTGTTGTCTTGTGAAATTCACCATAATCACTCAATGCAACTATGTTTTTGTCATGAGTAAGAATCTTTATCGCGTTAGATAACTTTCTGGTTGAGATGGATGAGAACCTTGTCACCATAGCCTATAAAATGCCGGAAAAAATAGCATCTCATAATTATTGAAAATCCGACAAGGTAATTTGGTCTTTGAAGACGAGGCATTTCAAATTGAATCACAAAAAATAAATAATACTCCTATTAATTTATGTCTTATTAGTGAATAAAATGAGAAGAGAGTATATAGAAGTCAAGTCACCTCCTTTGCAACATCAATGGAGTTGAGGACAACAAGTGTTGTGGAGCCAGTCCTAATAGAGTAGATGGGACCATAAGTCTCAGCCCATTTGGTAAAAGTCTTGTGGGGTTTTTTCTCTTTCAGTTGCAATAGATTCCCAATCACAGGGACCCCTGGTATTTCTGCATTCAATCCACTATTTTTTCAATATCTCATCAATATAATTTATAATGACTAACTAGCAACAAGTAAACTAAATCAACCAAATTCAACAAATCAAATCGATCAATTAATCAGTGAAGAAATCTATATTTAAGAAGAAATGAAAGATGGAAGTACCGGGTGGAGAAGGGAGGGCAGAAGACGCCATAATCTTATTAGAACCATTCACAATTCTTCTGAAAAGCCACAAAGTAAGCACACCAAAAGCAACTAATGTTATTACCGTCGCCAATGATGGTTGTAGAAAATCCATAATTGCATCCATTTTCACCACTTCTCGGCCGGAAAAGAAATGATGAAATGGGGTTTCAATTGATATTCTTGTTTACTCTTCTGGTTTATAGTATTTTATGATAATGGAGTGCTGCTTTATAGATTTATATATAATTAACTCCTTCAAAACAGATAAAACCTCGGGTGTTGTTTTATTCCCTCAACTTAGGCCAATGACCGAATATATAGATGTTAGAAATTTCATTGGTGTGTGGGGTTTATTATGTTTCCATTTTTATATGTTGAGATCTTATGCCATTTTCTTTTATTAATTGTCAATTTATCAGGTAAAGATTCACAATGCATAGTGTAGCATAATGTACTACTATAATTTCATACATGACGATGATGAACTAGAATAATGCACACTTTTACCGGTTTCAAATTACTTGTTACATTTGATTTTTTAATATTTTTTTTCAATTTTATCATTTCTTACTTTTAAATTTACGCAATAAAATAGAGTGCACAAAAATCAATGCCATTAATTAAACCAATCATTAAAATTATATTTTTGACATTTTTATTGAGTTTTTTAATCTGTGTGAAAATGTCAATTGTGCCAATTAATTTGAAACGGAGGGAGTAGTATCCAATCCTATGTACAAAACTTGTAGGGAATGTTTGACTCGTTTTTCAGTGTTCTGAAAAGCCAATCAAATATTTTTTTGTTTTTTGAAAATACTTCTCATAAACCTGTTTTTAGAATGATATCTTCTAACAACCCGTCTTTTGTATTTTGTACAAGCCCTTTTCATTCAACCTCTTACAATGGGAGGGCATTCTTAGTTTTCTATACATATTTACAACTTACAAGATTTTGTGTATAATCTATGAACCAGACCTATGCAATAATTTTTCGTTAGTTTATATCATGTATGTTATAAATAATTTTTTTTTATATCATGTGTGTTTTTTTTTTTTTTTTTTTTTTTTTGAGAGGATACATGTGTGTTTTGGTAATTATTAAAATCTTAAAGGATATTTTTGTAATTATGTAATTTTAATGGATCTATATGTAATATCACATTGTAATTGTACGTATACCCAATTATATCATTATTTATCCGGGGAGGTCTCTGTACACGCGCCAAGTTCAATCAGGTCATCATTTTTGTCCTTCTCGATTAATTTACCCAGGAGAGAGACACAGAGAGAGAGAGAGAGAGAGAGAGAGAGAGAGATGGGGGATGCGAGAAGGCCTCACTTTCTTCTGGGTTTTGACCCTTCTCTTTGCTCCGAAAGACTGGTGATAGTTTTCTCCTTAACTTTTATATGTATTTATATGGATGTAGTTTTTGCATCTTTGAATTTCTGTAAGTAATGGGGTATGTTGAGAATAAATTTAGGGCAAGATGTAATGTGGTTCAAAATTGTTTCCTATGGGTGTTCGATAAATTTGTGTTTTTCTTAGAAATTTGAGTTTCAATTTCAGTGTTACCACTTAATTAAGCATCCTGATATTGTAAGGGTTGTAGGACACTTCCTATGCCCTTAATTGTGCTAGTGATAATTTTATGTAGTTTCTAAAAAGTGAGTAGAAGTCACTGAAGCATATCTTTAGCAAATTACATTTTTCATTCAATCCATTCTCGATTTTGAAGAAGAAAAGTTTTTTTTTTAGAAAAAACGATAACATGTGGTAGGGCTCGAGGATCATTGGAAACGGTAAATAAACGACACTCTTTACACTAGATTATTGATCATCATGCTGCCTAGTCAATGGTTTTTTCTACCTTTGTCTAGCTTTCTTCCCATAAACTGGTCAACCCACTTATCAAAGAAGTTGATGTAAACTTTTTTGACATGGAATCAATCTAAGGTAATCTGATGTAAAACGAGGCAAACTTCACCATCTAAATTTGTTTGAGCTACATAAATTGTATTATTATAGGGTTGCACTTGTGATAATAGCATTTATGTTAGTGCCTAAAAGTGACGCATTCAAGTGTATATGGGTTGACCAGCTTTATTTATCAACACTATCAAACAAGAGATGAAAGTTAAATAAAATATTCTAGTCTTACCTAATCTTTCCTACCGAACGGCTTCTAACTTCCAAGAATATCAGAATGATCATTCTATGTTTCATTATCTTTTACGAGCAAATTTAACTTCTTACCACCAATCTTTAAGCAGTTTTGATGTGCAACATAGCCCTGACATACTGATCACTTTATTTTCCCTCAGAATATCCCGTTTAACTTCGTAAAGCACATGAAAGGAAGAGCACTGGGTACAGCTCTTTTACTAGGTCCCAGTGGGAATAATTGGTATGTTGACTTGGTTCTAGTTGGTGATGGCTTATTTTTCAATGATGGATGGGAAATATTCGTTAGAGATCACTTTCTTGAACAAGGGGATTCTCTAGTTTTTAGATATGATGGAGATTTGCAATTCACAGTGCAAATTTTTGATCAAACTATGTGTGAGAAGGAAACCACATTTACTGCTGAAAGCAGTCAAGATTCAAGCAAATATAATGGTCTCATAGTGAAGAAAAGAGACAGGGAAAGTTCATCTCTATTAGATAGCATTATTGAAGGTGTCCCGAAGAAAATGAGAAACCACAGAAACAGTATTAATGCGGTTGATGAGGAAGAATGCATGCAAGAAGGAGCTGGAAGTGCAAACTTAGAAAATGCTGTCACTGTTGCAGTACCTATTACAGCAGTTGCACATGAGAACTCAGGTATCTTCCTTTAAAATTATGTACTTTGATACATAATGCAGAATTTAAACGTATTTTTGTTAGTATACTAAAAGAAAGATGACCTAGTTTAAGAAGACGAATAGTTTTTGGAGCAAAACATTAAGAATTTTTGGAATATTTGAAAGTCTTCGATATTTTGAAGCAGGCCTATCTATCATGAATAGAACCACCAAGCTAGATATGTTATTGTCAGCATCGGAAGCAGAAAGAATAGCTGGATCATTTTCATCAGCTTTCCCCAGCTTTGTGAAAGTCATGAAAAGATTCAACATAAGTGGTTCTTACACTTTGGTGAGTAAGTTTTTCACCTTAAGCATATTCATCTTCTTATTGTTAAAATATGTTATTTATTTTGTGGCTTAATTATAAAATAGAATTATTGGTCATAAATATTTTGTTCAAGTGTATCCTAACCATAACTTGTCCACTTTGGAGCTCTCTCTTTATGAATTCATATGTTGAATAATTTCTTAAGCCTTCGTTATATATGGAGTCTAAATGACTTTTGCACCTTGTTTATCTTGATGGAATGTTTTCATGCTAGTGCATACACTTGGCTGCATGTCTTGTGAGCATTATTATGTCATTGTGTTCAATACAGTAAACCAAATCCACTGTTTTAGGCCCCATTTGGATGCATTTCAGCATAGTTTCGGGTTTTTAGATTTTGGTTGAGAGTTTATATAAGATTTCCCTAGATTTCATGCAAAACATTTGAACATTACTTGGTTTTATTTTGGTTAGAATCTTTGAAATGTAAAATAATATCAAAAAATGACTTAGTAAGGCCTGAAATTGTGGAGTATAGTTTGAATGTTGGGTTTTAAGGCGAAAAGTAGGTGGGTAAGAGTTGGATAATTTTTTGAATGGTATTATATTGTTGTGAGTAGTGATAGCTTCTTAATCAAAACATAATTTCATTTTTTTAAATAGTTTGGGTTCATTTCACTTGGTTTCAAGTGTTTGGGGTAGCACAGCAAAATAGTAGGCTAAAGCAGATTCAAATGAGGCCTAATTTTTTTGTTTTTTGTAGTCAATGTCAACTATTTTTTATCGAAGCCCTGATTGATTTTTCTCATGCAGAATATCCCTTACCAGTTTGCAACAGAACACTTCCCCAAATGCAAAGTGAAGATTGTGCTTTGTAATTTAAAAGGTGAAAGTTGGACAGTGAATTCAATTCCCACCACAAAAGTTCAAACATCACATACTTTCTGTGGAGGATGGTTGAGTTTTGTTCGTGATAATAATATAGATATAGGAGATATCTGTATCTTTGAGCTTGTGTGCAAATTTGAACTGCGTGTTCGAATTCTTAGAGTAGGAAATGAAGGAATAGATAGTCATGATGATGGTGAGGCTGCTCAGGGAAGAAGCAGTGTTGGTTGTAAAGCAACATCAAGTAAAATATCTAGACGTAAGTCGAAGAAAAAAAATGAAAGTGCTCATGAAATTAAGGGATCTGCTATTTGCTCTCATGCAAATACTCACATCATAGAATCAGGTAGCAGATTCGCCATCTGAAATTTATTCATTTTATTTGTTATTTCCTCATAAGCCTTCACTTATTTTTGTTCTTCTTTTAAAATTTTATCAGAGATTTCTAAAAGCTTTGGCTCCATCAAAAAACAAGGTTCTTACACGAAAGGTTGTATGTCAATGAAGTCGGCGCCTGAAGAAAAAATAGCTGCTCAATATTTTGTTTCAAATTTTCCACATTTTGTGAGAATTATGAAAAAGTTCAACATCAGTGGTTCATATACTCTGGTTAGCTGTTGTATTCCTTTCTGTATTTATTTTTGAATTACGAATTACAAGATTAATTTTCATTGACGAATTCTTGAAAATTTATTTTCCAGAAAATACCGTATCAGTTTTCTATGGAGCACTTGCCAAGCTGCAAAACAGAGATTGTTCTTCAAAATTTAAACGGACAATGCTGGAAAGTAAACTCAGTTCCAACTGCAAAGGTGCAAACATTGCATACTTTCTGTGGAGGATGGATGGCCTTTGTTCGTGATAATGACATCCAAATGGGAGATATTTGCATATTTGAGCTTGTTGGAAAATGTGAAATGCGCGTTCACATATGTGGAATAGGGAAAAAAGGTTTAAATTATCTCAATGGAACCAAGAATGTTCCCGTACAATGAAACTTGGGAGAAAATTTAATTACCATGGTGAGCATCTTTGTGGTGACCTCTTCAGTTTGATTGATGAAAATTCATTTAAGATGGCCTTTTTCTGCCATATATACAAATTTATTTTATTTTCTTTTGCTGCAGAGTGAACTTTTTGGATGGTGAAAAGAGCATGCACCTCTTGAACTGTTGTCTGTCGTACTCGAAATGTTCCAGAATAAACAACAGAAGAAATTTGACAAAAGCAACTTTTTGTGGTTAATAGATTTATGGATGTAGTTTATGCTTTTGTAAATGAGTCTTATTGCCTTCGAGACTACCAGCCTAGGGATTTTAGAACTAATTTTAGCTGAAAGAGCAAGGAGAATGACGGAATGTGTATAGTTAGTTTGTAGTTTCGTTATGTATATATGAGCTTACCTTTCGCTAGAGATTTGATCTATTGTTACTTTGATGCTTTCTTTTGAAAATAATTGAACCGGGGAAACATTCTATGCTAGTAGATAAGTTGTCAACTAGTTAATTGGAGTAGGGTCCAATTCGTATCAAGCTACTTGAGATTCCATTGGTAAAAATTCACACGAGTTCGACTATTAGGCATATATCAAATTTGAATAGTATTTACTTCTTGGGGTAGGTTTTGATTCCATTGGTAAAAGTTCATTCGAGTTCATAGCCGCACAAATGGATAGGACAGTGAGAAAGTACAAATTCAAGAAAAGCCTTGGAGGTAACAACCTTTTACAAAATATATAAATGCCCCTGCTATAAAAAGATACAGAAATCTTCTTACAATTCAAAATTTAGTAACTGAATGTTACAAAGATAACATTCCTAATAAAATAAAAGAGCATAGTCGTATGAAAAATTCTACAACATCTACCTAAATTGGGAAAATAATGCAAAACCAATCTACTTAATCTGCTCTCACCGTTAGTAACGATTCTTCAATTAGATGGCCTTTGGCATGCAGAAAACAGCTGCCAACTAATGAAAGCTATAATCAAAGAAGTAAAAAGCTCGAATCCTACTATTTCCGGGAAGTGCCATCCCAAACCCTGTCTCATATAGCTGCAAAAACATTAACACATACGCACTTAATAATGTTAACACAATGACAAACTTCCATTGGATACGTTAGAAGACCAAATGATGACTTTTCAAAAATAAAATAAATAAACGAGCTCAAGTCACAAAGTGTAAAAGACAATCATACCTTGTAACTGATGGCATTGTTGCCACAATTCCTGCACATGTGTATATAATAGGAATCAAGGTCTTTGGCTTGTTTTTCCTAAGCCACATTAACGAGCCTAGTGCAGCAAGTGATATACTCAACACCTGAAGTACGATGAGTTAAATTTGCATATTGTATAGAATAATTGATGTTAGAGAAACAACTTCATACCAAATTAGCATTTGCTTCTAGACCTTGCAAAATGTATTCAGAAGTGAATTCTAAACCTCTAGCACCAACCCAGAGTGGAGCTAGCCTATGGAGGACAGAATCAGCAAAGGCCCAACCTGCAAAAATTGAAAACGGGACTTAAATGCTAACGGAAAAAAAAAAAAAAAAAGTTGAAAAACAATGGAAACATTATTTAAAAGATTGATGCATTGCTCAGTTGCATTGATGTTCTCAAGGAATAAATAAAAAAAAATGTAAGTAATTGAAGCACAATGTAAACAATATATTTTTACGGTGGGCAAGTACAACACTCACCGAGTCCAACAGCTTGAAATTTGTGATTCTGAGATATATTCCTGTGAGTTAACTGTGTCAAAGCAAAATAAATCCCAGCAACATCTATGAACCCAATCAAAGCTTTCAATAGTTCCTGAGCGATGGAATACACCAAAAAGTAGTTCAACAGAAAGTGTGATGCATATAACTCATTTCAAAAGGGAAACTTTAAGTAGTGTTTTGTTACATTTGCAGATAGATTGTTAGAATTTAATGCTATCTGGACATTAACGATTTAGAATATGACACAACAGAATCTATAATTGGCAACCATGACTTTAATAACAGGAATGTGGATTAATTATTCACATAATAAGAAACACAATCTTTGAGAATACTTCAAGGCACATGTTAGCATAAGCCACCATTCATATGTGTGGTTATTACTACTAAATAAGATAAAAAGAAATTGCAAACATAGACATCCATCAAAGGTATACCTGATATGGATCAAAACTGTCACTCTCAGATACCTTAAGAAATGTTGCAAGACAAACGAGCTACGAAAGAAAATGCATGGATAAGAACTTATAGCAATGGAAAGGAAATATATGAAATATGGAGCCATGAAATGAAATCATCCTGACTAACCTTTACTAATGTTGTTATGAGATAAACTAGAGCTGATTTGATTGAAGTGCCAATAGTATCATACTCCGATCTGCGGAAGAAAACTAATCAATACAATAGCTAATCAGAAATAAGTATTCATAAAGCAAAAGTTTTACCATGAGTGTGAATCATGTGATGACACGCATAATATTAACAAATTATATTTGAAAAACCAATTACCAAGTTTTAGCTTGATTAACTATTGCTAATGCTAATCACATCTGGAATTCAAGATTACTGAAATTCAAAAAACAAAGTAAATTTGAAAATCTCACTCAAAGACTTGAATATTAGCACATGCAGTTACATGATACCCAATACCAATAATAGTGAATTAATTACGTTATAATCACAAATTCATTATACTAGATAAACATACAATACAATCATCAATCATCAACATACACAAAATTTGGAGATAAACTGACATGGAAATTACAACTATGACAAAATAATCACAAGTAATTACAAAGAGATCTGGTGCAGAATAACTATTGAAAGGGAAAGTGTGAACTTACAAAGGAGTAGCGGAGTAATAAACGGCGTGAGGGCCAAAGGTAAGAATCGCACAGTTGAAAAAGTGAAATATCGTCATGTTTCATCCGCCACAGAGAAAGAAAGAGACAACAATGGAGATGCAAGTCTTTGCAGTATTGGACTGCGATTCTTTGATTCTTTAATTGGGTTTCTGGGCTTTAAAATTTTGGTCTTATCGGATAAAGTTCTTGGGTTGTCAACCGGTATAATCAAGTCTTGCCCGTAACTGAAATTCTGAATCTTTTCGAATACGGTCGGATTTCATATTTCTCGAATTTAATAAGATTTTCATTTTCAAGTTGTCACAAATATGTTTTTTATACAACATGTTTATTTTTTTATTTATTGAACATTTAGAATTCATATCCTATGCTAAGAACTAAGAAGAACCAACTTTTTACCAAATATATGGATTTAATAAAGTGTTACGTTGTTACCAAAGAACTATGACATAAATAAATGAATACGGAGTACTAAAAATAAAAATACTAGTTGGAAGCTTGTATTCATAAATATCAAATGATACAATAATATAACTTAAAGTACTAAAAACCAAACATTAAACCTTACTTTTGTAGCAATGAAATTAAAATAAAAATATTAAATTATTTAGAATTCATATCCTTGTGTTGAGAAGACCCAGCTTCACCAGTTCTACATTCAGGCGGATTATATGGCACAAGAGGAGCATGCAATGAGTTAGAAATATGACCCCTGAGTGTCATTCTCTCACCCGCCGACATATAGGATACTATGTTGAACTCGAATTAGTTCCATTTTTGAGCTGCTCCATCCGAATCGAGGCTTTAGATAGATTATATTCGAACCATGTTTTGAGTTTCATCACTTGTTCTATGTTCATGTTCTCTATTGGAATTTCCTCCCACAATTCTTTTATTCGAGGTTTGTCCTTCTCTTCCAATATTTTGGCTCGCTCAATATTTGCCTCATTTTCATCGCGTAAGTTGTCCAATCTATGATTTAGTTCAGAGTTTTGTTCTCTTGTGTGATTGTCAACAAATCTTGCATAATCATTGTGTGCCATAGTAAATAAAAGTTTTGTGAATGATATGAATATAAGTGGAGAATCTTCTTTCAAAAAACTACGAGGAAAGTGAACTCCGTTTAGGAGGATATTAATAAGAGAAAATGGCCAACCAAGTCAAAATATTGACATAGTAATTTTGTTAATCATGCATCTTTATTTGGAAAAAAATATCGAATACACTAAATTTGGGAAAAGCCATTCACAATTTTCCTGATATAGTTTTTATTTTAACAATATGATTAACTAATTTGCAAACATTTATAAAATTACCATCAATATTTATCGGTCATTATCGAAGATTTTCATGGACCAATTTCATTTTCAACAGCTTTAAGAAATTACCATGTAGCATATGTTGGACTGAGTTGTTACTAATTAAGCATTCCACAAGTAATTCTTATGAATACATTGTGTAAAGAGTTTAATTACATTTGTTCTCATGTAACATTATTGAAAATTTCAGAAGTGATTACTATCATTTAAAAACTTGAAATTGCATTAATTTGAATGCTACAATATGTTTTTCATGTTCATTTATTGAAAACTGAGAAATGATAATATTGAATGATAGACACGTAGAATAAATTTTGATGAGTAAAAAAAAAATTGCATTAGGCTATCATATTAGACTGTAGTTTTTTTTAAGAACATATTAGAATGTAGTTAACAACTTATATTTCGTATCTATCTTACTTCTAAAACTATAGATATTAATGATTGTGGGTATATTTTTTGTTAAAAAAATATAAGAGCTTTTAAATTATTATTTCATTATGTTGGAAATAGAAACTTTATTTAATATAAATGTAATACATTTTGATAATTTTTTCCCGATTTTCAATTAATTTGATATTTTAGAGTGAAAATTAAAACATCGACTATTCTATTTGAAAATCGATTCTCTTTTTTATTTATACATGATGATTATTCCATTACAAGCGCAAAATAATGGTTGTCTACCGTAGTCTATTTTACTCAAATTCTAAGAGCGAGTATTCTTTATAATTTATATGGGAATGGGAAAAGGATACCTCTGGACTTTAATTTTTTTCTTTGGAACAAAATACTTGGCGGTAAAAAAATAACCACCCTAATTTGTTCTTGACAAATAGTAGCAATAACCTCTTCTGATCGATTCTTAATTTTCAAATGAGACTAATAGAATGAACCCAAGAACATTTTTACTACTAAATAAAAGTTATACAACGCAGGGGTTTTGCTAATTAAAATAACACCCAACGAGTTTTTTCCTGCCAATAATGAATAACATAAGGGGTGTTTTCAAATTGAGTGACACTACCAAATTAGACACCTTTCAGAATTGGACAAAGGAAAATTGCAAATAAAAACTGTAGGAAGTCTGAATTAGGCGCGTAATTAAGGCCCTTAATTCACACACTCGTTTCAACAACAAAGCTCGACTAACTAGCATAAACATTGTTCTCAGAAAATCAGCTGTCAAATGTAGTAGACTATTAGTTAATTAATTAGTGAACGTTCTCACGTATTCCAATTTCAGTACCAATTAATTATTGATAAATCTCACACTTTTTCTTGTAAAAAAGGTGAGATTATTATTTTGTTAAACCAAGTCAAGTCAAGCTTAAAGATCATGGTCGCATCATTGTAGACATGTAATATATAATAGAAGCCAGCATAAGCATAAACTGTCTAAAATAATACGTTATGCGATTTGAGTGGCGCAAGAAATTGTTGAATCATAAATCTTAACGTGTATATTGATGATTCCATACGTACAAGACAACAAATAATTATTATTTACTAAATCAAATCATATACTGTATTAAAACAAACATTCTGTAGAATAGAAAAACGGTGTAATATATCCAAAATTAATCGTAACAATACAATTCAACCATGTCACACACACATAATTAAGTTCATCAGTACACCAATATTCCACATAATTAATTGATAAATTTTCTCTAATGTTAATTTCCTCAATAGATGGATGAAATTCAAGAACACTTAACATGAACGATCATACAAATTAATTAATTTTCAAAAAAGAATCACACTTTAATTCCTTGCTGCTTTAATTAATCAATACTTAGCTGATGGTATCGAATCCCAATTGAAGTTATCCCCCTGACTCTGTTGCATCAAAGCCATCTGATGCAAATCCGGAGCCATTTCCGACACGCTCCAAACCTTCACGGACTTATCGAGACTTCCACTATACACCACCCACTTCTTATCCGCCCCGGCCCCGGCCCCGGCCCCCGACTCCTTATCCTCCTCGACAGCCAAACATTTCACCGGGCCTGTATGCCCCGTCAGCACCGAGAGGCACGTATGCACCGCCCCCTCCCTCCTCCACACGCATATCGTCTTATCAGCAGACCCACTAAAAACCAAATTCCCCGCGGTCTCGAGACATAAAACCGCCAACTTATGCCCCTTCAAAACGCCTCCGTGTGACAACTGCTTCTCCATTTCCCAAAAATTAACCAGCCCATCCGAGGACCCGCAGTACACCACCGTACCCGATTTGTTCACGGCCAATGCCGTAACCGCGCACTCTTGACTCAACAACGTTTGTACCAATGAATGCGTCACGACTTTTCCCCTATGTTCCCTTTTCCAGACTTTAACCGTCCCGTCAGCGGACCCCGTGTAGACAATTCCGTCGACACTCGAAACAACGGAGTTAACGGCGTCGTCGTGCGCTTTCACGGACTCGATGCATTTCGAATTCTCAACCCTCCACACCTTAAACGTCCTGTCCCACGAGGCAGAGTATAAAAGCCCCGTCTCCTTGTTCATGCTTAGGCACGAAATGGCGTCCGCGTGTTTTATCCAAACCGCGGTGCGGTTACGTTTCACGGCCACGTAGTTGCTCGGCCTAATCGATGCTTTGAATATATCGAAGAACGTTGGGAAAGTACCCACGCGTTTGTGGACGCTAGGATTCTTCGGGTTGACCTTCCAAACGCGAATTTTTCCGTCCTGATGGCCGGTGAAGATCTTGTCCTCGGCGATGATAATAGCCTTCACGAGTCCGCTGTTCGATTTGAAGGCGGAGAATTCTTTCAGGTTTTGCCAAACGCGGATGTTCTTGCTGTCCGAGCCGGTGTAAAGGATGTCGTTTTTGGCGGCTAAGGAATATATGTGGCCTTCCTCGCGGACGAGGGAGCCGATTAGGCTGTTTTGTGGGACGTTTTGGTCAGATCCATTTTCGTTGTAATTGGACCAAGGGGACTTGGCGAATGGGGAAGTTTGGTTCCATGGGGACATCATCATGGGGGAGCCTTCGCCGCTTAGGCGGGTCGGGTCGTACCCGGAGAAGCTGCTGTTACGCATGTTGTAATCCTCGGCGGCGTCGGTGGAGGAGGAGGAGATGTTGGGATCGGAATGGATCATGTTATTGCCTAATTTGGATGGCATACTGTTGGTTTCTGTGAACATTGTTGTTGACTTATTTTCTTCTTCTTTCATTCCAATTCCACCAACATCAATTAATTGTGTATTGGGAGGAACAGAACGTGAAGAATTCTTTTTGAATTGCCGAGAAAATGAGAGAGGAGAAGAAGAAGTTGCCGAATGGTGAAATGATGAGGTAGAGAGATTTTTTAGGAAATAGAAGAGGGTCAAAATTATTCAAGGCGGGAGAGGTGAGAGGTTAATTTAATATATATAAGGTGTAGGATTAGGGGCCAAAATTAATTATTTATTTTGTGTAAATGATATAATGTAGTAGTAATAGTTTTTTTTTTTTTTTTTCAAATATAATATTCTCGTGATTAGATATTGAGTTAAATTGACATAAAATTTAGTGATATGCAATTTGCATAAAATAATTTAACTTACTGAATAGAAATTCAAAAATTATCAAACATAATGATATTAACTATACTCAAACTTGATTGATCTAGATATATAACCCAAATTTAAAATTATAATTTAAATTTGGTACGTTGTAGCAGGAACAATTTATACACTAGTTAGTTCTTGGCACGCATAAACAGAATTTTCCGAAGGCAAGTTGCCATATTCAATACAGTTCAGTTCATGTATAAGTATAATTAACAGAGGGAACTGGTCACTCAACTTAAATAATTATATGATGAAAATGAGAAACAACTGTTTGAGTAGTTCAACTTGCATTTGAAAAACTTCGGGCCTGTTTGTTTGGCGTTTCCCAGAATTTTTTCGTGTTTGGAAAATGCTAAACAAACATGTTTTTTATTTTCCGAAATAAATTTTTCATCCATTAATTTTCTCAAACTACTTTCTCAAAAGCCAAACAAACAACAATTTTCTTATCTCAAAACAAAACCTATACAAACTCTACTTTGATTTGACATAAAGTAACCTATCTCTTACACAATTTATCTCACATAACAAACATGATTTGACATAAAGTCTTACACATCTTACACCTACATCCCAACTCTTCCAAAAAAACCTACACCTACTTTATTTCTCAAACCACTCTCTCAAAACCCAAACAAACAACATTACGCAATTCGAAATTATTTCACAAACCTCCACTACTCCCCCAAACTAATTTCCCAAACGCCAAACAAACAGGCCCTTCAATTCTTATTTTGACTTTGTTATGCCAGATTATACATTAGCCTTGCAAGATTACTTCAATAATTAATGTCTTTTATAAATATTCGACATTAATTGTCTCATGATATGTGTAAAATATGTACTTATATGCATTATTTTTCCAAGAAACGCGATTAATTAGCAATTGAAACATTGGTATACCTAATTACATGAGAAATATATTTACATTGTAGGATAATCTTAGTTGGTTTTCCAGAGGCAAATTATATAACAATAATGGTTCTTGATTTGTGCTAAAGATAAATTGTGTTGTTTTAATTAACCACATATATACCAAGGGGTGAACATTAATTATCCGTAGTACTATTATACTTCAATAATGCACATTCTATTACATAAATTATATTTATTAATAATCTAATATTTTCGTTAATTTTCTATTGGAGAATGGAGAGCAATAACAGGACATGTGCACCATAAATTTGAGGGACTTAATGTGAAGTAGTTATTTTTTTATTTTTTTTAATAATTAATGCTAAGTTGTATTTCTTCTTCAGAAAATCAAACCAAAGTACTTAAGAGGATATGTCTATTTGCGAATTGATATTGAAACGTAATGTCCGAAGTTAAATGGAAATCATGGCCTTTTGTTTGTTTGTTTGTAAATTAGACCTTTAATTTAATACAAATTTATAATTTTTGGATATAGTCAATGTTTTCAGAATCGGATAGGACAATGAACCGATTTGTCAACTGGTCACTAGTTTTAATGGTCGAACCGATCGGATCACTGGTCGGACCGGATGACCTCATAATGATATAATAAATATATTTAATTTTAAAGTATATACAATATGCATAAAATCTAAACATTATCCTACAATTGATTAAAAATATACAAAAACTTAGAATATATTTAAATTAAACCATATAATATTTATCTAACTTATATGAAAATGGTAATATGATACTAATTAGTAAGCTCATATAAATATAATATGATTATATTTATTTAATTAAAAATATAAAAGTGTAAGTTAAATTACAACAAACTAAATTTTAAAATATGATTATGTATACAAGTCTAATATTCAAAATCAAATTTGCATAATATATCGATTTGACTTTCAAACTTTGACACTCTTTATCCTAAAAATATATAGTTGGAAAATAATATGTTATAGAAAAACTTTTAATAGGAAATTATGTCATAAAACTAAAATTAGTTTTAATTTTCATTGATAATGTGTAAAATATTAATTTGAGTAAATTATCATAATCTAATTTATAAATAAATTTGGTTACAAGTTTTCAATAATTTATAAATTTCTATACTAAAAGTTTAACAAAATCATGTAGCTAAAATAGTAAGGATGTTATGTTTAATTCAAGATGTCAGGTGTTCAAATCCCTCCTTCTACAAAAGTTTTCAATTTATTTTTAATATTAAAAAAATCGAAAAAAAAGAGGAAAATCATAACTGGATTGAACCAGTCCAAATCGATTCTCCGGTTCATCGATTTTGGATCGATTCAACCCGATTCAAACTGATTTTTAAGCTTACTGGTTTTAAGAGATTAACCAGATCGGACAGGCCTCCGTTTCGCGGTTGAACCGGTCGATCCGGTCCAATTTTATTTACATTGGATATAGTGTGTATACGTCATTCGTCAATCTTGTGGTTCACACCAATTGCATTGAAGCAAAGTTAAGAAGTTAGTTTGTGACTACAGTTAAATACTCCTATTGTTTTTTGAGGTCAGAAGAAAGAAGATAATGAGATGTGCTGAGGTGTAGGAGACAAAATTAATTACAGATGATACAAATTTTGGTCCGCCAGCTAAAAAACGAGTTAGTAAATTAACGTGTAACTTCAATAATACCTTAGACGTCGCAATGCCATGGCAAGTAATCTACATCTATATATGGTCGTTATTTTCGAACTTCACCATGAGATTTTACTAAATTGATGCACTAAATATCGATAAATTCATGTAAAATATTCATAATCCGACAAAGAAATGTAATAGTATATAACAAGTCAGAGGTCCATTGCTATTAAACTATACCATCAAATGACAAAAGTGTAATATTTAACAAGTTAGTGCACTACATTTCAAGAGTTTGCTTGATTTTCTTTTCAAATAGTATTAAAGAAATGAAAATGTTTCTCTTATGCGCTTTTCTTGATTTGTCAAGAGACTATTTACAAGTAAGTATGTGTGAGTGCAAGCATGTCAATATGTATGCATCAAATACAACATATTATTGTTGAGATCGAGAATAATTCGACACCTAAAAAACCTGACTCTATCAAGCAACTGTACGAAATATCACTTGACTTAAACTATATATGAAAGTTTTGGAATATGAGGGCTCTTAAAAGAAGGGATTTCTATGGGAATATGACTTTTAGAAGGGCTTTATGAACATATGGCTATATAGCAATGGATTTTGATTGTCTAAGCATGGAGTTGGTTCTAAATCGTTCTAATTGCGTTGAGTTAATTGTCTCTTCAATGGGTGAACCAAATCTTTCCTTATAGACTTAGAGTCCGTTCTTGAATTTCTAGACTACTTTTAGGCATGATTATGTTCTTTTTAAAAGCGTGAGGTTTGTTTAGATGAACCTGGACCCTTTCCAAAACTAACAAGAAATACTCACCTTAGAAAGAAATACTCACCCTAGAAAGAAAGTAACCTAAGAGGTTTCTAATCTTAAAGTTTGCATCGAAAATGGCGGAAATACTAGAAAATTAAGTAGAACTTTTTCTCTTGTTGAGGGCAAAAGGAGACTGCCAAAAGAAAATGAGCGGGAAAAAGTGAGTGTACATTACCGCCCAAACATTATTTGAGCCCAGTTTTTCACCTAGCGGGCTGTTAAAATTGTAGCGCCCCAATGGCCAATGTTGAAGCTATATGGGGCCATTTGTTGTAAGGGCCCAATGATTTGGTTTTAGTATTTTTCAAATTGAAAAAAGATGTCTTTTGTTTTAACCATAAAATTTCGGTCGGTCCAATTTTGTTTCATCTGAACATTGTGACACAAAATAAATCATTTACCATTCATTAACAATTAAAATATCAAGCATTTAGTATTCGAAAAAATTAAATATATATCAAATACAAAAATAGAGAAAATTAACAAAACACAACTATGTAATTTAGACAAAAAAAATACAATTCATCAATTTGATTCGATTTGTTTAATGGATTAAAGAGAAATCAAACCAAATCAAAAACCAAAAGTTGTTAACAGTTCAAATCACAAGTTTCAATTTTCAGTTAGTTGTTTTACCGAGCCGATACATACACTATGTTGGGACTGAATATTTCACATGAATGCATTGTATTTTTTTTATGGACATACACTGTGTCAAATCACAAGTTTGAATTTTCACAAGTTTAATTCATACTTAGTTTTTTATGAACTATTGATTTAATTATAAGGAATACTTAGCTTAATTCATATGGACTAACTATTGATTTATAAGGAATACTTAGCTTATAAGGTCTGAAATAATTTTCATCTCTTGAGCTAGCTTTTGAGGTGAGTTAGGTCAACCCATTTAAATTAACTTAGCACATTCCATATGAATTCAATATGGTATATATCAGAAAAACTCAGATTAATGTGGATTACATCATTCATATAAAGAGGAATGGTTGCCATTATAACTATCTTATGGACATTTACCCACATGCCGCAATTCGCAAAATTGAGTTTGCTTTACCCACTTTCAGTCTGCCCACACGTACAGGGAGAGTGTGACTAAATGTTCCACGTAGATTGAATATCATAATTAAGTACTCGTATAATGTCTTATAAAATCTTCATATTTTCAGTTAGGTTTTAAGGTGAGTGAGACTCAAAGTCTCAAACTACTTAGGCGGACATAGTCCATTCCATGCAAATTTTAAGGTGAGTTAGGCTCGACTTAGGTGAACTTAGTACATTTAATGGGAATTTTAAGGTGAGTTAAATACTAAATTTACACCGTAGTATTTCATTTTATAATATATGACTAAAATGAGATAACTGACTGAATGTACTCCAAGTGTTCATTATTTAGAAAATTCTAAATTTTGATTGGGTAGGATAGATGTACTAATTAACTCGTAACGAATATATTCAATTCGGTGAGGTGGTATACTTCGGGACGAAAATCCAAAATCACTAATTAGTTTGGAACGTTTTTTGCAATTTTACCTAAAAAAATATATAAAATAATAATTGAATTATTAAAGAATGACAGAGAAGATCCAATTAGCCGTTGAATTATCCACTCGATCCACATGGCTGGCATCTGCAATGGGAAAATAATCAGATTTGACCCACAAAATATAACTGGGTAGGTTAGCTAGCTTTAATTTGTCATCAGTTGAATGTTATCAGCTTGGTTAAGTTATTGGAAAAGATTAGCATGCATGATATTAAAAACTAGAATTTGTTAATTCATTGAGATTTGTTAATTTAAAATAATCGAATTATATAAAATTGTACGAACAACGAGAATTTAATATTGAGTCTTTCTACCCAAGGTGGTTGGGCCAAGTGGTAGTGACTTGCGACCCTCAGAGGCGAGACTCAAGTTCGAATCCTACTAGAGCACCACACTAGGGAGGACCTATACCCTTTGCACTCTTCGGTCCGAGCTGTATATAAACAATGTAGCGGATAAAAAAAAAATGTTGAGTTTTTCTTTATTGGACCAGCTGTTATTTTATTTGACGTTAGCAGGAAAACCGGGAACATCACGACTTCCGGAGTATATTATTAATAATAATAATAATAATAATCCTTACGGTTCGGAACTTTCTTCTACCAAATTAGTTGAAAATTAATCTAATACGTGAATTTAAGATTCTCAGTTGAATAAATAAATAGTACTATGTAATTAGTCAGTCTTCCCTTGTGATTGACCAGTTGAAATTTCTGCAAAGAATTTCATGATCAACAAAACAATTATTACATAAGCTTCAATCTGACAAATATCTAAACAAATGATCGGGGTTTTTAACAATTTACCTTCATTATATATGATTAATGGCTCAATTTCCTTTTCAGTCAAAAAAATAAAATATGCAGATTTTCTTCTTGTGAAATCATAAAGCGGATCATGAGAAAACAAAGTTAACTACATATATATTTCTAAGCAATTATCTCTTTGAGATATGTATAACGAGCAATTTATTTCTCTATTAAGAAAAATTATGCAAATTACACCCTACTGAAATTAAAAAATTGGTTGGTAGTGGCGAGAAATTTATTTGTTTATTATTATATATGTGCATTTTAGTTTTAATAAAAAAAAAAAACTGTTAAAAAAACTAGTAAAATCACCTATTTTCTAATTAGAAAGAGGTGTTTTGACTAATTTTCTTTTAAAGAAAGATAAATAGCTATTAAACCAAAATGAAAAAGTAATTCAATACTTATGAAAAATCATTCTAGATTTTTTTAATTTTTTACGGTGAATGTATTGTTACATCAATCATTATATTAAATTTATTTAATTAGTAACAAAATACAAGAATAAATTAATTATAAATATTAATATTAAATTAAAGAAATACTCAGTTGAACCGATAATCTATTAATCATAAATCATCAACCTTGACAAACGTGCTACGACGTCATCGACAACATTTTTCACATCATTATTATCATTTGTTTCTTTATTACATTTATATTATTTTTTCCATCCTGTCAACATCAAAATTTAATTACATAGCATTTCCCTCAACTTATAATAACAAATTGATTCCTGCAGCTAAAACTCCACTCATGTACTCAAATTCCTGATTCTTGAAAATGAAACCAAATTTCCTAAATTTCATCCTGTTTATAACATTATTTGTCCCCTGTTCTACAGCATCATCAAGGTGCAACCAAACATGCGGCGGGTACAACCTCCCTTTCCCCTTCGGCTTCTCCTCCGGTTGCCACATCCAGCTAAACTGCACCACCAACGGCACAATCACAGCCTCCGATTTCCCAGTCCAAGCAGTCACCGGAGACACAATTTTAATCAACCTTCCGGCCATGTGCGGCCGTCCCGTGGCGGCGCTCCGCCGCCTCTTCACCACCAACTACGCCCCCACTTCACACAACGGAATTCTCTTACATAACTGCACTAATTCGAATAGCTCGTGCTTCATTCCTACAACTATGGTGCAGACTAATTTCGAGATGCGGGAATGTAATTCGGGGAACGATAGCGTTAGTTGTTACTCGGAGACGAGGAGTAATGGGACGGGGTTTTTGGATTATCGGAACTTGATTAGGACAAGTGGTTGTCGGTTTTTGTTTTCGGGGATATCGATGGAATCTTTTGGTAATAGTTCTTCGGTTTCGTTGGACGTTCAGATTGTGAGGATGGGGTGGTGGGTGCAGGGGCAGTGTCGATGTTCGGAGAATGCGAGGTGCGTTAATGTATCGACTCCGATTGATGGGAATCCGGCGGCGTATCGGTGTCAGTGCGTGGAGGGGTTCCATGGCGATGGCTTCCGTGATGGGTTTGGCTGCCGGAGAGGTATTATTTTCCGCTCTTTGCTCCCCTATTTTTGGCATGTTTTTAAGGAATTAGGGAGTTGCACGCGCATTAATCATTATTAATTTTTTTTTTTATGACTATTAATTTTTCTTTTTATACAATAAGATGTAGTAAAATAATATAAATATAAGTATTAATAGAAAAATTAAACTTATCACAAAATTATATAAATATAAATTTTTATTATAACTATAAAGTATTATACATAGCTTTATTTTCTATATAATTCATTTTAGATTTTATCAAAAATTATAAAAGTTTAATATTTTTGTATAAATTACAAACACAAATTTTATCTTCTAATTTTACGACAATAGGTTTAAATATTTAATAGAGTGAATTCAAGATCCAAATACACACAATATAGCCTCAAATTGTGTAATATCTCTTGTTTAGGATTTTGCCACGTGGCCTTGCTCAATTATACAACTAACATCTTGTTTGTTTCAATTTTTAATTATAATTAAAATTGTATTATGTTAAGTCTCTTACCTTATTAGGCCTCATAATCTACTTATACTTTGTGATTCCTAATCTAGTTATACTTTTTAAGTTTATTTTGTCTATTAAAACATTTTAGTTAGATTTGTACTATGTTAAGTCATTTAACTTCTAATGTCTCTTAATTTAACTACATTTCTTGAGTTTCTTCTGCTTTTTAAAATCACATAGGGTATTTTAGTCCGCACAAAAAAGTTAAGTAATATTCATGTTTTTATAATAGTAGATAGATAGATAGATATAAAGATAGAGATAACTGAAAATTTAATCATATTTTTTTTCTTCTTTTTTAGTTTGAGAATCAAATTCATTTAACTACAAGTCTACAAGACAATTATATTGCACTTACTATTATTATTATTAATATTTATATAGAAGAAACTTATAGGCGAGCCCTGTGTGAAATTTAATATTTATCGCCAGTGTCACTATGGTTGGCCCTGGGGTACACAATTATGGCGAGCGCCAACCTCGCCATGGTTGGTGCTCGAGTACTTGTTCATGGGCGACATCTTGCTCACCAAAACTTTTTGGAAAAAGCTATTTGCTCGATTTCATGTTTTACAAACATCAATAAAAAGTTATTGTCAGATAGGATCAACTTGCTTATATTTTGCATTTTCAAAATAGTGATCAATCACAAAAAAATATATGAATACACTAACATTTGGCTTACATTCGTTGAAGTATGTGTAGCCAAGTTAGAGTTTTTTCAAGTAATAAAATGGTCAAAGACGTACGTTCATATCATTGAAAGTCATAATTATGAAAAATCTTGTACGACACCCTAATAAAAAAAAAGAATGTATTTGTAAACAATAAAAGATAATACTCTATGGTCCAATCTTTTCTAAAACAAAAATTACTTCTTAGGGTGCCAAAATGTTGTTTCTAGGTCAAGAAAATGGGCGGAGGATTTCTAATAGGTGCCAAAGACAAATGGGCATGAGGCCACCTTTTAGATATAAAAACTGAATTTTAACTTTTAATAAGGGGTAATTTCCAGTTTGTCCAAAAATAATCATGTCATCTCCACGACATTATTAGTATTAATTATAGTAAGGTTCCTTTCATTACAAAAGTACTTATGACTTGTGGACCGAAATAATGACAATCATGGTCAGCATTATCTATCCATATTCTAAAATTCGATGGCTTTCTTGCTTTAATTATTGGTTATTATATACCCTTCTGGGTCAATGTAATCCACTGTCCTAATGTGCCAAATTTCTTTTCATGATCATTTTGTTTGTGGAATCTTAAGTAGTAGATCCTAATTCATCATATGCCGTATTTAAACACAAATCAACCTTTTTTTAATTTGGAGAGTCATAATTTAACAATTTAGTCTATATGGCCTGTTTTTACTTCAAATTATCGACCAAGTTGTCCTTACCAGATAGTTAAAATTCCTCGATTTCGATTTGGCTGCCTTAGTTTCGGTATATTTTATAAGGGAATAAGGGATCATATGGAAGGAACTAAATTCTACTATGTGCTCAAGTTTCACTCCTCGCGCTTGAAGAGTTTCCTATGTGGCCTTGAAAGGAATTAAGCTAAACTTGATTACTTTTAGGAAACAAAATGATAAATAATTAAATAAACAAATAAGAGGTCAGGTTTAATGTTTAAGCAAGGTCATGTAAGGAAAAGGAACTTATCCTTTTGTATCCTACATTTTGATGAACTTATATAAACATGCAGTTTATGGTTTTTGTTATTTATTTATCTCAATATTAAGACTCGGCCATTATTTAAACATGTGTTATAGGAACAGAATCAGTAGCCTGCAACCCTTCAAGATACTTATCAGGCGAATGTGGAGGAACAACACGAGTTGGTGCTTTAGTAGGAGGTAATCTATATTATATAATCACTCACAAAGTCACAATAATGAATTTTTGTGCAATAAATGTGAGACGATTCTCTTCAATCGCTTCTCAGGTGTGGCAGCTGGTGCTACGCTAATGATCGGTTTAGGCCTATTGTTCTGTTTTGTTCGGAAAAAATCCAAACTGAGAAGCATAAGCAGAAGAAGTCGTCTGTTATGCAAAACAGAAGGAATAACTATTCCAGTCTATCAATACAAGGAAATGGAGAAAGCCACAGATTTCTTTTCAGAGAAAAGAAGGCTCGGAAATGGCGCTTATGGTACTGTATACTCGGGCAAACTCAACAACGATGAATGGGTTGCTGTCAAAAGAATCAAACATAGAGATGCTCAAAGCATCGATCAAGTCATAAACGAGATCAAACTCCTCTCCTCTGTCAGCCACCCAAACCTCGTCCGCCTCCTAGGTACTTGTGTTAAAATATTTTATTTTAAATATGTAAGACCGCATGTGAAATTTCAACGAAAATTATATTTTTCTCCGCCAATTGTTTTTAATTGATGACGAAAAATAGAGAAGCTACCGAGCTGAGCTAAATGCGTCTAATTGGAAAAAAAAACATGTGTTATTTTTATTAGCAAATACCCCATGTGTTCTTTTTTTATTAGCAAAAAATCTATATGAAATTCCTTCATATTTAATTGGGAGTTTATTGCCAGTTTTTAAGTGAACAGGGGGATTATTGCCAGTTTTTAAGTGAACAGGGGGATTATTGTCAATTTTTTAGGTGAACTTGTGAGACTAAAAGTACAATTTTTTTGGTAGATATATATATTTTCTGATATGTTAATTAATTATTCTAACAGGTTGCTCGATCGAAAACGAAGAACAAATTCTCGTCTACGAATTCATGCCTAATGGCACCTTATCTCAGCATTTACAAAGAGAAAAAGGCAGTGATTTCCCGTGGCAAGTTCGTCTAACTATAGCTTCCGAAACAGCTCAAGCCATTTCCTATCTTCATAATGCAATGAATCCTCCTATTTACCACAGGGACATAAAATCGAGCAACATATTATTAGACTACAACTACAAATCCAAAGTAGCGGATTTTGGGCTTTCGCGACTTGGAATGAATATTGAATCGTCACACATTTCAACCGCGCCTCAGGGGACACCGGGTTACCTCGACCCTCAGTATCATCAGCATTTCCATTTATCGGATAAAAGTGATGTTTATAGCTTTGGGGTCGTTCTTGTTGAGATTTTAACAGCGTTGAGAGTGGTCGACTTCAGTCGGGCCCCACAAAACGAAGTGAATTTGGCTGCACTTGCTGTTGATAGAATCGGGAGGGGGCGTTTGGATGAGATTATTGATCCATACATGGAATTAAATAATCAGGATTCTTGGATGGTTTCTTCTGTGAACAAAGTGGCGGAATTGGCGTTTAGGTGTCTCGCTTTTGATAGGGATATGAGGCCATCAATGATGGAAGTTGCTATTGAATTGGAACAAATTAGGTTGAGTAAATGGATTAATTCATCAGATTTGGGTATTAATATTGGATCATCTGATGCATTAACCTCGAAACCATTGAATCCGACAGTAGAGAAACAGGACTGTGATAGTATAGGCTTGTTTAGTAGCACGACTTCGTTGGGCACTGTGTCGGATTTTTCGGTTCAGAATTCATGGAAAAGTGATCAGAGTTCACCATCTCCAAATAGCTTGCTAAATCGTAGCATTCGGTAAAATTATATTAAATTGTCTTTCTTTTTTATTTTTTTTTTGTTTCAAAGCTTCTGTTTGAACTAGATTTACAAATCTAGAGTTGTAATGCTGCTGTGTCTTGTGTTATATGATAAAATGACTTGTAATTAGTTTTTGTATCTTTTGATTGTATTCTCTTCTGTTAATATACATTTTTCTCAGGCCAAGATGATATTGTTTTCTTTGTCCTAATTCTGCAAAATTAAAATCAGAAACATGTTAATTTTTTAAGTCAAAATTCACACAGCAATTTGAAGAAAAATAATTTCAGGAAATTTGATATCAAAGATATGTTGTGTAACTCAGTCTAGACCAACAGAAATTTTCCAGAAACCAAAAATATATATGGTGGGTAATTCAGTTTAGATCAACAGAAATGTTCTCGTTTGTATCCTTCATTCTCTGTAACTCATGATTATATATACGATGACGAAAGATAAATCTGGATCTGAGATATTCTCGAATAAATTCGAACAAACGAACAAATGAGATGTCCATTGTCCACCGATAGAACACAGTGTTGGCCATGATAGTAGCGCGATGAGATGATGCCCGTGAGGTAACATCCAGTGGCACATATAGTAATGCGATCTCGCCTAAGTTCAACGACATCGGCTTACGTCCAGTGTCTTAGAAAAAGAAAGGAAATGAATTCGAATGGACTGTTCACACAAGCATTACACTCCCATCAAAATTCAAATCAAATGTATTATACACTTATATTAGGACTACAATTTTTATATGATACAAATTCGACAATACATATTACATAAATAAATAAAAAATACAAACTCGACTATTAATTTACCACCTGGCATCCGTACTAACTCTATTAAATTTCACCATAATAGTTAAATTATTGATTCACTTGGGTCCCATTCCTCACCGGCCCAAATCCAAATTCACCCACCATTCAACAATTAAAAAATACACAAATAATTAGTAGTACTACAACAGTCTACAAGTACCAAAATATATCTACAAAACAAAACTTGAACCGGACCGCCGGTTTAGAAACTGGCTCTCTTCAGTGACGTCACAGTGACGGCGGCACCTAACGGCGACGCAGCCACGTCAATATCAAAAGAATCGTAACGTCGAAAAAGCTCCACCAAAAACAACCTCGACGCCAGGACCACAAAATCCTTCCCCGCACACTGTTTATTATTAACTGTTGGATTCCCTGTTTCCGGTCCATTAGACCAAAGCACATGCTTCAACATCTCCTCCCCTTCTTCCCCCACGAACCGGTCCGCCACAAACTCCTCGGCCCGATCAAATATCTTCGGATCCTTTGTCGCAAAAGGCTGAAACCCGTATAGCATTTCCCCTTCCTTGATCTGAAACGCAGCGTCGTGGGACTCGATTGTAAAATCGCGTTTGGCTTTGGCGTATTGAGATGGAACAGGGGGCTCTATTCGTAACGCTTCATAGACAACGGATTTCATCAACGGCATCTTTTCCATAGCACCCATAGTGACATCCCCACCGTTGGATTTAATAACGGATCGGATTTCCTTCGCCAACTCGGTATGGATCTTGACTCCGGCCCGACCCACCCATTTCAACATGTTGGGGAAGAATATTTTCATCCCACCAAATGAATTAAAACACGTGGCGAATAATAAATTATGACAAGCCTCGTCGCGAGAGATCCCGAGCTTCTCAGCTTGATCGAGGATCGGAGTCGAGTTTTGGTAAAAGAAATCGTACAATCGTTGATAATCTTTCTTTATCAAAAACGACGGAAGTGAAAAAGTGTGAAGAATGCCGTCCTCTATTGGCCGCGGCAAACCGAGTATTAGCAACGGATGCAGCTGAAATAAAACCCATTTACTCACAAGCTTTGGCCCGTCGGATCCAAGCTTGGTGTCATTCGGGTTCACTCCATACAACGATTGGGCTAAAAAGTTGAAAGCGGCTTGGTCGTTAGCAGGGGTAAAAGCGGCTTTTCCAGTGGCGGCTAAATCGTTCTCCAAAGAGTCAAATAAAACAGAGTAAGCGTCACGAAACTCAGGAATGACTCTTTCGCGACGGAAAGAGAGTAAATAAAACATGAGTTTTTTCAACTTGGCGTGGTTTGGTTCGGATGGGTCGAGGTAGGAGAGGGTACGGTACCCACCGGTTAGATCGGTCGAAGGCATGTAAGTTCCGGTGAATAAGTCCTTTTTTTCGACTTTGTCGGTGTCGAAGAGGATTGGAAAACTTTTGCCGTCGAGCAAAACTACGACGTTTGGGTTGAAGGAAATGAAAGGGCCGGGGGGCATGTTTGTTCGGAAGACGGTGGATTTGTACTTTTTGATTCTTGATTTGAAGAATTCATCTCTGCCTTGGTTGTAGAAGTAGTCTTGTCTGTCTTTCCAAGGGGTGATTAAAGGGATCCCGTGGTCGCCGGGTATTTTGGAGGGTTTTAGTGGTGGCGCCGCCGTTGACGGCGGTGGTGTTTGGGAAATGGAATGTTTTTCTGATATGGTGGCTTTGATGATTTGGTGTTTCAATGGTTTTGATGATGATTGTGAAGAAAGCTGGAGATGAAGAGTGGAGAGAGATGAGAATGAAGAGGAAGTGGCCATTGTTGGTTTTGAGGTCTTTTTTTCCTTGTATAAAAGTATTTTATAATGTTGTAAATTTGGTGGGGATGGTATAATAAATTGCTCGAGTCTTGTATTGTATATATAGGTAAGAGGAGGACTAAAGAATATTGAATTCTGGGTGGAAAGATGGCCCGGTGAGAATGGTGGGTTTTTCCATAATCGCAAAAGGTGTGCAGTTCAATGTCACGTTTAAATTACGACCCAATTTTAGATAATATTGGCTCCCACCGTCTCTTTACTTTTGACATTGTGGAAGCTCAATCACTATATGTTGATTACGTGGACAAAATAATTTATTAGGGCCTATTAGATTAGGTTTTCGGCTCGGTTTCGCTTGGTATTGAATTTAAAAAATTAGTTTGAATGGTTTCTGTGAAACCTTTGATTTTGAATGTTGGTTTTTTAAGGAAAAAAATAGGTGGTAGGTGTTAAATCAATATTTTTAATAGAGAAAATGTAGGTGGTATTCGTCAAATCTAACCAAAAGATGGCTCTGGTTACCAAAGTATTTGTTTAGCCTACAATATAGCAGTTTCGTGAGCCATTAGGTCGAAGGTGATTCAAGTGAAGTTTCTATGTTGCTTAAATAAGGTATGTACTCTTGAACTAGAAAGCAAAGTGAAGAGTAATTTAGAAATGCTTGAATTGTGTGTTAGTGTTTACTTGAAATGTAACACATACCTTGTATAAATGAATTGGCAAGGTTTCAATCTTAATAATATGCTAGGTGTTTAGGTGCACTCGTGCAGGTCTGTGTTCGTCATATTCTTGGTAGTACACTTTTGATACAATGACATGTAACATATTTATTATTATTCTGATTTTTTTTTTGTGAACAATCTAACATCATTTTGAGTACAGGGAAACGACATTAACAATGTTGCACCATTTTGTCGCTTAATGAATGGAGTTGTTTCTATTCTAGTCCAGGGAGATCGATGTTCCCTTTTAATGACACACATCACTCTGATGAAGGTCATTGTCTTCTAAATGAGCCTCCAGCTCTTTGTTTAACGACTTAAGGTATCAATTTTGCTGCCTTATTCAAGGGACCAATTGACCAGATCTTACACAGGGTCGATCTTTGGCCTAATCTGAATTCAATTCCAATGTTGACCAATAATTGTAGAAGTTCAACCACTACGACATTGCGTTTGGATATGGAACTTGCATGGATAGCAAAAGTTTCACTACAACTCTACGTCGTCGTAGATGTTTCCACATTAATTGCAATGAGGCATGGTAGAAGTTTCCGACCACAACTCAAAATCAACCAATGGCCAATGCCCAATGCCCAAGCGATGGTTGATGTTACACTACAATTTGAGCTAAGACTTTCTGAGCGATTGCGAATGTATTGTTTTTAAATGATCACTATTTTATAATGACAAAATCTATATTTAAAAAAAAGTTATCTATCAATAACAAAACAATACACATTATTGAAACTTAAATGCTACACAACGCGCAATCCACATGTATATTCTTCAAAAAACATGTATTTAATTTTATTTCATTTAAAAAAATTAATTCAACATTCATGTACATCACGTAACATCTAAATTTGTCTAAATAAATCATCATTATTCCATCATTTAATTAGTCAATTTTTTATGACTTTTCCATAACAATTTTCAATTTCACACGGAATGAACTTTCATCAACCTGGTCACGTTTTGGGAAAAAAATCCTACTATATTAGTGTGCATCTTGAATGGTCCAAAGTAAGTATTCTTTTATTAATGCTCTTAGTTATTTGGACAACACAAACTCTTCTGGTGAAGTATAAAAAATATAATTATTAATTTGACAGTTGATATATGTGTTAGAAACATATCCAAACGGTAATACAATTTTTTATCTATTTTTATAAATAAATATTATTGAATTAAAATATATTGTAAAATTAAACAGAATGGAAATAAAGAATTTTAGTATGACGAATTCAAGTTAAAAAACTCTTCAAAAAAGTGTCCTTGTAATATGCGTGATGATGCCTTAAAAAAATAATGCAAATCTAATATCTAGATATACTTGAAAAACAAAAAGGAATATCACATATACATAGTACGTGCAAGCATTTATTAAATGTTGAAAAGCAATAAACCAAATGGTAGCATTGACAGCAACACGCACTCATGTACTAGAGACAGACTCCGAAGGATGAAGTTAGAAAAAGTTTAATGGAACAAAATGAAAAATTGTGTAAAGTGTAAATTAAGCAATTGTTACATTTTATTAGTGTAATTTTGGTCGGAAAAGTGTATAAAATTTGATCGGTGTAGCATATTTGATATAAAAGATACTTAAGTGTAAATTCTTAATAAAAGTGTATAAAACTAATAAAAGGGACTTAAGTATAAATTTCTTTGATAAGAATGATATACGTGTAAAATATTTTATATTTGAGAAGTCAAAAATGTGATTTTTAATAATAAATAAATTAATGTCACCCACCGTCATAATGATTTTCATATCTAAAGTAGGAGTTTGTTTTGTGGTCTTACTCTACAAATTGAACTTGTTGATCTTACTATTCTATGTTTATTTTCCCGGTGAGATAATTCCAAGCAAATTGAAAGCCCGGCCCGCTTACGTATGTTCAATTAGAATAACATGTTGTCAAAGTCAAACTCCACGAGACAATATAATAGTCCAAGTCTTACCTAATATTGACCAATCAAAATAACAAAAATTGGAACTTTTGTTGGTTGTCCAAACCGAGCCGCAGACTTTCGGTTCGACCCAAATATGGAAGTCAAAGAAGAGGACAGTCCGGTTAAACATTTAACATGGCATTTGCCACACCAAATTATATACATTCATTACCGGCCAAAAAGTACAACTCCTAAGTTGCACGTGTTCATGTAGATCGGGCCATTTAATTACATTCTTTGAGTTTTTTTATTGCGATTTACTCTCTTCATTTCAAAATAATTGTCGCTTTAGAGATTTATACATATATTAAGAAAGCTAATAATTAACCTTGAATTTAGGAATAAATTAGAGTTATACCTAAAATGCCCCTATTTATTTGGTTAGAAGAGAGAACAATTGGTTAAAGTAGAAGAGAGAGAGAGAAAAACAAGAAGTAAATAAGGGTAAAATTGGAAGGTATGTAATTAGTGTTGTATTGGAATCCTAAAATGACAATTAATTTGAAATAAAAAAAATATTTAAAGCAACAATTATTTTGAAATGAAGAGAGTAATTTAGTTTGAGTCAAAGTCAGAGTCGTAGTGTAAGTGGATGACATCGAATAGGAAGTCTGTAGGTAAGTCCCGTATAATTATAATTATAATCATAAGTCTGAAGTTTATTCATTGAAAAATCCAAAATGATTTGGATCATTGAACGGGCTGTGATTTTATTTTATTTTATTTTATTTTCAATTTACGATTGAGTCTTTATAAATTTTTTCTTGATAAATGAAATAATCAAATTTGAATATCTTGATGATATAGTTTCTTTTGTAATTACAAACCCTTTTGGTATGGATCTTTGAACTTTTTAAAAGAGTATTACTTTTACATAAATAAAGAGAAAATGAAAAGCTACAAAGGTTATGATTTGAGTCTGTTATTTTCTTTTCTACCAAAAATCTCTGCAGGAGCATTTACCATCCTTGAAATGATGAAATCTCTTATTATCCCTCACAATAAACTCCCTCTTCTCAAAACTAGATAAGATCTTGATAAAATTATGACAATCCCCACAAATCCTCAAATTCTTTATAATCCTCAATGTGGTCCCTGGATTTGTACTAATAAGCCCATAAGCAATGGCCAATCTTTCACTATGATAAAGCAAGGCTTTCTCTTTAGCTTCCTTGTCAAGATCATGAAGTACATATCTCGTGTCCGGCACATAACCGGCTTTCTTCGCTTCCTTGCTCAAAGACCTTAGCTTCTCATATGCCTTGCTTCTATCCAAAGGTGCTCGATTTTCGTTCGAAATCAGTTTCTCTTTTACTACCCTCTTGTTCTTGTTTGGACCAAGGTATGTATTCTCGTTTGGTTTAATCCCATCTTTCTCCATTTGGGACAAAACTTGAAGTGCTAATTCACCTTGTCCATTGTTGGCAAAACCCATTATCATTATGTTCCAAGAATCCAAATTCTTGGAAGCCATTTGCTCGAAAACTCGACCGGCTCTTCGGTTATCTCCCAGCTTGAAGTAGGTTTCGATCAATTTGTTGAAGATGGCAATGTCGTAATTTGATGAGAATTTCATAATGTATTCATAAATTCTATCTCCGGCTTCGAGGAACTTAGTATCCGCGGTAAGTTTCATTAATTCGACGATATTGTTGGGGTTGGCAAGAATCCCATTTTGTGCCATATCTTGTAATGATGCAAGAGCTAAGTGTATGTTCTTTTCAATGCATAATTGGTTCAGAATTGAGTTGAATTTCTTGGATTCTTGAGCTTGAACACTGAGATTATTGTCTTGCTGAGAGAGTTTCAGTGTGCCGATTGGGTTTTTTTTCTTCTTCTTTGAAGTACTAAATATTGCATTTTCAAGAGGAAAAGTGATGAAGATTTTGACCTTTGGATGTGAGCAGAGAAAACTCATGGAACGAATCATAGCCGTTCCTTGTGCTGCCATATTTAACTTGCCAAGAAAGAAGAATTAAAAGTGGTGGTCTATTTGACGTGACAAAACACAATTTTTTGCAAAGAGAATCCCTGCAACTTTTACGGGTAATGGATACCTTATCTTGAGAAGCAACCGGAGAACATGTAAAGAAAAATATCTTTCAGTAGACAAGATAATGAAATTGAGAGGGTGTGTGGTCCAATCCGAGACATTTCAAGGACAAATAAGATCTATTTATGATATGTGACTAATATGTAATGTCCAACGCAAAAATCAAATATACTATTCATTCAAATTTTAATTCTTTTAGGTATAAGCTCAAATTTAATTATTTGAGATGATGTTCTACTAGTTCTAAAGAAAATATTGTCCTAGTTCGTAGAGAAAAGCTCGTTTGAAGACTGAAAATCTAAACCCATCTTGTAAAGTTGGTACAAAAGACACTCAGCTTGTCAGGCATTTTTAGTATTCAGCAGTTCATTCAGGTCAAATGGGAAAAAAAAAAGAATATTCTGAAAATTATTTAGTAGTATATGTATAAATCTTACGACTGGCTTGGCCTTCTTAAGCAAGATAAGAATACATAAAACAGCATTAAGTTCTATCCTGGATTAATTCCTGGTATTGGTATCTTAAAGCACATCTCTGAATACAATTTACAGAGCATGTTTATGTGAAAAAGAATCTCCAAGTACTTCTGCTTTTCAATTAAGCAAATTAATCAATAATTTGGATCTCTCTAATTAGCTCTTCATTAGGTTAATTTAACACTTTTTTTCTATGAGAAACATGTATAGGTATAGGTTTATGCTGAAGGTCAACCTGGAAAACTTCACAAAACTCCTTGATCAGTGATTTTTGAGTAATATCGATCAAATCATAATCATCGGTTAACTTATGGCTGTTATCTTCTTTTAGAAGAAGCCCCTTTATGCTTCCTACTTGTCGATCACGAATTCCACAAGGGACTATCAGCTGAAACGGAGTTATATCAGTAGTGACATTCAATGCCAAGCCATGGTATGTAATCCATTTTGATACCTTTACACCTATGGCTGCTAATTTCGTGTTACCTGAAGTAATTCAATTTTTTGATGTTAATACCATATATAACCAATGTGCGTAAAAACAAAAGCAAAAAGAGAAGAATATCTACTATCACTACAACAGGCATGCTCATCATACACACTAGAATTATATCCACCTCAGAAGCATATTCTTACTATTGCCAAAATAATACTCTTAGAGCAACTCCAACAATGGGAATCAAAGCCAAATATAGTGCCTTAAAGGTCAAAATGATGCCAAAATCTGCTCCAGCGGAGGCACTATCACTGGACCTAAATTTAAGTTCAACACTTTTTGGCATCAAAAGTAATGCCCGGGCAAAGGGCATTATTTTTTGCCTGGAAATTTAAAAACGTCTATTTGTCCTTCCCAATTCTCCCCAACGGCTTATATTTTCAAATTTTGCAATGGTACAAAAAATTTCAACTATTAAAATAGCTACAAATTTCAATTAAAATACACATGTTCAATATCACGAGCAAAATAAAAAATCAGATAAATTAATTATCGATAAAAAGTTCTATCATATATCTCAATGTTAAATCATTAATTGACACCTTGATATAAAATCTTATCCTTATCAGATATCTAACGCTGAATCACAAGTTGACACGATGATAAAAACAAAAAGTATGGATGAAAATCCTTATCAATATCTCAACATTGAATCAGACATTGACATGTAGATAAAATTATTGTCAGAAATCTTATCTAAATAATTTAATGCAAGGTACGATTATTTAATATTTTTTTAATTTTAATTTAATTTTCTTAATTTTAAGTAAGCTTTAATTTAATTTGAATTTAATCTAATTTAAATAAATTAAATTTAAAATGATGCTCCATTTTTTATGCTTATTGCTGGAGTAAAAAACTTTTATGCAGGTATCAAAACACTGTAGCAGGCATTAAAGAGTGATTTGATGCTGTTTTTTGATGTTGTCTGCTGGAGATGCTCTTAGTATGTCAGGTCAAGTAATAAATCAACTGATATTTTAACTTTCTCGTTCCAACTTCTTAGAAGGATTGATCCGAGAATTTCATCACAAAATCAATGCTTTAAATAGGATCCTTGGATACTTCAAATCAAGAGAACAACAATGAAGGACTTGACTTGAATATCGAAATCAAATATTTTCGCACAAATGGCCATGTAACCTTTTAGACCAACAAAGCATTGAGAGTAAGATAACATACGTACCAACCCATACACCAGTTAAGCCCTCAACTCGTGAAGCTTCAATATGAAATGTTGAAGAAAGAGCACGAATTACGACCTCTTCAAGTGCTCTAAGGTACCAATGAAGATCCATCTTGTGATACCGTAGATTCATAATTGGATACATGACTATCTACAGGGAAACAAACATGTATAAAATAATATACCATTATCTTGCATTCGTTTTTCCAACATAACTAGCTCAATATAAGTTCAAACACTTGAGATTTGAATATTCACAAATCCAATTAATGTTAACATATTACTCAACTATAAGAACAAATGCATATATAATTATATATACCTGACCAGGGCCATGATATGTAACTTCTCCACCACGTTCGGTTCGATACAACTCAAAAGGGGAATTTTTGACATCAAAATTTAAGAATTCTTCTGAACTACCAGCACCCAATGTGTAAACAGGGTTGTGTTGCAGAATAATCAGAGAATCAATTAAATCTTCACTCTTTTCATTCAATACTTTCCTCTCTTTTACAATTTCATTTTGCCAGGACCAGGCCTCATTATATGGGACCAAATCTTTATGCAAGTCATAGAAATCACACCTGAAATTGGTGATGAACTCAATTGACTATAGAAGCAATATTTATAGTAGTTGAGAATGCAGAACGAGAAAATTACCTTCTTTTGCGTGAATGGGCAACTGCAAGGGTGAAATGGAGGAGTGAAGAATGATTCTTGTGGGTAACTTTTGATGGGTTTTTTATCAAATGCGGCGGAGTGGAGCTAAAACTGAAGCTGAAATTGGGATTGGCCAATAAATTCATATTTCAAGATTGCAACTTTACCAATCAGGAGGTGGGGAGGCCATATCAGAGATTACTAAAATTCACTCTTTATTTTAATAGCTGTGGGGTTTGGATATTCAGTGGTGTGGTGGTGGAGGAAAAAGATTTAATTTTGGGGGAAGTGGCGGAGCAATCAAAGCTAACATCCTATAGCCTATAGGCCTTGCTTGGATGTATTTCAACTTGTGTTATTCGTGCTTTCTGAGTAATTGCCCCTTTATTTAAAATTTTACCTTCGATGTTTTCGATTTAACCCTGAAATTTAGTGTTATATTGATTATCCTCCATTTGAGAAATTATTAGAACTACTTTTGAGATATTAAATTTATTATCGTTACTCCCTTATAAGTTATAACATTAATTTTATAAAGAAAAAAGATAAATTTAAGAAATATTCCTAGTTATTATTTAAGGAATCACAAATTTCAAGGGTAGCAAAATGATTTCATCCATTTCATTTATTTCTTTCACCTCGTTTTTCACCAAATTAACCCAATTTCATAATTTTCTTCACCAGTTTCTTTCACTAATTTAACTCGTTTTTCATCAAGTTATCCCAATTTCATCATTTTCTTCACGAGTTTCTTCCATTCTTTCACTTCAGAAGTTTTATCGATGATGACGATATGCTCGTTAAAAAAATAACGCCACCAAGAAATAATTTTAATGAACCTAATATCTCAGAGATTGTAATTTTTCAAATATAGAAGGTGATCAATATAATTACATTAGACTTTAAAGATAATTTGAATAAATTATCCCTTAAATAAATATTGGAAAATGATCAAAATATGAAATCAGGTTTGGATATTTTTCCAGTGCAAGGGTTTAAGGGGATTATGTATACTAAATGTTGTTTGCTATATTATGTATTCTTGGTTAACTTTTTGGATATTTTCTTTCAACTCATTTTAACATCCTTAATAGTTAATAGCACTAGATGATCTCATCAACCATTTTAAAAAATGGTTAATAAAAATAAGGGAGATGAGGATGGAAACCCCTCTCACCTAATTAGATATTCCAACAATTCTAAAGCCCAGCTTGCCCAAGAAAATTAAAAAGGTAACTAAAAAGTTCCTGACATACGAGGAGCAACTACAATGAATCAATATCATTACTGATTATTCATTAATGAATCATTGTTCAAAGCTGGTAGCTTTACTACATTCTACATTCTACATTCTACAATCTACAATGTAAAATTATTTCTGTAAAAGGGTAAAGAATAAGGCTATGGCTAAGGAAGAAATCTAGCAAGAGTTTATACCTTAAAAAAGTCCCAAAATCTAGATGGATCAAAGGCCTAAGGACTCAATTGAATATTGTGATTGAATTCCACGCCCAAAGGTTCTGACACCACCAAAAAGGAAAACGAGTAAGTACGATAAAACTAGGAAAAAATGCCTGTAGAAAGAATGTACCCGAGACTGAAGAGGTGGTTGGAACAGAGTGGCTGTGAATTCCAAAAGGTGAGAACCTACGATAGTCTCAAGGACGAAGGTCGATAAACCAATGCCGCATTTTCACATTATCAAAAAGACGGATCAAGGCTAAAAGTAGGAGAGGCTGTCTTCCTCTCCTTTTCTTTTATTGGTTTTGAAATTGAGCACCCGTATTCTCTAGTCTCTACTATAGAGAAAGATAGACTTCTTGTGAACAACTCTTTCCTTTCCACTGGTTCTTGAAAGCTATCAATCCCTGCTCCCCCAATATTTATTCTTACTCTCTCATCGGTTCTGCATCAGATGATGAGCTCTACTGCGAAACTCGAAAGAAAGCTCACTAATGACTATATTACTATCTGTAGATTTCATGATATGCATACCAGGAACTGACAGATGACTTCACTCAACTAAAAGAGTGGAGGTCTATATGAATAAATGAAATTGGGGGCCTATTTCTAAGATAAAAAGAAAACAATGAACATAACAGACAACCCTACATGAAACAGACTATGTAGCTGCTCTTCTACATGGATGCCAATAGATCTCTCATCTCTGAGACAGCTGGAATGGTTTCGTTGGGATAAACTTTCGATACAAGTTGAGCAAAGCTGTCATACTTGTCGAGAAACTCTTTCTGCCATCATTTTTGGACACTGTATCAATTAAAATGTTTTGGAGAAAAACAAAAAACAGAAAAAAATTCTACAGTTCACTGAAAATGAAATGGGAATTTAAATACCAAAATGAGCGTATTCAATGTTCATAAGCACAAAGTTCATCCCGAGAATATAGTATATGCTGCTGAACAAATTATTTCAAAGCGTGAAAAAACTTATATACAAGTCAATTTCAAAATGAGAACATGGACATGTAGCCGTAATTTATTTATTCCTTTATTAGCTGTTCTTTTAAAAGAGAGAGACAGAAGATGTGGACATAGAATTTTTTCCAAACCCCCCAAAACATGCTAAGATATTTCGTTCAAGAGATCAACAAAAGCACATCTAATTTGTATAAGAATTTTATATAAAAATAAGTGCAATCATGCTAGAAAGCATAGACAAAGTCGACCATTACACTAGAATGCAGGCGTAATTCAGAACAAGATGCACTTCATGCAACAATGCCGCTTGATCGTAGATTTCTAGTGTCTCAGTTTTTGCAAAATACTAGTGTTTACATTTTTCCAAAATACTAATCCCTTAATGCATGAATAGAGGAACTTGTCCACAAAAAGATAGTTTTGAGCAGAATCATAGCAGTAAGGTAGAATGCCTACTTTTTCACATAACCAAAATGTTTCGTATTCGAAGATTAAGCCGAAATCATGAGTATAACCGCAGTGTTTTCTATGTATAAGGTTCAGATGTGAATAGCATGTTGGATACTCACACTGTAATGTTCACATTGCATGTATTCTGGTTCTATCTATGCTTTAGAACAGTTTGTTATTAGTACAACGAGGTGTATTGCCATGCAACAACTTACTAGCACTCTTAATTGCAAGATAATTTTCCAGCATAAATGAGGTAGCATCCTCCATAAAAGAAATAAATACCTTGCATTTGTCCCATAATGAAGGCAACAGTTCCTCTGAGGTCAAATTCTTCTGCAATTTTTTATACATTGCACTGATGGACTTATCAACCTACAAAGAAAATGTGCTGTCAGCAAATATTGCTCAAACAAGATGCCAAATTCTCGATTTCAGTCAATTGTGTTCATACCCCAGATAAGCTTGATTTTACAACCTTGCGTAGATCCACTTTTGACAATCCAACCTGGAATGGGATCTGAAATTTTTGCAGAACTTTCACCTTTAGTCCAATAAAATTTGGTAAACTCTTCAAAGGAAATAAATAAATGAAAAATGATTGTACGAGTTAAAAATTAATCCTACAAGCACTCGACCAGTTTATGAGGATTACATAGGAAAAAAAATGGAAATGATCATATTCGAGAATTGTGGTAGCAGCAAACACTAAATAGCTTATTTTGACTGGCAAATGCTGTTAGGTTCTGGGATTCTCCTTTATTTGGTTATTGTATCAGAACAGATGGACTAACTGAATACTCCAACCTGCTGAACTTTAATTTAAACATTATGAACATATGAATAACACCATAGACCTCAGCAGACATAAATGTAGAATTTGTTTTCTATGCGCTTACAGTTGGTGGATTTGCCCATGCTATCATGTGCAGATTATATTGACAAGCAAAAAACTAAGATAAAAATAGATAGATCGAAAGATAAAGAAAAAGGGATACTCGAATTGTCATTTAAATGATAAAAATGGCAATGATGCTTCAATAGATTGATTAAATCATATGCCAAAGATAATAGGCTATTCTAGACCAGTTTCTCTGCGTCCAAAGAAAGCAAAAGCTAGTAAATTGTTTATGTATTAGCATATATGAATTCCAAAGATTTCATCTATGTATATGTTCAAGCATTCATAGTGGTTTATCATGCCATCAAAACATCCAGAAAAGCTAAGTATCCGCTTCAGCGTGTTATTCTATATAGAGCAGTTATGTATCTAGAATTAGCTCGTTTATTGATAAAAGATCCAGGGTCCGTTGACATAGAAATAGCAGTTAAAAACAATTAGTCTCTTTGGGTAAGACAACTGAAAGTTACAATCCCATATTATCTAGCAGTAGAGAATATTAAGAAGTCACAAAATGTTAACAGCTGTTTGTTTGTTCAGGCATATACCTCTAAAGGAGGAAGAGAGGTATTATATGCCTATTATATGCCATCCCCTCAAACTAACCTCTTCTGGTGTGCTTGTGTACATTAAATCCTCTATTCTGCGAGCAAACTGGAAAAGTCGTTCAAATGTCTGCATTTAATAAAATAGTATCACTATTATGTGAAAATATGAAATTGACTATTTGTTTGGCATTTGGGAGAGTAGTGGAGGTTTGTGAAATAATCTCGATTTGCGTAATGTTGTTTGTTTGGGTTTTGAGAGAGTGGTTTGAGAAATAAAGTAGGTATAGGTTTTTTTGGAAGAGTTGGGTTGTAGGTGTAAGATGTGTAAGACTTTATGTCAAATCATGTTTGTTATGTGAGATAAATTGTGTAAGAGATAGGTTACTTTATGTCAAATCAAAGTAGAGTTTGTATATGTTTTGTTTAGAGATAAGAAAATTGTTGTTTGTTTGGCTTTTGAGAGAGTAGTTTGAGAAAATTAATAGATAAAAAAATTATTTCGAAAAATAGAAAACATGTTTGTTTGGCATTTCCCAAACACGAAAAAATTCTGGGAAACGCCAAACAAACAGGCCAATAGAGATTCATTCAGTGTAATTTTGAAGGACATTTACTTACATAATATATGATTGTGCTTATAAAGCGTGTGCAAGCTTGTTCATAAGATTCACTTGCTTGATGATAAAATTTTGCTAAAGTGGGCACAACGTTGGCCAGGTCATACAGACTGCATTTTACAATCAGTTTGTAAGTAGCAGTATGGAAATAGTAAAAGCCCCCAGAAGAAAATTTAAGGTTATAAACCAACAACGATAAAAACATATGAGACATATAAATACATGAGAAGTTGATGATACCTGTTCTGAAATGCTGCATAATTTTCTAAGAGCAAAATATCTGCATATTTTGGGTCTGCTTGAGAAATTTTGTCCAGTGTTACAAACATAATTGTAACCTGCCAGGTTATGTTTCAAAGATCTCAGAAAGATCCGTACCATGCATCAACTAGGAATTAAACCTATTATTATCTGATAAAAGTATATAAAACACAGAAACTATTAAAATCCACATGACCTACTTAGAGGCTACTCTGTGTGAAACCAATATCGCAAGCACATGCATAAAAGTTTGAACCAAAAAGGTTTCATAGATAGGTATTTTCTTTTCTTATTTTCTTATTTTTTTTTTTTTTTTTTTTTTTTTTGGCAGTGGAAGAATTAACTTTCCATTACAGTTTTGACTTCCATGTTACCCTTTTTTAAAAATTTTCTTTTCCAAGGATACAGCTGCAGAAAATATTACATCAGAATTTCTTGATGTAACCAAGGCTGGATGCCACAAATATTATAGACACTCTTGTTGCAACTTATGATGAGTTTCATGTTTAATTGACGAGTTCTTTGAATTGGTGCAGAAAAGCAAGATTATAAAAACTTAACACTCTAATCAACAGTACGTATTTCACATTTAACTGCCGAATCACGTCATTTTAGATTACACTGAACATATGCGGTTACATTCAGATGACGTTTAGAAACCATAGTGTGTATTACATCATCAGACCAATATACGTCAGATTATCATGTGATTGAAATAAATAAATTACAATCAATGAAATTGTTTCATCATTGAACAAATATTTATGCAACATGTATGAAATTTTTCTTTTTGAGGGGAGCACTTACAAATTTCATGTAAGCCTGATCAACCAAATCTCTCGACTGTCCCTGAATGTACTGCTCCATGCGGGTTGCAAGAATAGCAAATCTATGCAAAAGTACAACAGACAAGGAAACCTTGAATGGAAAAGAAAACCAAAAGCATCATACAGAAATTCTAGGAACAAGGAAAAATTTAACATGTCAATATTGCCAAACTACTCTAAACCAATTTGATAGGCAATTGACATAAAATATTTGCATGATTTCGTTCTCCTAAAGCAAGTAGGCCCCAGATATTAACCAAAAAAAAAAAAACTGCAAGATCCCTCATTCATTTCGATCTGCTCGCGGACGCTCTTTTTGGAAAAGAAAAAAGGCCAAATCCATAAAAGAGGAGAAAAAGTGTGCAAAATCATTCCAAATAGCATACTGAGCACCTAAATATCCTGAATCCACTATAAAATATACAAGGATATAATGAACCTGGCTGACTACAAGTCGCATGCAAATAAACATTAGTAACACCATGAGAAGAATGGAAGGCTAATTAGTAACATGAAAATTATAATAGTTTACCTGGGTATATATGATAATACTCCCATTTGCCGAACATTTCTTTCATTTTTTTCGATCTGGTGGCAAGCTTCATCCACAAACTATAAAAAAACAATTGTGCAAATGAACATCAAGACTGAATTGCTCATTTTTCTTATTAATAGTCTTCTTTGTATCTTTTCCATGAACTCGATAGCTAAAGCCTTAAAAGGAGGTTGTAGATTATGTTTAAAGCTTCGAATGAGACTTCATGTTTGAAACGCAAGTTTTGACATTTAAAATAAACAACTCTGAGGAAGCGTCCAGGTTGAGATTGATATATCCTGATTGTTAGATAGGATATCCCAGCTTCCTTTTCATATATATGACACTTAAAACAACTAAAAGATTTCTTATGTATAGAAGAATCACATAGAATGGTACTTATTGCTCATATTTTTCTTATCAATAATCTTCTTCATATCTTTCCCGCGAACCTGTTAACTAAAAACTTAGAAAGGTAATCTAAAATATATTTGGCCCTCTTTTATAAACTGAAAGCTTCTTTCTCCAACAGTTCAGTGGACCTTTTTTTAAAAAAAAATATTTGATCATTCTCTCTTGAGATAGAAACCAGCAAGTCCATTACTATCCTTAGTTGATTTTGATTTAAGGTAACCTAAGTAGCCGCCAACTCCTGCACTTTGAGGATTGATTGAAAAGGATATATAATCCCTCTATGTTAGTCAAGGAATTAAATCCAAAAAAAATTATATCATCGGCGTAGAGAACATACCATACCCTTTATTTAGCACAAAATAAGTATATAGGAGTATTATATTTATAAGAGGATTATACATACGCGACTGAATTGCGAAGATATTCTGTTTTCCAGGTCATCGAGTAAAATGCGCACAAAACCTGCTGCATCAGCTTTCTGTCCAGAAATATATTTTTCTGTAATTCCATGCATAGATATACAACGCAGAGGATCAATTTTGTATGCCCAGTCCACCACAGCATAGAAATCTTCCTAAAATGTTATGGAGAAGAGGAGGAAAACTTGTCCATAAAAATATGGAAATCAAAGAAATTAAAGCTCTAAATTTCGAATCGACGATACCTGTATCCCATCAAGTAAATCACGAAGCGATTCATTCAGTGCCCCCAAATCCGCAGATTGTTTACCTACAAAATATAGTGAGAGTGAAAACCATGGTCCACGGGGTAGTAAAAGTTCCTGAATTATGAAGAGTTACCGGCTTTGTCGTTGTCATCGATGTCCATAATGCCCAAATCATCATCATTATCATCATCACTGGGAACAGTTTTGTTCCCATCGGCATGAGCTGGAACCTCAAAGCACATAAAGTGTGCAAAAAAAGAACTCTGCAGTTTATTACAAAAAATGAATTTTATAAATGTGCATCTCATCAAAGAAACATAGGTACAGAGAGAGAGGGAGAGTTCAAAGGTCTAATTGTAACCTCATCTACGAGGAGTGGAATAAAAATTGTGAGCATTTTGGAATATGCTTCGGAAACTGTAGAAGTGTCTGCACTATTCGCACTTTGATTAGAACCTGCAGATCCATCAAGCCATACAGTTGGATTCTTTGATGCTTTTGTACCAGCACGAAGTTCATTTGCAAATTCACGAGCCTGACATTGTAAGATAAAGACATGATTCCAAGCTCGCAAATACATAACCGATGAAGTGTATAAGCATATAATTAAAAGGTTGGGAAAGTCACGTTACTAAAAAAATATTCTCTCTCTATTCTGCTGTCAGTGTGGAGAGGGAATGTCAGCTACCTATAGGGTCCCACACTGTTGACTATATATGCATTTGATCAGGCTCAAGAATAGCAGAAAATCTATGTTTGAGGAGTAATTAATATGTATATAGACATAGTAGAGTGGGATTGGAACAAAATCAAGAATGCTTTTCTGTCCTTTACTTTTTTGTATATTCATCAAAAACCTATTGTGAGCTTATGACCGTATATCTATTAAAGTTGTACACTCATAAAACTCATTTTAGTGATACTAAAGTGAACTTTGAATCTAATATATAAAACAGACAACTTCTAAAACCAATTCCGAGATCGTAAATTTCAGCAAATCACAGACAAAAAGATAACTGAGAAACCCTCGCCAGAATATCATTTCTTCCCTGACCTCCCTACGTAGAAGCAAGTTCATGGAGCTGCAATAAGCTTTCCTTAATGGGCCCAAGCAATTCTTATCAAGACTCTGCAAATGAAAATGAAAGGATGGAATGATGATAGGAAATAATGATATGACATCAAACAACAGTTACTGTAGCAATAACTCTTCATGTTACCTTCAAGTGTTGCAAAAGGCGAGCATATGTCCTGCACTTGTACCGCAGATCAGCATGATCAGGCCTCTTCAGTTGTCCACGCTATTAGAATCGAAGTGGAGCAAAGACTTAATGACTCCTTAATAGACTAGAATAGTAAATTATAAAGAATCTTTCCATGCATACCTGAGAGAAATAGCTCTTATCACTTAACATGAAATCCACCAAACTAGCAAAATAGTTCCTCAGGAATTCGGACGCTCGTTTGACAAAAGTGATTTTTAATTTGTCAAGTTCTGCCCGCTTCTCTCTGACCTGTAAGAGTTTCATCCAATGTTGTTTAGTAAGACAAATTATCCCAAGATTATGAATGCTACTACAATACAGTGTCTTTTCAAACTATTAATCCTAAATGTGGCTTCACAAACCCATTTGGTACATTCAGTGGTCGTTTTCACTTTACCAATTTACTTATTCTATCAGTTGAAACCATGATTTCCAAAGAGGTCTTTGATAAAAAATGATACCCTTACTTGAACGAAATCAAATGGTCAGATTATATAGTCGAATGCCATAAATGATGTTTCTGGATCTTCCCAAAACAGAAATTTCGGTGATTGTATTACTTGAAATTAGATTTTCATGCGTGAAAAACCAAGTTAACCTCCTTGCCACCATTTACGTTACAACAATAATTTTTACAAGTAATCAAGATAGAAAGGTAACAGAGACAAACAAGATATACATACTGATCTCATGTTAGCATAACTACGATCCAGCTTAGGCACTTCGAGGATTCGTAAAGCATTGGCCAGCCATTCGCATGCATCTATATTCTGATGCATGTGTGCCTCATCAAATGAACCTCCTGTCAAGCATGCTGCATACTGCAATTTTAAAGTAGATTAAGAATCTGCCAACTGTAGGGACTTATGTATACAAGAATAATAAATCTTTTGAAGAGCATATCATCCCACATAAAAAGTGTAACTTTATTCATAAACTAAAATAGCTGTACGGAAAGACCTCGGATGGGATACGCAATCTTTCAAGAAGTTTTTCAAGCTCCTCGATTAATGTTTTGTTGTTTACTGACTGCATTTCCAGCTTGTTATTACGGGTTTCAATCTGCACATTACAAAAGCATATTGTAGCATGTTAGCAGACCACAGCTATAAACTTAACTTTGGGTTGATTTGCAGAAAGTTGTTTCCTGGAGTAACCTTTCTGAAATAATTTAAATACCAAGGATAAAACAAATAACAAACAAATGGATTCAATTTGTTCTCTAGTGCCCAAATCAAAACATTGAACCAAATATAGACACAAAATGCAGCACAGAGTAAAGATGACCTGTATTATTATGATTGTTTTAGGCAAAATATAGTTTTCCAAAAATGTCACAATGTATAGGGATATATACCGACTCTATGTCCTCTCTCATGTGCCGTAGTTTTACATTAAAAATGCCCAACCATTCATCTATGTCCTCGACGCAGTTAGTTGCTGACTCAAGCCCCTGTAGTACCTGAAGAATCCAGAAAAAGTAAATTAAGATAGATATATAAAAGGGTTCTTACCCCGAAGTTTACTTGGAAGGTTGAACAGAAATACTTCATTTAAATATTTCCAAAAAGACTCGGAAACAATAGTCAATAATGGATGACCCCCTAAACAGGTCCTCTTAATTATGAAAAATGTATTTTCGTCGTTGCCATAAAATATAAATCAAATTAATTGAAAGGTCTGACTGAAGTACATATACATTCATCACTTGGCCTTCATTATGCTAATGCGAAACCATAAAAAGATAAGATGAAGCATCCACAATCCTTGGCAAGTTCTTTTAGTTCTTGTATTAGATAAATACAATAATGAGCTGTTACTTCCAATGTTAACAAAAAGAATAGCTACATTTCATTATAAACGGACAAGCCATAAAGATGGGGTATAATTAGCAGTAGCCTTGCAGAAAGGAGACATAGCACGCACACACACACACACACACACAGAGATATCCCCTGCAAGCACGAACACCTGGACAGTAGATATTACCTCATTAATTAAAGGCTCATTTTCTAAAATTGCATGCACATTTGCTGCTTCTAAAGCTTGAAGCTCTCGTTTCAACCTCTCAGAAAAAGCCTCTGCTTCACCAATGCCCATGACATAACTGCAAGTTATATGATTCCCAATGGCATCAGCAACAGGTTCAAGTAACATAAAAAAGTAGTGATAAAGCTTAAGGGGTAGCAAGTGTGCTCATATTGACATTAGAAACAAAGGGAGATAAACAAAACACAGTAGCAAAGTCTACTGACTTGATGTTTTACTAATAACTCATATTAGTTCAAAAAAGTAAGAAGACATTACATGAAAGCAATTACATGTTTCACATATGCACCAACCTCCAGCTCATAATTCCTAAATATGGATACATTCTTCTAGGTACAATTCTATATTTCGTGTATACAAAAGTACATATTTCCGGACAACTCAACATGACTGAGGATTATTGACATGATAATAGACAACTATTATATATTGTAGTATTATTATTATTTCTATCTATTAGAGTAATCTATTTAGGAGACCTTCCTTAGATAGGATTCCTAGATTGTGTATATATATGAGTTGTAGATGTATCTTTATTCATTCAGAAATATATGAAATTCAGTTCCCACATTTGTTAACATGGTATCCAGAGCCTTAGGGTTTTGTTAGGTCTGAAAATTTCGTGTGGGCAAATTAGGGTTCTTTAAAATCAGAAAATTAGGGTTCTTCAAAATAACAAAATTAGGGTTTATCTTGGGTCACTATCCACAGTGCCTGTTTGTTATCACCGCCGCTACAGGAAGATTACCCATTGTCCGGCTGTCGTTTCCCCAGATTCCGGCAACCAGATTCACCGCGCGTGAACCTCACGCAGATTTTGATTTCGTCGTCCGTCCACGCGCCGGCACGTGAAGGCGCGTGGAAGCAGCACGTCTCCGCGCCTGTTTGTGGTAAATCACTTTGGATTTGTTCCTTTTTGTTTCGTTTTGGTTGGATCTGGTTCTTTTTTGATTGGGTTTGGTCCTTTTTGGTTGGATTTAGAATTTTTTAGTATATTTCTCTTTCGTATTATGGGTGATAAGAAAGTTGTTTTGCCGGATGTGGTTCCTGTTATGTCCAAAATCACGGAACATAAGCTTAATGGCTCCAATTTTTTGGATTGGAGTAAATCTGTGCGACTATATTTACGGAGTATTGACATGGACAGTCATCTAGTTGATGATCCCCCTAAGGATGAGTCGAAACAAAAATGGATGAGAGAGGATGCTCGATTATTTCTGCAAATACGAAACTCCATTGACAGTGAGGTAATTGGTATGATCACTCACTGTGAATTTGTTAAAGAATTGATGGACTATTTGGATTTTTTATACTCAGGAAAAAATAATGTTTCTCGTATTTTTGAGGTGTGCAAAGCTTTTTATCGAGCTGAAAAACATGACAAGTCTCTCACGAACTACTTTATGGATTTTAAGAGAACTTATGAGGAGCTTAATATGTTGTTGCCATTTAGTCCAGATGTGAAGCTTCAACAACTACAACGAGAGAAGATGGCTATCATGAGTTTTCTTGGTGGTCTTCCTTCTGAATTTGAGACCGCAAAGTCACAAATTCTATCGAGTTCTGATATCTCCTCCTTACAGGAGGTCTTTAGTAGGGTACTTCGTACAGAAAGTACTCCATCTGTTGAGTTTAGTGGTGCCCTTGTGAGCCGTAATACTAATGACTTTGGGCGATCACCTTTCAGAAATAACAACACAGGGGGGGGATCAAACAATAATTTTGAACCTCGTGCACAGGATTCAGGAGTGATTGTGTGTCATTATTGCCATAAGCCCGGACATATTAAAAGTCAGTGCAGAAAGCTTCGTTTTAGAAATCAGAAAAATCCCTCAGCTAATGTTGCATCCACTAACATTGCATCTGATACATCAGTTATGATCTCAGCCGATGAATTTGCTAAGTTTTCTCAGTACCAAGAATCACTGAAGTCTTTATCAACCTCTGTTACCGCTGTCGCTGATTCAGGTAAATCAAATACGTGTCTTATTTCCTCATCCTCCAAATGGGTCATTGATTCTGGAGCCACAGATCATATGACAGGTAATTCTAGTCTATTCTCTAATTTTCAGTCAAACACATCATCCCCTACTGTTACTTTAGCCGATGGATCACAATCTTGTGTTCTTGGGTCTGGCACAATTACCCCGACTCATCTGCTTCCTTTGTCCTCTGTCCTACATTTACCTCAGTTATCCTTTAATTTAATTTATGTAAGCCAACTAACTCGCAATCTTAATTGTTGTATCTCATTTTTTCCTGATTATTGCTTATTTCAGGATCTTATGACGAAGAAGATTATTGGTAGAGGACATGAGTCTGGAGGTCTCTACATTCTTGACACACATATACCTAGACCTGTTGCCTGTTCTAGTATGACGTCCCTTTTTAAAGAACATTGCCGGTTGGGCCATCCATCTCTTCCGCTACTTAAGAAACTTTGTCCACGGTTTAGTAAAGTGTCTTCATTAGACTGTGAGTCATGTCAGTTGGCTAAACACCATCGTCTTAGTAGTAGTCCTAGATTAAATAAAAGAGCCAATTTTCCTTTTGAATTAGTCCATTCTGATGTATGGGGTCCTTGTCCTGTTCCGTCCAAAACTGGATTTAAATACTTCGTTACTTTTGTTGATGACTATTCTCGTGTTACTTGGTTATATCTAATGAAAAATCGTTCTGAAGTGTTTTCTCATTTTTGTGCATTTTGTGCTGAGATTAAAACGCATTTTAATGTTTCTGTTAATACATTAAGAAGTGATAATGCCAAAGAATATTTGTCAGCACCTTTCCAAACTTATATGATTCAAAATGGAATTCTTCATCAAACTTCTTATGTTGATATACACCTTCTCAAAATGGAGTGACAGAGCGAAAAAATAGACACCTTCTAGAAGCTGCACGAACCTTATTATTCCAAATGAATGTTCCTAAAACCTTTTGGGCTGATGCAGTTTCAACTGCATGTTTTTTAATTAATCGTATGCCTTCGTCTGTTCTTCATGGTGGAACTCCTTATGGTACCATTTTTCCCAATAAGTCGTTGTTTCCTATTGAGCCCAGGATATTTGGTAGTACCTGCTTTGTTAGGGATCATCATCCACGTGTTACTAAATTAGATCCAAAGTCTTTGAAGTGTATCTTCCTTGGTTATTCTCGCCTTCAGAAAGGTTATAGATGTTATTGTCCTAATCTCAATAAGTATCTCGTTTCAGCAGATGTTACCTTCTTGGAAGAAACACCATACTTTCCATCTTCTACTACAGAACGTCAGGGGGAGGATGATGATTTGCTAGTCTATACTATCACTTCATCTGAACCAGTTTTGGAACCGCCTCCTGACAAGCCTCCTATTCTTCAGGTATACTCCAGACGTCGACTCTCTCCCGACTCATGCCCTGCACCAGTTCCTTCGGCATCAGATCCCGTTTCGAGTGATAGTCTTCCTATTGCTTTGCGTAAAGGTAAACGTCAGTGTACTTATCATGTTTCTTCTTTTGTTTCCTATAACCACTTGTCACCCTCATCCTGTTCATTTATCGCATCTCTTGATTCTATCTCTATCCCTAAAACTGTTCATGAAGCCATATCTCATCCTGGGTGGCGTACAACCATGATAGAGGAAATGAATGCTTTAAATGATAATGGTACTTGGAACTTGGTGGATTTACCTTCAGGGAAACGGGCTATCGGATGTAAATGGGTTTTCACAGTTAAGGTAAATCCTGATGGGTCAGTTGCTCGATTGAAAGCCCGTCTTGTTGCTAAGGGATATGCTCAAACCTATGGAGTGGATTATTCAGATACTTTTTCCCCTGTTGCTAAATTGACGTCTGTTAGATTGTTTATTTCTATGGCAGCGACTCATAATTGGCCTTTGTATCAGCTAGATATCAAGAATGCTTTTCTTCATGGTGATCTTCGGGAGGAAGTTTATATGGAGCAACCTCCTGGTTTTGTTGCTCAGGGGGAGTATAGGAAAGTTTGTCGTCTTCGAAAATCTTTGTATGGCTTGAAACAGAGCCCTCGTGCTTGGTTTGGTATGATTAAATGTAAGTCTGATCACTCTGTTTTCTATAAACAATCTGAATCTGACATCATCCTTTTAGTTGTATATGTGGATGATATTGTCATTACTGGGAGTGATACTACTGGGATCTCATCCCTTAAGTCTTTTCTTCATACTCAGTTTCACACCAAAGACTTAGGGGTGCTAAAATATTTCTTGGGTGTTGAAGTAATTAGGAGTAAGAAAGGCATCTTCCTATCTCAGAGGAAATATGTGCTTGATTTATTGACCGAAACAGGAAAATTGGGGGCAAAGCCGAGTAGTGCTCCAATGATTCCGAATTTGCAACTTACATCAGATGAAGAATTGTTTGGAGATCCTGAGAGGTATAGACGATTGGTAGGAAAACTAAATTATCTTACAGTGACTCGTCCAGATATTGCTTACTCTGTCAGTGTTGTGAGTCAGTTTATGTCGTCCCCAACAGTTCATCATTGGGCGGCTTTAGAGCAAATTCTATGTTACTTGAAAAGAGCACCTGGACGTGGTATCTTGTATGCGAATCATGGACACACTCATATTGAAGGTTACTCGGATTCAGATTGGGCAGGATGCAAAGTGAGTAGAAGATCCACTTCAGGCTATTGTGTTTTTGTTGGAGGGAATTTGGTCTCTTGGAAAAGTAAGAAGCAAAATGTTGTGTCACGATCGTCTGCAGAATCAGAATATAGGGCTATGTCACAATCTGTGTGAAATAATGTGGATATATCACCTCTTGAATGAAGTAGGTCTTAAAACTTCAATACCTGCAAAGTTATGGTGTGATAACCAAGCAGCTCTTTATATTGCATCCGAGCCCGTGTTTCACGAACGAACGAAGCACATAGAGATCGATTGTCATTTTATCCGTGAGAAGATACAACAAGGGTTGATTTCCACGGGATTTGTGAAAACTGGAGAACAATTGGGAGATATTTTCACGAAAGCTCTAAATGGGGTTCGGGTTGATTATCTTTGTAACAAGTTGGGCATGATTAATATCTATGCTCCAACTTGAGGGGGAGTATTATATATTGTAGTATTATTATTATTTCTATCTATTAGAGTAATCTATTTAGGAGACCTTCCTTAGATAGGATTCCTAGATTGTGTATATATATGAGTTGTAGATGTATCTTTATTCATTCAGAAATATATGAAATTCAATTCCCACATTTGTTAACAACAACGATGGGGAGAAAACCACATTATCCATCAAATATGAGGATAATATTTTCAGCAAACGGGAAGACTTGTTGAAATAATTGCAGGGGAATAATTGCTGCTATATCAATCAACCCTGGTGGAGTATTTGTATACAGTAAATGATGATTGTCACAATGAACCTAGACATATGAATTTAGACTAATGAACCTAGACATAGTCTTCAAAACTCCCCTTCAGCCTAAGCATACTACGCTCTAAGCTTGCTACAGACACGACAAAAAATTAATAACTTAACAGACAATATGACTTACAAATAATAATAACTTGGAACCAAATTAACAATTGATAGCGAATGAAAACGTAGGTGAACCCACCATATCAATAAAGATAACACCGAACCTCAAACCAGTATCATGCGACAAAGCATACCAAAACAGTGTCTTGGGACTATAGCACATATCACAACACAAAGAACACGCTTCATTAAAGTAAACAGCAAATTAATTCAACGAAAAGAAATACATACGTGCCTAAAAGGGCCTCCATGTCCTCTTCCTCTGCTTGAGACACAAGTTCTCTTTCAACTGTGACCTTTATGTCACTTTCTGCCGATGTAGCCATAACATGCCCATCCTGAAGGTTTCCCGGTTGCTGAGAAATTGCTGATGTATTTTCCTGCAAAAGATATAAAGGAGATTCCAAGTTTAAAACTATCAATTGGAAAAATAATAAGAAACTGATCATTAATGTCATGGATCACATAACATTTTTAAATTAAGCAAATGATAACCACCGAGCAGATAATTATTCAAATTGATATTATTAGGAAACCGTTAACTTAAAAGGATTTTTCAATTCAATTACAATTTGTGCTTGATGAACGTTAACATCTTATTGAGCTTGTCTTCATTAAAAGATTATGAACCCAAATCATGAAAATAGTCATTCCTAAATAGAGAAACTCAGGTTGATACGGACATGGAATAATAAAGGATGAAAGATTAACAAGTATAAAGGATTTACGGCATGGGAAATACAAGTTCTATTAGAGATCAATAGGCTGAATGGTTTATTTTGTCCAACTCTTGTTCTGTTCTTTCCAACAAACTATACTTTGGAACCAAACATCAATAACTACATATCCCACGCTGCCATGAGTTCCCATCCTATAACCTGTCAGCTTTAGGAACATCAATATACTGTGTTCACAGTCCCCGAAAAGCACACGGAACAACTCTGTATATATTTTCCTACATCAGATATTTACCAGAACTTGTGATAGCCAAGACGCCATCACCCAAAAGGATTATCATAATTGTTCACTTTGACAATGCACAGTCCATAAGAACAAGAATAACTCTCATATACCAAATTAGTTGCCTTTTAATTCATTGACAAAAACCAGCAGAGGTTGTGTAACATGAATCATATCTAATTAGTTATATAGAAAAGGATGCATGAATAATGAAGTAAATCAGACATATGTACCTTTGCCCATAGAGCCATCTCCACGACATCTATTCCTACAACTTTAGGAAGACGACCCAATACATCCTTGCAGATGTTTAAGACACAATGCAGAAACCGATTCCTATAACATGAAAAAGCATCATTAACAAAGGAAATGAATCAAGATAGTTGTGAAATAATGACGGGGATTTGCACAACAAGGATCCCGACCATACCTGTCATCAACATTGCGCATCATCCACTGAGGTGGGGCAACACTCTGACTTCTAAGGTTATCAAAACCCTTCATGAATCAACGATCAATATTAATGAGATTGAAACAAAGTTTCTATGTTGGGACGTAATGGAACATATAAGAAAAATAAACCTGCCGAGAAAGTACAAAGATAATATTTGAACTATATTGGAGGAATTTACCAGCATAAAAGTACATCCACTGGGATCATTTGTTGCTACTTCCACTTTAGAAAGATGCTTCAACTTGTACAATTTTGCAGGCTATAAGTGGAAGAAAATAATTTTTTTAGTCAGTGATACGTTCAAAAGAACTTCTTAAGAATATTAGCAAATTTTCATTAACTCACACAGTTGTTACCATTGTTGTTAAATTTATTATACTCCTTGTTTATTCATTTATTAAATTCGTTTTTTATTTACCTACTTACGAACTATTTCTCCTACACCTCCACAATGTAGGTCAACTCCACAATAATAGCATGCAAATTCACAAACAAGTATCAAACAAAACATTTACTAATACTTACCTCAAGAACACCTCCATTGGAATATTTCAATACACGAAGAAAAGCTTTAGTCCGTTGAACTTTTTCCTTTGCTGAAAGCAGTTATCAACATTGTGGTTAAAAAATTAATCAATTAACTAATCATAACTCTAAAGAAATAAACAATAGACAAGACATGTATCTAGAATTGAAAAATAATACTTGAAATGGCGAGAACACGAGGCTTGGCCATGTGACCTTTCCCCAATTTGCCAGTTTTGACCCAAGTCCCGTGGCTTTTGGCGACACGGATCGACATTACGATCTTCTGCTTGGTGCCCTCGATCGCTGCCTCGCACGCCCGCCGCAGCTCCTGATCGTCCGCGCTCGATTTCGCCATTTTCCTTCTTCACTAGAACAATTCCTCTCTTGTACTCTTCTCTCAGGTGAAATAGTAATGAGACTCTGCCAATAATTGTTTAGCACTTTTGAGCATGAAACGATACAGTGTGGAATTGAATTGAAGACGTTAGTTCTTTGATGTGGCATGCTCGTAAATCGGTAATGTGACCGCGTGTAATTGGAGATTAACTACAAGTGTCAAAATATTCTTGTTTTTCTGGTTCAGTTACATTTTGAACCCAACAATGCACCGGTGACATGATGTAATTAATTTATGGAAGAATTATATTTAAGAAATAATTATATCTACATTTAAAAAATTTCAGAACATTGTTTCAATTGGATTTTTCTTTTCGTATTTTAATTTATTTCTGATGTTAGATTTTCTAACATTTCGAGCTAAATAATGTTATTTAAATGAAAGTATCACATAATAAAAAATAAAACCAATTTTTCGATGACACAATTTTGATGTAATGCCATAATGGTATAAATTAATTTCATTGAATATTAATAAATACCGTAACAAACTTTTCACCGTGAGCCAAGTTGTTATCAAGCTGAATAACATTACTTTGTTAAGTTTGGAATTCAACATAATAAACTGAAAAATAACACAATTTACATTATATATCAATTTATTTGAACATTTAAAAAAAAAAATTCTAAAGGGGTGATCTGAATTTGTTCAACAATCAAAGAAGAATGAATACCACCAACGTCGTTATCATTTAGAAAGAACATGAATATCATTACGTCGACGTTTTGTACTGTTCCTCGAAAAAATCTTCAACAGAAGCAAAGACCAAGAAGAAAACTCCTGCAAACCTCTTCCCTTGATTTTCATCCTCTTCTTCTTCTTCCAGTAAGTAATAAACAAAGTAAAATGCACTCCGCCACCGCTGCAACTCTGCTTCTCAACACCCCTTCTTCAATATTCATCAACAATGGCGCAACATCAAAGCCCTTTTTTTCTCCTTGTAAGAGTACAAGAACTGATTTCTCAGCATGTAAAGCTTCACAATACACTCCGATCACTAATGATTTCAATCTCTACGAAATCTTCGGCATCGATTCGTCATCCGACAGAGCGACGATTAAAGAAGCGTACAGAGGGCTACAGAAACGGTGCCACCCGGACATAGCGGGGCCTGAGGGACACGAAATGGCCATTGTTTTAAACGAAGCTTATGCTCTTCTATCTGACCCCGTCTCTCGCATGGCTTATGATAAGGTAATTAGGAATTATACTTAAATTTGCAGTCCTTTTTTCTCTTGGTTCATTTTTGTGTGTTTTGTATTGAAATTAACAGCTCGTTTTATTTTATTGCTTAGATTTCTGAGTTTTTCGATTAGCAATTTGATTGTTGAGACTTGAGATTGTATTAACTACTTAAAAGACTTAATTAATAGTTGTTAGTTACTTAGTTATATTTTTTTGGTAGTTTGTTTAATCCGTTATAATTTGCTAATGTGAATGTATGATGATATAATTTACCTTTCGCAAAAAAAATTGCTATTAACACCTCAAATAATTGTAAGTGTTTTGAATTGCAAAATACAAAAGGTTGGTAAATGTCAATCTCATATTCTCATGCAATAGTTTCCATAAATGAATCAGGAACTGGAAAAAGTATCAGATTTGCAAGGCTACACAGGGAAGCCTATATACTCTGTGTGGCTTGGATCCGAGAGTGAGCAAAGGGCTGTTTTTGTTGATGAAGTCAAATGTGTAGGTTGCTTAAAATGTGCCTTATTTGCCGAAAAAACATTTGCTATTGAATCAGTTTACGGCAGAGCCAGAGTTGTGGCTCAATGGGCTGATCCTGAATACAAAATTCAAGAGGCCATTGGCGCATGTCCAGTCGACTGCATCTCGTAAGACTCTAATCTATACTTCACTAAAATCCTCGATTTGGATGTAACTAATTTCTCTTTTTTTGTTAGTGTTGTGGATAGATCAAACTTGGCTGCTCTTGAATTCATAATGTCAAAGCAACCACGCGGTAAAGTCAGAATTGGTGCTGGCAATACTGCGGGTGCGCGTACATTAGATGTTTTTGATGAAGTGGCGAAATTTCAGACCCGATATGCAAGTCATAAAGCTTCTACAAATCATTCCAAGGTGAACTCTTTTGACTTTCAATGCTATGTGATTCAATTCCAAAACATCTCATATTTGGATGAAACAAAGCACATAAATAGCATGTAATTATGGACACATTTTGACTAATGTAAAATTCTATTGAAGGAATCAGATGTATATAGGACATCAAGAATGTCTGCTATTCAAGCGATTCAAATGATATCAAATTGGATATACTGGAAATCTCCTCATACAGACACTACACCACGAGCTATACAGTATTTGGCACCAGGCACAAAAAAACAAGATGAACCAAGTCTTAAGAGGCTGAAAGCAGCTGCAGAGGCAAGAAAACAAGGAAAAAAAACCGAACAACCAAAAGAATGGTCAAGTAACACATACGAGTATTGGGTGCCTTCTGCTCTTGAGCTACCAGAGGCCACAGCTCCAAATTCTGGCCCCAAAGTTGCCGTTAATCCTAGGCCATCTAGGAAAATGAATCGACCTAGTACTGTTGAATTCACGAGTTCCAAGGAGAATTCAAGCAACCCTTTACGCTGGGGTGTGCCAATGGTAGTAGCCACTGTGGCTGCTGCTTTTGTTCGGTTTAATTTTGGAGAGACAGAGGGGAGTATAAAAGATCACATGGGTGGTTCCTTGGCTCTAGACATTGTAAATAGTTCCTGGCTACAAGTTGTTTTAGCAGGTTTTACATGGTATTTAATTGGTTTGTATGTCGTGGAATTTGTTGTATTCCTTAGGAGAAAATGAGGAAGGAATCTGTGCAGAATGTAATCTCCTTATAATCTGGTATAAAGAAGAACAATGATATATATGTATATAATGTTACATTATTTTTGTGAAGCAAGGAACATAGTTGTACTACACTGGCATCATGAAGGTTATCGCCTTTTACAAATTTCAATATTAGTAATTCATGTAGTTCTGATTAACATTATCTCTTTTTTTTTGGATTAAATAACATTATCTCTTCGCATCACAATTATATCAATTAAACACTTCAAGAAGGCATACCGAAGTTGAGTCCAGAAATATGACATGCAGTAGCAGCAATTGACCTGTGCATTGATGATGAAGATAAGATAAAGAAAATAAATATGTATGAATATTATGGAAAACACAAAAGGAAAATGAAATGGTACTTACACATACTAATGAAGACACTTGTATGAGAACTTGTTTCATGCAGTTGGCCTGAATTCACAAAAACAGGAGAGAAAAGAAAATTATCAGCATATTTGTGGAAGTCTGAAAATGAATCAGATTAAGATAATACACTTACTGATGAAACTGGACTTTGATCTTATTATATAAGAACATCTCGGATATGGGATATCTTGTACCACTCAGAATCAACTTCATCGTTGCCATAGCTGCACGTCTTGTCTAGCAAAGCACAATCGCGAATTCGTAATACTTTTAATTTGGTGAGGCGCTGCATTGCTTTCTTAGAGGGGCAGATACCATAATGTTTTAAAGCGATAAATACTTAATTCTTGTAGAGAAGACAAGTTTTAATTTCCAATCTTCCAAGACAAGTGAGGCCTTTTGAATATGAAATTGACACGAGGTTATCACACAGGCATATAACTACTTCCACACGGCTATGTGCATCATTTGGAAATTCAATATGGGTGAGTTTGTTATTACCATCAATAAATAACCTTGTGAGAGAGGTTAACTTTGTCCTCGAGTAGTATCTCGGTCTCGATACCTACATGTTGAATTCTCAAAAATTTAAGAGATGTAAAATCATAACTTGGAATTATCTTCATTTTACCGCAATAACTAATTCTCAAGAATTCGAGGTTAGGGAAAACAACTCCTCTAGAGAAAGTTGGTGTCTCCTCCTCTGCTTCAACCCACTCCACGAGTTTAGACATCATTCATAAGTTGAATCTTTTAAAGTGCTGAAAACAGTATGGTTGGAGATATGCGGCTGCTAATACTAGTAGACTTTTATGGACGGATGAACCATCTAAGACTTCCTCATCAATGTTGTCACCTTTTTCCCTTGGATCTTTCCAGATAAGCACAAGTTCATCTAAATTTGGCTTTTCAATACGACTTCTTCTTTATCATTCACTAATTCAAGATTGCATATTATGAGTTTTCCCTTGAGATTTTTCAAACCTCCCAATTCTTCGATTCTCAGACCCTCCTCAACACCTAGTCTAAAAAAAACTTAATGTTCGAAGTAGAGCCAGTTTTCCAACTCTAAGTGGCATTTCCAAAAGTGAATCTATAAGAAGACGTCTCAGATTAATTAATTGTTCGAATTGGTTTGGAAGTGTGTCTGAATTCCTGTAACACAATGTCTACCACATTACTTCCCAGAATTAAAGTCTACAAAATTAATTGTTTCAGCTTTAATGATCTCGGGAATCCATCACCAAATATTTTACTTGGAGAACTTTTACGTGCAATGTCATTTTCAACTTGCATTCTAGCAAGTGCTTTTAAACACATTAGAAATCAAACCACATGGAACAAGATAGGTGAATACTACGCCAGTGCTTGCATTCTAGGCTTCTAGCAAGTGCTAGTCATCCATTAACATATCAGATGTCCTACTAATTGAAATGCTTCATTAACCTAAACTACATAAATTCAGAGAGTCTTTGACTAAACATTGCATCATAAACAAACCCTTGGAATTAGCTTCATGTAAAGGTGTCCAGCTCCTTTTGTTTGGAATATATCCCATTATCTAGTATATGATTTTCCATCTCATGCGATATTGTTGTCTTGCCAACTACTCTATCGATTGTGATGCAATAACCATATTTGTAAAGGTTCATAACGAACCCACTCCCATGCAACATATATTCCACAACCACAGTAGATGCCAAAAAAAAAGGGAGCAATATTTAGAATCTCATCGTAGGTTGAAAAGTCAACTTTGATCATTAGAATTCTAATGCAATTCATATTTTCCAGAATTTTAGCAAGTTTAAATTCATTCAATCCAAACATTACACGACCATACAAAATAATATCGTCACATGGGACTAAGTTGACTTTGAATTTCTGAATACCCTGATTTGAGGGTCTTCATTCTGTTAAGAGCTAGGAAACAAGCCACCTCTTACTATTCAATTGCCTAGACTTTCCATATAATTTTGATCGTTTTCTATAAGTAACCCTTCCGCCTTGGAAGTTGGATCAATCGATGTCTCTCTATTCCCTCATCTTTGGAAAAGATGGAGCAATATGCAAAGCACTTTTTAAGCAATATCGATAACAAATGATCAAAACTTAGTTCAATATTTTAATGACCAATCATGTTTGCTGCTATGAAAATCTGAATCTTTTCATCAAAATATTTGCTAAATTATTGGTCAGGAAAGACTTTTCGATCTAAAGTGTTATTTCCAAGTCCTCCCATACCAACAATTAAAATGACTTCATTCCTCGGGTTAACAAGCATATCTCTTATTTTTTACACCTTTCTTCCAACAAAAACTAGATCATGACTTATGGAGTCGGTTGCAATGATAAGAGGTAAAGAAAAAACATCATCTCTAGCTCTGGTCTGGAAGCTATATTTATATGCTTGTTCTTTAATTCTTTTTAGATTCTCATTTACCTCCTTGATTTTATGGGCCATTTTCTGACGAAATACCAAAGGGTTGGATCAGGAAAAAAAGACGAGTACCTTTCGTTTCATTTGATTGTTAACATCTTCAAGATTCTTTAGCCACAACCTCACTTGTTCTTCTTACACTTGTCGGCTTTCTGCATCGTGTAATAAAGCTCATGGCCAATGAAGACGTGTGAGTTCTTTCCTGAAACCCAACACAAGACTGAACTCTTTAGTTTCAATTGCAACTTGCAAGCAGCTTCTCCGCCATAACTGGCACTGTGGTACTGATTCCGATTTCTGCCATTTATCTTCTGGATCTGGATTTTTTTTTATTTGGTGTATTTAATTGTGTTTCACCAGAAGAAAAAAAACTGTTGTTTTCAAGAGAGAAGTTGGATGGGGTAATGAATTCTGCTTTCTTGTGTTGCTGGTTTTATGTATTTATTTCTTCTTTGTGCGTGTCTCCTTTGTTGAATTTGATTCTCTTTAATTGTCTGTATTATTATTGGCCATCGTCGGAGATATTTTATACTTGCAGATTATGAAAGATTGTGTTCACACCATGACACAATCAAGCAATAATCTATTCGTATTAATAGACTGAAATTGGTTGGGTAGTAAAACCAATAAAATTTGATTCGATCAAAATTATGTTTAGGTCTAGCTGGATATCGAATTAGTTGAAAAGTTTGTATAAGCAGGATTCTAAATAAAGTTTGTATTTGCTTAAGATCAAGATTACGAGTAGAAGTAAAATTCTCAAGGGGCATATTTGGATCGAGGGATTTAGAGCTATTGATTTCAAATTTGTTCAACAAATCAATATATTTGGATCACTTTGATTTTGAATGAGTTTCAAATCTTTAGGTATTCATTTTGGGTTGTCATTTTAACCAAAGATGATGGATTTCAAAACCAAGTGTTGAAGTCATTTGAAGTCCTTTTTTCAAATCCTACCCAAATTTATCAATCCAAATGATAATGATAAAAATAGTAGTAATAATTAAACACAAATGTAAAGTGCCTAACCAGAATTAAAACTTGTACCATTTCATACAACTGATGACACAAATTACAATGAGCAAAGAATAGTTTGGTTCTAGTATCTTGTAGTTTTCTTTCTTTAAATATCTTGGGACATAGATTTATCACAGCCTCAACAAAAAATTACATAAATTATTGGACAGAACGAACTAGCTCAAACACCAAATCAGGCCTCCAATATGAACACACAAGAAAATGATATCGCATTGCAATCCTGAGAAAACAAACTCAAAAAGTATTGTCATCATATCCCATTTTGTAGTTATACTAAAATCACAACAGATAGTAATTAATATACTGCATAAGATCAGATATAGTTGTATTTATTTTCTAACCTCTTTAACGTTTTGAGAACTGAGGGCGCTTTCTAGCTTTCCTAAGCCCAGGTTTCTTCCTTTCAACTACTCTCGAGTCCCTTGTCAGGAGACCTTCCTTCTTCAAAGGTGATCTGTGGCTGTCACTTACTTTCAATAAGGCCCGCGCAATTCCAAGGGAAATTGCTTGAGCCTGCCCAGAAAGACCACCTCCATGAGCCTTCACAAATACATCATAGCTGCTCTCATAGCCTAAAGTCACCAATGGAGTCTTCACATACTGCAGCCATAGAGGATTTCCTTGAAGGTAATCCTGCATCAATCATCATTTAGTCAATTTGACTATAGAATAAAATTGATCAAAATGATATATTCCAATTTTTTGTTTGTTTTATCTCAAGTCTAGTTAAGTGTTAGATTCAATCACCAGTTAGGATATGACTGATTCGTACTATTTCTAATCTTGAAGAAACCCAATTACATTTTACCTCTCCAGTTTCATATATCATCCTTCTTTTTTTTTGGACATCTTTCAACTGAAAGAGATTGAGGATTACGTTCAAAATCATTGGCTCGAAGCACTAGTTCTTCAGTCAAGTTCCTTTTCAAAAGACTGTAATTCCGAATTTCAGTCCAATCAAATGATCAGTCTCGAATCTGTCTCCTACAGGTAATGCAGTAAATATTCTCTGCCTTAATCCACTTCCTTATATGTGTCCATCCACGTTGTTCAATAACCATTTGTAATCTTTCCTAATCACACAGACTAGCAATGGAATCATCTCCCGTTTGCAGGTACTAATAGGGACTTGAACTTCAAAGGTACATGAGATTACTTATTACATAAAAAAAATAGCATCGATTCATGCATCGTCTGCCGTAGTCTCTTTGAATAGGCATCAATCTGGCCTCCATAATCACATCCAAAAGTTCATAAGATTTATAAGTTCGTACAGATTTTGAGTATATTATACTGTATTGGTTATATGCTCTCCACAAAAGCTACTTGTGAGCTATGAAGTTAAACATGTACATTTTAATCCAAAGAGGTCTTTCAAAGGCAACATGACCTCCACACATCACCTCTCTGTACTCTAAAAGAATATCTTCAACATTACAGGTTAAGATACAAATAATTCAATCACAAGAGTTGTAAAGTTTAGTTCTGCATTCACTTAGCTTCACGCAACACACACAACAGATTGATTACTATATAATATTATTCACAATCAAATATGCAGTTTCTAATTTACTTCTTGCATTTCTTCTTAATCAGACTCGTTGGCATACAGTTTTGGACACTAACTTAGTAATATACTACTAAATACTAAGTACCTTTGCATCGCGATAGTTGATGATGACTTTTCCGTTGCCTTCTTGCAGAACAACCCTAGCTATGGCGCATTTCCTCCGGCCAGTTCCGATTATGTTCTGAGCAGCGAATCCGCCGGGTAGCCTAGACTTCACCAACTTCTCTAAGTCCGCCGTTTCCACTTCGGGGTCGGCTACGGCGGTGGAGGCAACAACGACGACTGCGGTGGGGAATTTGGGGGCTCCGGATTTTAAAGAGAGGGGTTTGGATGGCGAAAAGGAGAGGTTCTGAAGAGGTTTTTGGGAAATATGAGAGGAGAATGAGAGAGATGATAAGGATGAGGTGAGAGCAGAGATAGAGGTCGCCATTGCCATTGGCGCTGATGGAGTTCTGCACTCGGATTGGTGTAGAGTTTGTATTCTGTAGCGGATAATGTAACTGATTGACCAATATACCCTCACTAATTACATCTAAGGTTAATTTTAATGTAGTACTACTATATCATCATGCTATCAAATGAGTAATTGACGATTTGTATCTGGAAATACATGATTTATGGGATTAATTGGTGCCAACTGAGGCCCAATTTTAAAATTGGCCCAAAATTCCCTAATATGCTGGCCATGTGATTTAGTAATATATCAAAATTGACCATTCAACGTATTTTTCAATAAAAAAAATACCAAAATTTAAAATCCTAACTTTCCTATAAAATTCACCAATCATTCCCTTAATTAAATTATTACCCGCTTTCTTATTATTCCCCAAATAAAAACATCCAAGTAGCCTAGTTCTTGGTGGGTGGATTTTTTTTTCATGAAAAAGATGTTAAATGGTCAAAATCCCCAATTTTCATGTCACATGGCCCGTACATGGAGGAATTTCGGGCCAATTTCAAAATTGGGCCTCAATTGGCACCAAAATTGCCACTGCTGTTGAAGTTGTGGCACCAAATGTGTCAGCCCGAAAAGTTACGGGGTAAAAATGCCAGTGGGCTATAGTTATGGTACCAAAAATGCAATAATCCCCATGATTTATTATAGGGTGCAAAATTCCCATTCTTTTGTTAAAGAATAAATTGGATGATACAATGTGCTAATATTTTAATATCAGGGAGTAAAATGCAAAAAAATGTATTTTTTGAGGTGGAAAACACCAAATGTTATAGTAACTCTTGCGACGTGTGAGTTGAATATATGTAATGTTACATCGTGTGTCTATCATGAAATTCGGCATAACTTAGTTGAAGAAGCTCAACTTTGAAAAAATTGGTAAAGGTGTTCATTAATAACAAGTCATCGATAGCTTTAGTATATAGGAACCAATGTTCCATGATTGAAGTAAACATATTGACATTCAATATTATTGTTAGAGTTATTGGAGTATTAGTGTTATAGATTGAGTAGAAGAGTTAGAGTCCTATTTTAATTAGGAATGTTTTACTTTCTTCTATAAATATTCATACGTTGTCTCTGCAACACAACACATATATTATTAATGAGTGATGACGGATTTGTAAACGCAAGTATACGCAATCGCAACAAGTAATATAATGATAAGTAGAGTATCGTCTCCACAGGGAATTAATGAGCTAAAATAACTAATTACTAAATGATCACTCTTTGCTCTTATCCAAATTAAACGAATTTTTGATTCTGATTATAACTAAGCAACAATGAATTTAAAACTAAATTCTAAATTGACAAGATTAACTCTTATGATTAAAGTCTAGGATTACAACTTCCTTCAATGTCAAACTAATTGCTCTTATTTTCCCAACAACTCTATTTCAATTAAGTTTCATTGTTAGTCTAGGGCACTTAAGTTTCTACAATTTCTTTCCAGAATATTGTAAAACTAATCTAACCTAATCAAAGAGTTATATTCCTATGCCAATGAAGTTAGGCCAACTTGAATCAAGAACAAACCCTAATTGTGACTACCTAAGGCAATTAAGTATATTTCTATCTTAATTGCTAAACAAATTACCCAGTTCGATGTGGGTGCAATTCGTTCAAAGGTTACCCAATCTTTAACCTAAAACCTAATTTTCTTTCCCGATTCAATTAGATTTGTGAAACAATAGTTGATCAGGCTATTGAAATTAAAGCACAAGAATGGGTAAACAACAAATCTCAATGTAATAGAATAAGGAAAAATAAGTAACAATTAATTCAAACAAAGAATTCCATTGCAATCCTAGAAAGGTAAATTTAGTTCATAGCTAAAACGGAAATAAACTCCAAAATAATAAACATCATGAGTATAAGATCACAAAACGAGAAAAATAATTGAAAGATATAAGAAAAGAGAAGTAGATCTGTCTTCAAATCTTCAAGAATTGTGTTCTCCAATGTTTTCCATGATATTTTCTTGTTCTTGGTTTCTCTTCTGTCAAAAGGTGTCCCAAGATGTGTTTTCTCTCTCTTCCTCCACTTAGATATAAGTTTCCAAGTCAAATTAGGGCACTCTAATTAAAATTTGCGGAAATCTTCTGCCCCAGCCGAGAAGTAGTTTCGCCCCAGCGGAGACGCTTCTGTCCAAGAATTTTGTCTGCTTTGTGATTTCGCTCCAGCGGAGAGATTTTCCGCTCCAGCGGAGAGGCTTCTGTTTGCACTTCCAAAACTCAAGAGAAAATCTGAAATATTTGCAAGAAAATACCAAAATGAGTACGTGAATCACCAACGAGATAAATCAAGCTAAACCAAATAAAAACAATCCAAGAACTCAAGAAACTAATGCCATTCCCCCGCAAAAAGATGAAGAAAATAACTATATTTTATAGAGTTAACAATGAGAATTCAGCATTCCCCCAACTTTGTCTTTCTTTACATGGTACCAGAGCTCTAGGTTAGATCTAGGATTTAGTAGTGGATGAAGCCCTAGGCCGCGGCGTCGCCGCCACCTCATTAAGTTGTCGCGGCCTCCGGAGTATGATATTCTCTTCAAATTGTTCGTATTTTTCTCCTTTGTCTTTCTTTACATGCTTTGATTGGAGTTGTTCGAAGTTGTGGCTTTTGGTTGTCATTGTTTGGCGATTTCGTGGATACACTTGGTGAACTGAGTTTCACAATTGGGGTGGTTTTGATGAATACACTCGGTAGAGTGGGATTCATGCATTGGGTGGTTTCGTGGATACACTCGGGAGAGCGGGATCTACATGGATTGGTTTCGATGGGTACACTCGGAAAAGTGGGATCCATAAATTGGGTTGATTTTGTGAAACACTGATAAATAGAATTTACGGATTTTTCACTATTGATGGTCAATAATTACTACATATGTCGTCAGTTCATTATCGTTTGTCTTCAATTCGTTATCGTTATTAGTTTTTTGTTTATTGTTTTTGAGTTTCAACTTTTCTGTTGTAAGTTTGGAACATAGTATGCTCTAGCTTGAGGGGGATTGTTAGGATTATTGGAGTATTAGCGTTAGAGTCCTATTTGAATTAGGAATATTTTATTTTCTTCTATAAATACTCCTAAATTGTCTCTATAACACAACAAATTGATTAATGAGAATTCAATATTCCCCCATCTTAGTCTTTCTTAACACAAAAAATTAATTATTAATGAGAATTCAATATTCCCCCAACTTAGTCTTTCTTTACGATTATTTCATTAAAGAGTGCATTGCCAAGAAAGAAGTTCAAGTCGAGTTACTTAAAGTACGACACTAACTTCTTTTAACTTTCAAATAGGTAAAAAATAGGTAAAAAAATCAATTTTCATATCATAGAACTGGGCCGATTTCACTTTTCATACCAAACTTACAAAAAACGTACAAATTCTCTGTCAAACGTTACAAAGTGATATTTCCATTAGTTTTGTTAATAGAATTGCCACATGACTGTAAAAAGTTAAACTACTAATATTTTTTTATAGTATTAAGATTAATTTAAGTTATCAAACTTTCGCGATTTTGCGGATTAACTCCTGCCTTTTGGCGATTTTGCGAATTGACCCATGTCTCATTCCTCAAGCACGACCACCATCCTCTGGTAGTTGTTCATCGGAAATAGGAGAGGGATTTTGCATTTGAAAATTTAAGTCGCGAAACCCTTTTCCTCACAAATGTCAAATCGCGATTACAAACTTGTTTCTCCACCTTTTTCAGAAATTTTTGCGTCATCTTACTCCTTTAGACCTGGAATTCAATCTCCCTGGTTTAATTCCCTCAACAAAACTAACGAAAGTATCACTTTTGTAACATTTATCAAGAATTGGTATGTTTTTTGTCAGTTTGATATGAGAAATGAAATCTGTCAAGTTCTATAATATGAAAACGAATTTTTACCCTATCAAAATATGACAAAATTCTTTGATAAAGAATGTCGACTATATGTTAGAATCTTTTCTTAACCATAAAATAGTAATCCATGACTAATTAACACGTATCTTGTCCCTACTCACCAATTGCAGCCAAATTGATAAGAAATGTGTTTCACGACTCTATCTCTCTCTCCTCAGCATCACATGATTCTATAAATTCATTAAACATCATCCCTGTCCCATAACGTTAGCATTCTCATCAGCTTCACACACTTGAAGCATACACTTGGATGGAGGGCGAGGCGAAGGTAGCACTTCTTGAAAAGCGTCATGAAAACAATAGAGGGAGTTTCATTAAAGAGTTCGGTTCAGAATCGAAGACACTATGGAAACTTTCTGGGCCAGCAATATTCACATACATATGTCAATACTCTTTGGGTGCACTCACTCAAACTTTTGCTGGTCAAGTAGGTGAACTCGAGCTCGCTGCTGTCTCTGTTGAGAACTCGGTCATTGCTGGTCTTGCTTTTGGAGTCATGGTACAATCATATACTCACTCGTTTTTGTCTCAAATTTTTACTCTTATTTTCTTATTCGAATGTTTAAAAAAAAAACACCCTTGTAATGATCATTTGATATCAGTCGTTTTCACTCAGACATGTTAAGAGCATAAATGTAAAAAAAAATTAAAATTAAAATTTCACTTTTTTAACTCTTACATAAAACTTCTGTGTTAATAGTAAAGGGAGCAAGAGTAATGCTATGGAAGATAAAAGTTTGTTTTTGGAAAATTGAAATATGATAAAAAGTTGTTTGTTTCATTTGATGTTATTCGTAGACCACCAAAACGCTTTCTGAAAAACGAGACAAACTGGCCCTTACTATTTTCGAAGTGAAGACTGATCGGCAGTGTGGTTTCATGTCACAGAGCTGTCATTTGCCATTTTCATTGCACATATTCTTGAAAAATAGAGAACCCAAATGATTAATTTCGATTATATATAAATAATAGTATTAGTTAACTAGGCTTTACATGGAGTAGGGAGTGAGAATTCATGAAATCCATGTAAATTAAGTTCATAAGTTATTAGTATTTGTTTCGTGTAATGTAAGTGAGAAATGATGAAATTATGCAGTATAATGTTGAGTTCGACTTAGCTGATATAAGTAATAGTAGCTACAACATTTTAGATATTCAAAAATCCAATTGTATTTGATGGTATATCACGTGAAATTAAGTAGACAGGCAAAATAAATACTCCATTTTGTTGTTTAGGCTAATGTCAAATTCAGCTGCTAAATTTGTCCATCTCCAACATGGAGACAAAATTCAGCAGAAATCCATCATGTGATTGATCAGTAGCTTGAAAAAGTAAAAAAGGCCAAATTATGAAACAGTAAATGCAAATTACTATCTAGAAGCACGTACAGTTTTGGAACTAAATTTAAACATGACCAATAGTTATTATTTAATTGAAGATTTTTACATGTAATGTTTAAACTGATCGAATTTGAGTAAACGCAGCTGGGAATGGGCAGCGCTTTGGAGACGCTATGTGGGCAAGCATATGGTGCAGGGCAAATGAGAATGTTGGGGATATATATGCAAAGATCATGGGTCATTTTGCTTATCACATCCATTGTCTTGCTTCCAATTTACATCTTTGCTCCGCCAATCCTTCATTTATTCGGGGAGTCTCCCGATATTTCTCGCGCTGCAGGTTGATATCTCTAGCTCTCCAAAAATATGAGAATTTATGTGTTATTTTTATCAGCAGAAAATCCAGGTATTAGTATTTTATTAGCGAAACGTGGACTTGTGGCAGACCCTCGGTCCTACATATAAATTTAATTATGTAGTGAAAATTCATTAAAGAATGAGATTACCGACTTGTAGGTAAATTTGCCTTGTGGATGATACCACAACTATTTGCATATGCTGTAAATTTTCCAATACAAAAGTTCCTTCAATCGCAAAGGAAGCTTATGGCAATGGCTTGGATTTCTGCGGCTGTGTTAGTGCTACATGTATTCTTCAGTTGGCTTCTAATTCTGAAACTCGAATGGGGCCTAGTTGGAGCAGCCGTTACTCTTAACGTTTCTTGGTGGCTGATTGTCATTATACAGTTGATTTATATCTTTGTAACTAAATCTGATGGGGCATGGACTGGATTCTCAATGTTGGCATTTCAAGACTTGTTCGGTTTTGTCAAACTTTCGTTGGCTTCTGCTATAATGTTATGGTTAGAGTTTTATCCTTTAAACTCGTGATTAATTAGTACTTGTTTCATTCTTGAATCTTATTGTAGAATTTGGATTAATTAAATTGCAGTTTGGAGTTTTGGTATTTGATGATAATTGTGGTTATAGCCGGTCACTTGGATAACCCTGTCGTGCCCGTTGATGCCATTTCTATTTGGTATGTCACACTTTTTTCAATTCTGTTACGTTCTTGATTTGTATTGTATATGAGCAAATGGATTGGCTTCTAATGCAACATTTTATGCAGCATGAATATTAATGGGTGGGATGCCATGATTTCAATTGGATTTAATGCAGCCATAAGGTGATATTTCCTACATTATGTTTACTTGTATATTTTTGGGGAATCATTTGTTTATTGGATGTATGTACTCATTGTTAGTGTGAGAGTATCTAATGAACTTGGAGCTGGAAATCCAATAGCGGCGAAATTCTCAGTGGTGGTGGTTTCTATCACGACTATGTTGATTGCTGTAGTTTGTACGGCAATTGTTATAGCAACGAGAGATGTTTTCCCGTACCTTTTCACCAACAGCGAAGCTGTAGCTAAGGAGACTACCCGATTATCGATTTTGCTTGCACTTACGGTTCTACTAAATGGCCTTCAACCAGTTTTATCTGGTAAACACCCAAATTCACATTCTCCAAGTTATATCGATTAAAAAAAGGGCTTAAATGATAGTACATGTTTATTAGGTGTTGCTGTTGGAGCTGGATGGCAAGCTATTGTGGCATACATAAACATTGGCTGCTATTACATTGTAGGATTACCTCTCGGCTTAATCTTGGGCTTCGTATTTGATTTTGGCTCAATGGTAAAAATAAACTCTCTAAGAAGATAATTAACCTCATTCTTTCATCTACAATTTGTTTATAATTTCAAGAGTATATCTTCAAAAAGTTGAATTTATTTAGCGTTTACCTATGTGCAGGGAATATGGGGTGGAATGATAGGAGGAATTGTTTTGCAAACTCTTATATTGATTGTGATCACTTCAACTCGAAACTGGAACAAAGAAGTGAGTTAAATTTCTACCTTTCTTATATATGTATAAGAAATCTTATTTGATTATCTGGTCAGTTATTTAACTAAATCTATAATTTTACTTATGTACTTACAGGCCGCTGAAGCAGAAAGCCGTGTTAAAATATGGGGTGGATCAGTTGCTAATCATTGATTTCATCATTAATCAAGAATCAAATTAATTATATTGATCTATCTTCTTTAGAAGAAGCTTCGATATATGTTTCATTTCTCGTTCATCAGTGCGAAGAATGGAGCATTCGACTAAATTATGTTGTATGGTGTTTCCTTTTGTACTAGGAAAACAATTTTATTACTTGGTGTTCATTCACATTCAGCTCTATGTATTGATTCTAAATTATATTTTCATGAGCTCTATGTATATTGATTCTAGAATTGCATTTTCAAGATTTTGTCATTATTAATTTCAGTTATGCTATCAGCTTATTACATTGCTTGCTACTTAAATAGCCAAACTAGGTTGTATCCTTTTCTATGAATAGCTCAAAATTTTTAGGTGTTTGCAACTGATTTAAAAAATAGTTTTTGAGCTTTTGGATTGAAAAAGCCGAAGTATTGTTTGGAATTAATTTTATTGTTTTTGCTTTGAAAAGCAGCCAAATGAGATAGATGTTCCTAGCAATTTGTAAGCCAGAAAAAACAATGTATGAGTAAGTGCTAGGTTAATTTTGTGAGTGGTTTTAGCTAGGACAATTTTAAGACTAATTTTTAATATGTTAAAAAATGGCACAAAACTACAGAGCAATGAACAATTAGAAATAAAAAAATAAAAAGTATAGAATAATTGAAATAAGATGTGAAATATTTTTAATTCAGATAGCTAATCTGCATCTGGAAAATAATTTGGAGTTGAACTATGGAAAATCACTCTTGTAGAGATGAAGAAATCTGTAAAAGTATTCAAGAGTCAATTGTGTATTATTACAACCAAATAATGAATGGACAGTATATTATTTTAACTACTGCTGTACACTCACCGACCTAAAATCATGGTAAGTGGTAAATTTTGGAGAGAAAAAAAAATCCCAAGACAGAACATTTTTTTTTTAAACTATATCTTATTTTAATTTCAATTGGTTCAAAATTGAAATTGAAATTGAAATATTTTGATGTTTTCGATAAGTACGATGGAAATTTTGATTTATACAATCATGTTGTGACTATAGATATCAAAACATATTAGTCAAATTTTATTCATGAATTGAAATTATAAAAGTTATAATAAGCGCTTTTAAAAAAAAAATTTATAATAAGCACAAAATAAATTCTCAGGTGGTATGTGTCCTCCTAAGTCAACAGAAACTCCTCATGATTTTGTGAAAATCAATAGAAATCATGAAGTAACACATAATTGAAAATAATGACGGAGCTAAATAATACACGTGATATGTGTTGTCCTACGATGCACGGATACTTCAAAAAATTATAAAATGCCGAGTCAGATACTTCTCGGATATTCGTGGGATACGTATTCGACACTCCACGTAGCGAGTCGGTAAATATAATTAAAAAGAAAAATTGGACACTCGTATCGGATACTTATTTAGACGTATCCAACACATTTCATATTCTGAATTTTGCTAAAGTCACCACAATTGGTAAGAACAATGTAAGACGTCAAACCACTCTTTGTATTATATACACTACAATATAAGATAAAATGTCCATAACGGGACATGTTTTATATAGCATAATAAAACAATGAACATGATGTACAATTAATAGTATTAAATTACTAAACATATGAAATTTAGTTCTTATGAAACTTAACTTGATCTATTTTAATATGTATGAATATATAAATATATTATTTTACTTATTTCAATATGCATAAATATATAAAAATATATCATTTAGATTCGTATCCATGTCGTATCGTATCCAGTAAATTTTTAAAAATCCGTGTCGCCGTATCCGTATTATATCGTATTCGTATCATCGTATCCGTGTCCGTCCAACATAGGTGTTGTCCCTCCTTTTTTTGTTTTGTTTTTGTTTTAATATGTGATATGTGTTCTTATAATTTAGTCCACAGAACATCTCAAAAAAATTAAGAAAGTTCAATGCGAATGATGAATATTATAATAACCCATGCGTCCCATATGCACATAATTATTAATATAATAATAATGTGGATTGATTTTTCTCACACATTATTATTGCTATCCTGAACCACGTCTCTTGGTCAGTTTTGTTTCGGTCCCATAGTTTCCAAAATTGTGCTCAAACCATTTTAAATGAAATTTGAGTACAAGTTTCGCGGTTTCAACTTATCTATATTTATATTTATATTATATTATATTATACTTATTATAAAAGTGTGAATAATTTAAGTTTTTTTTTTGTGAAGACTAATATACCCTTATTATAAAAGTGTGAATAATTTAAGTTTTTTTTTTGTGAAGACTAATATACCCTTATTTGAGTTGTAAAGTGATATTTAATTCAATGATAAATATGTAAAAATAGTTGCAGAAGAATAATTAGACATGGAATCTTTTTATATTAATTATGGTAAAGGTACAATTAGACATGGAATCTTATTATATTTATCTTCTACATAATTTCCTAAAATTTAGAAATTATCTTTTATATCAAATTTTATAATTTCAATTTTCTTCTCATATAACACATAAAATAAAATAAACTACAAGAAAAAAACAATGTTATTTTAAATAGCTCCTAAAATATAAATGTAAAATTATTTTAATTTAGCAATAATATGTTTGAAGTAAAAATATGTTATTCGAATCATTGAAAGATTTAGTACAATATAAGTCATATACATTCCTCTAAAAGAAAAATATTAAAATCAAATTCTCTTAAATATCATTCTGCTATATATGGAAGAAGAAAAAAATTAATAAATGAAAAGTTAAAATAGAACATCTTACCTATAAATGAATCAAAATTGCTTATGACTTAGCTAAGTGCTTATTATTTATTTGGTTAAAGAAGCAAAATATAAAGGATATCAAGACATGCATAACCTCGTAATTTCATGAAATTCGTTTCGTGAAAAATGAGTGCAATTGGTCAAATAACTGGCGAAATCGATGAATACTGCTGAAATCAATAAAAAAATATATATTAAATCAATGAAAGCATGGTTTTTAAAAGTACAAGAGAGTTGGGTGGAAAAAAAAAATTCACAAGGTAGTTTTGTGCAGGTTTTGCATAACACATAATCGTATCATGCATTTTTTCCATATAAACATCAAACCTATAAATATAAAATATAATAACTTGACATAAAATACCTAATTTTTCTCAATAAAAAACAGTGATTTTGACAGTTATCACCTACATTTTTCCTCAACATTAAAACTTAATTCAAATGGAGTTTTAACTTTTTCAAAACCTAAAACCCAACATTCAAATTGATCAATCCGACTAAAGTTTCAAAGATTTGACCAAACCATTCAAACAAATTTTCCAAAACCAGGAATAATGTCTACAAAGGAGTATAGTTAACAATACTGTCCACCACACTATACCCACTAAACGATCGCCAACCCAGGAGGAGAACCTAGATAATATTAGGACAATTGAACTAGTAGGGATTGACGACCCTTAATAAGAACAATCAAGACAATTAGGGATTGACTCAATCCATGGTTGCTATTTGTATACCTTCTGCTAATAGAAGTATACTATAGCGACAATAAATGGTCACATTAGCAAATAAAAAATTGTTGCTAATATTCGTGTATTTAAAGACTATTATTTGATTGCTTGCTCAACATAAATTATGATCGTCATCTATATAGCTACAGATACCAAGACAATGTTATCGTGACCATGAAAGTTCACAATAGTGAGTATACACTTGTTGTTAATCCTCGTACCTTAGAGATAATTGTTTGGTTGGTCGTTCAACATAAATCGCAATTGTTATTTGGTAGCTACAACTACAAATAGTATTGTATAGTAACCATGAAAGTTCATATTAACAAGGAAAAAACTGTTGCTACCATCCATATCTTTAGAGACCATTATTTTGTTGTTAACTGAACATACATTTTAATGCTTCTGTACAGCTAAAAATACAAAACAATGAAAGTTTACAATATTAGTGAGTGAAAATGTTGTTTTCAATAGCTATATCAATGGAGACCATTTGTATTTAGTCGCTAAAACGAACACTTCCAACATCAAATTTAATAATTCGTTGTTGTTGGACTTTCAGTCACCACTATAAGTGACCAGACTCGTCTTGGTCGCTATGGCTCTTAGCGACAATTTTCTCTCTTCAGGGCCGGCCCTGAGGATAGACCGCGTAGGCGGCTGCCTAGGGCCACTCGATCCGAGGGGGGCCTCCGATTATAAAATTAGGGTTACAGAGGATTTGCAGATTTGAGAAATTTTGGGGAAGAAGATGACCCGATTTGAGAAATTTTGGGAAAGAAAAGACAACCAGACAATTTTGTTTTCATGGGTGCGACTTTATTGCAGCCACATGATCAAAATTAAGTAGTAAAATGTTAGCCGTTGATCTCCCCTAATTTATTATTTTTGTGTTGTAGTGGAGACTTGGAGTGTTGATGTGGACAACTCATTTATTTTTTTATTTGCTGAAATTAAATGAAAAAAATCTCCTCCCTCCAATTTATATTTTTGTGCTGAAATTAATTGAAATTAATCTCTCCCCCCCCCCCCCCCCCCCCCCCACACAATTTCTATCTTCTTCCTCTTCACGTATTTATCTCCCTCAAGGCCCCTACTTCTATTTCCCCCAATTAGTCTCCATCTATTTACAGTTTACACCCCTACAAAATCCTAAATTAGGAAAAACACCCCTTTATAATTGACTAGTTATTTACATTACTATCAATTAAATTAGAAAAATATAAAAATATTCACGACATAACAAAAGATTGAAACACAAGATGGGCAATTGGGCATGATGCATCTTCACGATTAAATTTGGTGTTTAAGTTGTATTCACGAATGTAATTATTTTTTTATTTAATCAAATTGTGTCTCATATTATCAATGTTTTTATATAAAGCAAAATTGTTTCTTGTTTAAATAATATGTGAAACTAAGGGCCACTCTCTCTTTTATAAACTAAAGCTATTGTCGCTAAAATAAGTTTTTCTTGTAAACCATTTCAAGTGCAAGCACTGTAAATAGGCTCAATAGCAAAATTGAAAATTAGTTTGGAATCAATACATAGCTAGAGCTGACTGTGAATGAACATCAAGTAATACAAGTGCTTTCCTAGTACAGAAGGAAACACTACAACATAATTCAGTCGGATGCTCCATTTGTCGTAGTGATGAACGAAGAATGAAGTCAAGCCAAAAACACATATAGAAGCTTCTTCTAAAGAAGAAAGATCAATTAATTGAATTTTTGAATGATGATTAATTAATGATTCGCGACTGATCCACCCCATTTTTTAACTCGGCTTTCTGCTTCAGCGGCCTGTAAATACAAATGCGAAATTAAACATTTAGTTACATAACTTCCCAAATGCAAGAAAAATATATGTTTATATATATAGAGAGAAAAGAATGGTAAATACTCACTTCTTTGTTCCAGTTTCTAGTTGAAGTGATCACAATCAATATAATGGTTTGCAAAACAATTCCTCCGATCATTCCACCCCATATTCCCTGCGCGATAGGAACATGTTAAATTAATTTTATTTGAAGAGAAAAATTGAAATCATAAACAAATTGTAAATGAAAAGATTGTGGTTATCTTCAGAGAGCGTTTCTTTTACCATTGAGCCAAAATCAAATACGAAGCCCAAGACTATGCCGAGAGGTAGTCCTACAATGTAATAGCAGCCAATGTTTATGTATGCCACTATAGCTTGCCATCCAGCTCCAACGGCAACCCCTAATGAACAAAAACAAAAGCAGAATGGTCGCATTACCAGCTAGTATATCATCTCAAAATTCCGATTTCACTAACTAAAGAATATAAGTAATCCTGTTTCAAACATGTACTATCATTTAAGCCCTTTTATGTTGATATAACTCGGAGAATGTGAAGTTGGGTGCTTACCAGATAAAACAGGTTGAAGGCCATTTAGTAGAACTGTAAATGCAAGCAAAACTGATAACCGAGTAGTCTCTTTCGCTACTGCTTCACTGTTGGTGAAAAGGTACGGGAAAACGTCTCTTGTTGCTATAACAAGTACCATACAAACTGCAGCAATCACCATACTCGTGATGGAAACCACCACCACTGAGAATTTTGCCGCTATTGGATTTCCAGCTCCAAGTTCATTAGATACTCTCACACTAACAATGAGTACATACATCCAATAAACAAATGATTCCCCAAAAATATACAAGTAAACATAATGTAGGAAATATCACCTTATGGCTGCATTAAATCCAATTGAAATCATGGCATCCCACCCATTAATATTCATGCTGCATAAAATGTTGCATTAGAAGCCAATCCATTTTGCTTATATACCATACAAATCAAGAACATTACATATAAATTAAGTAAAAAGTGTGACATACCAAATAGAAAGGGCATCAACGGGTATGACAGGGTTATCCAAGTGACCAGCTATAACCACAAGTATGAACAAATACCAAAGCTCCAAGCTGCAATTTAATCCAAATTATACCATAAGATTCAAGAATGAAACAAGTATTAATTAATCATGAGTTTTAAGCATAAAACTCTAACCATAACATCACAGCAGAAGCCAACGAAAGTCTGACAAAACTGAACAAGTCATGAAATGCCGACATTGAGAATCCACTCCACGCCCCATCAGATTTAGTTACAACGATATAGACAAACTGTAAAATGACAACGAGCCACCATGAAACGTTAAGAGTAACGGCTGCTCCAACTAGGCCCCACTCGAGTTTCAGAATTACAAGCCAGCTGAAGAATACATGTAGAACTAACACAACAGCAGAAATCCAAGCCATTGCCATCATCTTCTTTTGTGCTTGCAAGAACTTTTGTATTGGAAAATTTATAGCATAAGCAAATAGTTGTGGTATCACCCATAAGGCAAATGTACCTGCAAGAAAAAATATTGGGTAATCTCAAATTTTAATGAATTTTGTATTGGGTAATGTTGGTTTATGGCAGTTGTTGCCATAAATCAACATTAAATATTGCCTTTTTGAATCTATTTATTTTAATATTTTTTTCTACCCAAGTCATATTTTTGGACATAGATACCAACCTGCACCACGAGAAATTTCAGCAGACTCCCCAAATAATCGAAGGATTGGAGGAGCAAAGATGTAAACTGGAAGCAAAATAATGGCTGTAAAAAGCAAAATGACCCATGATCTTTGCATGTATATCCCCAGCATTCTCATTTGCCCTGCACCATATGCTTGCCCACATAGTGTCTCCAAAGCACTTCCCATTCCCATCTGCATTTTTTCCAAATTCTATCAATAAACATTACGTACGAACTAAAAATTTCGTGGTTACTTTTATTTACATTGATCATGTTTAAAATTAGGGGTTAATGTCATTTTTCCCCACGTGAAATGAATAATGTTTAATGTATTCCCTTGTAATTTGGAAAATAGCATTTTAAGAAAATAATAGTCCACTATTTAAGGAAATGAAGTACCTACGTCCTTATTTTAATTTTAAAAAAAAAAAAAAACTAAGAATTATAGAAAGACTATATAATGATACCATGATTCCATAAGAAAGACCACCAATGACCGAGTTCCCAACAGAAACAGCAGCAAGCTCGAGTTCACCCACTTGACCAGCAAAAGTTTGAGTGAGTGCTCCCAAAGAGTATTGACATATGTATGTGAAAATGGCAGGGCCAGAAAGTTTCCATAGCGACTTCGATTCTAGACCAAACTCTTTAATGAAACCCCCTCTATTGTTTTCATGACGCTTTTCAAGAAGTGCTACTTTCGCGTCGCCCTCCATCGAAATATTGTACTTGAAGTGTGTGAGAAAGGGAGAATGCTAAAGTTTTTAAAGAATTATTATCACGTGATGCTAGGGTGGAGAGAGAGACGTGAATCACACTTCTAATAGGAGTATAATTTTGGCTGCAATCGGGACAATTATTACAGAGAGGACAATTATTAAAGAGTATTTTTGGAACCAGATACACGGGGATAACCATTTTATGGTTGAGAATAATAATATTCCGTGCTTGAGATGGATTCCTGGTGTTAACATTACGTGTTTGCTAAAGATTGAGATTAGCAAAATATCAGTCATAATTTTTTTGTTGCATGCCAAGGTTAATCAGGGCAATAGATTTGACTTATACGATACGGACGCGGTGATACAAATTATCCAAATAAATAGAATACGATATGGCTAAGATTCGCGTGTATATGTAAAAAAAGATCAATCTATTAAAAATGTATAATAAACATTATGTGATGTATATATACATAGTTCACTTTTTATTTTATTCTGAATGAACAATGCTTCCTTCCCTCATTTAAGTGCTCAAGTAAAGCTATAGTATTAACATTATATGCAAAGTTTTTGGCCCATTGAAAAATTTCATGTGTTTCATGAAAATCACTTTGATAGCATACATAATTTAGAATTTTTTTTTTATAAATACATGTCCTTCAGTATCAGAGCATGTCCGATATGCCCTCCTCATGTGAATATCTGAGTATCAATGTATCCAATACATATCTGTTTGTACCCAAAAAAATCACCCTCGATTGATCGAGGAATAATAGCATGATAATGGGCCGAACCCAACAAATAGGGCCAAGTGAATTGGATCAAGATCGAACCTACTCTGATCCAGAAATCAATCTGACCGAAATTAAACAGGTCACGAGCCCAATTCGAGATACGGCCCAATTTTATAGTTAATTAATTTGGCTAAGTGTAAATTAATTAATGGATAAGTTAATTAATTTATGGGCCAAAGTTGATTAATTAAACCAAACAATGGTTAGGAACAAAGAGGCCCAATGAGCCCAAGGGATTATTTTGGCCACAACGATTTAATTAAATTAATTAAGCCAATTGATTAATTAATTGGGCCAAAGATTAATGATTGGCCCATATAATAATTAAGGCCAATAAACCAAGTAATTAGTTGGATAATTAATTACAATTAGGAAATAAGAGTAATGGCCCAATTATTAGGCCAGCCGATCCAAAATGGCCCATGGCCCAACCGACGAAATCGGCCCAGCAATGAAAGGGCTATTTAATTAAATGATTAGGATAATTAATTAAAGTTAGAGATAAGGATAAAAGCCATGTAATTAGTTGGCTATTCAAATTAAACATAACCACTTCCCTAGAATTTCTCAAGTTGGTTACACAAAGTGGCAGAACATGTTTTGAACTGCTCATAACCGCCTAATTCATCTCTGAAAATCGCACAAGGGAGAGGGAAGAAGAAAAAGCAACTGCCAAGTAGTGGAGAAAGTGGAGGTTGTGGAAGTAGTGGAGAAAGTGGAGGACAGACAGCATCAGCCGATCAGTTTCTGGCAAGCAGCTATAAATACAGAAAGACAGCCATACATACACACACACACAACTCAATCAATCAATCAACTCAGTCTTCACTGAATCGGCTCAACGCCTCTCCGGAAGTCCAGCATCCGCTGCTTCTGTCAGTCAGTCAGCACTGCCAATTCCTTGACATCAATCGTCAATCCTCAGCAACCAGCAGGACATGGCCGCCTGAAGTCTAGCACCGCCGCTCAAAGTAAGCCGCAAAGCTGCTTCCGCCGTCAGCGAAGCTGTCTCGAGCGAAACCATTCGATATCAAGCAAAATAGCAAGCTGCAACGTCATGTAAGTGCCCACGTAGTTACATGGCAACCTCGTCAAGTAGCCATCTGCTTGATGAGTCCGCTGTCAAGTAGCCAGCTGCTTGATAGCAATCGGTTGAGTAGCCATCTGCTCAATTGATGCCCTTTCCAGCGGCCACCCGTTGGTCAGGAGCCCGATTGGTAGCCATCTGCCAAGGTTGGGCGATCCATTGATGATGGTTCTCTGTCATCAGTGTTACTTTCTGTCAACAAGCTGCACTATCACATATCATCAGCTCATTTGGTGGGTCTACCTGCCAATCAAGGAGTATTTTTTTTAGAACTTATTGCAGTCATCAACTCATTTGGCAAACATATGCCGACACGGGAGACTAATTTATCATTTTGCATGCTTTGTAATGTTTGTAAATCAGGGAACTCATTGTAGGCTAAGACTCATATGTTTCTTTTACAATTCAATTAATAGAAGTATTTGGCCCATATCTCTTGATTTTATTAAAGCATGTTTTACGTCGAGTGATTTTCATTGAGGCATGATCAATATGTTAGTCAAGCTGATATAAATTAAACTGATTGATTATCAACTCAATTGCTGATGCATTGATGTATTGAGTAGGCCATCGATTGGCTGTGAAACTTTGGCACATCAGAAAGGTTATCATAAATTATTTAAGTCCTGCGGCCAGGCAGGCATGGAAAAGAACTAGGGGTAGTGTTTGCCTACTCTGCCGCAATCAATTGATTAGAAGTCAGCCTTATCAGGGCATTTTACATTGATATCAATATGTCCTTATCAGGACATTACATTATAGTTTACATTGATATCGACATGTCCAAATTTTATATCGTTATGTTTGCACGCACAAACATTGGCACGCCCGCACTCATTACACATCATATCGAGCCATTTGCACATCGAGGCATTCGGTGTCAAATTTATAGCAAACAATATTTTGGCACGCCCAGTGGGACTTGATAATCTTTTTTGCCAAAAGTTCAATCAGTTGATGCTTAACGATTAATCTTTTGCTGTTGTCAGATGATACCACAGATAACGCGAAAGACTCGATCTAGCTTGACGAGGACACGCTCTCTAACGCACTCTCTGGAAAATCTATCTACTGTCCCGCTAACTATGGAAGGGACTGACAAGATAGAAGAACTGACAACGGAGGTCCGCAACTTCACTAGGGACCTTGAGGCCAAACAGGTAGAATGGTCTAATGTTGTCAGTAAGTTCGAAAACATGCTAGGCTCGGCCACTGCAGCCAGTCAGGCCAATACAGAAGCCAGCAATATTGTGAATACTTCCCTGATGCATCTGGAGTCAAAGATGTCTATGCTTGCTGAAAGCATCAACACCCTTGCCAACGGGATACAATCGCAGGCCTGGACAGGGCCGCCCAAAAACTCTGTTGACAAAGGCAAGGGACCAGCGATACATATCGGGGGAAGTGGATCAAGGGATGAAATGCCCTACAAACAGGGCAACGGACAAACTAATGTCCTTGACAAGAAAGGAAGTACCTCCAAGGCCAGGTATCAGCGCCCAGACTCGGGGGGCAGGTCGGAAGAGGAACGATCAGAGGCCATGGGATATGGCCCAGTGGGTCATCAGGCCATCTCATCGGCCTATGATAGGATAAATCGAGCCATGGAAGGTCACGACGACCTGTTGACGATGAATCAGGCTCAAGAGATGTTTGTAAGGAGACAAGGGAATAGGGCATCAAGGTATAATAAGCCTCATCCAGAATACATTGATCAGGTGCCATTCCCAATGAACTACAGGGCACCCAACTTCACTCTGTTCTCAGGAGAAGGGTCTCAATCTGCCACCGAGCATCTAGCTCGATTTTCTCTGGAATGTGGCAACTTAAGCAACGAGCTGAAGTTAAAATTGTTTCCTAACTCACTCACCGGCATGGCGTTCCACTGGTACGCCAACTTAAAACCAGGATCGGTCCCCGACTGGCCATCCATGGAAAAGACATTTGTGATGAACCACTATCAAGCCCCGCTTGAAGTCTCTGTCATCGAGCTATCCAACATGAAACAGCTGACAGGGCAGACAGTGGAGGAATACATGAAAGCGTTCATCAGGGCCAGAGGCTTCTGTGCCATACCTCTGCCAGAAAAAGAGTGTATCAAAATTGCCATCCATGGCATGCATTTTGAATTGAGGAAAATTATGATGGCCCAATATCATGAAGACTTGTTTGAACTGACCGATCATGCGGTCCGATATGAAAGGGTCCTAAGGGATGAAAACAGGCGACAACCCAGAGGAAACTACCACCAAATAGGAATGGCTGATTCTAGCGAGGAGCCATTGAATAGGTCGATGGAGCAGACAGGTATTGAAATTGGGTTAGCTGAAGTGGTCTGTCCAAAGAACACTGTCTGTCAAGCACTTGCGAAACCAAAAGAGCCTCAACCAGCCATCAAGGTGCCAAATAACTTGGTAAGAAGAGATGCTGAATACAAAACAGACCGCGAGAGACGCTACTCGTTTGATGTCTCCAAGACTGAGGCCATTTTTGATCAACTGTTGGCCGACAAGATCCTCAGGCTGAAAGGGGATCATGTGATACCATCTCCAATGAAAATTGCAGGTAAGACTTATTGCAAGTATCACGACGTATGGACTCACTCTACGAATGAATGTCTCGTTTTCAGGTGGATGGTACAAGATCACCTTGATAAGGGCATTTTGAGATTTGCCCCAGATTGGAAAATTACTAAGCCGATGACGGTTGACACTAATCCCTTCCAACAGAATGAAGTAAGGATAAACATGGTAGGGGCCACAAATACGACAGGGGAGAAGTATGCAGAAGGGGATCCACATAACTTACCCTCTTCGATGAGTATGCAAATGGGATTATGTGCTAGATGCCATGCTGACTTGGCAACAGTACCATTGTTTGTGAATCCAAACATATATGGCCAGTACATGCCTTGGCCGAACACTACACAAGGAGCATATCCTTATCAGGTGATGCCACAGCCACAACATCAGGTGATGCCACAGTATCAAGTAATGGTACCATCTCCAGCATCAACACCTTTGCCAGTACAGACAGTTCCACCAACAGGGGAGCCTCGTAGAGATCAGGCCATACCTAAAATGCCTCGACAGCCGCAGGAGGGTACTAGTCGTAGCAACAGGATCAGGGAAAGATCACCTGACAGATCACCAGTTAGGCAGGTCAGATCGACCGCCTATCACAGGGACAGGGACAGGACCTATGGGCCGTCAGCCAAAACAACATCGCCTGGTCAATATAGACCGCGAACTGTCCATACCCCTGCAAATACTCGAGTAGGGAGATGGGTACCCGTGAGGCACCCGAAATTTCCTGGGAATCAAAGGGTCGATCAGATGACCAGAACACAGTATCGGCGTTACTTGCGCCAGAGGAAAGAAATCGAGATAGCCAAAGGGAAAGCCCCGATGAAACAGCGAACGGCAAAGCCACGTGATATAGAAATGAAGCATGGACAAGAGGCCAAAGAGGCCAAAGAGGCCGAGGAGGCCGAACAGGGAGCTGTTTCCCCATGGCGGTCACCAGGGAAAGCCAAATATGGCACAATTGATTTAGAGAAGGAATTAGAAGAAGATGAAAATGAGCTTAGGGTAAAATTTGACAAAATCTTTGCCCGGAACGATGGTAAGCAAGGTGAGGCCGAATCTGGCCAAGCGATCGAGGAAAAAGCAGTCGACGAGAAAGCAAAAGAGGACGAAGAAAGTGGAACCAGCCAGCCGTCAGCCGGTTCGGCAGTAATGCAATGTAATGCAGTAAGTTCTGAACTCGTCGATGTCATCGATGAAGAGTTGGAATACTCCACTGATGGAGTCTGGGACGAAGGAATGCCAGTGGTTCAAATGGCAGAGGACTTGGAAATGATATCGGTCGATGACAGGGAGGAGACCGATTGGGACAAGAAGGTAGAAAATATTTTCCAGAAACCACCTTCATTTATGGCCAGACACATCAGGCCATTGTATATATCAGGACATATCGATGGAAAGCCCATCGACAGAATGCTGGTCGATAACGGGGCCGCAGTCAATGTAATGCCAGCATCTACTATGTACAAGTTAGGCAAGGTCAGTGAAGACTTGATGGAAACAAGGGTGATCGTCAGCAACTTTACTGGAGGAAAGGCTGATACATTAGGAATCTTACCTGTCGAGGTAAAGATTGGAAAGACTAGCCTAAAGATTGCTTTCTTCGTGGTAGATGCTGCCACATCTTACAATGCGTTGTTGGGGAGAGACTGGATTCACTCCGCTTTATGTGTGCCGTCTTCTCTTCATCAATGTTTACTGATCTGGGGGGACGCCGTTGAACCAGAGATCATAATGGCTGACAACAGGCCATTTACTGCAAAAATCAATGCCGTCGAGGCGGCATATTATCGAGAGGATGTGGGACCTTATCGATTCGTCGGACAGGACAAATATGGACGACCTATGGAGGTCACATCGAGCAAAAAACTAACTCAGCTCGAAATGACCTGTCTCGCTAAGGAGTTAAGTCGGCCCTGCAATGTCAAGGAAGAAGGGCCGCAAGAACAGAACAATCAGTCCTTATGAATTATACTGTTGATGATAAGGAACCATCGACCGATAAGGCAGAACAGTTAGAAATTGATGAGATCGTCGTCATCGGGCCAGAACAGGAAGCATGTGCCGATCTGATTCGAAAGTTTCGGGCCTACGTGGCCGAATGTTACACAGGCGATCTTATCTTCGAGGAAGAAACGCCAATATCGGATGGCGACGAAATTCAATTAGAGGAACTAGGAACGGCGCCAGCCAAGCTTGATGACATAAAAATTCAAGTGCAAGATCCTGTCATCGAGATTGAGTTGGGCACCGAAGAAGATCATAGGCCAACATACATCAGCGCATTGCTGGATGATGGCCAGAAGGAACGATTGATTCAAGTATTGAAAGAATATAAGGATTGCTTTGCCTGGAATTACGACGAGATGCCAGGGCTAAGCAGGGAATTGGTTGAACATCGAATTCCAATACTTGAGGGGTATTTACCTCGAAAACAGCCTCTGAGACGGATGTCAGTGGAAGTCTGTCAACTGATCAGGGAGGAAATCGAGAAGTTGTTGAAGGCCAGTTTCATCGAAGTGGCCCGATATCCAGAGTGGGTTGCCAACGTGGTGCCCGTAATGAAGAAGAACGGTAAGATCAGGATATGCATCGATTTCAGAGACCTGAATCTTGCATCTCCTAAGGATGAGTATCCGATGCCAATGGCAGACATGTTGATCGATGCTGCCGCTGGCAATATGTTTTTGACTGCCGTTGACGGAAGTGCAGGCTATAATCAAATATTTGTGGCCATAGACGACGTACCGAAGTTGGCTTTTCAATGCCCAGGAGGAATAGGCACCTTTCAATGGAAAGTGATGCCATTCGGGCTGAAAAACGCTGGAGCCACTTATCAAAGGGCCATGAACTGCATTTTCAGTGAGTACATCGATGACTTTGTAAAAATTTACATCGATGATATTGTGATCAAATCAGCAAGTTATGAAGAACATTTGGCACATTTGGCGAAATCATTTGCCAAAATGAGAAAACATAAACTGAAACTTAATCCCTTGAAATGTGTTTTTGCAGTTGCATCAGCCAATTTTCTTGGCTTCATAGTGCATCGCAAGGGGATTGAGATCGATAAGAATAAGTCCAAGGCTATCCTGACAGCCAAACCTCCATCAACGAAGAAGGAACTACAACAATTCCTTGGCAAGGTCAACTTTCTAAGGAGGTTCATATCAAACTTGGCTGGAAAAACAAAGGTCTTCTCACCTTTGTTAAAACTGAAGGACAAAGAGGAATTTTGCTGGCAAACGGAGCATGAGCAGGCGTTTCAAGAGATAAAAGACAAATTAACCACGCCGCCTGTAATGATGCCGCCAGTCAAGGGAAAACCCTTGAAATTATATATATCTGCCACAGAAGACACCGTCGGCGGATTTTTAGCACAAGACGATGAGAATGGATTTGAACGAGCTATATACTATCTGAGCAGGCATCTGTCAGAAACGGAACAGAGGTATACCCCGATAGAAAAGGTATGTCTTGCACTGTTTTTCTCTTGTAAAAAGTTACGTCATTATATGCTACCTGTCAAGGTGTTAGTGATTTCTAGTATTGATGTTATTAAGTATATGATAGCTAAACCTGTAATGAGAGGAAGGATCGGCCGATGGGCTATCCAACTGATGGAGTATCAATTGCAGTATGTACCGCAAAAAGCAGTCAAAGGCCAAGTATTGGCTGATTTCTTGGTTGACCATCCATGCATTGACATAGATCAGACCGTTCTAAAGGAACTGGACTTGATGACAGTGGAGATCAAGCCGTGGACACTGGCTTTCGATGGGTCAAGAACCGATAGACTGTGTGGGGCAGGTATTGTCTTGATTTCACCATCTGATGTTAAGACTAAGTTATCTATACAATTTGATTTTGAATGTACCAATAATCAGGCCGAATACGAAGCCTTAATTATTGGACTAGAAATGCTAAGGGAGCTACATGTCAAATCTGTTACCATCATTGGAGACTCACAGTTAGTTATCAGGCAAATTCAAGGTACATATAAATGCCGAAATCCTACTCTTGACAAATATTACTTGAAGGCAATGTCTTTACTTTCAGAATTTGCTGATGTCACTTGTTATCACATAACGAGGGGACATAACAGTGAGGCCAACAGTTTGGCCCAATTAGCGACTGGTGTTGACCTTCCTGATGACATCGATGAATCTCATTACGTCGTCAGGAGACGGCACTGTCCATCGTTTATGTATCGAGATAATATTCTAACTGTCCTAAGTGTGTTTCAGGATCCCGATGACTGGAGAGAGCCGATCAGAAAATATCTGGCTAATCCGTCTGATAAATCATCTCGACAGACAAGGCTCAGGGCCGTCAATTATGTCCTGATGGGAGATCAATTGTTCAGAAAAGGCCATGACGGTGTGCTACTGTTATGCGTCGATCAACAGGAAGCCATGAGAATTATGATGGAAGCACATGAAGGAATCTGTGGCGCCCATCAAAACGGACATAAGCTAGCATGGCTATTACGCCGATATGGCTATTACTGGCCAAAGATGGTGGGAGACTGCGTTCAATTGGCAAAGGGATGTGAAAAATGCCAACGCTTTGGGGTAATCCAGAGAATCCCTATCGAGGAGATGAACATGGTAATCAAGCCATGGCCTTTCAGATGTTGGGCCATTGATATAATCGGGGAGATACATCCCTCGTCATCCAAACACCATCGATACATCATTGTGGCCACAGATTATTTCACAAAGTGGGTAGAGGCCAAACCACTCAAACAGGCCAATCAGGCCGAAGTGATGAAGTTCATCAAGGACTTAATCATACACAGGTTTGGCCTGCCACAAACCATTGTTACTGACAGGGGGCTAATGTTCGTTGGTCAGGAGATCAAGGAGTTTGCCAGGTCAATGGGTTTTGAGTTGGTCCATTCAACACCTTATTATGCACAGGGGAATGGCCAAGCTGAAGCCTCAAATCGAGTCCTCAAGGACATCATTTCAAAGATGATCGAGGAAAACCCAAGAGCATGGCACCTGATGCTGTCAGAGGCATTGTGGGCTTATCGGACCAGCAAAAGAACAAGTACAGGCACTACTCCATATAAATTGACTTATGGACAGGATGCCGTACTACCGATGGAGATAAATGTCCGATCGCTTCGGGTGATGCAACAAAATGAGCTGACACCCGAAGAATACACTGAAAGTATGCTCCAAGAGCTTGATGAGTTGGATGAAGTCAGAGTTGCCGCGTTAGATAGGATCGAGGCACAGAAAAAATTGGTTGCCCGATGCTATGATAAAAAGATACGCAGGAAACACTTTGACGTCGGGGACTTGGTCTGGAGAACAGTTTTGCCACTTCATCAGCGTGAGAAAAAGTATGGCAAATGGAGTGCAACATGGCAAGGGCCATATGAAGTCTTCTCAGTAACTCGAGGAGGAGGTTATATACTGAAAAAGCCAAACGGGGATCTTTGCAGAGATCCCATCAATGGAAGATACTTGAAAAAGTTCAGACCAACCCTCTGGGAAACAATGTGTCTGGAGCATCAGCAAGCTTTGGAGTTGGAAATTGAACGGCGCCAAGAGCACTTTAGTGCGCCGATACCTTTGTAAATATTAAGTTAGGTTTATTTTTAGTCTTGTTTTTATTTCCCTTTCTGTTTTGAATAGACTAAGTAAGTTTTAAAATAGTATTAGCTGTTGCATTTATTTCTAAAAATTGGCTAAATACTTCATTTTTTAATTAAGTCTTTGTCTTCCCTGATATCAACTTATTGCAGAAATGCATTTTTTACTGTCGATTGGGTTGATTTGATTTTAACTAGGTCTTATCGACAAGGAAGTTTTGTTTATACTTGCAAAATTAGTTTTTGGGCTGCAAATCTTTGGTACTTAGTTGGATTTGGTTTCAGTTTTAAAGAAAAACACACGATAAACCAAGCCAAAATAAAATCTACTAAGGAAAGAAAAATAGTCTGTGGCCGTCAGGCCATTACATCTACGAAAACAGGAGATAAGAGAAGTCCTTGGCCGTCAAGCCATAACAAAACCAAAATCCTAACACTACTTGGCACATTCGCCAAAAATCAATGGCTCGCAGGCCAGAAAACTAACATCTACTGAAGAAAATCCTGTGTGAATCGGCCAAGGAACCCCTTGAGGGCTGTCTCTATTCTGGCCTGATCAGCTGCAGCAGCCGCTGCTTGAGCAACCACTTGATCTTCAGCAGTTTTGGCTTCGGTGATCAAGGCATCTGTGTTGGCCAACTGATCAGTAATGGATTCGGCCTCTGCGGAAGCCGTCGTGATCTGGCCTCGAACAACATCCAACTGCCTTTGAAGCTCCTCGATGGCAGCAACCAAATCAGCCTCCGAGCCTTTCAGATTAGTAAGTGAATCACTGAGGCTGGATCATTGGGCGTAGAGCTCTTCAAACTTGGAGAGAAGAGTCCCAAGAGGGGACTCATAAGAAGCTCTTGCCTTGATGGCCCGATCGTTGTCTTTGAATTCACTTCTCATTTGGCTAAACTGCTGCGCAAAGTCGGAGTAAAAGGCCACCTTGTCTCGTGGGAGTTTGGCAGGGGACAGCTTGCTCATCAAGTCATCAATAGATGGTCCCATGTTGATCATCAGGACATCTAGAGGCTGACTTTGATAATTTGACAGTAGCCCTTTGAGATGAGCAATTTCAGCAGGAGAGAACAGAGCATGGCTCGATGGCTCTGAAGCGGTCGATTGGGATTGAGAGGATGAACTCTGCAGAGATAAGGCACGAGTGTTGGCAAATCGAGCCAATGCTTGAGCTAGCCTGTGGGAGCTATCCATTGCCTGACCAGATGGAGGAGTCTGAAAATTAAAACAAAACAAGATAAGTGCCATGCAAATGGAACAAGGAGGTAAAAAGCAAGGCAATGATAAGACTAACCACATTCAAAGGAGGGGGAGCAGAAATAGGAGTATCCTTGACGGGAACAGTCTGAGAAGGGACCACAGGCTTAGGCTGTTGGAAGGCCGTCTCCCCTGATCCTCCACCAACATTGGTGTCAACGGGAGGATTTTCTGGAATAATCCTGGGAGATCGAGGGGTTGGAACCTCCACTCGCTGAAATCTCTCCCCATCATCTTCACTGTCAGATGAGCTGACAGCCAATGTCCTAACCTTCTTGCGGGGCGGAGGATCAACTTTGATGGCTCGACGCTTGCCTTTCGAACTCACCTCCTGACAGAAAAGGAAGAATATCAAGGTAAGTTCAAAAAGAAAACAAAGTAAGTTAATGGGGACTACCTCCTCGTCAGAACTGCTCACGATTATGGCACTAGTGCCACCTCGTTGATGAAAGAGCCGACGAGAACGTCGGACATACAGGACAAGGGGATCAGTTACCTTGTCAGCGGAAGAGTGAGCCTCAGACTCCTGAATCGACTGAGAGACAGTGGGGGAGGAGGCCTGTGGACTGACTATCTGAAGGGGAACAGCAAAGGGTATAACAGGCTCCTTGACAGCCTTCTTTTTTCCAGCCTGGGAGGCCGACGGTTTCTTTCCTGCAAAGAAACGAGCATGTTATTATACAACAGTAATCAATAAACAAAAACAAAGGAATCTACCTGGTTGATCAAGGGCAATGGTACCCCCATCCTTGTATTCACACAAAATATAAATCTTGGACATAGTGTGGGGGTCATCAGCATGGTATCCCGTAAAGGAAACCTGGGAAATAGGCTGATGGCTACGACTAGCACCCGTAATAGGGACAGAAGCCGGAGCCACAAACCCAAATGGCTCGATAAAATCAGGGAGCAATGGGAGAGAAGGGCCGAGGGGTTTGTAAAACGTATACCAAGGAGGAACTTCACCAGGACCCCCTCGTTTTTTGGCTAACTTAGAATGAGCCAACCTGGCCCTACCTATTCTATCGTTTTTCAACAGCTCAAAATTAACGGCGGCTTCCTCAAACACTCTATCTCTATTATCAGGGTCCCAAGTCACATTGTAAAATTTTTCAAATCGAGAAATGATAGCCAATTTACCTTTCTTGGACGCCTTGACAAGGGCAGCAGCAGATGGCTCAAGGAACGGGCCGTCACAGGAAATGATTTCAGGGTGATTAGGCACAGTGAACTTGGCTGCAGCAACATGAAAAGTGTCTGGGCGAGTGAGAACAAGGTAGCTATCCCACCACTTGATGAAATCGGGGGAGCTGGCAGAACTGGGATTGTACATCCTGAAGACGAAAGCATCTCGAGCTGTGCGCCAACACCTCCGCAACTCATCAAAACTGTCCATATCCTGCAGCTCAACAAAATTGACATTTCTGTCAGCAAGGGACATGCCAAATCGAGGGATCATCTGCACAAGGCCAAATTGTCGAGCCATGTAGTGAGCAGGATAAAAACGAACGGAACACTTAAGAGGCTTCCGCTCCGTGGCTTCTTTGGCTCCAGTAACCTTTAAACCAGCAGGGATATCCCTTGACGTCAAGAAACTGGCCCACATCTTCTGATAATCCCTTTGAGCGTCTGCTGACATCAATGGGGAGTAGACCGATAACATAGGAGAGCAGAAAACCAGAAAATTAGGCTCGGGGCCCTTGACCTTGTTGTAAAATCGGGAGAAGAAGTAATAAAAGTTGAGGGGTTGTAGTGTTTGCCGAGCCACAAAACTGGCATATATTTCATTATCAACGGGGGCAGTGGTGAATGCACAGAAATCTGGGAAATAGGCAAATAACCATGCCTGAAGCAACCAGATAGGCCCCTGCAAGAAAACACATCTCGACGCCAAAAAGCCCTCAATACCCGCACAAAAACTGGAAAAAACAACAGGGCCTAAGGCCACTTTCTCGCCCCTAGCAAGACTAATAGCCATGGCATTATACTCTTTGGTCACAGATAATGCAGAAGTACAGAAAATATATCTCGACAGCCATAACGTAAGAAAGTGGACATGTTCAATATGGGATACCTCGACGGTGTCAGCCAGACTTTTGTATCGACCGATAATGGGGCCATAACTCAATAAAGTAGCACCCTTTTCATCGACGGCCGCGGGGAAGTGAAAGGCATCATCTCCGGCCGATGGTTGGGGGTCGACATAACACCCAGTGGGCCCGAGGCCACTGATGGCCAAAATATCCAGAAGGGTTGGAGTCATCGGACCATAAGCAAAGTGAAAGGTGTTGTCGGCTTTGCACCAAAACTGCACCGCCGCTCGAATAAGGGGAAGGTTCAAAGATAAACCCACTTTGCAAAATTGAATGGCATCGTAAATCCCACAGAGACGCCAAACAGGGGCAAATGTTTTCTCCACCCTCCGACACCAGATCAGCCAGTCCGCGTGAACGACGGAACTAGCCCATGGCCACCCGCGGGTGGTGGATTGAAAAGTAGTGGGGCTTTCGGAGAAAGGCAAAGCCTCTTGAGGGTAAAGGAGAGGATGCTCCGCGGCCGGAGGTACATCGGCAGCCGAGTGGAACGGGCCGATGGTGGTGCCGAAAGGAGTTTCTTGAAGGACTTGAGTCGAGATATGTACATCCCGTAGATTGACTTGTGCACCGGCCATATTTAATTGAAAGAAAAAGCTCGATTTGTAGTGGGTTATGGAGTATTGTGAAGAAGAAAAATTGGCTATGGAGGTTTTTGAGAGAGAGAAATCGGCTATGGAGAGGAAGATGAATAGTGAAGGGTTTTGTGGGGAGTTTTGTAGTTGTTGAAAAGAGATAAAGTGGGTTTTTGGGGAAGAGTGAGTTTGATGGGACTCTTGAGAGATTGGAGACTAGCCAATTGATAGGCTTGGAAGTTTTGTGTTGGCCGAGAATTTAGAGAGAGAAAAAGAGGGAGTTGACACTTGGCATAGAAATTAATGGATAGAGAAACTCTTGAGATTCCCAATAAAGCCAATGTCTTGAAGAGTTAGCCAATTATGGCTAACTTTAAATACAAAGACATGCTCAATTAATGCCAATCGAGCCATAAAAGGAGGGAAATTTAAAAACTAAGTCTTATCTGATAAAATTTTAGCATCAGCTAAAATTTAACAGATACGACTTACGGGGGGCATTGTTTGTACCCAAAAAAATCACCCTCGATTGATCGAGGAATAATAGCATGATAATGGGCCGAACCCAACAAATAGGGCCAAGTGAATTGGATCAAGATCGAACCTACTCTGATCCAGAAATCAATCTGACCGAAATTAAACAGGTCACGAGCCCAATTCGAGATACGGCCCAATTTTATAGTTAATTAATTTGGCTAAGTGTAAATTAATTAATGGATAAGTTAATTAATTTATGGGCCAAAGTTGATTAATTAAACCAAACAATGGTTAGGAACAAAGAGGCCCAATGAGCCCAAGGGATTATTTTGGCCACAACGATTTAATTAAATTAATTAAGCCAATTGATTAATTAATTGGGCCAAAGATTAATGATTGGCCCAGATAATAATTAAGGCCAATAAACCAAGTAATTAGTTGGATAATTAATTACAATTAGGAAATAAGAGTAATGGCCCAATTATTAGGCCAGCCGATCCAAAATGGCCCATGGCCCAACCGACGAAATCGGCCCAGCAATGAAAGGGCTATTTAATTAAATGATTAGGATAATTAATTAAAGTTAGAGATAAGGATAAAAGCCATGTAATTAGTTGGCTATTCAAATTAAACATAACCACTTCCCTAGAATTTCTCAAGTTGGTTACACAAAGTGGCAGAACATGTTTTGAACTGCTCATAACCGCCTAATTCATCTCTGAAAATCGCACAAGGGAGAGGGAAGAAGAAAAAGCAACTGCCAAGTAGTGGAGAAAGTGGAGGTTGTGGAAGTAGTGGAGAAAGTGGAGGACAGACAGCATCAGCCGATCAGTTTCTGGCAAGCAGCTATAAATACAGAAAGACAGCCATACATACACACACACACAACTCAATCAATCAATCAACTCAGTCTTCACTGAATCGGCTCAACGCCTCTCCGGAAGTCCAGCATCCGCTGCTTCTGTCAGTCAGTCAGCACTGCCAATTCCTTGACATCAATCGTCAATCCTCAGCAACCAGCAGGACATGGCCGCCTGAAGTCTAGCACCGCCGCTCAAAGTAAGCCGCAAAGCTGCTTCCGCCGTCAGCGAAGCTGTCTCGAGCGAAACCATTCGATATCAAGCAAAATAGCAAGCTGCAACGTCATGTAAGTGCCCACGTAGTTACATGGCAACCTCGTCAAGTAGCCATCTGCTTGATGAGTCCGCTGTCAAGTAGCCAGCTGCTTGATAGCAATCGGTTGAGTAGCCATCTGCTCAATTGATGCCCTTTCCAGCGGCCACCCGTTGGTCAGGAGCCCGATTGGTAGCCATCTGCCAAGGTTGGGCGATCCATTGATGATGGTTCTCTGTCATCAGTGTTACTTTCTGTCAACAAGCTGCACTATCACATATCATCAGCTCATTTGGTGGGTCTACCTGCCAATCAAGGAGTATTTTTTTTAGAACTTATTGCAGTCATCAACTCATTTGGCAAACATATGCCGACACGGGAGACTAATTTATCATTTTGCATGCTTTGTAATGTTTGTAAATCAGGGAACTCATTGTAGGCTAAGACTCATATGTTTCTTTTACAATTCAATTAATAGAAGTATTTGGCCCATATCTCTTGATTTTATTAAAGCATGTTTTACGTCGAGTGATTTTCATTGAGGCATGATCAATATGTTAGTCAAGCTGATATAAATTAAACTGATTGATTATCAACTCAATTGCTGATGCATTGATGTATTGAGTAGGCCATCGATTGGCTGTGAAACTTTGGCACATCAGAAAGGTTATCATAAATTATTTAAGTCCTGCGGCCAGGCAGGCATGGAAAAGAACTAGGGGTAGTGTTTGCCTACTCTGCCGCAATCAATTGATTAGAAGTCAGCCTTATCAGGGCATTTTACATTGATATCAATATGTCCTTATCAGGACATTACATTATAGTTTACATTGATATCGACATGTCCAAATTTTATATCGTTATGTTTGCACGCACAAACATTGGCACGCCCGCACTCATTACACATCATATCGAGCCATTTGCACATCGAGGCATTCGGTGTCAAATTTATAGCAAACAATATCCAATACTGCATTGTTTATAATTTTGAAGCATTAATGCATATGGTTTATGAACCAACACAAATTTCCAATGTCAATCTTCAGGATCTTCAATAAACGATGCATATGGTTTATGTCCCATGCATACTGATACACAGCTGTACAAAATCCCAAGGACAAAAGATACGCCACACTGCTTTCTACAAGAATACAAGATAATATAAATGGTCAATGTGTTTTCAGTTTTTTTCTGTCATCGAACACACCACATGGAAACAAAACACACTGGCTTGGCTTCAAACACGACAAGATTCCCAACTAAAGTCGAGATATTACCTAATGTTAAACAAAGGGCCGGGGTAATTTTTAAGTTTGAACCGCACACGCATATCATTAACAAAATAAATTCGATACATATCTTCGAATTTGAATTTTAAATTTTGGTTAACCGTGATCATTAAAAATGGTTAGAGAAAAACTTGTAAAAGAGCTAGAGAAATTTCTTAGAGATACTGTTATAGCATTGGGAGAACTACACCTCAAAAGCTAGCTATTGAAGTTGGAGATAAGGTCGCATACCATTTAACTATGATCATTACAGATACGGATAGAGCTTAAAGATTGAAGAAAGTGCAAGATATTTTTCATGTGTTTTGTGAAACCTATACGAAATTATTTCATGAAATGGTTATTAATTGCATAAAATTCTCTTGTATTATTGAAATTTCAGCATGAATTTCTCCATCTATTTAAAATAGGTTGTTTCGGATCATGATATTTCATAAAACTATTTTTTAAATAGTTTAAGTGAATTTGTAGAGACCCATATGAAATATTTAAAAATTAGTTACATGATATATGTCGATCTGAAACGACCTATCTTGTACAGATGGGGTTTCATGTTGAATAATAAATAGTACAAGAGACTTTTTGCATGGGGAGAGGTTTGTAATCTCCACCAAGTGGATATTTGCATTCATCGTAGCTTCAAATAGTTCATGGTGACTTGCACTTTTTATCCTTTTATAATGAGAAAAAAAATTGCGCTTTTTTCCTTGAACTTATAGTCTAGATGCACTTTTCTCCCTGAACTTAAATAAATGTTGCACTTTTCCCCCTAAACTCTTTTCAGAGAACTTTCCTACCAAAGAGTTCAAGGGAGAAAGTGAAACACAGAAGTTTAGGGTGAAAAGTGTAACAAGAGTGTAAATTTAAAGGGAAAAGTGCAACTTTAATGTAAGTTTAGGGAACAAACCTCATACTATCCGCATCCGACACATTAACAACCCTATCTCAATCTTGATCAATTTAAATTGGTGGGCAAGCCTTTTATACAAAGAAATTAAGAAGGCCCAAGTAGCAAAAGGGAAAAGAAAAGAAGAGATAAGCCCATCAAGGGAGACCCACAGCACTTGGGACAATTGGATAAGTGGGAGTGGGAGGTGTAGGACGGAATAAATAGAAAACGAAGGAAATCTCCTTCGACAGACCCACACGAGAATGGAATTGAAAAGGATTGAAGAGAGAGAGAGCATCAACACGTTTAGGGGCGTACATAAATCGTCAAACCCGAGCCGACCCAACCCGTCCCGCAACTCATCGATTTTATTTTAAAATAATCAATGATGGGTTGGTAACTTGTTAACTTGCATGAGTATGGGTTAGGTGATGGGTTTGATGGTTAAAAAAATCAACTCACCCACAACCCGCTCTTAATTATTCTTAATGTATTTTTTATTCATGTTTTAATCAAAGTGTGAAACAAAACGCATTTATTAACAAATGACTAAGAACACAAAACTTTTTCAAATTTTTTTTATATTATTCTTCATGGTATGAATGGCATAAGTTGATAATTACATTTTTCACTCGATTTTATCTCTGAATTATAATCATCGACACATTAGATGGTAGACACTGTTGCAAAGATAAATAGTAGATAATTAAAATTTTAAAAGATTAATTAAATGTTAGTAACGATACATGTATAAATTTTTATTTATTTTAATATAATTATTCATAGAAATTATCACATTGTCAATCCACAAACCTACCAACCAAAATAGTGCAGTTTGAAGACATAATAAAGACCTCAAAAATTGCTAACATAGCAATCCTCTTATATTGGATCAAATTAATTTTTCAATAAAAATCCGTCTTAATTGCGTTAGTCTTGGCGAAACAAATGTGCAATTGAACCAATATTTGACTTGTTTCATTATTGTGCATTGAGAAAGGGTAGCGATATTGACGCCAGAACAAATTTATTACATTGCCTAGTATACCCTCAAAGTTAAAAAGTCATGAACGTATAATTTTCTTTTACCGAATTTACTTACTCCTTTTTTTTACTAGCTCTTATTATTTACTGTAAATACTTTATTCTCTGTCTCAATCTCGTCACTCACTATCCAATAAAAAAAAAAATCCGTTAAAATTCTCAGTTTATCTTCCTATCAAATGACCAAAAAGCACTTTATCACTTTCAGATTTCTTTAACAAATTTTCAACAATATCTATATTCATATTCTAAGATTAGAAGCTTCAAGCTTATAACTCAACCAAACAGAATTTAGCAGTAGACCATCCAATTAATAGGAGTATGAATTTTAAGCATCTTTATCCTAAATCTTTTTCTTATAATTCATCTTTATTCTAGATTAGAACTTAGTCAAATTATACTAGATTTAGCAACAAAGAATTATTGCATAAATACAAACGGTGGTGTTGTTTTTTGTTATTTGGGTATGTATAAGAGATTATATTTTTTAGATAAATTAGTAATCACATAGTAAAAAATGTTACAATTGAAATGGGTGGAAAATTCAATTTGCAGAATGATGAAGATGTTGACGGCAAAAATGGAGAAAAAAATGCTAAAAGTCGATTAGTCGAAGCAGGTTAAAAAACAAATGAATGGTGAATTCTTGGAGGCTTGAAAAGAAAGATTGAAAGGTAAAACTATGCTAATTTGTTGATTTTTTTTGTTTCCTAAGTGTTTTAATCCTTTTCGAGGCGTGTCGGACACATAAAGTGGGAATCTTTCCCAACAAGAATTCAAACTTGAGTCCGCTACTTTATAGTGACTAGACCCTTCCACTACACCAATCACCTATTAGTATGCTAATTTGTTGATGAAGAGAGATAATTAAATATTCCAAAAAATGCTCTTTGACTTTGAAGGGTATAGGGACAATATATTAAATTTGTTTTGGCACCAATATTTTGCGCTCTGGCAAGATCGCTGGCCTTTGATAAACACATCATGATGAGTAAAAGAAAAAAAAACGTGAGAGAGATAACATCATGGATTTATTCACACTGGTTTTCGTTAGTTTCGTCAAATTATCAAATAAATTCTTCTCATTTAGATTTTGTCTAACCATATTATACGACTGATATATGATTTAATTGTCTAATTTTAATCTAGTGACTATCGATATTTGTTTATCTAAGTTTGAGTTAATGACCAATATTTCAAATAGAGGAGAATTTAAATCATGGGTTGTTCGTTAGAATATAAATATACCTACCACACCTATATTCAAATTAGGATACAAAATCCATGCATGTTCTTGACTATTCAAAATTTAGGAATAAGATTAATAAATTAATTCCATATGCTCTTGAGTGATTGGAAGACACCTAAGAATAAAAGTGATTCATAGGATAACGAATAAGACTTACATGTACCAACATGTGATTTATTTAGTGAAATGAACTAATCACTACAAAGTAGCGAACTCAGGTTTGAATTTTTATTGAGAGAGGTTCCTACTTAATATGTTCGACACGCCTTGAAAATGATTAAAATCCTTGGGAAACCCAAAAGAATAAAAAATAAAAAATAAGACTTGTTAAAATTAGGAATAGGCAAAATTTCAAAAACGATCTTGTATCTTTATCTTAAATACACTGAACACAAATTTAGTCATTTAACTTTTAGTCTAAAAAAAAAAAATACTTTCAGTCAATTTCAATTTTAATTCTATGCATAACAATTTTAAGCTTCATTTTTTTCCTGCAATTACAAATTTCAATTCCCCACCATTTCTTTGTTACCTCATAACCTCTAAAACGATGAAACAAGTTTTTGTGCTTCATCAATCTTCCACAACAAAACCAATCTTGGTAAAATTATGTCCCTACTTGTCTCGTCCTCATGTTCATAAAGTTGAGTTATCTTAATCAACTAGATAATCTTTCCACGAAAAATCTATCAAACACACAACTAAAACCTATCACTCACTTTTTGATTTCTCATTAAAAGGTATAAGCTGGTTAACACATGAAACAAATATGTCAACCAAATTAAAGAAAATAAAATTTAAATTAAATCAACATTAATTCAAGATTGAGATAAAAATTGACGGTGTTAGTTTCTAATAGATCAAAAGGGGCAACAAAGAATAACAAAATATTGTGAAATGGAATTCCGTGAATATTTCATTTAACATGTGATGTTTACCCAAATGTTGGATTATGGTCTACAAAACATGCAAAGTATATCATGATCTTGGATACTATCTATAAGTAAATAAATTGTATCCTTTACGAAATGATATGCAAAAGGCATTCACACTCTTATACAAAAAAAAAAAAAAAAAGTAAAAGAAGGCATCCGCACAAGCTTTACAATTCTACCCTCTCTTGCGTGTAAAAATTGCACATCATTTTGGATGAATTACAGCTTGTTCATTAGTTGACCTAACTTTCATTGAAGTCAAACATTGACACTTCCGTTTCAATTGCTTGAAATTAATTGATGGCGCTAGGGAGACAACATTATTAAAAGATAAATGAATAACAAAATTTCATTCTTTTGCTTTTAATATTAAAAATATCACATGGTTAGAAAATATATACCTAATTTGATTTAATTTGAACATTAGATTATTCTAGACATGGGTGGTCCTTTCAATACAGATGTCTTCTTCCAATAATTTCAATATCTCAAAACCTAACTCATTGAGAAAATGGTAATCAAATGAAAAAACACTAACTTCTTGTGAGATATAAGTCATTCATTTGACTTCTTCTTCCTATTTAATTATCACCACCACAAACATTGATATATATATATATATATCTTCATGCATGCACCTGTTAAAAATCTAAAATTTCTATTTCAATTAATTATATATCTCCAATATTACAAATCCTCACTTCTCCATATATATTACCCATTTTTGCTACAAATTAAATTGCAACAAGTTCAAATTATCAAGATAAGCCTGAAATAATTCAGAAGCGCTATGGATCGATTATGTGGTTGTATTTCATCAACTAAAAGGTACGTTTTAGTTTTTTAATTTTTTTTTTCATTACTGGAGTTTTAACTAAATATTTATTAATTTATATATATTTGTTTGATGCTGAAAATTATTAGGATTGGCAGAAGAAAAATAAAGATACCGGGAATTCAAGTAATTGATTCCGATGTTTCACATGAAGGGATCAAAACTATAGAGGCTAATAATCCTTGCGACTACTCAACCAGTTCTGATCTTTGCATTTCCATTGTCACTTGGAACATGAATGGGAAAGTATGTTTTTTTATGAATAGGGGCTTTAAATATACATGCAAGAGTCGAATCGAAAACGCCACATTAATATATATGTTTAGTTTAATTTTCTTATCGGATTTGAAACTTTGCTAATTAAAACATGATTTAATTACTTGTTTAATATAACTGAATTCAAATGAGTTTTAGTCGAGATGAATAAGATTGGAGGCTCTATTAATTCCTTTTTCTTGTATATTAATTTGTTGTCGTTTTTTCACATATATACCATTAACAAATTTGCTCAATTAATTGTTTTAAACATCGAATTGAGCTGGTTTTTTTTTTTAAATAATGAAACTCGTAGCGGATTTTTCTTCTTCTTAAGAATTACAATATGTATACATATATAGAAATTGTAATGATAAAAATGATTGGTTTGTGAAGGTGTCTTTGGATGACATAGACAAGCTGGTTGGGAAGGAGAGGAAGTACGATTTGGTAGTGATTGGGTTGCAGGAGGTGCCCCGGAGAAACTTGTCTGAATTGTTGGAGAATGCTTTAGCTGAATCTCATGTGTAAGAAATTTCCTTTAATTTATTTCTTTCTTTAATTTTAATTAAATTTCAAATCAATATTAATTCTTGTTTATTTCATGGAAAATTTTATGGACCATCATTTCTAGCCATATATCTTGCAAGGCGGAAAATGATTTGATCCCACCATGAAAATATCATATAGAAATTGCAGGTCCCCCGGCCCACATGTTCATTATATTGACATTTCATAAAGTTATGGACTATCAATTCAATTTTATGAATTAGTATTTTAATGGAGTATTATATAGAGCTACAAACTTCATTTTAAATACCCATAATCCTTTTAATAACTTAGGTTCATATAATTAAGAGCTTTTGAATGTCAGTTTACCATCCTATGATATGCATATAATTCAATTTACTATTCTTGTGATTTGAAATAAAAAAAGCGTTTAATTTATCCCCCTATAATCTTATAAACTGCCTCTTTGATATTTTTTAACTTAAAAGAAATACGAATTGATAAAATTATCCCTCTTATATGTGACACTTTACCCCCACGTATTATAATAATGTGGCATTTTATCCTTCTGGTTATAATAAATGTGACATTTTATCCCCCTATGTTACAAAAAAAAATTCATGCTCACTCTCAGTTTCTGCGAGTGAGACAATTGAAGGAGGTAAAATGCTCCTTTAAATTTTTCATAGGGGACTAAATTGAATTGTTCTTTTTCAAATCACAGGGGATTAATTAATTAATAATAATGAAGATTATAGTACATCAATTCAAAAGTTACTTAATCAAAGAATTAATTCAAAAGTATTAAAATTAGTTTCTAAATTAGAAAATTTCTGATCGATCCCTATTTTGATTCGCGCGTGAAGCCTCCTAGGGAAAGCAGTAATGCAGTCTCTTCAGCTGTTTTTGTTTGGCTCCAAGAGTTCAAAACCATTCATAAGTGGTACGTTTCTCAAACTCAATAATCACAACTTAATTTTTCCATCATATTTTTTTTTTCAATTTAATTTTCTTTTTTAATCATATAAATTATGATGTGCAGAATTAAAGGTGGATAAGGAAGGCATTGGGGGCTGTGGAGGATTAATCAGAAGAAAGAAAGGAGCTGTGGCTATTAGAATTACGTACAAAGGGATACATATGGTTTTCATCTCTTGTCATCTTTCTGGTAATTTAAATACTCCTATATCTTTTAATTTTATTAATCTTTTCATATTTCTTTTTCAATAAAACAATTACCTTTTCCGACTTATAATTTTACTAATAAGTATTGGTGATGTTGGTTGATAAAAGTCCTGGCAAAATTTGAAAAAGGGTCATGTAACTTTGGTATTTAATAAAAAATAACATTTAACAATAGTGAGCGCCAATTAACTTTCACTCACTTTCAATTTTAGTGCTATGCATAGCAAATTTGATCATCTAACTTTATGTAAGTTTTAATATCCTTCCTACAATTATAATTTGGTCCTATTTTCAGGGACAAAGTTTGTAATTGGAGGATGAAAATTGAAACTTATTAAAAGTTAGAGGATGAAACTTGTTGTGCATAAGACTAAAACTGAAATTGGGTGTAAGTTAAATGACTAAATGTGCGCTCAATATAATTAAAGGACTATTTTTTAAAGAGACCCAAAGTTATAGGACTATTTTTGAAATTTTGCCATAAAAGTCCGACAAAATTAGTTATGCGTTTGTCAATTGTCCTCAATTTTCAAATATTAGAAATTTATAGTTCCAAATTGAGTAATTGAGAAATGAACTTCACCAAATTGATTTAGATACAAAATAAGCAATAGTACTCTATAATTTGTGATAAACAGGACATGGTTTATTTCATATTTCAAGAAAGAATAACATTCTGAATGCATATAATATTTATTAGTATATTAATTAATTACTGGTGCAGCTCATGCTCATAAAGTTGAGGAGAGGAATTCTGAATGCAGGCATATATCACATTCTTTATTCTCCAAGCACTGGAACCCTTATACCAAACCTGCTCAAGTTACTGTTTGGTTGGGAGATCTCAATTATAGACTCCAAGGGGTTAATGCATTACCTGCCAGAAATCTCATTCACAAAAACCATCTTGATGTAAGCTTCTCATCAACACAAATTAATTATCACATCACTTAATTAATGACTACTTATGTACGTAAACCATTTCCTAATTAATTACTAGATTTATTTTTAATTTGGTGAATTTTATTAATTAATGTTGTACGCATGCAGCTTCTGACCACCAAAGACCAACTTTTGCAAGAAGCCGAACGAGGACAAGTTTTCAATGGATATTGCGAGGGGACATTAACATTTAAACCGACATACAAATACGACGCTGGTACCAGTGATTATGATACAAGTTACAAGGTATACTATATATCAATTATTTCCCTAGCTACCTTATTTAAAATATATATATATATATATATATATATATATAGTATATATCATTTATCGTATTCTTTAATTAATTTTATTGATCTTTTGCTTCACAGGTAAGAGTACCAGCTTGGACAGATCGAATATTGTTCAAAATAGATGACAGAGAGCTGATAAATGCAACTTTACATTTATATGAGTCCATAGATAGCATTTATAGCTCCGATCATAAACCGGTGAAAGCTCATCTTTGCTTAAAATTATGATGAAAACATGAAAATGAAAAATTCTATTTCAAAATCAATTTAATTTAATTAGACAGAGCTTAGCTCAATCAAATGTAATGAATAGGACAATGACTTTGATACGTACTGTAATTTATACACCTATTGTGCCTCTTTCTTGGATAACGCTAACCGCAGGATATATAATCTTTTGTTGATAAGGTAATTCTTTTTTTTCCCTTTTTGGTGAGTTTAATTGTAATGTTTTTAAATAATGAATTGGTTTATGCGCAAATAAATTTAATACTATTTTAGATTAAAACTGAAAACAATTCATAATGAATGCGGAGATATAACATGAATTGATAAAACTGAAAATAGTTGGAACATGAATTATACTATATATATTCCGCCATTGATGTGCTACTTTTATGTTGTTGTTTTTGTTATGCTCTGTTTTGATCTTTCAAACTCAATATCTTTCTCCATGGATGGTGTATATTAAAGAGTTCGTAATGAGTAAATTTGCAGACCAAAATGATGTGTATTTATAATCAAATCTTCACATCAAAAACTTTCATAAAAAGAGAATATGTAACAAAAAATCTGCATCTCACAATATTATTGAATCTCTAAACTAATAATGAATATGCAGTATGTTGGCAACATTTCCTAATCATTTAGGAAAGTGGAATCAAAAATGGATCACGTGGCAGTAAGGAATTGATTTTACATTCTCGCACATAGCCCATACTTTAATTTATTTTAAACCAACAAAACTATTTAAGAAAAATAAATGAATCATGACCTTGTTTCCTCTAAATAACAAGTAACATATTTCATGCATTAAAATCTATTTGGATCTTAAATAGTATACCTAATATGACAATAATTTCTTATTAATAAACCCTACGTTTATTATGCCATACATAAAGGAAACTTAGAGGTGCGACCGAATACAATAATATGTTATGTTTAATAAGAGTTTCAATTATATAGTGGCGTCAATTTTGAATTTATCCATATGATCTTTGAATTTTATTAATAGCATGCCCAAAAAGCAAGGATCAATCATTACCAATTTAATACAACATGATATTTGATGACTAAGTACTTAAGGTGGACTTCTTTTCCATAACGATTGCAACTTAATTATCTCAATATATTCTTAATGTTAGTAGTGCTGACTTATGAAAAACAACTTTTGATTGATAATATACGAATTATTTCAATTAAATGAGCATTATTTGAGTTTAAATGATCAACTCCATCTTTTGCGATACATTTATGCGAAATGTTGAAATTCTAAGATCACATGATTGTAGGACGTTTACATCGAGCTATCATGGAATAATCTCTAAGGTCGGTTCCAGTTCAAGGGATTCATCCAAACAGGATATTGGTTAATCTAGTTAGATTTGCACGAGTGTGTGTTCCCCAAAGAACGGGAATCATAGAGTTCCATAATTAACGAGGTATTGGAAACTAGGACACGTGAGTGGTTGGTCCGATAAGGGATCAAACACATCGAACTCCCCAAACGAAGATACTGATTGTGCAATCTCAAGAGTCACATCATGGTTGTTATCTTTAACTTACAATAGTGTACGATTAAGTCCTTAAACTCGAGGTGCAAGGACGAATCTGATGTACGTGTGTTTGTGATTTGACATACTTTCTAACCTCATCGTGTTGGTCATTGTGGATTTATGATTGGATACAAATAGTCGTGTATGTGAGAAGTTATCAACAATACAAAAATATTTGACCCATCGTGATGGTTTGGTTAAGTTTCCTAGACATTCTAAGATGACTGATTTCGAGAAATCATAGGCAAAGTAAGATGACGGTGTACGAAGGAGTTTCCAAGATTAGCAATCAGACTTGAACATTCATCCGAAAATGGGAAGCATAGAATCATAATATTTAGGAAATCGATAAATTCCAATGCCCTAAATCTTGATCGAGAGATTGGTCAACAAAGGGACCGTATGTACATGATAGTCATGCGAGGAATAGGTGATATTGTAGTTCTCTACAAGCCAACACTTCAACATCACATTTGTACTCATTTTAGATACAATCTCCATTGATTGATGAATATGCATATCTATAAATGGGCATTTCATCTAATGCTAAAACACTTACGTGTTTGGTTGAAAGCCCCCGGATCACAGGGCTATGAGACATGACATCAATCATTCATGGAATGGTCATTAAGGCAGTGATCTTAAGTTAATTTCGAGTCTAAAAGTCCTCGATGGGCTTGACTGAACTCAAAAGAATGTGTATTCATGGAATGGTCATTAAGGCAGTGATCGTAAGTTAGTTTTAAGTCTAAAAGTCCTCGATGGCCTTGACTGAACTAGAAAAAATGTGCATACGCCAAGTGGAATAGGCTGTGTTCCATGAGTTTGACAAGAATTGTCTATACATGAGTAGGTGGCTAGTTAGGTAGTGAAGCACACCGAACACCCCAACCGGAGATGACCCATTGTGCGCGCATGAGTCGCACATAAGTGACATGTCGATCTCCAACTTACAATAGGGTACAAGCAATAATCTTCATACTCAAGGTGTTAGGGTTTATTTTTTGCATGGACAATTACGTTTTGATGTATTTCTCGACCACTCACAGCAGATCCATGTGAATTTACATTGGACATGCATTAAGTTCACATTATAAGTTGGGAGATTCTCCTATGAATTTTATTGTTGATTGATTTCTAAAAAGACCTTGGTCAAGTCTAGTAACAACTTCGAGGATGGTTCTCGGAAGTACACAAATGGAAATTATCAGTAGAGTAGAAAAAATAAAATTGAAGTTAATATGAGAACATATACAAGTTAAATATCTATCAATAGATTCATATTGATATTATGTAAGAAAGATTTTGATATCCCTACATACATTATAGTTAATTTTTCTAATTTTCATTCTTTAAGAACATAGAAAATTAATTCATAAATTTAATGTAACTTTTTAAAGGAAAACATACTATATGTTTTATTTAAAATTGGATACCCGTCCAGTGCACAAATATCTAGGAAACATGATTATTTCTTTCAAACAACTGATGATCAAAATTTAAACTTTTAATTATTACAGTAGATCTTTTCACTTTATTATGTGTAAATAATTGGAGCTATACGGGCTTTTCTTTTCACTTTTGTGATTCTTTCCTCCACTATCAACTATATTCTGATTCTATATTTATAAATCATCAAAGAAAATATACCCGTAAATGTTATTTCTTTTGGAAAAAACAAAATACTTCTATGGTTTAGTCTTCTCGTCACGAAAGCTTTTCCCCGTGTCCTTTTGTTAAAAGCAAAGAGAAAAAATAATAGGGAAGGGAAAACAGGCCCACGTGACACAACTATATTAATTCTGATTTCTAAGCAATCCCATTCAATCAACGCAAGAAAAACCCCAACAGCGTTTGATGTTTCTTAGTCAAACGTTTTTGGTTTTTAATTTTAGCGTATTAAGTATAATTATAGATAATATATTTGTCTATTGTTGACTTCGAAAATCCCTGTACATATATTCAATTATGCTTCATATTCACATTATTTAACAAAATTTCATACAAGATTATCTTTTTGGGTGTTTTTTTGGTGGGCTACTTAAAACTTAAAAGATAGATATCTGGGCAATCATCTGATTCACCAGTTTTCTTTTATTCTTGAAAGGGTTTAATTTAATTATTTTTTGAGATAAATTTTGTTGAGAAATGTTTTGATTTTCAATTCGAATATACCTTTTTTTTTTTTTGGAATCAAAAGCAACAAGGGTAAGTTCGTTTTGGCAAACCTGGGTTGATTTTTGTGATCCGAGTGCCCTTGCTTCCAGGCTCTGTGCTAAGGTAAGCTGCTACCTTTTTAATTCATATTATATGATTTATTTTATCTTTTAGTTATAACACAGCTTGTCTGATTGTTTTGAATTTAAAAGATACATTTAGCCAGCGATCATGCTTTAGGATTTGTTTTTATTAATTCACTTCACTTTACAATTTGATGACTATTTTGTCATTCGGCTTTATGTGATTCTGGTGTTGTTTGGTATTTCTAGCATTTGGGGTCTTATAATTATGATGTGTTAGTTATCTCCCTTTTGTTTCCTAATTTGTTTACCCTCCTTTACTTTGGCTTTCTTTGGAATATGAATACATTTAGCTAGAAGTATTTTTTCGAGGGATACTAATTTACGTTGTATTTGTCGGAGTTAATTTAGTGTTCCAACATAATCTTACATAGTCTATTAGCTTTTATTGTGGATATTCAAGTGTTTCTAGGATGAACCAAGATCTCCTTTGATGAGTCTTCTTCCATTGTTACCTGCATTTATCCATTCCAAGTATTTTATTTACTACTAAGAATAATCAATTCATGTCGGTTTAATTTTCAAATAATATTTAATTTGGTTCCTTGTGATCTTATAGGAGAGAATGTGGGTAATATTCAGACTGGTGTAATCTTGTTTTACTGCTTGATTGAATAGTTTTTACTGCAGGTTATTCATTGACTATGTACCAATAACAACAGATCACGTAATGGGCTGGCTTAGCAAAATTTTCAGAGGTTCAAATCACAAAATTAGCGAGGGACGATATGATTGGAGATATGGAGCAGATACAGTGGAGAATCATCCTTCTACATCAAGGGCAAGTGTTTTTATTAGTTACTTTTTCTGTCTCTTTTTAACATAATGAGACCGACTTATAACATGATTTTCTTTTTAATCTTTTATGCGGAGTCATTGTTAAAGAGCATTATTGCAATATGGTCTCATTTCTCGAAATAAATTTATTGAACGGACGTACTTCTGATTTTTATTTGGAGATCCCAACTCCATATTCCAAGTAAAGCTTATATATGGATGAATATTGGTGTAGGATTCATGGTCAGATACTGAAGATATAGACCGTGCTATTGCTTTATCTCTTTCAGAAGAAGATCAAAAAGGAAAAATTGTGATTGGTGAGTGCTATAGAAATCCACTTGCATAATTTGATATTATTGTCACCAGTGACATTTTGTCCTATTTTGCAATATGTTCCAATGGATTTCTTTTAATTTTTTTGATACTACAATTAAATCGAACTTCCCATACTTTGATGCTATTATCTCTCAATGTGCGTGCATGGCTAATAAGAATCTATTTTGCATGTTGTTAAAGTCTAAATATGAAGCAATATCTTCATATGGTCATTACTCTCTGTATTTTGTCATTTTATATTTAATAAGTACAAGTTTTCTAGAGAATAACTTTGTGTACATTTGATGTGGGATAGATAGTGAACCACAATTGGAAGAAGATGAACTGCTTGCTAGAGCTCTTCAGGAGAGTTTGAATGCCGAGTCTCCACCAGAGCCACAGGGTAGGAATGGACATGGACACGGACATGGACCCGGATACGGTCATGGACTTGGGCATGGGCATGGGTACGGACATGGGCATGGGTATGGATATGGATACGGAAATGGACATACAAATGATAACCTTTACCAACCTATAACTTATCCTTACTCTACAAGTTTCAGGTAAATAGACAAAAATTGATGGACTTCCATATTATATTTCTAGTTCGGAGTCTGGACTTTCACTAATTGTGATTATGATATAAATCCAAGAAGCTATATTTCCTTGATATCCCTTGGGCACAAATTAATTTTGATAAATATTACTTATATTTATGTTTATGTATTGGCGTAATAGGATATGTGCTGGTTGTAACACGGAGATTGGGCATGGAAGATTTTTGAGTTGCATGAGTGCTGTTTGGCATCCAGAGTGCTTTAGATGCCATGGGTGTAACCAACCAATATCCGATTATGAGGTACAAACATTCTCAATGGTCCACCAATTTTAAGATCAATTTGAATTGAATATATAATATATTTAGGTTTTAGTTTTTGCTATGTGCATAGTATGTTGATTGGTATATGTTTCTTTTATAAAGCATTGTTTATATTAATGTTCTATATTTAATTTTGGTAACCTGGCATAGCTAGTTCGCTACACCAACTTGAACTAGGAAAATCTAGTAATGCATTTATGCTGTAATCTTTTGGAATGTGTTATATTACTAATTTTCATTCTCAACAATATTATAGTTGTTATTTGATTGACTTTAATATAATTGTAAGTGAATAAGAACAGATGTGGTCTACTAGTAGAATTTCAAAAGTGAATTCATCTTAATTTTGTTGTTTTCTATGTTTCCCGGAGTTAAACATGGGTGCTACACATGTATTAATGGATATGAATCAGGATATTAGACATGCACGATCAAATTCAGGATTAAGATTCTATATGAACGATAAGTTAATTTTAAGATGCACGATCAAATTTAGGATTAAGATTCTATATCAACGATAAGTTAATTTTAAGACGCTCCTAATCTTTATGTTACATAAATAGAAGTTATAAAACACTCATGAAAATACTTAGAATATACATTCCAAAAAGGAATTTGGGTGTATATTTGAAATGGTGTATTTCAGGACTAAAAAGTTCATACTATGTGCTAAGTGCTTCATATCTTTATATGCAGTTTTCCTTGTCCGGGAGCTACCCATATCATAAGACTTGCTACAAGGAGTCTTATCATCCAAAATGTGATATCTGCCAACACTTTGTAAGTATCTTATCACATAGATTATAAAAGTTCATACACTCTTCTTGCACATCTTCTTCTTGTTCCTTTATCATTTGAAAATACATGCATCTCTTTTTTGTTTCTATGAGAAGGTTCAATTTCGTATCTTTTGCCACCCACAGATTCCTACAAATGCAGCTGGTCTTATTGAATATAGGGCTCATCCTTTTTGGTCCCAGAAATACTGTCCAAGTCATGAGCAAGATGGAACTCCTCGGTGCTGTAGTTGTGAGCGAATGGAGGTAAACCTCTCACTGTTGCTAATAAAACTTAGCCTCTAAATGCAAAAAAAAAAACCCTGTGCTTTGCCTTTTGCCTAATTGGCAACCTCCCCCCTCCCCCTGTGTTATTTTTATTAGCAAAAACCTCCCTTGTGTTCATTTTTTATTACTAAAATTTGAAATTTTCTTCATATATCAATGGGGTGGTTATTGCCAATTTTTTAGGTGAACAGGGGGGTTATTGCCCATTTTCAAGGTTAACACGGGGGGATTATTGTTAATTTTTTAGGTGAATAGGGTGTTTTCGCATTTTTGGTGAGGGTATATATGTCATTTTTACTGCAAAATTGTGTACTCCAGCTTGGGAGGGGTTTTATGCTAAAAAAATAGCACAAAGGGCTTTTTGGTAATAAAAATAACATAGGGTTTTTTTTACTAATTAGGCAAAGCATAGGGGGTGTTTTTGCATTTCACTGTATTTTCTTTAGATTAATCACTGTTTAATTGATTTGGATTTTTGCTTGTTTCAGTCACGGGATGCAAGATTTGCTGCCCTTAATGATGGTAGAAAGCTCTGTTTAGAGTGCCTTGACTCTGCAATTATGGATACCGATGAGTGTCAGCCCCTTTTTCTTGATATACAAGAGTTCTATGAAAGTTTAAACATGAAAGTTTCACAACAAGTTCCATTACTTTTGGTTGAGAGGCAAGCACTGAATGAAGCAATGGGTGGAGAGAGACACGTAAGAATTTCTCGCTCAGTTAAATAAAGAAAAAAATGAAATACAACTTTGTTCCAGGCATTGTCAACTTGTTTTTATAGTCTTTTTCTATTAACTTAAGGATTCTGAGTAGGTCGAGCTTGGTTTGATTTGAGACAGTATTAACTTTAGTTTGTGACTTTTCTTACCAGGGTCATCACCACATGCCTGAGACTCGAGGTCTTTGCCTTTCCGAGGAACAAACAGTCAGCACTGTAAGGACTTTTCATTATCCATTATTTAGTTCTTTTTCATGGTAAAGTTGCAAATTTGTCTACTTTTGGTATTATTCTCAAACCTAATTTCCAGTAAAATCTCTAGATTTTGCGGCGACCAAAGGTAGGATCGGGAAGTCGACCCACAGGCATGAAAACGAAGCCTTATAAATTAACACGCCATTGTGAAGTGACAGCAATTCTCATTCTATATGGCCTTCCAAGGTTTTAAATTGTTATTTGAGCCTAATCAAAGTCCATTTTAATTTTCATTTCCAAATGCCACTTTTAATTGTTTAATGCGTGCAGGTTGCTTACCGGATCGATTTTGGCTCACGAGATGATGCACGCTTGGCTGCGACTTAACGGTATTTTCTCACACATGCTCTCATTATATGAACCATAAAAAACGAGTGAACGCAAAAATAACCCCTATGCTTAATTTGCCTAATTAGCGAAATCCCCCTTATGTTATTTTTATTAGCAAAAACCTCCCTGTATTATTTTTTATTGGCAAAAAAAACCCCTCCTGTGCCGGAATATATGTTTTGCAGGAAAAATGATATTTATACCCCCCACAAAAAATGCAAAAACACCCCTCTTAACCTAAAAAAATATCAATAATCCCCTTGTTCACTTAAACATTGTCAGTAACCTCCCTATTGACTTATGAAGGAATTTCAAATGGGGCTTTTTGCTATTTAAAAATTAACACAGGTGGATTTTTGCTAATTAAAATAACATGGGGATTTTTGCCAATTAGGCAAAGCACAGGTTTTCTTTTTTTGCGTTTAGCTCTGTTAAAAACCATATTTTACTTTCCTCTTCCAGTTTTCCTTTTGCTGATAATATGGTAATACCGTTTTGTGAAAGGTTATCGAACCCTGAGACAAGACGTTGAGGAAGGAATATGTCAGGTCCTTGCGAGTATGTGGTTAGAATCTCAGATTCTGTCCATGTCTGAAACTAACAACACGTCAGCCTCGTCTTCTTCCTCTTCCTCCCCATTTGAGAAGAAGCTTAGCGTGTTTTTTAAACACCAAATTGCAACCGATACTTCTGTCGTATATGGAAATGGTTTTAGAGCTGGTAATCAGGCAGTGCTCAAGTTCGGGTTACAAACGACTCTGGATCATATGCGTAAGACAGGAAACTTTCCGTATTGAATTTGATGCCCAACTTAGAGAATTATTATTATTTTTTTTGGCTTTTTTTGCCCTTTAAGAATTTATACTTAGCCCTATCATGTCTTTAGCATTGAAGGCTATTATTTAGGAAATACATGTCAGTATAGATGTTTCCGAATAGGTTTAGGAATCTTCCATTTTTATACCTTGTACATTGCAAGTTCTTACATTTGTTTCTTGAAAATCAATAAAAAAAAAAAAAAACACTTTCATTTTTAGTTATGAAACGGCATCTACTGGAATAAATGTGTGCTTTGAATTGATGATGCATGGAAGAGAGAATGTGAGGGTTATCAAAGAAGTGATTACCGAGTTTGAGATGATGATCTCATCATCATCTTTTTTTTTTTTTTTTTTTTTTGTAAGGATTTTGGTCTTAAATGGATGGTAATCATATTTTTGCCAAATCTGAAAGAAAATAGGTGAATGCAATCATTATTGATCCCAAACATGATTTGCACCATAAACTTATTGGTAAATTCTACAACAAAGTGCTTATATAATTTCACATTTTCTATTAATTGATAATGAGAAAGAGTGAATCCATTTCTGAATATGATAAACAAAATGCGCCACTCACATAATTTTAACATACAGTATTTGATAATTACTACTTGAAGTGTCGATGTTTATTAAAATCTCCCACATTTTGGATTCAGCTGAATAAATCTTTCACATCAATCATCATTATAAAACTCTAAACAAAATTACTTATTTTACCCGCAATCAATGTTGATTTCAATTTTTAAAATCCAGAAATGAAATACCATTCTTTTTATAGACTCTAAAGAGAGGTATACACAATTAAAATAAGCATGAATTTTGCAGCCAAGGCAAAATTTCTCCATATGAAACCAATTCTACAACCCAGAAACAGAATCTTTCGTACGAACGAGATGTCAAAAAGCTACTGCTACAGAAAATTTTGAGTCAAACATACCACATTAAAATGGTTTCATAGCAAAACAGACAAACAAAAATGATAAAGTTATTCATCAAGTTCCCGGAGAAGGATAAGCAAAGAACTGCTATCACCAAAGAACTGCTATCACACACCTTCGACCCATTTCTCACGACAAAAGGGATTTGAATATCTGGGATCGTACTCCACTAAGATAATTTGACACGTTTTCGAGTGGTTTGGTAACACACGTACTATATTCGTTATAATTGTATCCTGACAACGATGGTAATAAACCGTTACTTCTTGCAGCACTCTCCCATTCTTCAAGAAGTACTCTATCAACTTGAACTCATCGGTGTTCCCTTTAATGTCCCAAAACTCAATTTTCTTCAAGCATAGTTTCAGACATACAGGCAAAGTTGGAAGTTGGGACTCAAATCTAGCATAACCTCCGGTACAGTTTTCAAATGCCTATTATTGGAAAACAATGCAAATAACAATCAGTTATGTTTACAATATTTGAAGCACACGTTTATAGCTTATCCATAATGCTATGTCAACTTACCATTTCGGTAATAAGTGTATGGAGACTAGGCACACTCTCTAGAAAACGTGCTAATGATTCAAATCCTTGGCTTTCCACACCGCCGAGTGCCGCAATTCAAATTCTTAAACACAGGTAATTCATCACGTAAATGATACAAAGCCTGTAACCAAGTTGACAAACATTATGACGTCTACCAATGATATAGAGCACATGATATTAAACACTTTTAAAATCTGATAATATGGGTCAGATTCTGATAAGATGATAATGAATTATTTTAAGTAAAATAAAGTTTTTCTAAGCTCACCGCAATCGAACAGTGAGATAAACATAGACGAACGGTGCTCGAGCATGGCTTTAACAAGCTTGGCCATGATGAACGCTAGAAGAAAAGCTAGTGGCGCCAAGTAAATTACCGACATCATTGTATTCAATGCAAACTGTATGTAAAGACTTGCAATCCGCCAAAACACATTTTACAACAAAACCCCCATTGTAAATAAAAACTTCAAGATTTGGAGCATCAATCTCTACCTCACACCCCATGGCAAAAAAACAATTTGATATTAACAACTTCTTGAGCAACTGAGATTGGACGGTCAGATTATCCAAACCTTTAAAGTCACACTCATTGAATAACAAGTAATCAAGCACAGGACAACCATCAAGTAATTCATGAATAGTGTCATCTAGTACTAACTGACAAAGCGTCAACCTTTTCAGATTGGTTAAGATAAATTGTCCGAGAGAAAAACATTTTTGATACAAAACTTTAGTCAAAAAAACACATTTGGTACCAAGTTTTTTCAAAAAACACATTTCATACCATGATTCACATAATCTTGACACATTTAGTTTTGCCATCAATTTTCAGACGAAATTCACTACGTGCCGTTCATGTGTGGGTCTTTAAAACCCGTGCATTCTCCATCCCATTGTCAATTTAACGGACACATGAGCGGCACGTGCTGAATTTCGTCCGAAAATTGATGGCAAAACTAAATGTGTCAAGATTGTTTGAATCATGGTACCAAATGTGTTTTTTGAAAAAGTTTGGTACCAAATGTGTTTTTTGGACTAAAATTTGGTATCAAAAGTATTTTTCCCGCTAAATTCTCCAGGAATACATAATTCAAAGTATTCTCCCAGTTTAAGTTCCACCAGGGTTTGGCAACCATTCAGGCCATTGGACAACCAAACCTTAGAATATGAAATCGGTTTGACCATGAGGCTAAGGTGTATGACATTAAGCCTTAATGCAGCACTAACCCACGAAACAATCGTGTCGTTATCATATTTGTTATGACAATAAAATTCGATTGTTTCCACACACGGCACATGACGTAAAGTTTGATTTAGCAATTTGTCCACAGAATCCATAAAGCTACGGGTTGAGAATGACAACCAGGACTCGTGAAGATAAATTTTAATTGGTGGGACTCCGAAAGTGAAAAGGTTTTTCCACCTGGTGGATAGAAAGGAAGTAGCCACTGCATCTTTTACAGGTAAGTACGATAAATTTTTAGACAGAATTGAGTCGGGCAGACTGCTAATCCAATCAATACACTCATTGTTTATGCATTTCTCAGATGGGCCTGAATCCATTACTTAAACTGCAGTAAATATTCAAATCTAAATTAGTATGATAGTACTTTGGGATTAAGGTAGAAAAAAGAAAAAAAAAAGGGACCTGGCAGACAGTTAATGTATTTTTTGTTCTTCATAGCTATTTCTTTTCAGGCTGAGAGAGAATAACTGATTCATCGGCGCCGGCACCTGGTTTCGGAGAATGCACTCGAAGGGGGGAAATTCTATTAGGGCTTTGAAGTAACACTGGAAACATAGATATAAATGTTGTTCATCGGCTTAATTTCACTTGACACCCGGGAAAGAGGTTAATTTTTCACTTAGAATCCCTAAAAATAATTAATAACAGATTGCACCATAGAAATTATATTTTCGCTTCACTTTGCACCTTGATAATTTTTTGGTTGACTCGCCGTTGGGAGGGTATTTTAGTCATTAAATATCTAGTACATTCATCTATATCTCAATAATACAATGAAATTTTTTTCCTGCAAAGTTTCCCACCAAAAATCAAGAATAATTCACTTACATTGCTTCTATGCCCTTCGTTTACCTTTAAAAAAATACAGTTTAAGGACTTACTAACTTGAATCTCAAGTTTTAAGCTAAAACGATGGCAAATTTTCAACGAATTTGATGCCCCACCTTAGAGAAAATATTATTATATTTTTGGTTTTTTTCCTTTCGACTTCTAAAAGTTTATACTTTGCCCTTATTAGCATTGAAGGGTTGTTATATTTATAAATGGGTAAAGTGTGGATACCCCTATTAAAATGTCATTCATATATTGGTATTATGAAAATCCTCCTCACCATCTTACAATTATTTATTACCCCTCAAAAGTTTCAATTTTACCTCTTGGTGTTTTTGTAATATCTTAGAAAATTTTAAAACTTGGATATTAATTATAATATCTCATAAATTATAAAATTAATAATTATATATTTACCACAAAAAGTTAATAAATTTGTAAAATTGCACATAAATCTCAATAAATATTAAAATAATCTTATTTACGTATTTATTAACAATTTTATTTTTATTATAATAAAGTAACTGAATTTAATAATAATATGTCATAAATATATAAAAAAAATATTTGCACGTGTAATTAATTATGTATAAACAGAAAAAAAAACATTTAATTAAATAGAAGTACTTTTCAATATTCATTTTATTTTTATAATATTAAACTTCAATATTAAATTTATTAATACAATATAAAGTATATTAATTCATTTAGTCAAACGTGTAAATAATTTTTTTATTAAATGTTTAAATATAGGTTTTTAATTTATAAAATATTATTATTAAAATTTTGTATAATTTATTATTGTAAAAACTAAATTGTTAATAAATACTCAATTAAGATTTTTTTTAATATTTATTGAAATAATGTGCAATTTTATCAACCTTTTTTGTGGTAAATATACAATTACCAGATTTATAATTTATGAAATATTACCCAAGTTTAAAATTTTATAAGATATTACAAACATTATTAATAACCCCCTAGAAGTAAAGTTGGAATTTTTTAGTGGTAAGAGGCTAATTATAAAATGGTGATAAATCTGAAGAGGATTTTCATAATATCCAAAACGTGAAGGAGATTTTTATAATTAAGTCTTACTTGTCTTAGGGAATATTTGTAATTTACCTTTTAGAGATACATGTCAGTATAGAAGTTGCTGAATAGGTTTAGGGATCAATTTTTTTTTTTTTTTTTTTTTTTTTTTGAGAGGGGGATCATTCATTTTTATACCTTTTATTTTCAAGTTCTTACATTTGTTCTTGAAAATCAATAAAAACCGTGTTCATTTTAAGTTATGCAACGTCAATCACAATCTATTAGAATAAATGAGCTTTGAATTGATGTATGGAGGAAAGATTATGAGGGTTATCAAAGAAGTGATTAAAGAGTTGGAGATGATAATCTCATCATCTTTTTTTTTTCATCAGGATTTTGGTTTTAAAATGGATGGTAATAATAATGGAAATATTCAGGATGGTTTCAAATGGATGATAATAGTAATATTTTAGTGATTATTGATCCCAAACATATAGGTACCTTAATTGGGTTGGGCCCAATTTGAGCTGAAATTGACAAATATGGGGTAAATATGCTCGAATAAAATATCAACGAGTATTACTTATGTACAAATTATATTTTTTTTCCTCTTTTTCTTCTTGTGCTAGATTTTGAGGTAGAGTTGTCTCAAAATCACAAAAAAAATATACCATAATGGTCCATCAATATGTACCTTCCATTTGCAATTGTGCGGCCCATTTGGCAATTCTGTTTAGGGATGCACTGATGCACATGAATTTCTAGTCCATACAGTATCATATTGTACCGCATTTAAATTTAGATTTTATTTCAAAAAATCACAGGTTTTCGTGTGTATGAAAATCGCACAAAGTACCCTAAAGGTATGAGCATTTAAATGTAGTACACAATTTCTCTTATTTAGCCTAAACACTACACATGTTCCAATTCATCAGCTAACATATGCATCAGAGTGGCTTCATCGAAATTGTCCCGGCCTAGCTAACCCCTATTTCTTGTATTTCCAAGAAAAAAAAATTGAGTTAGTGTTAAAAGAACAAATCATAGATTCTTGAAAAAATATCACAAGGTATGAAGTATTTTAAAAATCGATTGAGGAATCACTTGGAAAGTGATTGCTTCAATGATAACATGATTACACATATGGAGAAGGAGATATTTGATATCATTTTGAAAGATTCATTTGTGAGAAGGTTTCAATATAGAAAATTTGTAATTCACCACCTAGTAGTTATTTTTTATTTTAATTAATTTTATTTAAATTTTATATTTTTCTTGAATAACTTTTTGTTCACAATTGGTAATTGAAATTCAATATAATATCTTGTTAAAGAATATACTTGCTTATTATATATATATAGTAATTTCAATAAAATTATATTTAAGTTAGGCCACAGCAGACATTAGTTGACTGTTGACGCGCATTCTTGAAAACTATAGCAATTAACTTAAAGTCGTTTCGTCTAAGTTCAAGGAACTTTTGTCATTATTTAACGTGGGTTTCCCTATATACATTTTAGATCGTTATATTATCTTAATAAATTGATAATTCATTGAATTATTTACAAAAGGAGCTAATGTCATTTATCCTTTATGTAAAATTCATAATATTCAATTTATGTCCTTGTAATTTAAAACTCATTTATCCTTATGTTAAAATTCACAATATTCAATTTATGTCCTTGAAAACAGAGCATTTTACCCTCCTGTGAAAATTTTAATGAATCAATTTACATTTTTTAGTAGGAGAGTATAACTCACTTGCCAAAATTGAGATATAGAGGGGGAGGGGGGAGTATACATTGTCACATTTATCATAATACATGGGTAAATTACCATATTTATCATAACATAGTTGGGTAAAATGCTACGTTATTATAACATGGGGGTAAAGTGCCACATAGAAAAATATCAGGGAGACGTGTGAAACTTTTATAGAATTACAAAAGGTAAAATGCTTTTTTTTTTTTTTTAAATCAAATAAAATTAATTGAACATTATGAATATCAAATGGCTAAATTACCATTAACTCCATTAAAAAATTATAAGACGAACAAATTATTGGCCCAACGTGGGTTCTAATTCTGAAGTGAGTAACCCCTTTCTCGTTCCCTCAAAAAAGGAAAAATCACACATCCCGCGATTTACTTCCGCACATTGCTGAGAGGCCAGTAATGGGTGGTCCAGGACTTAACCTGGGTTAACAAAAAAAAAAAAAAAAAAAAAGGAAAAATCATTTCTCGTTTTCTCAAACGATTAAATAATTGGCTACTATATATAATATAAGATGTGGACTTTGAGGAGTGTTTTCTTCTTCATGTTTTCCTTATGCTACCGACAGATCCTCCCAAAAAGTTAATTGAACTCATCATTTTATTACTACCAAAAAAATATTACAGATTTTCATAATATTAAGAGGTTTAATATTTACGTTTACTCTTTGTAAACAAGAAGAATTAATTTTTAAATAACAAAATATAATTATTCATAGCTTCAAAAGATTGGCCGGCCTTGTCATAAATTAAAAAAAAAGAAAAAAATAGAAGAGTCGTACCATGACAATTGCATAAAAGCCAAAATATGCAGTAGAATTAAAGGTTGAAGAACAAAAGTCAATGTAGACAATCAAAAATAGCTGGCCATTATAACAAAGTAACGCTAAATTAATATTTCAAAGATCCATGTGGAAAAAATAATATCCAATTTTATAGTGGAATTTGACAACCAAATTGAGTTGTTGCATTTTGTAATAAAATGGACGAACATAGTCTGCAGTGGCTTTGACTTGTAATTCCGGAATAAATTAATCTCTGTTCATCTAAGTTTACAAATTATTAAACTACTTTTTTATCTGCCTTCTAACATAAAATCTAGTCCGACTTCATGACAACTATCAAATGAATTGGCGATACAACTTTTCGAAAAAGAAAGCCTGATATAATTAGTATTAATTAATTCTTGTTACGCAAAGGATGTCAATTTCAAACTTTTTAGTAATTTTTAATAAATAATCACCATGTTTAAATCCTTCCTCCTTAAGTAATCTTCTTATGCGATATCTGAAAGCAATCTGTTAATTATGAAAGAGAAGCATTATGTTAATTTCTAGTAATCAAGAGAAGAAATATGATACTCTTATGATCATGCCCAAAAAAGTTTGCAGCGAGGCCCTCCCCTGCCTTTTACTTACCAAAAAGATCATTTACATATATTTCATCAAGTAAAATTCCGATGATGAATCTTTATGTGTATATTTCTACATATAGATAGATAGATAGATACACTCATATGTTTATGTACACTTTGCCAATTAAATTGCCATGAATTTACATCTTCCTCAAATTCCTGGTCCAATGTGTTTAATTATTTAATTTCAAGAATCAAAGGAAAATTGAGGTTTCAACAGATCATAAGGTGCCCAAAGCGCATCCAATGGGCAAGGCCTACTAGCATCGAGCCGGGCCCATGGCTTCCCTTTCCCACTCCAATGCAGCAGGCTCACCGGGCCCGGATGCAAATTCCGGCAAAGCCCGCGAAAGTTATCCCCTCCTAGCCCGTGTTGGTTCCACCTATGATCCACCGGTGCAATATTTCCAGCAAAAACAAGCAAAAATGGTGGCAAGGAACCTAATTCATAAATTCTCATTCTCTTTTGCAATTCCATCCATTCTTCGATCTTCGTAATGTAGTCCCCTGCCCTCCATTTCACCAAATCAATCACCATCACTCCGGTGTTGAAATAGCAAGCTTTCCGGTTCGCAAATGTTAAGGAAAGTGAAGGATTTGACCAAAATGTTGTCGTGAAATACGAGGTGAAGTTTGCATTGCAGTATTCTGGCGCTGCGAGGACTTTATCGCCCTCGAGTGGGGTAGCGGCGAGTTTCGCAATGTCGTCGACAAGGACTAAATCGGAGTCGAGATAGACTACACGGCGGACGCAGGGCGGGAGGAGGTCCGCTAGGTAGCTTCTGGCGTAATTGAGGGGGCAGTCGAGAGCAGAGCGGATGGATGTGGAGATTAGGCTTGCGACTTTTGAATCGTGGAAGCGGTAGATTTTGAACTTGAGGTAGGGAAATGAGGTGGCGATGGTGGCACGTAGGAGAGATGTGTCCTTCGAGGCCGAGGCGACGAAGTGGAAGAAGACGTTTTGGGGGCAAGATGTGTGTTGGAGGATGGACAAAATGGCGGCCATCGAGCCCCTAATGTAGGCCGCGTCCAAGGTCATGGCGACGTGGACGGCCTCGTTGGAGCATATATAATTGTTGTTGTTGTTGTCCTTCTTGTTAGTAGTATCGTCGTTGAATATTTTGATCGAAGGGCATTTTGGGGAATTGTAGAACTTGGGTGCTTCTCTAAATTGTTGTGGGATTGAAGTTTTGGCATTTGCTTTTGCTAGAGAACAAGTGAGAAGAAGTAAAATGTTGATTGTAAGGAATAGGAAGGAAAGGGCTTGTTTTGGGTTCTTCATAATTTGGAGGATTTTAGAATTTGGAAATGATAGAAAGGGGGTTGCTTTTATTGCTTTTGTTTGGTGTGTGAGGTGAGGGGTATTGTTGGAATAAGATTGAAGTTAAAGGACACGGTTTTGGTATTCCAAAATTAGGCATAGCTGGATGGGCGGGCAGGCAGGCATAGCATAAAGAGGGACTCAGTCAAAGATTTTAGAAAGGAATTAATTTATTAATTTGGTATAAAAGTTAGTTCTAGATTTTTCAAATTTTACATGCTGAAGTTGGTTAATATCTGATTCGATTGCACTTGAATTATTTACAAAGAAAATTCATAGAAAAATAGTCACATGTGCACATATTATATCTTGTAAGTTAGGATCAAACGTTGTATTATAAAAGAAACATGTTATAATTAATATTAGTGGTTATAACCAAAATGGGTGCAGACTAATTAAAATGGTGAATTTTATCTCTAATTAGGAGCTTCATTAATGAAACAGTGAAATCATGAATTATATGAAAAAAAAAAAAAAATGAAATAATGGAGAGAAAACACCACTGCATGATTGATGAAACTAGCAAAAGTTTGCTTGGTGGTGACGAAGAACAACATGGCTGAAGTAAATAAAGTTTTTAGCTTTTTAGGCAGTGGGCAACTAGCATGAAGTTAGGGGACCAAAGTCATGTTTTTTCTTTTCAGGGTGGAACTCTACATTATTTGAACAGCTGATAAATTCAATCATGAAATGAAATGAAGATATTGTTTATTTTCAAAGTGGTGTCTGTTTATGTTCTTAAATATCTTGGAAAAGATCTGTATGATTATCTCTTTCGAAAAAAGAAAAAAAGTTATTCAATTTTTTAGGAAACATTGAAATATCATTTGAAAGTCAGACAAACAATCCTTGAAGCAGAATTCAACTACAACCTCAAGCCTATCCCATGATGCTACTTTCGCTGAAGTTTTAATTTTGCCATAAAAAAAGCTTGCTCGAGCTTCGACTTTCTCGGTATTGACAAGGTGATTATTAAAAGTGATTGTCTCAATGTCATTCATTTTATTACCGTGACTAGCTAGGATTGTGGTTCGAGGACCCGTTGGTGGATGCAATCAAAAGATACTAAGGAAACACTCGGGGTGTATGTGGATGTGTTTTGGCCCGGTTTCGCAGGTTTCGCGAGACCGAGCCAAAACTCTTTCAAATGAGTTTTCGTCGAACACATAAAACCATAAAAAACCTATTCAAAAACTCACACTCAAACTCTTCAAACTTATAAAATATTGATTTGACACCTACCACCTACTTTTTCCCTAAAACTCAACATTCAAACCCAATCAAAGTGGGGTTTCAACTTATTCAAACCACAAAATCTAACAGCCAAAGCCCATCTAAATGAGGTCTCAAAGGTTTCATCGAAACCACCCAAACCATTTTTTTAAAATCGAGACCCGCGAAATAGAGCCAAAAACCATCCAAATAGACCCTCGAAGTCTAAGTTCGACTTTTGGTGAGGGAAGTTCCCCTAATTTCGAACTTTGTACTCATTTTAACTTTGTTTAATTCAATATCGATTTATTTAAGGAAAAAAAAAAACTACATTTTACCAGGTGAAGAAGTTTGGTCCCACGTATTTGAGATCTTAAGACTAAAGGCAAAACGATAAATTTCATGGTTTGATGATAAGTACTCTTCATCAAGAAATTGTTTTTCTCTTCCCATAGGTTGACATATTACCGTCGGTGATAATGAAGCCTTAGCGAACCTCATTTCTTAGTCTTCCAGATGATGAAAATTGGTTATTTAATTATTTGGAAAAGAAAAAGTAGCTTTAATGCCAAAGAATATTCAACTTTAACTTTTATTTGCAAATTGAGGATAGGTAACATATGAACCCTTAGAAATTTGGCAAAAACGACACCACAACAGCTATTTTAAGTGACTTGATCTTTCCGTTTCCCATCCACAATTTGTTTTCAAGAATTAGAGTAGGTAATAGTACTTAATTTCACCGAGAAATTTGGAATAAATTGATGTCATACCAAAGATTCATAGTAGTTAACATGCACAAAAAGTTCGAAATTAGGGGAACTGATTGTTGGTCACCTTAAATTAAATGTGTGGATGACAATAATTGTCCCGTGACAACCTGATAATTAAATGTGTGAATGAAGTCACAATCGAATATCGTAGGCACTTGTATTTAAATGAACTATAAGGGAATGTTATGCGTTTTTCCTAACACCAATTGATTTTGCCCTTCGGGACAACTGGTAGCATCTGAGGTTCTACAATTAATATTAGAGATAAAGGTCACGGGTTCGATTCCCAGCAGGAGCAATTAGTAAGGCGGAGATCAATGGACACCCTAAACTAAGTACAAGTGTACGTGTGACAGTAATTGTCTCGTGGCAACCGATAACTAAATGTAGGATAGGAGTGGCAAACAGGTGGGTCAAAAATGGGTCATAAACGGGTCGGTTTCAAGCGGATGGGTCATAAACGAGTTTGGCCCGGGTTGGGTCCGGCGGTTTATTTTTTTAAAATTTGTGTGTTATGTTAATTTTATATTAAGAAAATGTACCATACTAAGTATTAATTAACTAAATATTCAAGTATATTTAAATAAGATTAATTTAATACATTTAATACTCTACTAAATAGTGTATACTATATAAATAAAGATGATTGGTCATTAGACTTCATCAAAAATTGTTAAAAGAATTTCACCATTTTATGTATTTTCATATAGAGTAATTTTTTATCTTAAATGTCCTAGTGGATAAAATTTGAGTTGGTGTGGGGAATAAAATTTGAGTAACAGGAATGGGGGGCTGCAGCGTTTTTAAAACCGGACCGGTCATTGAACCGGAAGTCCTACTGGTTACTGGTTCGATCGGTTAGATCGGGTCGACCACTGGTTCGATCGGTATAACCGGTGTGACTTTATTATTATGTAATATTTATATATATATTTTTAGATTATCTAAAATACAATTATAATTCAAAAAATTATCATTCTTTGTCAATATAAATTTTTATTGTTTCATGTAAATAATCAAAATGTCTTAAAAATTTAGATCAATGTCAAAAATATAAATCTCAAGTATCCCTCAAAGATACATACATTCAAAATAAGACAACAAAATTAAAAGTTCATCACATTTTCAAAGTTTTGGCTTGTTCATTTGGGTTCTATTGTTGTAACTTGATGTGTATATGGTAATTGATTTGCATAATTTCATACACAAAATAATATTATTCACAATAATGAGAAAATGGTTATGTACTTTTTTATGTAAAAAACATTGTAATATTGCATTGATTGTTCCTCATTGATTGTTAAAACACTAAAATAATGAATGTTATTCCAATTAAAGTATATAAATGTAATTCTATTAAATGTTAAACAAGAGTTCAAATAAATAATAATAACAAAAAATCTCTAAATTTTTAAAAAAAAAAAAATTTAAGTGAACCACTGGTTCACTGGTTTTACCGGTTCACTGGTTTTACCGGTTCACTGGCTTTACCGGTTTTGGAGCTGGTTTTACCGGTTCGAACTGGTTAATTAGGAGACTGGTTTTTAGGGGTAAATCGGACCGGATTAGGGACCGGTTAGCGGTTAAACCGGGCCAACCGGTCGGTCCGGTCTGGTTTTAAGAACACTGGGGGGGCTGGGTGGGAAACTGGGGTGGGGTGGGGTGAGGTGAGGTGGGGGAGACCCTGGGTGGGAAAGTAGGGGTGGGGGGGCTACGGGGGTGTGAATAGGTAGGGTGGGGTAATTACTAATTATGTTGGTTGGGAGGTGGATTATTGGATTATGCACAGTGCCTAGGGGTGGGTTAATTTTTATTTTTTCTAACTTTTAAAGTTAAATTGGATAACTAATTCATTTTTATTAGTAATATAAAATGTATTTTAATAAATTAAATTTAAAACATTATAATTTATTTTAATTTAAAAATATTTAAATATTTGATATTTATTGGAATTCATTTTGATATATGTACCTCAATAGTCCGCTCTTTCTCAATTATTCATGCGGTTCTTCCTCTTGATTATGTAGATAAGCAAAGGGGTTTGAAGCTTTAGCCGACACTTTCTCTGTCAAATTTCTTATTTTGAAATAAGCTTGTGAATATTGTAGCATTTTAAGTTATGGCGATCAAACAAACTTGAACAATAGTTTTTCCTTTATAAACTTTTAAATTAATACTTTATTCGAGTTCGATTCGATAAACTATTAAAAAATAACAAAGAATATGTATACAAATAGTATTACACTACTCGACTCATTAACCCCGTGAAGATGTAAAAATTAAAAGGGAGACAATTAATGTAGTTTTACAAAAAAAATATAGGGGATATTTTGCCCCTTTTTTATACTTCATTTCCTTTTTATAAAAAGGGGGGGGGGGGTAATTTGCTATTAAAGAACACCAATAAAGGCAATTTTGTAATTCACCTTTTTTAATATTTGTTCGGATTCTCCCACCCACATTTTTGGCACAAGAGCTACATATCGTGTCTTTTGTTTTTTGATACTTAGAGCTATATATTGTCAACAGCGTTAACCTAGGTAAAATGGACATAAAAGATGAGTATGGGCAACATGAGGGAAATAGGTAGTGTAATAAATGATAAGATATGGTAGCAGTACTAACACAATAATTCCACGGAATAATTAAGAACCCAAAATGAGGGATCAGTCACAACTCAACTTAATATTGAACTCATCATCAACACATGCATGGTTTCAAACTAGGACTGTCAATTGAGCCGGACCTACCCGAAGCCCGATGGCTCGACCCGATTAAAACTGGCCCGAACCCGAATATTTGTGAGCCGGGCCGAGTTTGCCATTATATTAAACCCAATTAATTTATGAGCTGAGCTTGAGCCTAATACGGCTCAACCCGAACAAAGTCCGAATATAGAATTGTTTTAAATATTTCAATTAATTATTTATATTGTAGCTATATTATTTTGAAACAAGAAAACTTTGTAAAAAGTTTCAATGTAAACCCACATATATGTTAATATATCAATTATGTATTGAAGGCCAAATCTCAAAGGAAAAAATGTCAACAAAAAAAAAAAGTCAAAAGTTAACACAAAATATCAATATATCGAAGTCTTGGGACTTTAAAACTATATTGTTTGTTCATATAGATCAAACGTATCTTAAAAAATGTGCGCAAATGACTCGATCTTTCAATTTAAACATTATTTAATGTTTTATATTATGAAGTACATGTATGGAATTATATATACTCGTGTATCAAGTAATAGTAATCTATTCATATGTGTTTCGGTAATCTTAACTTTTTATATGTCGCGCTAAATTTGTTTATATTAAAAAACCCGATATGAGCCCGATATAGGCCCGAAACCCGAAAAGTTACATGGGCCGAGTTTGAGCCAGAGAAATCAAAAAATTTATGAGCCGAGTTTGAGCCTATAGCTATGAAGCCCGACAATATTTGAGTTCGAGCCATTTAAAGCTCGGCTCACAAGGCCCGATTGACAGTCCTATTTCAAACCTTGTCCCATGCTGTATTCCATATTAAAAGTACACATATAATTAATTGAATTTTCAGTACAATGTGCATGAGTTAGAAGTTAGAACTTAGTCGATCGAAGAAATTTATGAATCTAAGGATCTACTCTTAGATTTTCAATTCTGTCAAACACATGACCTAATGAACCGGTGACAAGTCGAATGAATATTACGACATGTTGCTATAGTCATAAATGTAGTAGTATTAGATCTATCTTGAATTGAATGTCAAAAATGTGTCATTAATTGGTTATTAAGACTAAAATAATTGACCTAGTCTTAGGTCCGGCTCTGGTCACTCGTACAAGGAGTTGGTCTTACGCCGAGAACTACATATTCTCTTCATCACTTCATTTCTATTGTACGACCAAATAATGTGTACAAGACTAGCCCTCATTGAGTTCAAACTGTTCCTTTTTTACACGTTTCAATATTTTGTTTCAAGAATTCATATTTGGATCCATTAATTATCGTGTTCACTGTGCATCTTATTGCAAATTTTTTAGTCTTTATGAAAATTCATACCAATACATTGTTGACATTATTAGCAATCAGATGCTAATGTTACCATCTAAACCTCCATAAATGTACGTCAAAATGAGCAACTTCCTCATACAGCAACAACTGGCTTTAGATGCTAATTTGAAAACATAAATAAGGTTGTCATGAATTGTTCGAACTGATTCTCCCGAATGCTTCTTAATCTCAAACACAAGTGACGGTTGAGTTAGGACAGATTATTCGAAGACAATAACGTTCCAACAATGAGGAAGTGAACATAGGCAATTAGACAGATATTAGCTTCAAAATTGCAGAAGTAAATGGCTACATATGTACCTGAGAGAATAGATCAATTTAAGACAGTCATAGTTAAGAACATACTCACATAGTAAGAGAGAGAAAAACGAACTGCATACAACAGAAGAAATCTTCGTCCATTTGCTGATAACTTTGTTTCTCAAACTTGACAAATTAACTAAGTTAAACTAAATTCCACCTCTCAAGAGCGCACTTATTTGAAGAACAAAGACACATAGATACGACAGAGCAGAGCATTGAAGCTGAAAAAGATACAGCATATCATATCAAATTCAAGAAAAGATAACTTGCAAGTAGTTAGTGCACTTAATATACACATATATACTCTTAGATATTGTTAACCAATTGGAGCTCCAAATTACCTCAACTCCAAATTAAAGTCATAAGCAAACTAAAACCAATAGCTAACAAAAGGAACTTCAGGGTAGAATCCGCCTGCTGTTGCCCGTTTCCACGTTGATTGAATCCTTGACCATATCCACCATTGATCGTATTATAATACCCATGATGAAAACCGGGACCCGGTCCATAAATGCCGGCATCGGGAAATCCATGAACTTGTATGTTAAAAAATGATGGAATCAAACCCCCAAAAGCCGCGGACAATGTAAAGTTCCCGAAGGGGCCAAAGCCTCCCGTAAATCCATATCCTTGCTGCGCAAAAGCATTGGCATTTGGGTCTGGTGGAGGAGCTGTGGCTGGTCTTTGTCCAGTTGGACGATGAGGAATCTCCATCGCAGGAATCGATTTAGATCGAGGGTCAGTCGAGTTTTTACCTCGGCCATATAGAGGGACTAACTTTTCCTCCACAATAAGAGCTTTACAAACAGGGCATTCTTGGGAATGAGAATGAATATGAAGCCATTTGTAAAGGCAAGGCCAGCAGTAGAGATGACCACAAAGGGTAACAATCGGGTCTTGAGCTAAATCGAAGCAAATGTTACACTCAAAATTTACGGCATCACTGTTGTTATTGCTGTTGCTTGAGCAAGATGGGCTCGAGGGTTGCCCACTCATCGATTCCCTAAACCCACTTGCCATCCACAACTTCTAAAACTCAAACTACCTATAAAATTAAAACACAATCAAATACAAGTATAATAATAAAAAATAAAAAAAATAAAAAAGCTTCACATTGGTAGACAAAGATTGGATCTACTAGATCATGACGCTAGCAGGACGTTCATTGATACTTAAAATTCAATTCAATTCAATCTATCAAAATAAAACATACTCTGCACATATACGTGATAAACAGTAAATCAGAAGATGCTAAGAACATGAAACAAATACAAAATTTTCAAGTTAAGGAGTCAGGCAACATGAATTTGAGTTCAGTTCATTGAAAAGGAAAAATACGCTCACAGAGTCAGCTAAGATATTTACTGTAGATTACCAGATTAATCAAACACCATAAAAAAAGAAATTGAATTTTCTAATTCTGAAAAATTCATGTCACTAGATAATCAAATTTGACCAATATAACACAATATGCGGAGGGTACCATCAATGACATCAATTTCACAGAAATCATGATGGAAATATTATAATTTAAGCAGACTTAGAAAATAGATTAAATAACGTAATTTGACCAACAAAATAACTCAGAACTCAAAAGAAATAAAGATAGAGTTGACCTTTTGTATTCGAGGAAGCCGCACGATCGAAGAGGGGGTGATCGAGGAGGAGGCGAGGAATGAATGTTACACGATACGAAAACCTGATTCTACGGGCACCAGAAGAAGAAGATGATGAAGAAAGTTCTAGACCGAGAACAAGTGAAGTGATGTCGTTTCAACGTTTCGCAATGGGTACGAATTTTGCTGCGTAACACCTGGTTTCTTCTCATTAGATAAATAAATGCTACGCAAGAGACTGCCGTGGACAAACTCTTCTCTTGTAGGGGTGATTTACATTCGAATCCCTGAGGTTTACTGTAATTACATATAACACCATTTAGTTCCAAAAATAACATGAGCCTCTTGCAGAGAGTTTTTTGTAAATATTTTTCAGAAATTGTCGGGGTATCCTTGTAAGGATGTTGAAGTTGTAAGGAGTCTTTTGATACATAGTCTAAACCAGAAGGAGTCTCCTTAATTTATGAAGAAGTTCCTTGTAAGACGGTTAAACCACAGGAGATTCGATCGTAAATCACCCTATTTGTTATCTAAAATGTTCTGGAGAGTCTCCTAGATATATGATCGACACCATTCGATCTCTTTGTAAAGTATCCGCATATGAGTTACCATCTTCTTAAATAATCCGACTCTATCAAGGCATAGCAAGAAGTTGTTTACAATCTTTGATAATTCCTCCAAGAAGATGCGTCGCAATATATTTATTTATGGGCTTTATACCTAATTGGGCTATAAGGCCATATAAACCAACATTTAGATGAGTAATTTTTGTTCAGATTAACTTCGATGGCACCTAAATCATTTAAGTGACAATTAAATCTTATACTGGCTTTGTAGTCATGTTTTATTTAAACCAAATTTATATTAGAAATTCCAGGATTCATACCCAAACAAAAATCAAATGAATCATACAGAAAAAGTAGTTACAAGGACAAGGTAAATTTGCAACCTACTCACTGAAAATTCTTTGCGTGACAGTAATTAAAAAGATAAAAGAAATCTTTGTATGATCTTTTAATTATCACCAGGTCAAAATCGCCCACTCACACGTCGGGGAACTAACATTAATTTGACGTGCATTAGATGTGCTTAACTGGAAAAAGTTTAATTAAAGAAAGATCAAGAAGAAAGGGAAGTTTAATCCTATATATATTCCCGTAGATCACCTTATTCGTAACAAATAAAATCATATATAGAGATGTTGTCTCGTTCTTTCTCCATGACCATGAGCATGGCGGCAGGGCAAAAGATGTATATTCTGCTGCTCGCCATCTTCCTCATAGGTAAAATTTCCTAGCCACAAGTTTTTCCTAGACTCTTGGCCGGTAAGAATTATCCCTAAACATAATAATTAAGATTTATGTCTTCTAATCAAGTACTAGTGTTTAATTACTTGCAGGATCAATAACCAAGAATGTCTCCGCGACGGTATTTACTCTTCAAAACAGTTGTAGCTACACAATTTGGCCCGGCACGCTCTCCGGAAACGGCGCCGCCATCCTCGGTGATGGCGGATTTGCATTGCCTCCCGGTGCCACCATCCAATTCCCCGCCCCTCCGGGTTGGTCCGGCCGCTTCTGGGCCCGAACTGGCTGCAATTTTGATGACATTGGGAACGGCCACTGCTCGACTGGCGACTGCGGAGGCACACTCAAATGTATAGGTGGTGGCGTCCCACCCGTGTCCCTTGTAGAATTCACCCTTGGAAGTGGCGATGGTGACGCAGCAAAAGACTTTTACGACGTGAGTCTAGTCGACGGCTACAACGTGGGACTCAGTGTAAGAGCTTCGGGCGGGTTTGGCGACTGCCAGTATGCGGGTTGCGTGGTGGATATGAATGCGAACTGCCCTAATGAGCTTCAAGTGAGGGATGAAGGCGGTCAAGTGGTGGCGTGCAAGAGCGCGTGCTTAGCGTTTAACACGGCCGAGTATTGTTGTACGGGTGATTATTCGACGCCGGCGACTTGTCCACCCACGATGTATTCGAAGATGTTTAAGAATGCGTGCCCCACGGCCTATAGTTATGCGTATGATGATGGAACGAGTACATGTACTTGTACTGGTTCAGATTATTTGATCACCTTTTGTCCTACAAACTTGTAAGTTAAATTCTTGGTTTATTTTATTGGAAAACATACTATACGTACATTAGTTTGTGATAAATTTCAAGTAATTGTTTTAGAATTTTAAGTTGGATTTGGTGAAGTTGGTGGCACGGGGCATTATAAGATCCAATTTTGGGGTCACATTAATTGACATTAGTTTGGGTATTAACTAGACATTATTGCTAGAGAAATATTTTGCAGGATTAGCCCATAACGCCAGCAAATTGGGCCAGCACCAATGAATTGTTTCTTCAAAACCCATTATATGACTAATTAATTGTAAGGCTGTCAATGGGCGGATTTCAATCTGGATCCGTCCGAATTCGATATGATTTATTAAGATAATTGTCCGATTAGAGATTCGATGGACCTGATCCGATTATAAAGATCCGTAATCCGAAACTCATGGAGCGAATATGGATTTAGGTCGATCCGATCCGTTACAGATCCATATCTGACAATAAATAAAAAGAAAGATATACATACATAATATTTTTTAAAAGTAAGTATCATTAATAATATTTCACCGTCAATTTAAGAAGATAGTAATTTATAACTCGTTTATAAATTTATTTAAACCAATATTTTCATTCTAAAAATATGAATATAGTAAAGAAACTTTGAACATGTGAGCTAAAATTAAATAAAATTGAAAAGTTAATAAACTTGTTTTAGGAAAAAAATATTAATTTAACTTTTTAAATGAAAATTTATTGGATCCGAAAAAGATCCGATATCCGGCCAAATCCGACCAAGATCCGTTGGATTTAAAAAATCTAGATCCGAGCACAATCCAAGCAAGATCCGAATCCGACAGGATTCGATCCGATATAAATTGAGCCGGATCTGAACGAGCCTGATCCGACCAGAATCCGACCCATTGACAGCCCTAATTAATTGTGAAGTTGATCCTAATCTAATCCAACCCAACAAACATGTGGGGTTGAGTTAGGGCGGACCAGGGCGGTTCATGGGCCGACCCCTTGGGATCTGGCCCATTTTGCCAGCCCTACTTGAACCCAACAAAATGCTTCTGGTTTCCAACACAATATGTATGTGTGTAAATCGGTATAATAACGGATCATGTAAGCAAAACATACTCAACAGTTTAAGTTTGAGTTCAGACCCAACACAAATTTGATCGTGTCCGACTTGACATGATCCAATTTCGATCACATCATCTTTTTTTTTCTTTCTTTTAAATTGTATGTAGATGTTAATCGCATACCAATCTTGTAATGATCGATATTTCTTACCTTAAAAGTCAAACTTTGTTTTACTTATAAGACTTAGAACTTACATCATTAATCTTAAATTTCATATATATGTACGTATATGTAATTTAAACTCATAAGTCATAGCCACTAATATATATTAGCAATTCCTTATGCCTATGTTAATTATCAACTAATTTCTTTTATAAACACATATCTTTGAAGAGTTAAAGAAGAAACACATCTATACTCCAAAACTTATGCACCATACCATATATTAAAAAAGAACTACTCGGTACTCAGCACTATATTTACATACAAGTACAAAATCTCCCTCTATTTTCAACTCTTTTGTACAACTCAAGCATGCACGGAACCAAAAATCGCCCGACTAGCACGATCGTTATACTCGAAATTTGGATAAAAAGCTTCACAAAGCTGATTATACCTCTCAATATCAAAGTTATGAACATTCATAAGCTTCTTCTGCTTAATTCTGAACCTGCGCTGGAAGTAGCCTTCAAAGGTGGGCTCTTTTGAAGTTCTCAAAAAGAAAACATAAGCTAATGCAAAGTGAAATGACGTTACGAAGAAGCAAATGGGCTCCATCACGTCCCAACTCAATTCCCAAAAGGTCAGCCTCATGAAGCCCAATGTTTGTAGGACCAAAAAGCCCAGCCCACAATAGAGTTCTCCACGGACAAGTGATTGGGCTTTTTTGTCAATTAAGGCCTTCTGATTTTCAAGATTGTCTAGCTCTTTTCTTCTTGGGTCGTTTGGCATGGCTATGGATTGGGTGATTAGTTTCTCCATTGATTTGGCCACCTGTAAACCAATAGGAAACCATGTTAACATAAATTAGGGATCCAATACCCAACTCTGCTTCTAATTAAAGTGACAGTAATTTTAATTTTTAAATAAACATACAACTTGTATTAATAAATTTATCACATCATACATTGTGAGAGGATGACATCAATTAAATGTATGATGCTGTATATTTATAATCGCGAGATCTATAAAAAAAAATTCCGATCTATACACGACTCAGTTATGTTATTTCCAATCCACTTTGATCCGATTTACTCTTTTCATGTCTAGCACATACTAGACATCCAAACGGCTCAATTTTAACTTTTATACATTTTATAAACCTTAAAATCAAATTAGTTTCCTTCACAATAATTTTAGTAAAATTCGATTTTTGTTATTGTGAAATACGTAGTACCATGTTTTCTTCTTGACGGACAAGCATTTTTGTGCTTTTTATCTAATCTCAATTTCAGGAACCGAACGAGAAAAATGAGAAATTATAAAAGACGCAATTAATTTTGTTATGATGCGCAAGAAAGCGTGACTCCCATATTTTCTGGAATTAACTTTATTTTTCCAAGATAATGACAAAACACACCTCCTCAGATTTCACGTTTCGTAAAACGTTAAAACATAAAAACCAAGGTCAATCTCGGGCTTTATGTATGAAAATCCAAAACTCAAACTTAAACGTCTCCTCCTCCCGTGACTGTAAAAAAAAAATTAATTTCTTTTAATTTTAGTAAACTTTTTCTTCTCCCCTGGTTTATTTGTAGCAGAGTTTAACACGGTAATTTGGACGCATCATGCTGAACAAGTGCATATATTAAACTAACATGTGTCCAAATTCATTTGGCAAAATTTCAAAATAGTCCTACAATTTTGAAGTTTTTTGAATAGTAATCCTGTAACTATAGTCCCGTAATTAAAAAATATTCTTATTATTTGTAAATACTAGCATGAATTAAGTGTTGAATTTAAGTAGAAAATAGTATACCTGATCTGGGCGGAGGAAAACGACAGCACCTAGAACGATGACGTTTCCACATTCATCCAACGCCTTAGCAAACTCTGTACCCATTTCTCTACTCCCACACACGTCACCACAAATCCGTACAAACTCGCCGTACGGAATCGTGCTCGTCGGAATATTCCTCAACCTTTCTCTAACCTTCTCCATCTGCACAAACCTCAGTACCCTCTTCGCGTCCGCCGCCGTCACGCCAAACCGCCCCTCCTCCTCCGCCGAGGGCGTCGGGGCGTTCAGCGACTTGATCTTCTCCCTGAGCTTGTCGCCGACGGGGAGAGTACTGACGAAGAATGGAACGGCCGAGTGATTGTTGATGGCGCGTCGCTGGAGGAAGCGGCGGAAGAATGAGTCCGAGGTGGTGAGGAACTCGCGGCGGAAGTGGGTTGTCTCCGCCGTGTACGGCGGAGGAAGGAGTGATTGGGTGAGCGGAGATGGAGAGTTTCGGCTGGTGGCGGTGAAGAGACGCTTGGAGAGGGTTCTTCGAAGCGCCATTTGAAGAGTTAGAGAGAGAAAGAGATTCTTGATTTAGAGAGAGGAGGAGGGAATCTCCGGAGGGTGGTGGAGAAGTAGAAGAGGAGGGTGTATATATAGTGTCCAAAGGTAAGTGAATCTTGGGGTGTAGTATTTTCTAATTCTGACGAAAGCATACTAGGATCAATGTTTTAAAAACCGGGCGGACATCGAATCAGTAGGTTATTAGTTATATCGGTTTAACCATTTTAACCATTGGTTCAACCGGTATGACGTTATTACAAAGTCATAATTTAATTTAAGTTTTAATGTATGTAATCAACTATTTTTAAAAAAAAAATCTTATCAATTTTTTCAAGTTTACTTTCATAAATTAAATGTTATCTCATGACCAATTATTTTTCCTACAAATCTTGAATTGAGAATGCATGATAACAACATAATAACAAGTATGATAACATGATATCAAGACAATAATTCAAATTATAATAAACACCATATCAAAAACAATAATTTTACTGCTAATTACATACAGGAAAGAGAAAATATTGATGAATTTGTCACCGAAAATGAAAATACTTGAAATTTGGAAGGAAAAAAACAATTTTTCTGATGAAATTGATGCTCAAATATATTTCTATAACTTGTTACTTGTTGATTTTGTTTGATTCAAAGTGAAAAATAGAAGAAGAGATGTGAGATTATTTTTGAAGTTTAAAGGCTGTGGTAGAAAAGTAAAATCCGTTGCGTAAACGTTTTCTTCTTATAAATGGGGATTAGTGGTTCAATCGGTTCACTGGTTCATTGTTTTTACCAATTTTTGACCCATTTTTTCTAGTTCGAACTGGTCAAGAACAAAACTGATTTTAGAGGGTTAACCGGATCGAATTGGCAGCCGGTTACCGATTAAATCGATCGAACCGTCCGATCCGGTCCGGTTTTTAAAACACTGACTAGGATCTTTATTTGGGGAATTGTAGAATATTACATTATTATGGCTTATAAATTAAATTAAATTGAGACATAAGCAAAAGACACTTGATTGACGAACTTAAATTCGAATTTATGTTGGGAGATAAAATCTTTTAATGTGGGTTGGTGATGAAAATTTATTTTTTCCATCCCATTATAACTTGATTATAAAAATATTTTTCACTCTCTTTCAATAATTTTGTATCTAGACATTATAAGTAATGAACCTAGACACTATACCCAAATATTAAATTATTTGATGGCAAAAAATAGGCTCCAAGATTTTGAAGGCCTTGTATTCGAATCACACCAAACGCGAAATTTTTTGTAGTATAACATTGATATCCATTTTTTTAGAACCAATTGAAATTTCATAAATGAAATAACTCGCTCAGTACAAAGCTATAAATAAAAGATGGTAAACTAGATGAATCAATGCCAATACTATTTGGTAATTTCGCACGAGAATGAGCAGTCGAGTTTCCTTACTGAAGGATGTGAAATGATATGAAGCTCTGGAAAAGAATAGAGACCGTCTTCAAATCATCAATGAGTGCTCCAAAATCCGACAGATACTCCTTAGGCTTATTAATGCAGTTGATTACCTCTTTACAGTCTCATTTGATTATAACAACCGACCACTCTCTCTCCCATGAGAACTCTATTGCCACCTTAGCTACCAGTGCCTCAGCCCGCCCCTGGGCTCAAGGTGTATGGGAAGCTTCTTGATATCCAACTGATGCACTGATCTGTGTGATCTCTGATGATAACTCCAACCCTAATACTATCAACTACGCTGACTTCTGAAGCCTCAAAATTGATCATTAGGGCTCCCATCTCTGGCGGTATCCATCGAACTACTCACCTATCGTTTGGCCAAATAGAATGCCCCTAGGCCGACGTTGCGTTTCCACAACTTTGAAGATAGTCTCGTGCGAGAGTGCCCACAACTGTCAAATCTGGTTCTATTCTGTTAAAAACAAGTTTGTTCCACGACAAAAAGATCTTAAAAGTCCTAAGAGGCATTACTGTAAACATTACCAAACAATTCCCCCATGCCAAGACCGGTTGAATGATAGACGCTCCACGGACTTGTCTGGCACATAGGCAAATGAGTAGTGTATGGATGACACTATCCGACTCATAGTGACCGATCGAGCAGGATAGTCAGCATCACTCGCCTCACCAACAATTTTTTAGCTCTCCACATGAAAATTTTAATCTTATTCGGCACATGCACTTTCCGGATCCATTTTCAGTTTGAATTACTCGCCCACCCATTCAAACTATTGCCTCCATCCTAGGGCCGCCCTAGACTTTTTGGGACCCTAGGCGAAATCTAAGATCGGGGTCCTATATCGTAAGAAACTCTATTTTCATGTAAAATTTAATTTATTTTTCTTACTTTAATAGATGCAAAAGTATTGATTAAATCTTCGAATTCTAGTTTTTCTAACATACATTATTTTATAGAGAGAAAGAGAGATCAATATCCAAAATTAAAAATATAATTGTGTTTGATCACTTTATGCTAAAACGAGGGAAATAAAATAAGTGTAATAAAAGATTGAAACTGTAAATTTGATAAAGATGACTTGAGAAAGAAAGAATAGAGAGTTTTTTATTTGTTAGATAGTTGGAGAAAGAAATAGTTATTGAGGAAAAAAATAGACATTAAACTAAAATCTATACTCTTGATATTCTTAAAGTTTATTTTTATTTTACATTAAATTAAATCTACAATAAAAGTTGCTACGAAGTTGCAAAAATAGGGCCAATGGAATTTAGTGCATAGCCGGGCGCGACTTTTCGGACTTATACTATTTATTAAATTTTGTCATAATATATTTGATTAATGAAAGCGCGGGAGCCCAATATGTAACTAATAGTACTAATATACGAAAAGAATATCATAAGAATAAGTACCCTTTGCCAGACGCATCTAAATCTAAATTCTTCAGAATATCACATTTCCCTTTTCCCTATAGACACCCCTATTTAATCTCGATTTCTCACATGTGATACATCCAAGTGCATAAGGTCAACTAAAACTAATGCTTGCCTACCCGAATATGATTTCATTGGAATCAGATCTCAAAAGCCCACATATATAGGAGAAAGAAATAGTACAATAAGATTTTAGAACATTATTATTTCAGAATAATTACAAGGCATCACACACAAGGAATATATGAAATGATAGTTAATGTACATAAATTTCAACGGGTTGTTTTACAAATTAGTTATAATGTAGTTTAGTACGTATATAGGCTAAAACGTTAATAATCATAATTAAAGAACATTATAGTTAATTAATACATAAATATAATTACTACAACCGATCCATATCCCAAACAATGATTAATTTTATTAATTTTTTAATGCTAGTCATAATAATTTTTTGATATCACACATGCATATTACCCAAGTTTAAACTAAGTAAACACTCTCATGACCACCTGTAATTGTATTCACAGGCAATACAATTATAGTACCACAAAATTGAACTTTTGGCTAGCTTTAAAGATCCATTATATTCCACAAATACATACATTATTCGAAGATTACTCGGTACTTTCATTTAATTTCTTCCACCCAATGTACTAATGTAATAAATTTTCATGAAAATATATACAATACCACTTTGATCATATCTATCTAGTCACAAAATAGGTTTAATTACCTGAATATATATATATATACGTTATCTTTATGTTTAATCACTCTTATAAAAATACATCTAATTCGATCACAATTCACAACATGAGATAATTACTTAAGGAAATTGAACTCGCTCCTTTAACTCAATTTCTTTTAATAAATGTATTGTTATTAATTTCTCAACTAGATGTGATGTGAGATCAATCCAGCTAGAATTTTTCATATCCCATAAAAAGCAAGTGTGAGGTCACCCATATCAAACCTAATGGATGAGTGAATATATAGATTCCTAGTTAGCCATCTGAGAATAAATAATTAAGGGGACATTCCGTTCCATTCCATTCCGGCCGCTCCGTCCCAGCCTCTAGGAAATAAATGGGACAAGAGTCACGCATATATATATATAGTAAGAATATTCATTAATTATTTGATAATAATAATAATAATAATACAAATTTATGGATTAAAGAATCCCCAACCAAATGGGAAGTGGAATCGTATTTAGACTATTTATTGGATTCCATTTTGGGCAGTGATTTTCAGACATCAGTGGATGTCTACTACCTCCATTTGCGTGTGAATTTGCAATCCATTTGCATAAATTGGTAGACGAAACGAGAATTTTGTTATCGGCACGTTAATGATTCATATTCTTTATTTAGAAAGGTATGATTCAACTTCACGCAATAAAATTGTTGGTGTATTGGATTTCAACTGATTAATTTGTGTTCATATAATCTCCCTAATCATAAAATTTGAATCGTCAGAATAGAAATAGAATTGGACTCGATTGATCTTTTATTTTTGTAAGATGTACTTAATTTAGATCATATAAATAGTTAGTCGATCACAATTAGTTTGGTCATTGTACTTTTGATAAATATTTATGATATCATATAATTTGTGTTTGCGCTATTTAAAGTTATTCAATATTAAAAATCCATACACTAAAATTAAGAACAAAAAAATTCGAAACCCCCAACCCACCAAGTAGATCCGCCCCTGATCATGAGGATCCATACATGCATCATGCATGTCTAACAAATTGGTAGCAACAAAATGACAATTAGTGAAATTAGTGAATAGTGCAATCCTTATAAGGCTAAACAAAAGTTAGGTACGTCATGAAACAAATTAAATCATAAACACTTCATAAGTGGAGAAGATGGTGTCATCCTCATGGATATGGTGGTGGCGACCAACCTAGAAAACAATATGGTTAATTAATTAGGAATGTTTTTGGACCAAAACACAAAAAAAAAAAAAGAGTCTATGCTTTGTCTAACTGCCAAAAAACTTCATGTGTTAATTCAACTCCCAAAAAATCTCCAGTGTTTGATTTTAATTACCAAACTCAACCCAAGTACAATTTTACTTTTGACTTTTGGCAGAATGACAAGATTACCCCTATGTTTTTTTTGAAAAAAAATATTATTCTTTTTTAAAACCTAAGTATATACTACTTGGGTCAAGTATGGTATATTTAAAACCAAACACATGGAGGGTTTTTTTAGAGTTAGACAATGCATAGGGGGTATTTTTATCTTTCGATGTCAGGGGTAAAATTGTCATATCAAAAGCAAAATGTGAACAAATACTTGCAATTTTCGCGTTTGAATCACACTCTCTCTTTTTGGGGTGTATTTGGCACTTACTTGAGGTCACAAATGGGTGTTTGAGAATTAAAATAACACGGGGAGTTTTTAGAAGTTAAAAAATAATATATCCGTTTGGATTTTCAGAGATAAAATGAATGCTTATATTTAAATTTTAGAAAATTGGTAGCTTTTTAGAGGTTTTGCAAAGAAGAAAAAAGTAGGATTAGATATATATTACTTTATGTCAAATCAAAATTGTTATGCAAGTTAAGGAAAACCGTGTTACTTTATATTAAATAAAAATTAAAGTTTATTTTAATAATTTAGAAATAAAAGACAATTTCTTAAGAAGACATTGTTTTTTAAAATTGAGAAAAGACTTTTATGATAAGTCAATTTCTCAAAACATAATAAGAATTTGTTTGTTTGACTTTTCAAGAAACAGTGAAATATTTTTTGAAAAGTGATATTCTTTAAATTTCTTACCAAATGGTATCGTGGCACGCACATATAAACAGTTCCTAATGCAATAGCATTATTTTAACAAATAAAGTAATTTAGTCTGACATGGATTGTAAAATCCTTAGCTTTAAGAAATTAAAGAGTTATTTAAAGCACTTATACACCTACGTAATTAACTGACTGAGCTTTCATTCAATAAAGCAAGTTTAATTTGTGTGACACCCATTAATTCAGTAATTATTATTGGATACATAATACATTAATTAGGCCATTCACTCAAAACAATATTTTACACTGAGCGTCCCCCTCAATCGAATTATTTTTCTGAATATTTTAGTACTATATATCTCCCTTATGCTTGATGACAATATGGTTAATGACGAAACCAAAGCGTACGTGTTTACTTAATTCTGACCTCATGCGTGCCTAATTAATTATTTCGGGCCTTTCAAGTGATTTCTAAACAATATAATCAATATATATATGGGTGACTCATTCGGGTTGGGTGTGATTCCGTAGAGCTTGAATGGTGTATGTGTCGGGTTGTATGTTAGTCGATCGGTGTTCGAACTTTGATTGATCCTACGTCTGCGAAAGCGAAAGTCGCTTTTGAGGCCGTGGAGTTGGAAAGGAATCGACAATACGGGAGGATAGTTTTGCAAGGAGATAATAGTGTGGTGATTAATGCTATTAACAGGAACTCGAGGTCTTTCACGGAATATGGAGCTATAGTGGATGATATCAAGAGTTTAGGGGAGTAATTCGAGTTTTTTTGTAACTTGCCACGTACTAAGGAACGAGAACAAAGCAGCTCACGTAATAACTACAATTCATAGTAGAGAGATGATTTGTTAGGTTGAACGTAATTTCTGAAATGGTTTAATAGAATTTCTACGAAACTTTCTTATGATATTCCATCGGTGATTTGTCGCTATTATCGAATGTATATTTTTTATTTGTAATTTCATTATTATTCAGTTATAAATTCGTTACTAATAAAGATTTTGTCGTATGAAACATTTTTTCTTACAACTTAATAACCAAATTCCTACAACAACAAAAAAAATATCATGATGTTCCGTTAGTAATTTGTCGCTATCAAATGAGGATATTTTATATTTAATTCTGTTAGTATTCATTATAAATTTGTTACTAAGAGTGACAATTTTTTCTGTTAGAGTTATGACATCGCTGTTAGTTTATAGTTGTGACAGTTTTACAACATAATTTCTAGACATATTCTTTTCATTTTATATGTTTTGGTAATTTGTCGTTATTTTTGTAAGAACATAATTTTCTTTTATTTCCGTCGTTGTTCAGTTGCAAATCTGTAACTGACTTGAAAATAGCCACAGATTATTTTCCATTGGAATGATTTCGTCGCTATGGATCAATATTTCTAACAACTTAACAACGGAATACCCACGAAAACATTTTGTTTAGATATTTAGTTGGTAATTTGTCGCTATTATTGATGGAACATCCTTTCCATCGTTGTTTAGTTACAAATCTGTAAGTGACTACAAAAATAGTGACGAATAGTTAACGGAATACCTACGAAAAATATTTTGTTTAGATATTTAGTTGGTAATTTGTCGCTATTATTGATGGAACGTCGTTTCCGTCGTTATTTAGTTACAAATATGTAAGTGACTAAAAAAAAAGTGACGAATTATATTCCAATGGAATGATTCCGTCGCTATGGATCAATTTTTCCTACAACTTAACAACAGAATAATTACGAAAAATATTTTTTTAGATATTTTGTTGGTAATTTGTCGCTACTATTGATGGAAAATTGTTTCTGTTGGTATTTTGTTATAAGTTCGTTACTAATAGTAACAGTTTTTATTTCCGTTGGAATCATGGCGTTGCTGAAGACCCCTTTTTTTGTAGTGTCTATTTAGTATAGAGTTTATAATATTTCAGCATTGGAGTAAATCAAGGTATTTGATTTTGATGAATAAAAAGAAGTAACATCTTTTGCAGATAAAACATTTCCCTTTTCCAAGAATACAGGAAAAAGTTCACAAAAGGAGATTGTTATGGTCCATTTTGATTCATGCAAGTATGACTACTCTTTTGTTCCATAGCAAGCTTGGAGTAATTTTACATATATAAATCCCATTTTTTTTATTGAATTGCACAAGAATTGGTTGATTATCAACTTGACTTCTGGATCAATAATGCAAGTTGTTCTTTTTATTTTATTATTGATTGTTTATAAATAATGTGCAATTAGTTGTGGGCATAATTAAGATTAATCTTTAATTAATCTATCAAATTCTTGTCTTTACATACTTCATTCCATTTTGTTAGGGTTGTAAGTTTGATAGACAAAATATATAAAGCCATGATAAGAGAGGCACTTCTAAAAGTTGCATTGACTAGCTAGCTAGGTGATTTGTAAAGGGCAACAAATAAAATGAAATTACAATATATAAACCATAGATCGTTCCATTTTATTGGTTGCCTTTAAAAGCTAGTCAAAGCAACTTTTAAAATTGTCATTTTTCTCTTATCACGGGATTATATACTACTTACTTACTGTAAGTGTATATATGCACAAACCATACACAAATAAAATGGCATGATCAAAAATTGACTAACATAAGAGATTAGTTAAATCTCATTAAATACTAGCTCTAAATACACGTCAGCTTTGAACAGATTTTTGATACAATGATGTATTCACAGTCTTAGAAATAAAAGAAGTTTACACATCTAGCTGACTCTTAAGGATGTTCACGCTTAGGGCTATTATATAAGAAGTTTTGGTTGGGCATCATTGCCATTTAGTCTTAAAGATTGGTTTCGGAGTTTTTTGCTAAATTTGAAATTTAATTAGGACAATGTTTTTAATGAAATATTGAGATAGTAGAAAACTAATAAAATAGTAATATTCAATGTGTTTAGTGGTTTTAAAATTTGAGATATGACTTGTATATATTAGAGTTTTGATGTTTGGAATTTTGATAAAAAGAAAAGTACTAAGTTTCAAATCAATAACCTTATAGGTGACAAATATAGATAACATGTTATATGTATGAAGTAGTTTTGAGTAGATTTTGATTTGCACTGCTAGCCTAGTCTAATCCATTCCCACGAAGATTTCGGCCCAGTTTGGATGAGTCCAAGTTAGGCCAAACCATTGCTAAAATCACCTTCATAAAATTGGAGATGAAGTGAGATTTGGAGAATCTTGTAAAATATGCTAGATTTTTTAGTAGTTAAAAAAGTTTGTATGTTAATTTGTGTCTTTAGACCATGGGTTTAGCTTTTGGAAAATTCATAGGTTCGTTTTTGAGATTATTGAAAAAAAAGGAAGTGAAGTAAGAAATAAATTACTTTTGTGAAATAGATAGACTTTGTGTAAAATCAAACAAGAGTTAGTTTGAGTTTTTTTTAAATATAAGAAATGATTTTTTCAAGAGGAGGTTGTTTTTAAAAAATGAGAGATAAATTTGTATGGTAAATCTATTTAAAAAACTTGTATATTTGACTTTATGAGAAAGCATTCAAATATTTTCTCAATAACAAAACAAAACAATCTACACACAACGTACTTGGGCTTATTCAGTATTTTAACCCAATTTTTCAATCATAAATGTCATCGTGGGCCTTTAAAAGAGGTATAAGCCCAAAAATAAATTACACGTTACCACAATATAGAGAGATTATTTAGTGCAATCGCGGCACCACGTCATCAAGTACACGTGGTGCAACCCACCAATACACTTGGGACATGTGGAGTGATAATTCACATCACCCCATATTCTAGCCATGTTTTAAAAAAATAGGATTTCAAAAAATTGTGTTCACATTGCCAGAACATGGGTGATATGGATTATCACTCCACATATCTCAAGTGTATTGGTGGGCTGCACCACATGTACTTGATGACGTGGTGCAGCAGTTGCACTAAATAATTTTTCCACAATATAATTGTTATGAATTTAGCATTGACATGCTCATTGAATAATTTTTATTTATTTTCTAACGACATGACAATAAAATTTGGATTCATTATCTAATAAAACACATATCCGCGTTTGAGTTGGAACTTTAAGTAAACCAAGAATTCAAGTGGCCACAGACTTCACGAAGAACAATCACTCTTAGTCTATTAATTTGAAATTTAAAAATTTAAAGTTTTAAAAATCTTTATTTTTATAAATGGAGGATACCCAAATATCCATTACACCCAATTTTAGGAAACCTCTTTCTTTGTTACTCTGTATGCCTCATCAATGAACGTTAAAAAACTTTTGATTAGGAGACAATTGATATGATATTGCAAATAATTAATGAATGTAGTAACCATCAAAACAAAACAAAATAACAAATTGTCCGTTAATGGTCGAACCAAATCATTGTATGCTGATAATTTGTCATGGGAAACATTATGCTTATTAGGATTTAGGAGACAATTTATAAGTCAAGAAGTGGGAAAAAAAGATAGATAAAGCAAAAAAAAATAATGAATACTGTAATATATGCACTAGATTTTGCACTAAACTAACCAAACCCTTTTTCCATCACGCTTATCTTTTCCACTTTAATATATAAAAGTAGTTTATGCCTTCTAATTCTTTTTTTTTTCAGCTAATCACGCCTTGAACTTGAACCTCCAGAGTTGAAAAAATAATAAAAATATAAGACCATCTTCAACGAAAGATGTTTTAACTAGTCATATGTTAATATTTCTTCAACAATACTATAATAAAATCGAATAGAAAATTAACTATCAATGAGAAAAACGAATCGAAAATTAATGATGTGATAGAGATTAACTTTGAACATCCAATCCATACAAAATCTAAATTCAATGAATTAATAAAAACAAAAAAGAATTGTTATATATATGTATAGATATATTTCTTGTTATAAAAATAAAGCTGATAGTATTTTGCCACCATTTTAACCAATCATAGATCAACTTCCCCAACATAAGTTACTTTTCAATTTTTCATACGCCAGGACAACAATGCTCTATGACATAAGCATTTTTATTTTTTCTAAAGTAAATGAGTAAATGTATAAGAAATTGATTTTTTGCATTTGAGGTCAATGAGATTAAAGTACTAGTACTAGTATTTGAATTTTTATCTAAAGTTCTACAACATCATTTCCTAGACTTGAACGATCATACAGATTCATTTATTTAAAGTTCGAACCCAAATCTCATGAAAAATAAAATGGATATGAATATTGATATTGATTGGACAAGATCAAATCTAAATCCAACCCATTGAAAACCTCAATCAAATGTTTGTACAAAAATGGTCACAGAGAAAATCAAATGGTTGTACTAAAATGGTCAGAGCTTCTCTGGTTGAATATAAATTAAATATATATATATATATATATATATGCATAAAGCAGTTTCTAATTGGTTGAATGATAAATTTTAAAGCTTCAGAGTACATGGGGGCTATACAAATTTCAAGTTTAGTTTCCCCTGATCGGTTGGTTACTAGCGCATTTCATTCAACCACATTTTTCTGGACCTTCAGAGTCAGTCAGTCCACTGGTTACATATATCTACATAGCTAAAACCTACGTCTATGCGACTAAAAGGTTCGATAATCACCAAGGGCAAATGTACATTCACATTCTAATGCAAAATGTCGAGGGTAGAGATAAGATATTAGATGTTGTTAGAGTCGAGATTCATTTGGGAACAATATCTCGACTGTCATTTGCAAACCGTCTTCAGTCTCTTGGCTGCTTTCACAAACCCCGTGATTACTTGCAACTCGTCCAATTGCTACAAAAACGAACAAGGAAAATTTAATCAACATGAGAATAAATTAAAACTTTTATCTTTAGATATTTATCTACACCAACTGACGTTATGTGAAATTACAGAAACATCCCCTAAGATTCCTATAACTACCAACTTTGTGACGCCAGGGTGTTTCTATAATTTCACTTAAACTCAGGGATTGTCTAGGTAACTGTCAGTAATTGGCACTTTGCAACTCCGAATTGTATATTACTCCGTATTTGGCAAAACAATGGGCATTTTGCACCCCAGTTGGGTGTATTTTGCCCCAAAAAAATATGCAATTCGAGGGTGGAAAGTGCAAAAGTTTCAATTTCAGGGTGCAAAGTGCCAATTACTCTAATTATCCCCAAAAAGAAAATCATAACTCAGTGTAATCGACGTCCATGTGATGTTAACATACCTGTGACATGAAATGCCTTTGGACAACATCGATAAGTTGTTCCTTAGAAGGGTTAGGAATGTCATCCACCTAGAATAACAATGAGAAAAGAATCAATGCAAAATAGTAAACAAACTGCTTAGTCAGATATATATTGGTTGAATTTCTTTGTTTTCTTGTAAAAAATCACTCACAAGATTAAAATGACGTAAATATCTCCAAAGTGCAGCCATCTCGAGTTTGCTGAGGTCAACTTTCTGCGGAAAAGGTTTTGAAGTAAATTCATATGCGATAATCACAAATTTATATGGTTTATCAAAATAAAAATGAAAAAAAAAACATAAAAGTTATTTACCGCGGACCCCCGTGTTGTAGAAATAGAATCTTTAGAATGGGAGTCACAGGAAAGGGACCGGCTAAGAGTCTTGTGACATGCACCGAATGACCTGTGCATACGGTGCCTCGATCTATGAGATTTTTGAGTATCATCGGATGCTGATAAAAATGGAAATAGAGCACCATCATCAGATTAGATTACATGGTGGGCCAAAAGGTAAAGGAATAAAGGATTGAAATTCAGGGCTTCTTAAAATTGGTGGCAAAAAGGGGAAAGGTGGAAAATTAATATAGAGAATCCTATGTAACAACCTCAACAACCTTTTTTCACAATTGATATATGTGAAATAAATACAGTGTTCAATTATCAGCCAAACAGAGCATCTTTTACTTAATGAATTGAGAAAAATAAATGTATTTAGTTAATGATAGCAAAAGCAAAAAACTAGAATACAAAAGATAAAGTCAAACTCACCCATATCTGAGCCATTGTTCCAACGTACATGTTCAAATTCAAGATCATCATCTTCCTCATTTCCAGTTGGAGCTTCGATTACACTTAAGGCATTCCTTTGTAGCTTTACCTCGATTCCATTTGTGAGAACCTGCATTTCAGTTACACATAATGAGATCGTTAAACTAATTCATATACACATATAGATATACATAATCAATTAATCAAATATAAATTCATCTGTGTATATTATATAAGTGTATAATAACAAATATCAGATCTAAGCAAAAGATCTTCCACAATAATGTAAAAGAAATAAATACATATAATGAAACACAGTCGAAAATGACTAATTTATACTTTTCAATATGAACACTTGCATTGCAGGATTGCAATCAAAATTTGCAAATTGGCAAAATTACTAAAACTATCCTGCAAAATATAAAATAGTAAATGAGAATCACACTGAATTCAGTTAAAAACAGGAACTTTTAAATCCAACAATTGAAGGCAAAGTAAATTACATAAAAAGACGGAAAATACAACAATGCACAAGCTCAACAAGCAATCACATTAAATACTAACAATTTTAGGCTTTTTAGCTAAAGCCCATAAGTTTGCATTTATCCAGAGATATTCTTCACAAACAAAATTTAATGTTTTCAATCACATATACTATTAATAATTAATACTAAATAAAAGAAATGCAGAGAACAGCGAGAATAATGGAAACACAAATTAAATTAAATTTCCATTTACTATTAATGAATCATCATCTGACTGTACCCTTCCAATATACCAATTAAATTCAAAACTTAATCATGCAAGAAACACAAAGTCAAAGAATCAAGTAATTGATATCAAAGAAACTCAATTGGTAAAGGATTTTGAGGATATAACGAACAAACACATTCTGAACATCATTAAAAAGCCCATCAAACACCAGATCCAGTAACAAAAAGGTACATGCAATCAAATCGCATATTTAATAACATAGTGTATAGAACATCAGCTCCATATGTATATGTTAAAAAAAAAGGATTCATAATTGTGAAGAAAAAAAACCCTTTTCAATTTTGTGCCCCTTTTACCATAAAAACTCGTTTTACTAAACCAAAATTGAAGAATGCCACAGTAAAAAATGAAAATTTACCAGCCAATGCCATCCACCAAGTCCAACAGCTTTCTTCACCACACCCTGTAACCCCACCAGTACAGACTTGGTACGGTTATTTCCAGTTACTACTACCTTTGTATGACGAGGAAGTACCGAAAGCTCTTCTTCACTACTATCCCCACAGCTCTGTAACTGTGAAGAGTGTGAAGAAAATCCACCATGGCTCTCCACTGCTGCTGCTGCTGTTTCCAGCATTTCCAAACCAAAACAAAATCAAAACCAAAAATTTGAACTGAATTAAGAAGCTTTATGCTGCGAAATTAGGCATGAACGAAAGCTCTTGCATTGGTGAATCCAAAAATGGAGTCTTTTGGGTAAAGGGTGCTGGAAAATGGGGGGAAATTTGGGATTCTTTCAGAGAGAGAAAACACAGTTTGGAGAGAGAAAGAGAGAGAGGATGAGAGTGACTCTGTGTGTGTGTGTGTGTGTGTGTGTGTTTCTTGCTTTTTTTTTTTTTTTTCATTTACTCGCTTTCATTATTATTGTGTGTGAAGAGGCTGTGAATCCCGAAGACTAAGAACTGACGAATGGCAGAGGGCCACGTGGGTAGGAAGGCTCTTCAATCATGTAGTAGGGGCTTGCGTTTCGGTATGATGCATTTACCACTAGCTGGGGTGGGTTACATGGTGTGGGGTTGGGGGTGTTGACCGTTTGACTTTGTTCTGAGTGGTGTACCTTGGATTGGTAAATGACGGAAACAGCCTTTTGTAATTTTCCATGAAATTAGATGTAAATTCAGTGCTTAAGAGTATAGTTTTATATTATCGTTTCTGCATGTAGAAATTAACCATATTACAAGTAAGATTAATTGAATTTACTAAAGTCAACACCTTTTAAAGATATGAAATTATTTAATTGCATTCTTACATACATGTAAGACTTTGAAGGCGTTTTTAGTGAGTGAGGTAATATGATCATGTATATGGTACAGGTATCAAAGTCAACCACTCATTTTCAATATGAAGTCAAGTAGGACAATTAAACTTTATTTCGAATTTTGGGAAACTAACATGATATCAAATAAGACTACGCCAGGTAATGTCGGAGGCGATCATGCTATAACCCTTCGATGCCTAAATAAGTATCGAGACATGAGAAGGTAATCGGAGCTCAAAGGTCAAGTCTTTTTGTGTTTTTAGGCGTACTAATGAGGGGTATTTATAGTTGTAGAATTAGTCAACCGGGTCTGATATGCCGATACGAGTTAGATGCACTGATTCGACCATAATGGGACAGAGTTTGAGGTTTTATAGTTAATAACCATCTTGATAAGGGCAATTTAGTCTACTTACATCGTGATAGATGTATCGATGTGCCCAGTAGTATATTATAATAGATATCAACATACAAAACGTAATATCGATGACTATTTATCTTGACATGTTTATGCTAAGCTCCTCGATAGATGTGGCTCTTGATAGGACGCATTTAGTTGTATTTTATATCAGTTTGACTGCCTTGTAGGATAACGAAGACTTGGTATATCAAAAGTCTCCCAAGTTCTAGAGTTCGAGTGTAGATCGAAGTCTGAAAATTTAATGTGATTTTGAATTTAATATTTTGGATTTTGTGTATGTCGTGTCAAAGTCCATAACTAAAGTAGTTTATTGTTTTAGAATCAACTAAAGTAGTTTGTTGATTATACAAATATATATGATTTTTTTTTTTTTTTTTTGCTTTTTTAATGTGATTTAGATTTTAAACCTAATTTAATTCATTTCGATGTGTGTCTGATAAATTATGTGGGAATCCTAAGTTCCTAATGGAGATTTGACATGTGTACATTATGTTGTTGGGATAAATTAATATCTTAACTAGACCAATATAGCCCGTTAGTAAAAATATGATTTTTTTATTGTAAATTTTTTTTAGGTTGCTAATCATTGAAAATGTCAAAAGAAAATTGTTTATATATTTTTATGAAATTAGCCTGAAAATATTGTGAGAGAAAAACATAAGTGTGAATTGTAAACTCAAATCCTGCAACTTAAATTTCAAAACCATTTTCATTTAATTTTAAAAAACCATTTACTAACAAATAATGTTACTTCACTTTTGAAACTATCATGTTGGTTTTACTCGAGAGTTGCAATTGAATAAAGTTAAAACAAGTTCATTTTACTAGACAGAACAAAAATATTCATTTAATTAAAATAGAAATAAAATTCCATTTCCATGCAAAAATTAGTATGTTAGATCTATATATTGCTCAACAATCACATTTGTTCTTTTGAGAAGATCAACAAGCATAATCCAATAATCCAAAAAAGTCTAATTTCCCATAAAAAAAATCACCTTTAAATTAAAAATTAAAAATATAATAAACTCAACCAGTTAAATTTCTACCATACCTCAAAAATCAGTGTGCTAGTCTATTGCTCAACAATCACAAATCACAATTCAATAATCAAAAAATAATTCCCATGAGAAGAAATCAAGAAAATGTTGCATTTAAACATTTTTCTTTAAAAACCTTCAAATTCAAAAAACACTAACACAAAAACAATCCTATATCATTACCATACCTCAAAAATTAAAAAAAAGGAGGAATTGCATTGCATAGTATAAGTCCAAAGAAGGCTAGCTTAGTAAATTAACATAAACAATGAGGCGGGAATTATGGAAGGAAATAGCGTTACTGAAAAACCCGTAACGGAAAATAGGTGCTTATTATCACTGGGCCCACTCAGCTTCTCTACCGGCCTGGCCCGTCGGTGTTGTCTTATCCGACATGGGTTACGTGTCCCTCAAAATAATACATACGATTCCATTGTATGTATAATTCTGTCCGTATATTAAATTTGTAGCTCCTATAATTAAAATTCCATACCAACCACCTCTGATTTTTTTATTACAAAATAAATTAATAATAAAACAATCATGTGTAAAAATTAATGTATATCAGATTTTTCCCTCCAATAAAAGAAAGATTTCCCGCCACAGAAAAGACGTACGGGCCGTCGATCTGTAATGCTAATATATATAGCTGTTGGATCATTTCGGCGGAAATGAGTTTCCATCCATTGGATTTGATACGTGGGAAATAGTCGGGACGCGCATAGAAAAAGCAGACATGTTCATATAGCATGTGCAATGATGGCATATGTTGAAAGTGAGGCATGTCTTTTCCAAAAACACTATACTATAATGCAATTTGAATTGGAAGTAACGAAAATAACCAAAACATATACTCGTATTTTTTTTTAAAAAACTCCGTATAAAACAAAGTAAAAGAGAATAAATGATATAACTAATATCGGTCATGGCTGAAGTTTCGTCCTGGTTTTCGTTAAAATTAAATATGGTTTAATCCCACTTTGCACTCTAGAAATGTATCAGTTTGACACTTTGCACCTTCGAAAAAAATCAATCCTACTTTGCACCCTCAAAACATATATTGTCTTTCACTTTGCACCCTAGGTGAATTTTAGGCCAAAAAGCAGGGGTATTTTTGTCACTCCCTTCAAAAGTCAACATATATTCCCTCCAAAATGTATTAATGTGAGATTCAAGTGCAATTAATAGTAAAATTGACAATTACCAATTAAAACAACTCCGAAAAATATAAATTTGAATTTGGGGTTTTATGATTTTAATTCATGTGCAATTAAGAGTAAAATTGATAATTACCCATTAAAATAACTCCGAAAAAACATGTGACGTCTCATTTTTTTTGGGGTTTAGGGTTTTAATTCATGTGTAATTAAGAGTAAAATTGACAATTATCCATTAAAATAACTCCGAAAAAAACATAAAAAAAAATGAGACGTCACATGTTGTAAATAAAAATTTAAAAAGATCGATATCATATGATATTTTTTCCCATGTTGGAGTTTAAGGATTCTTATATATTTGAATGCACAACCTTCATATATTATATTTCGTTTGAAATACAATCTAAACCAACTACGTAATTTTTTTAGCTCACTACACTTCGATGGATTTTTTGTCACATTTGTCGCGGCGAAAATTGGGACCAAAACATTTCGTCGAAAAACATCGTGTCGAATTATTTTTTGATGAATTTTCGAGTGATAAGTATTTTCGACAGTTATTCCACTTTACTATACTCCACCACTAGACTGTAAAAACAAAACTATGTTTTCTCTATTTATTAATATTATATTTTCTTATTTCAAGTTATATACATATTTTTTTAGAATAATATTTTATATTAGATCGAGTTAAGAATAAGTAAAGTACTCATTTAACTACCCTTCAAAATGAATTTTTTCCAAAGTTATTTTAATGGGTAAATTTTCAGTTATACTCTAAATTGTATATAAATCTCACGTTATTATATTTTGGAGGGAATATATATTGATTTTTTAAGGGAGTGACGGAAATACCATTGCTTTTTGGCTTGAAAATCATCTAGGGTGCAAAGTAAAATGCAATATATGTTTTGAGGGTGCAAAGTGGGATTAATTTTGTTTGAGGGTGAAAAATGCCAAATTGATACATTTCTAGGGTGCAAAGTGGGATTAAGCCAATTAAATATTATTCGGCATGTCATTGGGGTCTTGCGAGTTTTTAATTGTTCAAACTCAAATATAGTCGGACTTCATACATATAAGTTCAAACTAAAATACTATCAGACTTTATTGCTACAGGCTCAAACTTGGCTCATTAATTTTTCGTGCTTCGGGTTTGCATCGGACTCATATCGAATTTGCTAAATCTAGTAAATTTTACTAGATAAATAAAAAAACTATGCATTCTTTAAATACAATATATAGACTAATCTTACTTAATGCACAAAATATATACAAATTTTACACTTGTAATCCAAATCATAAAACATTAAATAAGTTTGTAAAGTCCCAAGACTCCGAATTTTTTCACAATTTATTTTAATTTTTCCGTTTTCCTTTTTGTTGATTATTTTTCCCTCTAACATGTAGAAATGTTAGTTATAATTCATATGTGTGGGCAATGAATTTACAAAGTCACAATTGATATATGTGGTGGATTATTCGCAAGGTTTTTTTTCCAAATACTATTATAACTTTAGTACCAATAATTAATAGTAAAATGTAAAATAATTAAATATTCGGGTTAAGTCTTATAAGGCTCAAGCTTAGCTCATATTGGTTCTGGTCAAATTTAATCGAGCCGAGGCATCGGACTTTGGGTAGGTCGGGCTCAATTGACAGTCCTAAATATTATTAAATTTTCTAGAATATTTTGAAACTTCTAAAATTTTCGAATTTTGTTTTGAAAATTTTATAAAGTAAAGTAAAATATTGAAATATAAATTACTATATATTTTTGTTTCGCGAGTTCCGGAAACGAAAACATTTCAATGTAATTGACCGTATCGAAATTTAAATCTATGATGACAGTTAATTCGAGTGGCATTTGGGACAAAATCGAATAACCCACTCAACTTTATATTCAATTTATTTAATTCAATAAATAACCTAATATCAAGAAAAATTACAATTTGCATCTTCATTTAGCACTATTTCATGATGCACCCCGAAATAGAGAAAGAACATTTTGCACCTTCACTTCAGCTACCAACATTATACTGCACCTTGTATTTATTTATTTTTCGGTGATAAAACTTGTAGGAAAATTGTTTTTTTTTACGAAGTTGAAGGACAATTTCAAATTTCCATTGTTTTCCTTCCATCAATACGATCATGTGAGTGACCAAATAAGACCAAGACTGACGATGTCTAAGAAGTAAAGTTAATGTAATTAATGATTCGCAAATTAAATATGAGACTTATGAGTCTATTTAATTGTTTAGGGTGTATATGGATGAGTTTTGACCTGGTTTCGTGGGTTTCGCGAGATCGAGCCAAAACCCATTCAAATGAGTTTTTGTAAATCCATAAAACTATCAAAAATTTATTCAGAAACTCATAATCAAACTCTTCAAATCTATAAAACATTGATTTAACACCTACCACCTACTTTTTTCTCCAAATTTTATTACAAAGACATTGATTTGATACCTACCACCTACTTTTTTCCCTAAACCCCAACATCCAAACTCAATCCAAGTGGGGTTTCAACTTATTCAAACCATAAAACCAACTGTCAAAACACATCCAAATGAGGTCTCAAATGTTTCATTGAAACCACCAAAACCTTTTTTTTAAATCGAGACCCGCGAAACTGAGGCAAAACCTGTCAAATAGACCCTTAGAGGCTAAAATTTTTTGGTCTCAATATATTTTTAGTGTTGTGATAAAATGACAAAATAAATTATATTATATACTTTTTCACAATTTATTAACTTTTCCATTTTCCTTTTTGTTGATTATTTTTCCCTCTGACATGTAGAAACGTTAGTTATAATTCATATATGTGAGGGCAATGAATTTACAAAGTCAAAATTGATATATGTAGTGTATTTTTCCCCAAACTCTCTAAATAAATCATTTATTGGACACCTACCACCTATTTTTTTCCTCAAATTCCATCATCCAAAACCAATCCAAGTAAGGTTTCAACTTTTTCAGAACCACAAAACCCAACATCCAACTAACCAAATGAAGTTTCAAAGGTTTCACCGAAACCACCCAAACTATTTTTTTAAATCGAAATAAATGAAACCGGGCCAGAACCCATCCAAATAGGCCCTAAGAGTTCTGTTTAATGAAAAAAGAAAAAAGGAATTAAAGGTAGGCATCTCTTTTTCCTCTGGTATGTAATTAATGTCATGTTAATTTTGTTATTTCAAATATAAATAGAAATCCCGGCCTGCAGTGAATTAATCCCATTCTCGAACCATTTCGGATTTCCAGTATGTATGATTCTTAAACTTGTTGAAAAGCCAATTTGAATGTTGCACGTAATTGCATGCAAAATGACCAATGGATCCTTCCTTGCATGTCTATTTAATGATTCCACATTCGTGCATACATACATGCATCTCCTTAAAAAATCGTCATCTCTTTAATTAATTAATAATTAATCGTCATGGTCATGGGTAAAAAACCTCCTCATCAGTTCGTTCTCATTCTGATAATATGTTTATTCATCTTTAATTGTGATGGGGCAAGGTATACAACATTAATTCCCAAGAAGAATCTGAAAGCCATTTCTCCAAACATGTATTTAGACCTTAAGCCAAAAGGATTTGTACCTTCTTCAGGCCCTTCTAGAGGTTTCAATGCTTGGATCGACCAGGCAGAAGATCATGTTACGCCTTGAAGCTAGCTAGCTACTCAAATACTTTCTCAAGTGGAAAAATAAATATTTCAGAGATTGACAAATATTTGGTGGCATAATAATAAAGGTTCGAGTCATCAAATATGTATTAATAATTAATTGTTCCAGTTGAAATTATGATAATGTATTAATTAATTATATAGAGTACAAAGGTTTGCCCTTTACGTTGATATATAGAGTAGTTGATGTTGATTATAATAACTAATTCCTGGTAATTAAGATGAAATTAATTTAAGCAAAATTAAGGTGAGTTTGGTAATTAACCAGGGGTCTCATATATCACGTTTTAGATTTTTACTCACTACGGTATCATGTTGCCAATTTTAGTAAAATCATATCTTTGTTTTCTTAATTATTTAGTTCTTATATATTATATTGTAAAATATATCTACTCGTTAATTATAATGAAAATTATTGCAAATATAATCTGTATTTACAATCACTAATATGTAGTTTCCGAACTTTTATTCAGCATAAGGCTACTCAAATTATAAAACTACTTATATAGGGAAATATAATTTTAATTTGTGAAGTACCCAATTAAATCTAAACCGATCGACAAGAAAATATGCAAACCGTGATGAATGGATGGACAGGATCTAGCTACACCTATCTAATCATCATTTGATAAGATCAACTCCTACATCGATCGATCATATATAATATAGTTCAAATCACAATGAAATTATCATGATAATAATACAGTCCAATTTCTCAATATGTGGGCTTGGCACATAGCCCAATAGTAAGGAGTCCCGCAAGGGGCTAAAGAATAAGGGTTCTAATTAGTGCAAAAGACAAAAACACTTTCCATATTTTGCCTAACTTCTAAAAGTTCTCCTGTGTTATTTTAACTCTCAAAACTTTTTTTGTGTTTGGTTTTAAATACCACACTCGACCCAAGTAGTATATATTTATAATTTTATTTTTGACTTTTGGTGGAATGACAAGATTACCCCTAAGTATTTATTTTTTTAAAATTTATTTATTCATTTTGAAAAATTAAGTATATACTACTTGTGTTGAGTATGGTATTTTATATCAAACACATGGGGTTTTTGGGGATTTTAAATGACACATGGGGTTTTTTGGGAGTTAGACAAAGCATATGGGATGTTTTTGTCTTTCGATGTCAGGGGTAAAATTGTCATATCAAAAGCAAAATGTGAACAAATACTTGCAATTTTAGCGTTTGAAACACACTCTCTTTTTTTTGGATGTATTTGGCACTTATTTGAGATCACATGGAATTTTTTGGAAGTTAAAATAATACAGAGGAATTTTGGGAGTTAGACAAAGCATATGGGGTATTTTTGTCTTTGGCTCTTCTAATTAAGAATATTGGTCTAATTTCAAAAAACAACAAAATGTACGGAAAAACCCAACCTTTTTTGTTTTTCAAATGTAAATGCCATCTTATTTAAGAATTATTTATGTATATTGGGAATCACTTATGTTTCGTACGTATTTAAAGATTCAATATATGTTAATTAATATATAATATTTTTAATGATTCTGAATTGTATAGTATAATAATTTAATCTTGAATTATTTTTAATTGTTTATCTGATTTGCTTAATATGACTCTTGATGTTACCGCCACAATAATTAAACGATCATTTTGAGCACTGAAGTCTAAGCTTATAAAAGGAATTTTATGATATGAAAGAATGTCACATGGAATTTTAATAATTTTTTTCTTGCATTCAATAAAAATACTAGCTAGTAAATTATTTTCATCCGAGAAGAACTGATCCAATTGGCCTATATATGTTGGAAAGTCAAAGGAATTTATTATTCTTTTCCGTAATTCATTAAAGTTAGACAAAACCAATCCAACATAAGATTACATGTAATCTGAAATATTACTAGAATCCGATGACATGAATATTATAGTGATGTCACCTCCTATATAAATTTAAATTGTATGTAAGAAGTGTAAAATTGAACAAATTAATAGTTAGTTAAAACTTCATCAGAGAAATTAAATATGGTAAAGTTTATTCAATTTCTACAATCTTTTCTCGTACTAACATTGTTGGGTTTAAGTATGTTTGTCAATAGCAACTATGCAGATGACGTGAAAGGAGACACCTTTGCTGATATGAAAATGAGATTTAGAAAGCTGCCAAAAGGAGTCCCCATTCCTCCAACTGCACCATCCACTTGTACTAGCGATTCGCCGCCCAGTCCCCTTTGCCCCAACCCTCCTCATTTTCAGAAAGCTCAATAAAAATATGATGATAATATTCTAATTTGGTCTCTTTCTCATGTTTAAGATATGGAATAAGATTCTTTCTTTTAAACATGTGCACTTTGACTCGTTTCTACTTATAAGTTGTCTATGTGGTTGATTCTATTGACAGATTAATTCATGATTAATCTAGGTTAATTACATAAGTAACATGATAAAAATTGCTAATAATATGCATTAAAACTTATAACTTGTATTTGATGATATTCCTAATTAACAACTTTAGAAGTGTAAAGTAAAACTATTGACCATACTTCAAATTAACTTAAAAAATTATTATCAAATAACGAATCATCGATTATTTGAACTGATTGTCTAACTCTATAATAATAATATATGGGTACGTTCGGTTTGCACAATAAACCAAGATTCAAAATTTAATTATGCTTATATCACGTACATGTTTGGTTTGACTGATTATTTTTCGAGTCAGCCCTAAAAAGTGGGTCACCTCCCCTTATTTTGGTCCCTTATTTGGTCAGTTGATAATTGCACCACTCCAATCTGCTCAAGTACTAATGTAAGGTCTTAATGGATAGCGCAAAGTGCGATTTTCTCTATGATAAATATGCTATTCTTGAAATGAAAAGAAAAAAAATTGTTAATGGGCAAGAAAGACATAATTATCTACGTGGATTGGATGTGCATATATACATCTGATCTCCTTAATTTCACCACAAAAAAAATAATCATCTCTTAATTTAATTAATAAAACTAATCGTCATGTGTAAAAAAACCTCATCAGTTCATTCTCCTTCTAATAATATTTACATGTGATGGGGCAAGGCATACAACTTACAACACTATTTCTCAAGAAGAATCTGAAACTGAAAGCCAATAATATTTCTCCAAACATGTTTTTAGCATTTAAGCCAAAAGGATTTGTACCTCCTTCAGCCCCTTCCAGATGTTTAAATTATTGGATCGACCGCGCAGGAGATCATGTTACGCCTTGAACTTACTCATATATATACTTTAATTTTCAAGTGGAAAAATCAATACGTCTAGATTGAGAAATAAATATTGGAGGCGTAGAATTAAGGGATTAATAATAAAGGTTCGAGTCATCATATATCTATTAATTAATTGTTCCATTTGAAATAGGGAAAATTGCTTTTTTAGCAAATAACGACATCAATAAGTTTACAATTGAGTAACATCAAGAGAAATTTCCCCCCATCATCTAACACATTTTTACAAGTACGAGTATTGCTTAGGAGCTAAAATCAAAAGAAATTACATGAGAAATTCATAAATTCAACATAGAAATGACGTCATTCGTATCTTGGCAGATTTGTTGGTACAAGACAGAGCAACATCTTGCTATAGTATCTTGGCCAAGTCAAAATCAGCCACTTTCAGATTTGAACTCCTCATGATCATCCAATAATATGTTATATATGGGCCTTAACATTCCTCAACCTAACTCGTATACCTGGCTTGAACCGCCAGACCCAATAAGTTTAGCATATGTCATCGTTCTCAATCCCGAATATCTGAAAAGCTATAATTTTCCAAGATCCATTGGTATTGTTATGGAATATCATCGAATTTTTCGTTTTCTTAATTATGAGCCAAAGAAGAAAAAAAAAAAAAGTGACAGGTGTGAGTATTAGCGGAAGACCCAATAAAACTCCAACTAATACGGAGTTTATATTGTGTTTTGATCTCCAGCAAGGAAGAAGTGGTTTTATATCCGGACTATACAAGTCTCATCGAAATCAAGAGGAATTTTCCCTTGAAGCTTATTATTGGAGGCATCGAATTCGTCTAGTTTCAGCTTGTTCAACTCTACTGGAATTTCCTAAGTTCTTGGAAAGATTCAAGAACATCAACACTGGTAAACTCCCTAGCTCGGCAAGAATATAGCCTGATCGAGAAATTGTTTCCAAATCCAATTGTGTTGATTCCGTCAAATCGATACAACTTTTAGGAACAATTTCTTCGGTCAACATATTCTCTTGAATGAAAAGCTCCTCTACATTGGTCAATTGATTTAAACATACAGACAATTCACCAGATAATTGATTACAACTCAAATCCACCTTCCTATGCTCTTGCAAACTACAAATTCTTGCAAGTAACTTGCCGAAAGATTTCTTGCCGGAGAATAATAATTGTTTCCGTCCTCGTGCACTATAATCGATGGTGGAATAATTAAGTCCTTCAAGAAAACAACAGGTAGTGCTCCTGATAGTTCAAATTGGAAGGATATATTACACCATTGATTTCAAGTGCACGAGGACTAAAACAATTATTAATCTCTGGCAACAAATTTTCCGACAAGTTACCTACATAAATTTGTAGTTTGCTAGAGCATAGGAAGGGGGATTTGAGTTGGAGTCAATTCTCTGGTGAATTTCTTTTATGTCTAAGTCAATTGACCAATGTAGAGAAGCTTCTCATTCAAGAGAATAATTTCACTCGAGAAATAGTTCCTAGAAGTTTTATCGATTTGATGAAATTAACACAATTGAATTTAGAAACAATTTCTCGAGCAATATTCCGGCTAAACTATGGAGTTTACACAATTTAACATTCTTGAATCTTTCCAGTAACTTGTTACAAGAAGAATTCCAGTAGAGTTGACCAATCTGAAACTCGACGAATTCAATGTCTCCAATAATAAGCTTCAAGGGAAAATTCTTCTTGATTTTGATGATAAGGCCTTTGCCTATTGGAAACTTAGACTTGTGCAGTCATGATTTAAAACCACTTATTCCTTGTTGGAGATCAAAACACAATATAAACTCTGTATTGGTTGGAGATATATTGGTCTTCTGCTAATACTCACACTGTCACATGTTTTTTCGTTGGCTCATAATTAAGAAAACAAAAAAAAAAATTGATGATATTCAATAACAATAACAACGGGTCTTGAAAATTTACAGCTTTTCACATATTCGGGTTTGAGAACGAACTATTTACCTCAATGAAAGATGATAAAGTTATTGGATCTAGGGGTTCATGCCGGGTATATCGAGTTGGGTTGAGAAGTGGGAATTTCGTGGCAGCCTAGAGACATTGGAAAGTAACAATTTAGCAGAATCCGAGAAGTTAATTAGATAGAAAATTGAGATTTTGGGAAAGATTAGACAGCTCAACATAGTTAAATTAAAGTTAGTGACAAAGTACATGGATAACGGAAGTTTAGGAGGTGTGTTATTTGGAGCAAAATCAAATTAGAGAGAAGGGATTTTAGTACGTAGAAGATGAACTCTCTAACTTATCAAGGAGTTGATCGAAAGTCAAATTTCCCATTCGGATAATCCCGATTGGGACGAAGAAAACGGGACAATCCAAGAAAAACCCAACTTGGATAACCCCACAAATTTGGGCAAATTTGAGTAAGTGAATGAAAATCCTGTCCAAGAACCTCGATTTGATGGTGTCATTAACAAGGAATGGTTGAATTGTACGGTCCAAAAAGAATCGGAAAATGCACAAATGGTGGAAAGAAGAAAATCAAAATGAACATAGCAAGAGGAGTAGTATGGAGTAAGAAACGTTTCAAAATACCTCATTTTGGTTTGAGGAAAAGCTTTCATTTTAGAAGGAAAAAACTCGTTCAAGAATTCTTGATCATTGGAAAGTGATATATGGAGTGGAGCCGAAAGTTAAGTAGATGAAAGAATCTAAGATTAGTACAATAAGGAGCAAGCGAATTTATGTAAAAATTTGGCACTTGCTTGTTGCACAGAAAATGTCCGAGTTGAGGCCGGAAATTTTATGTGTATAATGTTAAGATGAAATTTGTTATGGTGGATGTATACAGAACAGCTGGAGAAAAAAAGTTGAAGGTAGTTTATGATCTTGAACTAGGTGCTCTCTATATATAAGTAGTCATATATGATGATTAACTTGAGTTGGTTAAAATTGGAATTTTAATTACATTTGATTGGCTTTAACTTGAGTGGTGGGGCCCCGGAATTTTTCAATTTTGCAAAGTATAACTCTTGAAGTCTTTATTTGATACCTATACCAATAGAAATTAAACAAAATTGAACATTATTTTCTGTTTGATAACTTTTTAAAACTAAAAATTGATAAAATACACGTAAAAACATCAATTTACTCGATACTTTACTCGAGTTCGTTCAGTAAAAACACGTTTAAGCTTGGTTCATTTAAAATCAATCTAATCTTAAAATTCAAGCCAAACTTAGTGTGTCGTTTGACTTTACTCGATTCGTTTATACCCATTTTCTTTCGGCAGTCGATAAATGGTGGGTCCAAATCTTATTTTTGAATCAATTTTCTGCCCTTGTTCTCCCGTCCCTCATAAAAGGTGGTCTCACATTATTTTTCCAACTTTTTTCTAATTTTGAACGTAGCACACTAGCAGTGATGCATTTCTCCTTTATTCTTTATAATACAATTTTTGGCGTTTGATTTCTGCTTACTATTATTCTCTTATCGAATCCCACTCGTGCTAAAGGTAAGGTCATATTTCACTTGGTTTAATTTTGTTTAGTTTCATCATGTATTCTTCCTTTTGTTATGCATGTATGGCCTGCTTTCTATAGTGTTTAAACAAAATTGGAATAATGTACTGAACATAATTTATTAGTTGACTTATTTTTGGGTTATTTACCAAAATTTCTACGAGGTTTGACTCATGAAATACAAAAATTTCAGGATAGTTATATGAAAGTCCTAACCGAACAAGGATAAATCATATTTGCTCGAAGGTTTCTTTGTAATTTAAGTTTTTTTTAGAGGGGTTATTGTAAGTTCCCAGACAAGAGAAGGATTTTTGTAATTCACCAAAATTTCACAGGGCTTGATAATATAGTATTATAATAGTAATTCATTAGAATGAATTTTGTTTTATTTAAATTTGTAACAAATAATAGTACTTTATAATTATATTATAATTACTCATTAAAGTGAAAATGATAATTTTTTTCTTCACTTTCTATGTATAATAACGTCTTTTTAATTAACAACTTACTAAAATAAAGATGATCTTCTTTTTAGAGAGAATTGCAATTGTGGTACCAAACTATATACCGATTCTCACTTGTGGTACCATAAAAATCGAGGCCGACACATTTGGTACCACAATTTAAGAAATCAATCACTTTTGGTACCACCGTTAAAATTGGACGTTAACTGATGACGTGGCAGTTAAGTTTTATTGCAAAATTGATACCATTACTTATGTTGACTGACAATTATACCCATAACTTTTCAGGTTGTCAAAATAACCCCACATCTTCAAATTTACTGACAATTTTAGTTCACATTGTTGCCCAATTTCAAAATTGGTTCGAATAAGACACGTGCGGACCAATTTAGTGATTTTACTTATTATATTTACATATTTATTTAACTAATTTAGTTTTATAAATAATATCAGACCAAATAATACTTTAACATAAATTCGACAAATTATTAATTAAATCTAAAATTTATATAATAATATTAATATATTTAATATTTATTAAAAAAAATAAAATTATATATTATTAATAAAATAATTATAATTTAAAAAAAAAAAAAAAAAAAACCCACCCCTACCCCCAACCCCAATCCCCCCCGTAACCACCCCCCCCCACCCAAATCCCAGGCCGCCGGCGGCCTGGGATGGCTGGTCCCAGGCAGCCGTCGGTCCCAGGCCGCGGTGGCCTGGGTTCTTCGATCCCAGGCCACCGCGGCCTGGGACCAGCTATCGCAGGCCGCCGGAGGCCTGGGATTTGGGTGGGGGGGGGGGGGGGGTGGTTACGGGGGGGATTGGGGTTGGGGGTAGGGTTGTGGGTTTTTTTTTTTTTTTTTTTAATTATAATTATTTTATTAATAATATATAATTTTATTTTTTTAATAAATATTAAATATATTAATATTATTATATAAATTTTAGATTTAATTAATATTTTGTCGAATTTGTGTTAAAGTATTATTTGGTATGATATTATTTATAAAACTAAATTAGTTAAATAAATATGTAAATATTATAAGTAAAATTTCTAAATTGGTCCGCACGTGTCTTATTCGAACTACTTTTGAAATTGGGCAACAATGTGGACTAAAATTGTCAGTAAATTTGAAGATGTGGGGTTATTTTGACAACCTGAAAAGTTATGGGTATAATTGTCAGTCAACATAAGTAATGGTATCAATTTTGCAATAAAACTTAACTGCCACGTCATCAGTTAACGTCCAATTTTAACGGTGGTACCAAAAGTGATTGATTTCTTAAATTGTGGTACCAAATGTGTCGGCCTCGATTTTTATGGTACCACAAGTGAGAATCGGTATATAGTTTGGTACCACAGTTGCAATTCTCTCCTTCTTTTTATATCAATCTAGTTTAAGAAGTAGGATACATTTCCCTTTTAATTTATTGAGAGGTTAGATCTAACGTGTCATAAAATGTATTATGCGTCACTGATGGATACATGTAAAAGCGAGGATCGGTGATTTTATAGTACACTCAACTTCAAATCTGCACCCAAAACCACCAGATCTCCAGCCTTCAACAACTGATCTAATCTTTTGTTCGCTCATTTCATCTTCTTCTGTCGAGCAGAGGCTTTCAAGCCATTTTGTTTTGCTTGACAAGGCTTTGATTTTTCGGAGCATCACCCCAATGATGGTGGCACCGTTGTATTTTGCTTTCAGTTTTTTCTTCATGTTGTTTGGTCTCTGTTTGTTGTGTTTCCTGTTTGTTGTGTTTCGAAAGGAAACACAACAAACAGAGACCAAACAAAGGTTGGTTGCAAAAAGCTTTGATTTATGCTTGCATTGAAGAGAAGATCAAGTTTTGGGATGTTTGTTCAAGATCTCTAGAGATTGTTTTTGTTGTACTCGTTAGTTCCATGCGGGCTCAAGTGGAAGAAACAATTAGAATTTCCTCTCAGTGGTGATCTCATACTAACACTCACCTCTATGTGCTCATTTTCTTCCTTTGTTTTTCTTTTTGTTTCTTTCTCCCAAAACTTGGTTTGATCCATTTGCTAGCTTATTTCTTGGTTTTTTACTGCTTTCAGTTGTAATTGTAATAGTAATGCCTCTTTATTTTTAGTAATTTTATGGAATTTAATTATTAAAAAAAAAAAAAACTAGCGTTGTTTGTGTATCTAATGAATTAATCGTATAGGCCCACGAGGAGCGGGTACTATTACTGTCGATTGGGGTATCTTCAATAGTTGGGGCAGAAAAGCCCCATTCCCCCCTCCCCCTCCCCCTCTCCCTCTGTAGTCGTCTTCAATAGTTAGGGGCATATTTATGTTTTTATTTTCCACCACCACTCTTACCATAATAATAATAATAATAAAATAGAGTTACAATTAACAATAAAAAAAACTTAATTTAAAGAAAATTACACAATCACACCAATACTAATATAACAAAGACTTAACAACGTTTTTTAGAAGTTCCTTGGATCAAAATCATTGTCGCCTATATTTGATGAATCTCCAAATAAATTCTTTGGAACTTGTTTCTGCATTATTTGAGTTGAAATTATTTATAAGAAAAAAAATTAAATGTAAGAAGGTTTATAATTGAGGTTTTTTTAAGGTTTTTAAATAATGTTTTTATTAAGGTTTTTTTTTAAATAATTTAAAAATTATAAAATTAACTAAAATTTAAAATAATTTAATTTGGATTGATTATTTCATGAATAAGAATAACTAGATAAAGACTACTTTTAATTGTTACTACATTTTACAAATAAAAAAATTGCCTACTAAATATAAAAGAAGAATAAAAAGAAATGAAAAAAAAAAAAAATTGGAACAAGCAGGTGGCACCAACACTACTAGAAACAAGAAAAATTCCCACCGAAATTCCCACTGATTTTGGGAAAAATCGGTCGGAATTATAAAATTGCGACCGAAAAAATCGGTGGGAAAAAGTCGGGTCGGAATAGGATTCCCACCGAAATTTCGACCGAGCATTTTCCGACCGAAATTCCCACCGAAATATTCGGTGGGAATTCATATATTTCATTTTTTTTTTAATTCCCGAAAATAAATTTTTTTTTTTTAATTTCTAATCTGTATGAATTCCCGACAATGAATTACATAAAGGTCCTTCTACTCATAACAAAATATTCAATTCTTACAAACATAATATTCAATTCTTATAAACACATAATCATCCTATATTACAAACATTCAATACTTGTCTAATAAATCATAATACTAGATATCCTTTTTCCTGGGTACAGATAAAAGCAAAACATCTCTCTCTGATCATAATCATGCAAAGATGGAGACTGCAACAACAGACCTCCAACAATATCACTTGAAGAAACCTGAAAATGCAAGTATACATCCATAATAGTGAGTTAGTAAAAATTCAGGGACCTATTACTGGTGTGAAAAAAAGAGACAATGTACATATCAGAAAATCACAGGGTCTTACATCGTATGAAAAACTGAAGTCATTTATGGACCACCTTGAAGCTTCCCTCTCATAAGAAAATCCTACTTTCCCTTCTTCCTGTCTTATTCTCTGTTAAAGAATGAAAAAAATGCTCATCTTAAGATTTTTACCGTAATATTAATATATAGAACTAAGTAAGATATATTTACCTCCAGAGGATGACTCGCACTTTGGTACAAGACTTCAGTTCCAGCACCGGAAATTGAGGAGGTGGTGGTGGTACGTTGTTTCCGATCTGTAGAGAGAAAGAAGGAGAGAATTTTTTTTTTTTTTTTAAAGGGGCGTATGGTACGGTGTCGCTGCTAGCTGGTGGTCACCGGTGAAGCAGCTGGTTGATGTGGTGGTGGCCGGCGCAGATCGAGAAGGAGATAGAGAGGGAGAGATGAGAATTTATTTTTTTTTAAAATGAAGCAGCTGCGCAGCTGGGTGTGTTGGGGAGAGAGAATTAATCAATTAAATCAAATTCCCACCGAATTTGAAATCGGTGGGAATAATAATATTCCCACCGATTGAAGTCGGTGGGATCGGTGGAAATATTAATGTTCCCACCGATTTTGAAATCGGTGGGAATATTTTTTATTCCCACCGAATATTTCGGTGGGAATTTCTACGTATTTAAATATTTCCACCGAAATTATTTTCGGTGGGAATTCGTGAAATATTCCCACCGATTATGTTCGGTGGGAATTTTTATTATTTCTAGTAGTGCAAGTGGCGCCACCTGCATGGCTACCAGCGCGCTGCACGCCCCCTGGCAGCAAGTGACAAATCAGGGGGGAAGAAAGGGCAAGCCTCCCCTCCCACTTTCCCTTCCCTCCCCATTCCCCCCACTATTGAAGATTATTTTTTTCCCCCACAAAATTCCCCCTTCCCTGACTATTAGAGATGGCCTAAGTAAACTTTTTTGAATCTTATCTAAATGGCATTTGACTCGATAAATAGTGAGAGACAACTATGGATTAAGCCATTAAGGTCATATTCATGCTTGTGTATGTCACATTAAGTAAGTCCATATTCTATAAAATAAACACTACACCCCTTGATTTAAAGCTAACTTTCTTAAATTGGTGAAAACAAAAAAACAATTGCTCACCTTATGTAAAATTAGCAGATTAAAAAAAAAAAAAAAAAAGGCATATGCACCATTGTTTTTGTTCTCCAAGTAGGTTCTTGCTAATAAGTAAATACATAAATTATTTTCATAATTAGAGGATACTTTAATAATTAGAGGAGGCTCTTGTATTTCAGTCAACAAATATCACTAAGACATGAAAATCCGAAATAAATTAAAATTGTCAAAGAATCAATCCAATAATTCACACTGACACAAAATTAGACAACAATAATTGATAAATTGCATAGAATCCATTAAAGAAACTAGCATGTGAGTTTAGTTTACAAAATCTGGTCTTCTTCAGCAAAAGCTGGGAATAATCCAAACACCATTGTCTTTGTTGTCCAAGTAGGTTCTTGCTAATAAAGTTAATGTTGGGCTTGTCCACTCATACTGGGGCCCAACCCATTAGTTAAACAAAGAAAAAGAAAAATAGGTTTTCATAGTTGTTGCTGCGCATACAGACAACAATTTTGGAGTAATTAGAAAAAGGGCATAAGCCCTACATAGGCTGCCATGTATCACTGGAGAAGAAAAATATAGTCACGGTAAGGGAAGAAAATAAGTGGGAACTATTGGGATTCATTTTGGGGTTTGTGAAAGAGATCGAGGTACTACAAGTAATTGGTTTCGTCTCGGATTCAGTCAGAGATTCTTCACAAAGTGTTCAATAGTCCAATCGGTTCGGATTTTTATTCTTGCTCTTTAGCTTGGTGATTTATTTGTTCTTTGTGTTATTCAAGTTAGTGACTTGAGGTTTTCCACCTTGTTGGTGGGATTATTACTATTGTGATCCAAGAGTGTTTTCTTGAGGATTTGGTTAGCCCCTAGTGATTTTAGGGAGGATTTTGTAAACCCATTATCATTATAGTGGTTGAGTTAGATCGATTTACGATCTCGTGGTTTTTTCCCTGTTTGGGTTTCCACGTAAAAATTGTCCTGTGCATATTTATTTATCTCGCACCTTAATTCGTGTTTAGTTCGGTGAATTAGTGCTTGGGTTTAATTTGATCATATTATTCTCAATTTCAATCCGTGGATATTTATGGAAAATGACGAATTGCTTCCATTGAGATATTAGTTGGTACTGATTTGGTACTCTTTCCCTAACTGTTAATACATAATTAATTTCTTTTAATAATTCGAGACTTTATAGAGGAGATTATGATTACTTTAACAACTGGAGGAGGCTCAACAAATATCACTAAGACATATAAAATCCGAAAGGGATTAGACAACAATAATTGATAAATAGAACACTATTCATTCAAGAAAATAGCATGTGAGTTTAGTTTACAACATCTGGGCTTCTTCATCAAAAGAATTCTATTCAATGCTATGAATACACTTCTAATATTACACCTAAAAAATTCCCCAAACAAATTGTTACAACAACAACAAACATTAATAAATGGTTATCAAAAACCTTAACTAGTTATATAACAAAAAAACTCTTATTAGTTCTGTCTATGAGCAATGTAATCAGCCAAAGCCACCAGCGGCGCTGCCTTATCCATATCAAAATCCACCAATTGTTCCTTAGCTTCCTCATTCAATTTCTCAGCAAATTCCCTAGCCTTTTCCAATCCCAACAGTTTCGGATACGTCATTTTATCCGTCTCCAAATCTTTCCCTGCAGTTTTCCCCAATTCCTCCGACGATTTCGTTATGTCCAATATATCATCCACCACTTGAAAAAGCAACCCAATTTTCCTAGCAAATATCCTCAATTTCTCAACCTGTTCATCACTTCCTCCTCCCAGAATCGCACCCAAAACCACAGAAGCTTCCAATAAAGCAGCGGTTTTGTGTATGTGGATGAATTCTAATGTATCCAATCCTATATTAGCATTATTACCAGTACAACTCAAATCCACCACTTGCCCTGCCACAAGCCCTTCAGTTCCGATCGCTTTTGCTAACTCCCCCACCGCCGCCAATACCCTTTTCGGCGCCACCCCTATAGTGGCGGTGGCGATGAATTCAAACGCGAAAGCTAGTAAAGAATCAGCTGCTAATACAGCCACGTCTTCCCCAAATACTTTGTGGTTTGTGGGTTTTCCTCGACGGAGGTCGTCGTTATCCATACAGGGCAAATCGTCGTGTATTAAGGACATGGTGTGGATCATCTCCACCGCGCAGGCGGCGGGTACGGCGGCGGATTGGTCTCCGCCCACCACTTCGCAGGCGGCGATGCATAACATGGGTCGGACTCTTTTCCCGCCGGCTAATAATGAATACCTCATTGCTTCGTGGATTGTTGGTGGGTTCTTGACTGAAACGGCGTTGTCTAGGGCTTTGTTGATGAAATTTGCTTTTTCGGTGACGTAGGCGTTGAAATTGAATTGGGGCTTTTCTTTGTGAGTGTCGATTTCGGATTCTTGTTGAGTTATGATGGCGGATATGGTGAAAGAGGAAATGGGTCTTCCTGATTTTGTGGATTTGGGCTTGAATTCGAATCCGGGGTGGTAGATGAAACTGATCAAGGATTTACAGGGGATTGGGTGTTTGAAAATGGAGCAAGTTTGGACCCAGGAATCGACTAGATTCATAGATCTCATCTTCCTCTTTTTCTTGATTGGACGGGATTAATTTCTGGATTTCAGGAAGAAGAGTAATTGTTATATAGAAGAGCTTGAAATTGGTTAATGGCTGAAAAAGAGACAAATATATTTAAAAAATGAGGAGAGGACAACATAGGAAGCAACGATGAAGAAAGTGGGAAGAGATAGGGTTTTGGATGAGGCAACAGGAATTGAAGTGTGGAAAGTGCAAACTGTAAGAAAGTGGCAGAAAGGAAGTGACCAATCAACAAACAATGGGGGATGATTCATGATTGTCTTCTTCTCGTGATTGGTTAGACCATCTCCAACCGACCTCTTAAATTCATGATTCTTATCTTAAAATTTAAGGAGTGAATAGTATTATACATTCCCACTTTTTACTTTGCACTCCAACAGCTTGTTTATATTTTAAGATTCTACTTTTAAATAATCACACCACATCACTCCACTTTAACTTTAATACAATACTTTTAATTTTAAAATTTAACTTTGGACTCTCAAATATGAGAGTCCAAACTTATAAAAATTTGGCATTCTTATTTTTTAAAGGCTCCTTTGGAGTTCATTTTTTGTGCAATTCTTATAAATTCTCTTATATTTTGGGATATAAGAACTCCCTTGGAGAAGGTCTTAAGATTTTCTTTCTTTCACATTTAAAAGAATTCGGGAATTTTAAGAATTTATATATGTTGAAATAAAAATTATTTTATACTTTCTTCTCTAACCATCTAAAATTAACAAAATATTTCCATATTTTCGAAAGAAACACATGAGAATTTTAAGTCACACTTCTTGTTTGGATATACCATTCACAATTTGGTTAAATAAAAGTTCGTTGTTTTGTTTTGCAAAGTTGAGTAACATTAATTGCATATTATAATGACATTGTAATTCATTTCTAAAATGAAAAAAATATTAAGTGGATTAATATAATGTGGTTCATTAATTTAAGGTGGTCTATTTTTTATAAAGGATGGTGAATATATGATTTTTAAGCAATATTAATTTCTTAAATTTAAGTGAATAAAATGTTAAAGAATTTGTTTAATTTGTTAACATCAAATGAACGAACATGAAGTTACATATGTTGTTCATTTTGATTTTCATCATTATTTTACTTAGTGAAATTTTAATTCATGCTTGTTGTTTGAATTTTTTCCATATGACACGATACATCAAAGCGACTATAAAAATATTCCATATTTTAGGATTATTAATTATACTTTGAAATTAAATTTAATCGTGCATTGTTGAATAAAGAGCACCGGTTACAACTTTCAACAGACCATTTGCTACCACTAAACAATAAATTTCTCTTCAAAGAGAAAAAATAACTTTTAAGTACCTGAATTTGTCAATAACTACAAAAAATAATATTTTAGTGATAAAATATTAAGTGACAATACTAAAATTGTTACTATTTATATATGTTAATCGACAATTATCTAAAGTTTATCACTAAAATGATTTTGTGTACTTATTAGTGACAAAAAATGTAGGAGTAATAAAGTTGTCACGATTGATATTTGGTGACATCCAAAAAGTGATAACCAAATTATTATGCCGATAATTATTGTCACTAACTAATTGACAATAGTGGCAACTCAAATTACCACATTCTTATCACTAAAATATATGAGTGACAACTAAAAAATATTTTTTCTCACTATTGTAGTCAACACAAACTATTATCGTACAAAATCATAATTATTATCAATAAATACATGCAAAGAGTGACAATTTTCACTTTGTCACTTAAAATATTGTTACTAACCTATGTTGCACGGATACGGATACGGCGATACGAATACGACATGATACGGATACGGCGACACGGATTTTTAAAAAATTAATAGATACGATACGACATGGATACGAATCTAAAAGATATATGTTTATATATTTATGCATATTGAAATAAGTAAAATAATATATTTATATATTCATACATATTGAAATAGATCAAGTTAAGTTTCATAAGTACTAAATTGCATATGTTTAGTACTTTAATACTATTAATTGTACATCATGTTCATTATTTTATTATGCTATATAAAACATGTCCCGTTAAGGACATTTTATCTTGTATTGCAGTTGTATATAATACAAATAGTGGTTTGACGTCTTACATTGTTCTTACCAATTGTGGTGACTTTAGCAAAATTCAGAATATGAAATGTATTGGATACGTCTAAATAAGTATCTGATACTAGTGTCCAATTTTTCTTTTTAATTATATTTACCGACACGCCACGTGGAGTGTCGAATACGTATCCCACGAGTATCCTAGGAGTATCGTATCCGAGAAGTATACGACTCGACATTTTATAATTTTTTAAAGTATCCGTGCATCATAGTTACTAACACACAATTTTCTTGTGGTGAATGTAGAGTACTGTTCAGTGGCGACAATTCAGGTCGACGATGAAAAGGCGCGACATAGCCAATTCAAGAAATAGCTGAAAAAGCCAATTTCAGCAACGATTGCAGATAAAGGATTTGTTGCGAGAAGGGGGCTTTTTGGCGATGGGGTAGGCGGTAATTGAATTAGGGAGGCGTGATGATGGGGTGGTGGCAAAAGCTCATTTGAATAAAGGATACGATGGTAGCAGTTATGGGATTCTATTTTGGGCGCGACAGTAATATCATATTTGATAGATTACGAGGTTCTCATTTTTCACGTGCCATGGCGGATATAGCAATTATGGTCTTTCACATCAACAGATAGATGGAGACGATAAGTTTGAGCAGAGTAAAAAAAGGAAATTAAACAAACGTTTGTGAGTTTGAGAAGAAAGAAAAGAAAATTATCATGTAGATTAAGAATATTAGAGTTTATATGTTTAAAATATCACCTTTAATTTATGAATTTTTTCTATTTTTCTATTATATATTATGTGTGGTTGTGATTATATAATTTTAAACTTATGGCTTGAATCAATTTAACAACACGTCATGTCACTACACCTTAGAATCCGTGCGAATCAATTACTAGCACCCGCTAATTAACAAAAAATAGTTCGAGTAGAAAAATTAAGAATTAGTTGAAAAATTAATTAATAAAAAATTGAGAAAAATTTAAATATTTGAAAAAAAAAATGAATAAAAAATTTGAGGAAATAAATAAATATAAACAATAAAAGGAAAAACTTTACCAAAGGTAGACTCCGTTTTCAGCATCATTTCTCTTATATTCTCCTTTTCTCTTTCATTATCATCAAATTTGATAAGAGAGAGCTCCCTTTGAAACCTGAAACCATCAAAACTCTAATTCTTTGAGGTTTTTCATCGAACAGGTATAGTCCCAATTAATCTTTTTTTTTTTCTTTCAGAAATACGTATTTGTCGAAGTATACGTACCGTATAGACGCGTAGATTTTGTTCCGTTTGACTCCGTTGATTATTCAGCAGATCGTTTAATAGGTAGCTCTAATTCGTGTATCTAGTACTTTGACCTTGATTTTTCTGGCTGCTTTATTTTTGACATTATTTTTGCTTCCATCATTTTTCTTGTATTTATGTTTAATTGTATTATACGTGGTTGAATTTGTGGACGGCGATGTATATTTTTTTGGGATTTATATATAAGGTTTTTAAGCCCCTGATTTTGTTTCTTAGGGTTAGGATTATAGCTGGATATTTTTGTCAGATATAAGATTGGGTTGCAGGCTATTAGACTCGGTATATGCAATTTCATATTCGTGGTAGAGTTTTTTGTCAAAAGAACAAGAATTGCTAACAGTTTACTTGAGCTCTGTATTGTTAGTTCTTTAGTTGAAAACTTATTTTGAAGGCCAAACTTATTTTTTTCTTTCTTCATTCAAGATTATTGGGTTATAAATTTCTGTTACAGTTTGAATATGAACTTATTTTCGTCAAACCTCTCTCATTCCTCAATTTCATTGAAGCCCTTATATGTTTAAAAGGACACTTCTTAGAAGGGCCATAGATTTTAATAATTGATATAGAGATGTAAAGAACGACAAAGAAATTGCACGTGAGCCAATGATAGAGAGAATGAAATAGAAACCTAGAGACGACAAAAAACTGTGTCGTGGACCAGCTCTCCAAGTACTCTCCTGAACTTGCAGTAGGATCTCGGTGTGTGTGGGCAGGTTGTCACTTCCAGCTCTCTCACAGACACACATTGTTTCTGATAAGAAAGTGATATTAAGATCTAATCTCCCACAGTCTTAAGCTCTTTTTAAAGAGATAGCCAGAGATTATATCCCATCATGCCTGTTAAATAACTCATTCAATGATTATGATTAGTGTTTAAACGAGTGGAGTGTCTGTGTCACTCGTTGATTCTGTTATGTTTGATTGGTCGTATTTAAGACATATAGACAGGCTGGCATTGATCTCAAATTTTCTTGAAGCACTCATACATATTTCGCCTCTCGGCCTGTTGAATTTAATTATTACAGCATTAACATAACACTTTCTGGGTGGTTAAGTAATACATGTTCTGCTAAACACTTGCATGGTGAAACAACTATCTGGTAACTGAAGTTTGGGTGTCTCTTATATGCATCTGTTTTTTTGGAAAGATCCTATCCATAAGTAATAATGGTCTTCTCTAATATCATGAAAATGTGGCAATATTGTCTTCTGATTATTTTTTGCAAATACTAATACACTAGTTATTTGATCCATTAAAGTGTTACTGCTTCGTACACAGTGTCCATAAATCCTTTTTTTTTTTGTTGCATTGTACATTTTTGAAGTTGTTCAGTTATTGTATTATTTCATAATGTAGGCTCCATGATTAAGTTGTTCAAAGTAAAGGAAAAGCAGAGAGAACTTGCTGAAAATGCCAACGGAAAGCCTCCGGTCAAGAAGCAAAGTGCTGGAGAATTACGTCTTCACAGAGGTTTTTTTTCAGTTCTCAGAAATGATGAATGTTTAGATTTCTTTAATCTTTTCTTGAATGAAAATATTGTTCTTCTCTAGCTCTCTTTTGTTATTTTTCCAATATGCAGAGTTATGTACTTAATACTTAACAATTAATACAATTATTCAATAAAACTTAGTACATGAGGTATATTGTCATATTTTAGTAAATGAGGTATATTTATCTCATTGTATAAATATCCCTGTTAGGTTCATTATTCAATAAAACTTAATACTACATTTCTTCCTAAACACTTTACTCTGAACACACCTATCTGAAAAATAAACTTATTAGTGTAGGGGTTTGTGCTTTTATTTGTTTTTTTTATCTTCTTGAAAGCAATTTTTGCACTTCTCGTTTCTAACAGGGAAGTATATTTGTCGCAGATAGGATGTCTTCAACATTTTGGTTCTTTAATGTGCTACTGTTTTGTTATGGACTTTACCTATGTTTTGTCCCTTGATAACCCTTTTAACATTAACTTTGCTTATTCCATTCTTGATGATGTAGATATAAGTGAACTGAATCTACCGAAAACATGTAATATTGCATTCCCTAATGGCAAGGATGACCTCATGAACTTTGAAGTTACTATCCGCCCTGATGAAGGATATTATACGTAAGTAGTTATTTCTATCTGAAATTTGTAATAATAGTTAAGGTGTTAACTTATTCACTTGCCAGCTTCCATTATCTTGTTCCATAACCACTGATGACTGATGTAATGATGTTAGTACCTTGTGTTCAGGGGTGGGACATTTTCTTTCTCTTTTCAGATTTCTCCGATCTATCCTCATGAAGCACCAAAGGTTAAATGCAAGACAAAGGTAATGAACACCGGATTTTTTTTTAATCAATGGTAGCATATATTCATTCATTAAATAATGCAATGCAAAAATATTGTTGATAAATTAACTGGGGGTGTTTATGTTGCAGGTCTACCATCCCAATATCGACTTAGAAGGAAATGTTTGCCTAAACATTCTTAGAGAAGACTGGAAACCTGTGCTAAGCATAAACACCATTATCTATGGACTGGTTCACCTTTTCACGGTATTCTTTTTATCTCCTGTGCTCGATCCTTCTAATTTTGGGACTTCTCAATTATCTTACAGAATCTCTTATAAATGCAGGAACCGAATCATGAGGATCCTTTAAATCATGATGCTGCTGCTGTGTTGAGAGATAACCCAAAATTATTTGAAAATAATGTCAGAAGGGCAATGTCTGGTGGTTACGTGGGACAAACTTCCTTTGCTCGCTGCCTATAAAGATTGCATCAGTTACCAATTTAGTTGAAAGTGGAGACGCTTTAAGGTCAAAAGTCTGTACATTTGATGCACATCTATCTGTAATCTGTCTGCTCTTTCAAATTTGAAACTGGTTCAAGTTTCAGAAAATTTCATGTTTAATTGAGACGCAGATATCTCTCTGTATTGTGTAATGTAACTTTTTGGTTTATGACGTTTTACCTCATTCTGCAAGATATTGAAGATTTAAACCTATGTTTGGAAGAATATGGCGTTGGTTTTTATTTGTTTTCATATATTTGTTAGGTTCGTAACTTGTGCGTTTTGTCATTCAAAAATCAAAATCTGTTTTGAGAAGAGATGATTTATTTACTAGCATATTGAAATCTTAATGGGGATGTAATTTTGAAAGATTGTGACCATGAACTGGTAATTATTAAGGATATAACTTGATATATTGTAGTTGATTTTGCTTGTTTAAATTAAGTATTCACATATGAGCAGCAACAGGGTGGCAATGCCAGTTGTTCTGTAGTTATGGGATGTTAATTGCATTCATTTATCCTTTTGATTTTAATGTTAAACATCTTATGATTATATTGCATAAAATTAGATCTTTGATACCATACAAATTCACATTTCTTTGTGGGCTTTTGCCCAAAAAAGAATTCATTCAAGTATGAAAAGATGTCTTTTTATACATTCTTCCGAAAATTCTCATGTTGGTTTCACTTTACATCTAGTTGGTTTCGGTTTGATCCGACGAATTAATAGTTTCTCTTATGTTTGAATGTAAGCAGCCATAAATTCAGTTTTCAACAAAACATCAAAAAATAACACCAGTTACAACAAAAAAAGAAAAAAAGGGTGGCGCTCAACCATGGTCTAAATCCCCCTTCATACATGTGTTCAAATTCTTGGGACTTTTTACTAAAATAATACTAAATTATATGGATTTAATAATGAATTATATGATCATTGATTTTGTAAAATTACCCTGAAAATTATTCAGGTGCACCAATTTTTTTAATAGTGCTTTCGTGTGGGGTTAAACAATTTGATACTCGAATCGAGTTTGTTCGATAAAAGTTCGTTTGAGCTCGGTTCGTCATACAAATCAAAGAAGCTAGAACGACAGTTGTCAAAAAATTGGCAAAACACAAGTAAAAATATCAAGATTCATAATATGTGGATCGAGCTCGTTCGAGCTTGTTTTTTTTAACAATCAAATTAATCTTGTTTGTACCCAAAAAATCACCCTCGGTTTGTCGAGGAATATTGGCTCGATGACGGGATGATAGGCGATAGTGGGCCAAAGGCCGACCCAATCAAGCTAGAAATGATGAACGGGCCGCAGGCCCAATTTAAATCAAATTCAATGACATCAAGGTTTAATTTTGGCCCAATACGGATTAGTTAATTAATTAATTAGGGCCAAAAATGATGGATAGAGCCAAATAATGGTAGAACAAGCCCAGTTAAATCTATAAGGCCATATTAATTAATCATCAAATCAGATTGATTAAGTAGATTAATTAACGGATTGGGCCAAGGGTTAATGGATGGCCCAAGTACATTTCCGTGCAAGGCCCAGCCGACGTGTAATGGCCCAATAGTAAATCAGCTAATAAAATTAAATTAATTATCCAAAGATAATTAATTAAATAGATAAATACAACCAAGGGCACATAAATAGCTGAGTTGGTTTTGATACAAACCACTTCCCATATTTATCTCAAAGTTGGTTGAATAATAAAAGCTGGAGATTGATTTCAATTCAAAACTCAACTGCCAAATTGTTGCTGAAAGTTAAACGTGGAACAAAAAGAAGATAACCGCCATTAGTGGAAGTAGTGGAGGTAGTGGAGAAAACTGCCATCAACCGATCAGACTGATAATCAGCTATAAATACAGAAAGACAGCCATATTCAACACACACAACTCAATCAATCAATCAACTCAGTCTTCACTGAATCGGCTCAACGCCTCTCCGGAAGTCCAGCATCCGCTGCTTCTGTCAGTCAGTCAGCACTGCCAATTCCTTGACATCAGTCGTCAATCCTCAGCAACCAGCAGGACATGGCCGCCTGAAGTTTAGCACCGCCGCTCAAAGTTAGCCGCAAAGCTGCTTTCGCCGTCAGCGAAGCTGTCTCGAGCGAAACCATTCGATATCAAGCAAAATAGCAAGCTGCAACGTCATGTAAGTGCCCACGTAATTACATGGCAACCTCGTCAAGTAGCCATCTGCTTGATGAGTCCGCTGTCAAGTAGCCATCTGCTTGACAGCTATCGGTTGAGTAGCCATCTGCTCAATTGATGCCCTTTCCAGCGGCCACCCGTTGGTCAGGAGCCCGATTGGTAGCCATCTGCCAAGGTTGGGCGACCCATTGATGATGGTTCTCTGTCATCAATGTTACTTTCTGTCAACAAGCTGCACTATCTTATGTCATCAGCTCATTTGGCGGGTCTGCCTGCCAATCAAGGAGTATTTTTCAGAACTTAAATTATCAACTCATTTGGCAGATGCATACCAATACAGGAGACTGTTTATTTTTGCATGCTTTGTAATATTTGTAAATCGGGGGACTCATTGTAGGCTAAGACTCATATGTTTATTTTACAATTCAACTAATAGAAGTATTTGGCCCATATCTCTTGATTTTGTTAAAGTATGCTTCACGTCAACGGATTTTCATTGATGCATTAGTTTATGTCTTTAAAGTCAAGTTACATATTAAACTGATTGACTGTCAACTCATTTACTGATTCATCGATACACTGAGTAAGCCATCGATTGGCTGTGAAACTTTGGGCATATCAGAAAGGTTATCATAAATTATTTAAGTCCTGCGGCCAGGCAGGCATGGAAAAGAACTAGGGGTAGTGTTTGCCTACTCTGCCATAATCAATTGATTAGAAGTCAGTCTCATCAGGACATCTTACATTGGTATCAATATGTCCTTATCAGGACATTTTAATTATGTTTACATCGATATCAACATGTCCAGTTTTTAAACCGTTATGTTTGCACGCACAAGCATTGGCACGCCCGCACCCATTACACATCATATCGAGCCATTTGCACATCGAGGCATTCGGTGTCAAATTTATAGCAAACAAATCTCAAACATAATTTCAAGTTCCATATAACATTCAAAATCAAATTTGAACAATGCATCGGTCGAGAAACACACCTCTACTTTGAAATAAAAAAAAATGCCACTTTGAAAATTGAAAATTGAAAATTGAAAATGACTTATGTGAAATGCTTATTTCAAAAATAGAAAAATAAATATTTTACAGCACTGAAATGCGCTATGAAGATAGTTTTTTTTGGGTGATTTACGTTTAGATCTCCTGAGGTTTATCGTAATTACAGAAAATCTCCTGTATTTTTTAAAATTACAAGGACACCCCTTACAGGGTGTTTTTTGTAAACGTTTTTACAAGTTGTAGGGGGTGTTCTTGTAAAACTTGTTGAATCACAGGGGTCTTTTTGTAATTTTTGAAATGTCACGAGATTCCTGATAAGTCAACCTTTCTTTTAAAAAAAAAAAAAAGAGTTGAGGAACCAGGATATGTCCAATGCCAGTATATAAGATTTCATTTTTTATTTATTAATCTGCAACAAGTAGAGTTATTGATTTTTTTTTTTAATTATTGATTTAGCAAAGCGAAAATGACAGGAAATTCTCATTATTTAAGTACTATAACTTCTATTTTTAAAAACAAAAGCACGAGTAAGGCCCCACTACATCACCTGAAAACATCTTTAGAAGGCCATTCGTTTATTGACTAGAGTTCAATGGAGGAGACAGCTCTGGTCCTATACTGCCAGAACACACCATAAAATTAAACTGTCATATACTCAACTTCTTTTGCAATAACTTGATTTGAGGAAGGAAGATTTCATAACCATAACCACACCTGATTCTGATTTTCTTTCAGCCTTTTGGTTTTGTTTTTCTTTCTCCTTATTTATTAATAATAATTTAATGAATCCCTATTTTCATGAAAATAGCAATTTTAATAATTTGTAAACATATGTTTGATATAATCCTAAAAGCATTATCAAATAGGAAGGCAACTTTACTTATCTAACTAAGAATTAATAAATGTAGACACAGTCCGGCCCAAGCCCAACAAAGCTAAAAAGGTACTACTAAAAAAGTAGTAGTAATTTTAGTCAACGGATTTTTGATCACTGCACTAATCTCCACATTATCTGTTCTTGTGATCACAGCCCCACATCAAGGCCTGATCTGAAACTGAGTGGGGTCCCACCAATACTTTTATTGCCACTCGTACCATAAGTTTCAGTATACTGCACAACAGCTTACAATTACCATCCGATAGAACTTTTATCTGTCAAAATACAGTACATGCTCATTACTAGTATAATAGAGATTCTTCGAAAGCGTATTTCTCGTGGGTATTCCAGACACTGCAACCGTAATATACGCTAGGGTACACACACGAACACGCCTGTACAATACATATTTTATACTAGTTTACTTGTATACACAGATACAGAGAGGCAGAGTATAAAATTAATTGAGGTGGTATTTTCAGAAAGAAAGAAATGTGGGAAGCTGGGGGAGGATCAACAGCATCATCTTCCGGAGCTGGTGGCGGCGGCGGAGGAGGGCGGAGGAAGCCGTCCTATAGAGAAAGAGAGAACAACAAGAGGAGAGAGAGGAGAAGAAGAGCATTTGCGACGAATATATATAATGGGTTAAGGGCACGGGGTCATTTCAATCTCCCTAAAAACTGTGACAACAATGAAGTATTGAAAGCTCTCTGTTCTGAAGCTGGTTGGATTGTTGAGCCTGATGGCACTACATATCGCAAGGTAATTAACAAAATTAATTTCACATTATTAATTATTTTCTATTTCTTTATACATTGTTGAATGTTTACTTTCCAGTTGATTTGATTTAGATCTGTCGGTTTACCATATTTGGATCAAAGATTGTTGTGTTTTGCTCCTTTTTTTTGGTTTTTGTCTTTGTTTTGGTTTGTGTAGTTTTACAAATTGACTGACCATTTCTATTTTTATTCTCAACATTTTGTTCATCCTCTTGGAAAGGGGATCTATTTCTCTAATAGTTTTTCATAACAGGGTCTCCAAAACCCCTATCAACATATCTACTTACAATTTTTTTTCTTTTTTTCTGGTCATTGGTGTACAAGAACTTTATCTAAAGGAAAAATGAACTAGTTACTTGGGTTCTTGCCCATGTACTTCCCGGTAAAATAATAATAAAAATAAAATATTATGCAGATTGGAGAAATCAAGAAACAGAGGATACATCTGCTTAGGGCTCGGTGTTGTTTACACGCGTGAACCTCTTTCTACTAATATTAGGAGGAATGTGTTTTAGCTATTTTATATTAAGGAGATAAGTTGTCTATTTCGAGTATTAGATAAATTGTTGTTACCCTTTTGAGATTGTGATTACTTACTTAATGTGTGTTCGATATTTCTCATTTCATTGTAGTGATAATTAATCTGTGGAATTTTCAGGGATGCAAGCCTTGCCCAATGGAAATGGGAGGAACTTGGACCAACAATATTACCCCGAGCTCTTCAATAAATCCAAGCCCACCATCTTCATATTTTACCAGTCCAATTCCTTCATACCAACCTAGCCCATTATCCTCTTCGTGCCCAAGCCCAACTCATCGTGACTCGAATACTTCACCGCACCCATTCGCGTTCCTTTTTAGCTCGTCTCTACCTCCTCTCCGGATATCAAACAGTGCACCAGTCACCCCACCTCTCTCCTCTCCTAGATTTCCTGTTCAAACTTTCACTTTGGATAGTATTGCCAATATGCCTTTCTTTGCTTCTGCCCCATCAAGCCCCACTCGTGCTCCTCAACGTTTCACACCGGAGGAGGCTACTATACCCGAATGCGATCATGAGTCCGACTCTTCTACTATTCATTCTGGCCAGTGGATGAACTTTCAAGCTTATGCCAATATGGTTAATCCAACTTCTCCGATGTTTAGTCTTGTGAATCCTATGACGACTCAATGTGTTCTGTCCAATGATGCAGTATTAATGTTGGATGATAAAGGAAAGGGTAATAAAGAATTCGACTTTGAGAATATTACGGCAGTGATGAAGCCATGGGAAGGGGAGAGGATACATGAAGCTGTCGGATTAATGGATGATCTTGAACTCACATTGGGTAGTGGAGGAAACACTCGCGTTTAAGTCTAGTACCTTATTGATTGAATTAAACTTCAGACACACGTGGTTCGTTCATGGCTTATCAAATAGCTCCAAAGGCCTCGTTCATGGTGAAAGAGTGACTTGGATATTGAAGTTGGCAGTGCACAAATATGGAGACTGAATCAATCGATTTTCTGCTTGCTTTTAGGTTGGTTTTTTCTTTTTGAATTGTTTTATGTTCACATCTTAATATATTTCTCAGTTACTAGTAATTATTGGCCTCATATTAAATTATTGGGGTCTGTTCACAAGCAATATTACATACATGTGGATATCTATGTTATGTTCTTCCATTGTGATAGAAAATTATGCTCTTTACTATAGGCTTAGTGGGAATTTAACCACAGTTGAGCTTGATCATTCGCTTCAATTTATAAAAGATTATTATTATGAATGTTTAGTATACTATATATGTATTTTTCTTACAGTTCAAAGCAATGGTTTTATGCTTAATTTTGGGAATAATTAGTACGATAATTGATAATTGAGCAGTACCATCGGGTCTCTTCAACCTTATTCATATAGGAGTGGCTGTTATTCGATTTTTTTTAATTTGATAATTTTGTTCAGTATTATTTGAAGAATATGCAAGGAACTCACATTTTTCTTCACACTTATTTCCAAGAAAAGAGATGTGCAGAAAGAGTATTATCTGAGATTGTACTTCTGGTTAAAGTGATTGTTTTTACCCTTACATTTCATACAATCACCTTAAAATTGTGGTCTTAATTTTTGTTGTGCACTTTTGACTGCTCAAATACCCAGTTTCAATTCGGATTTAGGTTCGCTGAAACCTCCAAAATCACTTATTGAGATCAATTCGAGATAAAATCAAGTCAAACTACTTCCACGTTAACACTTGCTATTGGTGGACATATCAAGTCGCACATGTGTAGAAACTTTGTGTGCGTTGTTTTCATCCTTGGGACGTGTAGTACCGTTTCATGTTATGTTATGTTATGATTTGTGATTCTCATAATTGCTATGCGTTGTGCATGACCCATGTCAATTTGTCCATTTTATAAAATAAAATAAAGGTCTATTTAACTAATAATACATCGAAATGTATCTTCTCTTATGTAACCTTTTCGTGAGGAACTCGTACATTGATTGATGAATGTCTTATTTTAGAAGTTATAATGAGGATGATATTGGTCTAGCGATTGGAATAATAATTTCAAAATATTTAATTTTATTAAAATGAATTTTAATAATAATTTATTATAATAAAATTAATTATAGAATAATTATTTTTTCCAAAAACAACACTACAGTGGTTTTTAAAATAAGTTATTTTTATTTTTGAAGATCTCAATAGTGACTATAACATTGATGACCAAATACCTTCATAATCACAAAACATTAATTTATAGATTTAGTGCAACATAAGTCATAAACACTCTAAATACACAAATTTAAAATGAATTCTCTTAAATATTATTTTGTTATATTAAAAGAAGAACTAAAATTGAATCGTAGCTTAGCTATGAATGAATAAAAAATACACGACTTGGCTAAATACGTGGTTTTACTTTGGCTTGAATATCAAAATATAAAGAATATTCAATAATATCAAGACATGCATAACCTCGAATTTTCATGGAATTCTTTTCGTGAAAAACGGGTGAAATCGGTGAAAAAATGGTGAAATCGATAAATAAATCCATGAAATCGTTGAAAACATGTGAAATTAATGAAAATTCAAGTGAAGGTGGTGAAAAAAAGGTGAAACTGTAGTTAAAAAAAGTGCCCCTGAAATGATAAATACTTTTGAAATCGATGAAAATTCGGGTGAAATTCGTGAAAAAGAATGAAACCGGTGAAATGATGACATCAGTGAGAAACGGATAAAATAGATGAAAAAATTAATAAAGTCTGTGAAAAAGGGTCAAGTCGAAGAAAACATGTGAAATCAATGCAAGTTCAAGTGAAATTGGTGAAAACTGGTGAAAAAACATGTTAAATTAGTGGAAAATGTGCGAAATAATTGTAAACGGGTTAAACTGATAAAAAATGAGTTTAACCAACAAAAACAGAGTGAAAACCGATGGAAAAATGGTTTAAAAGGAAAAAACAAAAGTAATCAACGAAATCGTAAAAAACAGTGAAAATAGGTTATAACTTATAAAAAAAAGCCAGATAAAACTGTAAAAAAAAAACTTGTAAAAATGAATGAACTCGGCTAAAAACGGGTTGAACTGATAAAAAGTGAATTAAAGTGATGAGTAAAATATGTGAAAATGGATTAATTTGCTCTATTTTATGACATAATAAAATTAATTTTACTTTAATTTATAAATCTACCAATGAAATTAACTAGATACGTTATATTATATAAATAGAGGGGTAAATACCACTTTTGGTCCCTCTTATCATTAACTTTTTACAGAGTGGTCCCTCTTATGTTTTTTTTCCCGCTTTAGTCCCTACTATGAATTATTTGTTTCACTTTAGTCCCTACTATGAATTATGTGTTTCACTTTAGTCCTTATCAGGTGGTTCCGATAACACGTAACATGTATATGATATTTTTTAGGGCATTTATGTCCGTTCACTATTGAGACTATTTGAGATATTGTTTAATTGGTGAGCAATTTTGGTGTTTGAAGAAGATTTTGAGAGAAAACTTTAGTTTGGAACGAAATGGACGATTAAGTTGGATTGGAATGAAAACCTAGTTTGGAAGAGATTAAATATTTTTTTTAAATTAGAAAGACGAAAATATCCCTGTTAGTTTACTTGAAATGACGAAATTGCCCTCATGTGCATATCATATGTTACCGGAACCGCCTTGGATCACTTGAAATGGACTAAACTGAGACAAATAATTCATGGTAGGGACTAAAGTGGGAAAAAAAACATAAGAGGGACCACTCTGTAAAAAATTAATGATAAGAGGGACCAAAAGTGGTGTTTACCCTAAATAGAGATATTATACTATTGACTACGTACATTAGGAGACGATTTATCTTGTTTGGGAAAGTATTTTCTGAATCAATAAAGTTCATTAATGGTGTCATTCGAACAGAATTCAGTAAGCTTCATTAGGTAAGATTTATTTAAAGCTTCTTCACTTTCTTTTTACCTTGTGCAACTTTGAACTAACTAAAATGCAAAAAAAGCCATTCATTCTAGTGGAGTCAATTGACCATATTGGAGGTGCAAAAAAAGTTTGTACGTATGTACAATAAAAAACTTTGAGAATATGGTTATGTTTAGGCTAAGTGATTTGTATCGTGAATAATCAAAAAGAAAAAAATCACTTCGTCACTTAATCACTTTATTGGAACTTTATTTCTAAAATCAATATAATTTTCTTCTGACATTCTTGATATTATCATAGCATTGATTTATAATTTATTTTTATCTACATTTACCCTTTATAATATTTATTGCTTCATCAACAACTAATTTAGTAATTATAAACATATATATACCTACCCACAACTTGTTTCGAGAAAGAGCTGATTAAACTGAAACTCGACGAATTTGATGTATGCAATAATAGGCCTTCGAGGGAAAGTACCTCTTGGTTTCAATGAAAAGGCTTTACTCTCAACGAGAATTGCCCATCAACGAGAAGAATTGTACAATTTTTTTAACCTGTGAGGAAGAGCCTACTTATAAAGTCGATTATTTAAGACGTGGTATTTATATATGTAGATGTTTATTCCTTCTATTATTTAGTTCTATAAGTCGTACTTCTTTTGCCTTAAAGATAAATTTCTTCTGTACGGCATTATTATTATTATTATTATTACAACATAAAGATCTCGTAAAAATTAGACTCTAAAGGAATTTCGAACGTATATTGCTCGTGATATCCCGACGTACAATCCATGTGTGAATTTCCAGCATAACATTTTTTATTTTAAAAAAAAAAAAAAGCTAACACGTATAATACTTATATATAATACCATCTAGTTCAGTAAGATCTACGTAAAAAAGAAAAAAAAATCACCAACAGTCCTATACTTGTATCCATCAACCACAACAAACCAAAATGTTTTGTCAAACAGTTCATCTTCTACTAAAAGCCAGAGGTGGAGGCAAATTGCGTGTGGGTGGTGCACCTTTTACAAGAACGGGAGACCAGGGCCTAGGAATAAATGAACCAATAGCTCGATCATAAATTGATCATCAATACCTATATAATACCACCAATGTTGATACGAAATTAAGAAAATTAGTAATTTCATAAAGACCTCCTTGAGATCAATTTCTTCCGTACGATAATGATAATTATTATAATAATATTATTATTACAACATTAAGACCTCGTAAAAGTTAGACTGTCAAAGCCATTTTGCACATATGTTGAACCATATTCTCAAAAAAATAAAAAATAAAAAATAAAAAATAAAAAATAAAAAAAAAAGAAAGAAAGAAAGGGAGTTGAACCATTTACTACCTACGATATGTCCAAAATAACCTTAAATACTTGGTTAAACTCTATGGGTCTGCTTGTTTGGCGTTTGGGAAAGTAGTTTGGGAGAGTAGCGGAGGTTTGTGAAATAATCTCGATTTGCGTAATGTTGTTTGTTTGGATTTTGAGAGAGTGGTTTGAGAAATAAAGTAGGTGTAGGTTTTTTTGGAAGAGTTGGGTTGTAGGTGTAAGATGTGTAAGACTTTATGTCAAATCATGTTTGTTATGTGAGACAAATTGTGTAAGAGATAGGTTACTTTATGTCAGATCAAAGTAGAGTTTGTATAGGTTTTTTTTAGAGATAAGAAAATTGTTGTTTGTTTGGCTTTTGAGAGAGTAGTTTTAAAAAATTAATGGATGAAAAATTTATTTCGGAAAATAGAAAACATGTTTGTTTGGCATTTCCCAAACACGAAAAAAATCTGGGAAACGCCAAACAAACAGGCCCTATAACACTGACTTACTTCTTACATTATATTTTGGTATTACAAAATTACATTAATAAAAATAATATGGTCACAAATCATAACAATGTAAGTCATATTAAACACATTAATCAAACATTACTATAAAATTTACAAAAGGCAAAAAACAAGAAAACAACAACTAACACAGGTATTAAAAGTTAGATTAAGACAACAAACATAAGTTGATCCAAGTCATCTCCCGTATGAGCTTCACCTGGCCAATCAAGAACATAGTTTAGGTTCAGGAAGACATGATTCCTCAGATGCTTCAGATGTGCATGTCTTCTCCACAGGCAATTCTCTCTTGTCCAGCTGCGGTGTTGGATTCTTTTCATCACTGTGGCTGCATTCGTTGTATCTAAAGCATGTTAAGATATGATCATTTACTATCCCAGCTACTTGCATGAACGAATACACAACTGTCGGTCCCACACAACGGAACCCTCTCTGCATCAGATCCTTGCTTATAAGTTCCGATTTCGGTGTTTTAGCTGGTATTTGACGTGTATATCGAAACCCGCTTTTTATCGGTTTATTATTCACAAATCGCCAGCAGTAGTTATTAAAGGAACCAAATTCTTGCTGGACCTAAAACAAGAAGTTGGAAATGAAAGTAAAGAACATGCTCATAAGTCAATATCAAATCAATCTTCGTATTTTTATTGACCACAGGCCAATTTTAAGAGCAGATTAAAAGAGCCATTTATCTAAAAAAATTACCTTAAGCAGCTGCTTAGCATTCTCCACGATTGCACGAAGTTTTGGTTCTGATAGCAATGTGTTGCCATGAACTCTCACTGATAGCAATCTCTCCTCATTAATATTTGCAACAGATGATGGATCAAATTCGTAAAAAAGTTTCCTGTAAGAGCAACTTGTTTAAATATTCTACTATTAAAGAACACATACAACACATAGTAATAAACCAAGGTTAGATGTGATATTGGATATGGAAAAAAACCTGAATATTGATCTCTTGCTAAGAATCAGCGGCCAGGAGAGCTCTGCCAATGCTTGTGAATAAATAAGTAGTTCAAACAGCTTCACATCATCATGAACTGGAACTCCCCATTCCTCATCATGGAAACAAGTATAAAGCGGCTCTACAGAGTAACAGATCAAACTGAGTAAGAATTCTTAAAGGATCGACTAGTAAATTAAGAATATTTTAGTTAGTTTAATCTCAAAACAAATATATGATGAAGAATACATCTATCTCTGAAACACTGGATTTCTTAAAATTGTCAATAAAGTTTACATCCTATCTAATTTAAATGATGGTTTACGAAATCCAAACAAAAAATGTTAAACAAAGAAATAAGTAACCGCGGACTTAACTTAAGTTGGTGTCAAAATCAATTGATCAAAAATACAATGTTAGCATAAAAAGAGAATTTCTGCTAGATAACAAACCCTGTTTCCACTTTTAAACTTAAGTATTCTGTGGCATTATACTGAGAAGTGCAACTTGACAAGGCAAGTATTCATTCTTATACACTTGCACAAATTCACCTATGCACGAATCAAATATAGCCACCACAAAGAGTATTAAAATAATTACACTCAATTAAAACATTATAACGAGATAAACAACTATTTTACCTCAATTACACTCAATTAGGCATCGCAAAATAGAAGCACAACTGATCAACACAACAAACCTAATAAAAGAGCAAAATATACCAGAATTTGGCGTGATCCAGTCGCAGCGTTTAATAGGAATCGGAATTTCAGGAGAGAGTGACATAGCTTCAATTCCATCAGGCACAATTTTTGAAGGTTTAGCACCACGAGTACTCTTTACAATTCCTCTTGTCCCCAATTTTTTAACAGATTTTACATTTGAGCCACTAGAAGTAGTAGACAAAGAAGAAGAATCCGAAGAGCTATCAGCAGAAACATTGCTCCGTACAACAGCAGCCACTGCTTTCACAGGCGAATGCGAAATTGTGTTTTTAGGCTTCTCCAATAGCGTCTTCTTCTTCGTCACCTCTTTCTTTCTCCTCTGTTCTTCGAGAAACCGAACCCGGTTTCCTGTCGGAGCAAGTATGGCCCGGTTTTCCGACCCGGGTTTTTCAGTAGCCACAGACATTTTATTTTGTTGGTTCAGAAGGAAATTTGTTGCAGAGTAGAGGGAAACGTGAACAAGTGATAATGAGGAGAACAAAACGGTTTGTTAAGGGTTTTAATATTAAGGAACCGTTTGGATATAATCATATAATCACTGGTAGTAGCCGGTGATATTAATGACGTGTCTGTTTCTGGTTCCGCTTTGGATTTAGAAAAGGAATGGGGGAAGTTAGAAAGTTTGTGCTGATGTCTCGATTTTGCCATTGCTAAATTTCAAAAATTCAAACATAAAGGAGTATTATCTTTTGTTTCCTTTTTCTCATTTCTCATAGGCAAGAAAATTACTTGGTATAATTGATGAACATGTTTTTAGAGGAGTTCATAAAAAAAAAATTATTTCTTAAATAATAGGAAGAATTAATGAAGAAAAAAAGAAGAAACAACATTCAATTATTCGGTATTTTATTTAAAAATAAATTAATTAGTAACACAATAAATAGACATATATAATCGTTGTCCGATACTCCATTATTTTGAGTTTTTCGTGTATATAAAAATGAACTAAGAAAATCATTTATAATACTGAACCATAAAACAACACTTGTAAGTTTCTAAATAAATATTTTTTTAATTAAAAATTAGCTCAATTTTAATCAAAATTAAGCAACAATTTATATATAGTATTTTGATTTGAAATCATTAGTAAGTTAAAAATAGATACATAAAAAATTCTTTATTTTTTTCTGACATAAAAATTAATAAAGCTCATATTTTTGCTTTTTTGTGATTACTAAAATTAAGGTGTACCAAGTTAAAAGTATACTTGATTATTTTATCATTTGAAAGAAATGCAAAATATTTGCAAGGGTTAATTTGGAAATTCAACTGAAATCACAATATTAAGAGGCAGTTGAAAAAGGGTTCGGGTTAGGAGTCATACTCATGTCGGTTAAGTAGAAAAAGGAGGAGTGGTTAAAGTGAAATTGTTTGGTTTGGTAGCGGGTTTCTTACCGTTAAGAAAAAGGATCCGATGACCACCACCACCACTTCACCAGCTCAAAGTCAAAAGTGCACAACCAACGGCTAAAAGGACCCGGTCCTTCGCACAACTTAGGGCCGTTTGTCCTTGGCCTGTTAAAAAACTTGACAGAAGAATTTGGGCTAAGGTTTGATAAGAACAATTGGGCCCATATACGTCCAGTTCTTTCTAGAATGTTACAATCTTTCCATATGTGAAATTAGTTTTACTTTAACTATCAAAAAAAATTAGTTTTACTTTTTTTGAGAAAAGTCGTAATTAACTTTTATAATAATAATTATATGGATTTTCTTTCACCACATTTTTTATATAACCAATTTTCCATGGAGAAAAAAGGAACAATAAAAATATGTTCATGACTTATTTTAGTTGTGGAGTCAAAAATGTGAAAAGAATTGTAATATTTCAGAGATAACAACATAATATAGTTTCAGTAGAGACATTGGTTACCTTCCCCCTTTTTTTTTTTTTTTTGGATAAAAGGAAAAGACAATGGTTACCATAATTACTAGGTAATTGTTTATATTAATATACACAAAGTCATTTAAACTAAACACCATTATGGATTGAAATCTTGATATGTCTAGATCAATTTGACGTAACATCATTTCGCTATGAACATATTGTTACTAATGAATTAATGATGTAGAAGATCATTTATGATGAAAGATAATGCATTAATTTTCTTCAATCTTCAGTGTTTGTTCAATTTTAACACTCCCATTCGAGCACGAAAATCTGACATGGTTTTAATATTTTTAAGGAACATGGTTTTTTTATAAGCAATAAAGGAACATGGTTCGGAGATGCTCTAATGTTGGTAAAAAAAAAAAAGTGATAGTACATATATAATCATGGATTAAAAAAAATATCATTTTCGTCGAAAATATTGAAAAGTTTTTATTTTTAAATCAACGGAAACAAAAATAAGATGTAGTTTTCAAATTCTTTGATCTTGTTTGTCACGCATTTTTGAAAGATGTTTTAGAAATAAATTGAGGTTTTAAAACAATTCTCGATTTTTTTAACAGTTCGGAATTTTTAGATAGTAGGTATATGTTTTAGATTATGGAAAGAAATGAAACAATGTAAGAGATAATTAATTTACGTCAAATCATGTTTGTTATGCGAGAAATATTGTAAGAGATAAATTATTTTATGTCTAATCAAAATGAAGTTTGTTTGGGATTTTTTAAACATAAAAGTTTTTTTTTTCCAAATTAAGATTATTTTTTAAAATTCAGAGAAAATAAGTTTATTTCCGAAATGGAAAAAAAAAATTGTTTGACTTTTCACAGAGCACCAAAATGCTCTATGAAAAACGAGACAAACATGTCATTTGTTTATCTTGAGACACTCTTATTTCTTAATTTAGTAATTTCTTCGTTTTTTTTTTTTTATATTTACAAAACGAAACAACATTTTGATTCATAATATATTGCATAATATCTAATGCAATTAAAGTCCATAGTCTAAAAGGCAAGAATCGAATACGAAATCGATTGAGTTGCATATATTAAATTAAAGAACTGCAAAATGTGTTTGCTTAAGAATAGAATATGGCAACCACAATATTCTTCTCAAGTTGGTAAAGGGGACAACTCAAACAGAGAACAAATTCTTTTATGCCAAATTATTTTAGCACTCATTTGGTTGCACTAAGTTCATCGCAAAATAAGTATGTTAGTGCATGTTTGGTGATTTTCGGTGAACAGTACTCTCCAAAAATTGCAGTGTAATGCAAAGTGTAAAATGTCATGATCCCTCGTAATAATGTTGTTAAATTATACTTAAATAAGAGCATAGATTTAATTTAGATTAAAATATCTGATATGTTTATTTTGTAATTATAATTTAGACGGGTATTGGGTATATTACAATTGTCACAGATTCAATTGATCCTAATTTAGATTGGAAGCTGCTCTCGCGCGTATGTTTATTTTGTGATTAAAATTTGGAAATATATTGGCTAGATTAAATCTATAATTAAGTTAAATTTGATCAGGAGAATATGAGTATGATCAAACTAGTCTTAAACTCGAATGGTTCTCATAAAGTTGTAAAAGCTTCTTCAATGACGATCGAAAAGAAATTACTCCCTCCATTTCATATTAATTGGCACATTTGCCAAAACTTTTTATTTCAAATTAATTGGTATGTTTGAGTTTTCAAAGCATTTTTTGTCAATCTTGCCCTTTTGCATATTTAAGTATAAATTATGAGTAACTGTATATGGGAGATAGAGTTAAAATCCGGAAAAATCCTCCATCCAGCAACAGTAGCTAAAATTAGACCCATGAATATATTTTGATTTTACATTGTCAAAATTATCTATTTTTTTTTATATAAATCAAATTTAACCATTCAAACCAAAACATTGCTATAGCTAAATCTATTTATATTCTCTTGTTAATTGATATTTGTTGAGTGTTTATTTTTTCTTGTTTCTTGCTCATTGTTTATCATAACCTAGAGTTGAATTTATATGTGCAATTATTTATCATATTTGCAAATGTTTTATAATTTTTTGCTAAATATTTATCTTCTGTTGATGGTTATTAAAATATTTGTGCAAATGAATTCGGAAAATAGATGATATTTCGTAAATATGCGGTGATGATTTATGAACTCATGCCACAAGCATTTTTCTTTATTTGAATGTCACGAACCTTTTTTTCTAAAATAAAATTATTTTTTCAGAAAAGCTTTCATGTGAAAGAATAACTTGACACTAGTTTTTCCTATAGATATGTATGGATCAGTTTACTCTCCGTATAATTTTACGTGGAGAAGGCTAATTTTGTCTTCTTAAGCAACATTTCACTTATATATTCAATTTTGGGCAATTGAGTTACATTATTCAATGAAAAAAGATAAATTGATCCATTAAATTTTTTTCTAATATAAAATGCTCGTTTTCATATCACAAGAGGTGTAGTGACTAATTTACTCTTAGATAACACATGTGAGTCGTACATATGGGTTTTTCTACGAGCGAATTGGCTTAAAATTATTTGTGGGAGATGTGCAATTAAGTCTTAAATTTCAGAGGGTAAATTGCTTATTTTATTTTTTTATTTTGGGGATGTTAAGGTGCTAAAAATGTAATTTGGGGGATGAAGTGCACCTTTTTCTGACTAGAATAATCATTAATGTTTCTGAAAAAGAAAATCAATAATGTAGATTCTGACATAGCTATCCACATTTAGTTATATTCGGGGGAGATGCTCTAATATACAAAAACAACATTGAAGAATCAAGAACAAGTTCTGTAAATCCGCATACTCAAAATTAAATTCGTTATAATCGAAACCATAGGGAATATGTATGTAATTTCATGAAACCTTGAGGGAGATTTCTTTCTTCAATCTTCAAGGGAGGTAGATGTAATAATTCCTATACTATAGTTTATTTGTATACCAAGGGGAAAAAGAGCCAAATTGATGCTAACGAATGTCTACTAGGGGTGTTCATAAACCAGTCGAACCTGACCCATCCACTCGATCGACCAGGCCATCCCGTCGTTTAAATTTTTTTACTAACCATTAACGGGTGGATAACTCATTAACTCGAAAGTCATGGATCGAGTTTCATGGTTAGAAACCCATTCCCACCCCCAACCCTTTTCGTGTAAATTTGGAATTTCATAAATTGATTTCTATTTTTCCTCATAAGTCTCTTACATCCTCAATTTCTCCGTTCAATTTCCCGGTAACCTTTCTCAAAGATTCCTCTCCAACTAAAGTTTATTGAATTAACAAACTACTTCATTCACATAATTTAAATTATTTTGTAAAATAATACTAGTATTTACTACAAACTCTATATATGTTTCCTACAAATGTTTTCTAACTTACAAGAAGGGAACAAATATCAAATTACCACTTCTCTAAAAAAGATGTAACCACATGTAAACTTATATCTCAAACACTTTTGAAATTTCTTGGATATGGTTTCTTTCGAATTTTCAAAGATAGGAATTTTTTTATTATAAAAAATTGTACTTTTGTATGTAATTCTTTTTATGTATATAATGCTGACATGTGACTCTTTATGTAGCTCAATGAATAAGATTGTGTGTTTGTATCGAGTTATTTTATTTTTATTTTTTTTCAACAGGGTTTAATCCCTTTTGAAGCGCGCCAAACACATTAAGTGGAAATTTCCCCAACAGGGATTTGAACATGGATTCGCTACTTTAAAGTGACTAGTTCATTCCACTAGACCAGGGCCGGCCCTAGGCTTTTCAGGGCCCTAGGCGAAAACTAAAATCGGGGCCCTATATCGTAAAAAAGTTATTTCATGTAAAATTATTTGTCTTGCTTTTGTAAATGCAAAAATACTGTTAAATCTCCATATTCTAGTTTTTCTAATATTTTATTTTCTATAAATAAAATGATCAATTCAATTACTATTTTTGTGACATAGTTGATCGTAAATAAGTTTTTATCAGTTTAAGTTTTGAAAATTTCTTTCAACGGGAACAACCGTTATAAGTACAGTAAATATTATTCAACATCAAATATATGTATTTGGAATCGAATATGTTTAAATGAAACTTGTATGTCTAATATTAATTTATTTTTTGAAGAATTTTTAAAATTAATACAATGTTCTTTTAAAGTTTTATCATTTAAAGACTTTAAAGTTGTAACATCTACTAAAATTTTAAAAATATTTGTGTAATTCTTAAATTATTTAAAATTAATTTAATAGAAGAAAGACAACAATATTCAAAATTAATTGAATATCAAATACGATTTTTTTTTTTATCACTTCATGGTAGGATGAGAGAAAAATAACTTAATAAAATCTAAAAATCCAAAATCTGATTATAGAAAAAGAAACTGATAAGAAGAGTGGAGATATAAATTTGATTTCGTGGATAAGAAGAAGAGAAATAGAGGTCACGACTTTTAGAATTCTTAAATCAATTTTTTTTTTAAAAAAAAAAATCTCAATGTTGCGGCTAAATTCATCCATGTAAGTATGTTTGATTTCAAGTTTCATCCAACTCAGACTAGAAATGTAAATGCAACAATTTTGTCAAAATTTTCACTGAGTGACATATGGTATTCATTAGTTACTTTTTGTTCTTTATATTATAAAGGTCAGTTGATGGCATAAAATGGATTGTGTGGGTGAGGGCCCGCGAAGAAAGAAAACAAAAGTCTGGACATTTACTTTAAACAGGCTATTTATTTTTTCTTTTATAGAACACATATTATTTATAATTGATTGGGGGCCCCAAATGTTTGGGGCCCTAGGCCTTTGCCTAACTTGCCTATAGGCAAGGCCGGCCCTGCACTAGACCAATCACATGTTTGTGTTTGTATCGAGTTTGTTTGTTCAATTACATTTATGTTTTCATATATGACTCTTGATATTGATTGGGAGATCAGATCACCATGTGAGGTGAAGTTGTGTGTTAGATAATTTTATGGTATTGTTCAACCCGTCAATCCGCTCATCACCCGCCCATTTTTACTAACCCGAATCGTGCGGTTTGTGAAAATATAAAAACATGTATGATTCCTTGATTTACCAAACCGCTTGCATTGGATCAGGTTAAAATTTTCACTTAAATCCACCAAAACCCGCCCTTATTCACCCCTAATGTCCGCTGACATTTTACCCCATATAATTTTGGATGACAAATTATAGTACAAATACTCAATAGAGCCCAAATGAACAAATTGGCTCGAACTTTGTCACTCATGGGAGCTACTTCAGTTTGGGGATTTTCGAAGAGCAATTTCGATCATGCATCTCAAAATTAGTACATTTGTGTATTTTGCACCCAAAAATTAAAGATTAACACATTACACACCCATTAAATATTTGGGGCTTAGTTTTATTTCTTTAAAATGATAAAAGACACAATTGCGATTAAATATTTTTTTGTTAAAGATATCTAATTAACATTAAACTTTAAAATTTATTAGTCCTGAATGAAACTGGTGTCAAAGCGCAAGAAAATTGTAAGTTATTATGATAATATTAAAAATATATTCATTTAATATAATTATAATTTAATACTTCATTAAATTAAATATCCTTAACTAATAAAATAGATTTTATCATTTAAAGAAATTAAAATTGTGTCCCAAATATTTAATGAGTGTCTAATGTCCTAATTTATTTTATGGGTGTAAACTGCAAAAAGTATGATAATTTTGAGGTACGTCATGCAAATTACCCTATTCAAAATTCGCAAATTGAAGTTCAAAGGTCTGGTGAACTGAAGTTTGGATCCCCGTTGAGAGAAGTTCTCATATAATATATTCGACGCGCTTCGAAATAGATTAAATCAGATATAAGACATGAAGGGAAAAAAATGGTAATTCTGCCAACCCAAATCTATACTAATTGTAGGACTCAATAACTACTTGTGTAAATAACTAAATACCCATATTCAAAATAAAATTTGTTAATCCCAACTATATATAATAGAATCTTGGGAGGCTCTAAGGTGACTCTCACCCGTTGAGAGTCACCTAAGTTGTATGGAAAAATTTTGGATAAGTGTCCTAGTATGACCCCAGCCTCCTCTCTTGTACGAAACCTCTTAAATTGGAAATTTACTACATTACCCCTTAATTAAATTAAAATCTCCCCTCTCTCATTTCCCCTTTCCCAAATCCCTCTACCTAAATAATTAAATACTTATTCACTTAAATATTTTTTCTTTATACTAAAATTTATAAAATTTAACATAACATTTTATGAAAATAAAATTATTAATTTTGTGTATTCATTAAATAAAATTCAATATTTTACGGAAAATATGAAAAATAAAAAAATACCCAAAATCCCACCCTCTCCCCCTCATCCAACCACTTAAATATTTTTTCTTTATACTAAAATTTATAAAATTTAACATAACATATTGTGAAAGTAAAATAATTAATTTTGTGTATTCATTAAATGAAATTCAATCTTTTACTGAAAATTCACTGCCTATTTTCTAAAAATCAGTTAAAATATTGTTTTATATAATTAAATATAAGAAAAAGGAATTTTAGAAAGAAAAAAAAAGAATATTGTTCATCTTCTTCGCCTTCACCGGTGGACAGCCATTGTTGAAGGTACCAAATAAATTAACTCAAAATTCCCTGTATCTTTACTCAAATCAGCCCCCAAAATCGTGTCCTCTTGCTAAAGCTCAAGAAATCGAAATTTGAAAATGAAATTCTTGAAAGAATGGAGAAAAATTAACAAATTTCAACCAAGTCAAATCGACCAACAGATGGCCGTTCTTGTCGCACGCGCGAGAACAGCGGCGAAGGCTTGCCGCTCACGTTGCCACCAGAAGTGGGGGAGTGGTGGGATTTGGTGATGGGTGGGGGTGGGGGTGGGGGTGAAGGGAGGCGGAACTCAGATTTTCTATTCAAGAAAAAAAAAATGACAGTGGCAAAATCGAAAGAATAAAGAAGTGTAAGGGGCATTTTAGTCAGATTGTTGTGTACGTTCTTTTTGGCTGGATACATACACATGTACACACTGTACACCATTTTTAGGCAAAAAAGTTGGTGACTCTTGAATGTGAAAGAGTCACCATATATTGTCCCTAGAATCTTTTGACCAACAAATGTGACAAATCGATAAATTAATGGAATCCAATGCTACTGCACTTATAAATACTGCTCCTCTGCATGCATTCACCACCACCACCACCACCACACCGTAGAATACCCCACAAAACAACCACATACGGCGGCGGAAAACAAAAACAAATGAAACCTCAGATAGCCTTTCTCCCTAGCCCCGGAATGGGACATATTATTCCTCTCTTCCAACTCGCAAAACGCCTCGTCATTCACAACGGATTCTGCGTCAGTTTCCTCGTCAACACCACCAAAGCCTCCGCCGTACAACACCACTTTTTCAGTTCCGCCGCTGCACTCATACCCGACCTCAACATAATCAACCTCCCACCAGCCGACATTTCCACCGTCATCACCCAAGACATGAGAATCGTCACTCAAATCTGCGTCATGAATCGAGAATCACTCAAATCATTGAAACCCATTTTAGCAGAGCTAAATCCCATATCACTAATCATTGACATTTTCACAACCGACGCCATTGATGCTTGTAAAGAGCTTTCGATTCCAGTTTACTCTTTTTTTACCGCCTCAACTGTTCTACTTACCTTTTCGTTGTATCTCCCGACTCTTGACCGTGAAGTCGAGGGCGAATTTGTCGATCTTCCTATGCCGATTGAGATCCCCGGGTGCAGGGCAATGCGTACGGTAGACCTTCTGGATCAGGTTAAAGATAGAAAGAATGCTGATTATGATTGGTATTTGTTTCATGTAAGTCGATTGCGTTATGTAGATGGGATTTTCTTGAATTCTTGGGAGGATCTTGATTTTGATCGGGTTAAAACATTGAAGGAAAATCCGTTTTACCGAAAAATACCCATTTCCCCTGTTTTTCCAATCGGTCCTTTGATTAAAGAACATGAAACATTGACCGAAATTGACACTGAAATTGTTGCTTGGTTGGACAATCAGCCGTGCGAATCGGTGTTATTCATTTGTTTGGGTAGTGGGGGAACTTTATCGAGTAAGCAAATGATAGAGTTGGCTTGGGGGTTGGAAATGAGCAAGCAAAGGTTCGTTTTCGTGGTGCGTAAGCCAATTGACGCGTCTGCTTCCGACGAGTATTTTAGTAATGGAGGCTACGAGAATGACCCGTCGACCTACTTGCCTGATGGGTTTGTGGAAAAAACTCGAGGGATTGGACTAGTGGTACCCTCCTGGGCTCCGCAACTTGCGGTGCTACGCCACTCGTCGACAGGGGCATTTTTGTCACATTGTGGGTGGAACTCAACGTTGGAAAGCTTAGTTCATGGTGTGCCGATTATTGCGTGGCCGCTTTATGCGGAGCAAAGGATGAATGCTACTATGCTTGTGGAGGAAGTCGAGGTGGCGGTGAAGGTAGAGGCAGAGGAAGTTATCGGGAGGAGGACGGTTGAAAGAGTGGTTAGGGATGTGATGGAGGGGGAGAAAGGGAAAGGATTGAGGCATAGAGCAAAAGAGTTGGAAAAGAGTGCGGCCAAGGCACTAGGTATTGGTGGATCATCGATTGAGTCACTTAACCGTGTTGTGGATATTTGGAAGTCCCGAGTTTAGAATTTGTGTTTGGGTTGATAGTTGATAAAATAAAGTGGTAAGATAAGAATATAATTTTAGTTATCTTAAATTAAATAAGAAGTTTGACATGTTTCAAAACATGTAGCTTGCCTAAATCTTGCCCAAATGTGTTATGAAGTGTGTTCTGAGTGAAGTATAATTCTTGCTTAAATTCAATTTTGATGTGTTTGGCCTAAATTATCTTGAGTAATTTGATGGTCAGAATTCTATAATTTTATGCATTTGAACGCATAAACACATTAGTGGAAAACTACAACGAAATAACTAACAGCTTCAATGTCGAATAGTACATTTATCATATCAAACTTAAGTATGGGTCAAACTCAATTCAGTTCAATCTCATGCGGGCTAATAATCTAGTTTTGTTAGTACTATTCTAAAAAGTAAAAAATTAAGTGAGGATCAATAGACCTTATGCTCTTGTTTGGAACCAGGGTCTGAACCGAGCCGGTCCAAGACCTAGATACTTTAAGTCTTTAATATGTTGCCTAGGGCCTCAAAGGCAAGGGCAAGACCCCCTATGCAGCCTACCAATATGTGGTACTCCCTTCATTTCATATTAATTGACACATTCTTACTTTTCACACAGATTAAGAAACATCATCATTACATACTTTTTTATGGTAAAATATCTCAAATATCCTTTATAATGATGACTACTTTTAATTTTTTATTAGTGAGTGGTGGCTATTTATTTTCCCAAATCCAATGAGAGAAAGGGGCAAAATTGAAAAAAAATGCTTTGAAAAATCAAACATACCAACTAATTTGAAACAAAAGAATTTGACAAATATGTCAATTAATATGAAACGGAGGGAGTATAATAAAAGGCATGTTGGGCTGCTAAAAAATCATATGTAAGAAAGAAATAAGAAAATCTAAAGAAAACTAGAAACTTATATCACTATGCCCTCATATTCTATATGTATCTCTCCCCAGTTCTCAGTTTCCATTTGCAATCACTTTATCATTCTCTTGCTCTCTTTATTTTAGATTTTCCTTCGCTATAACAAGGCATCATATGACAAGTGTAATACAAGTACGCTTTTCCAATTTTTATATGTAAAGAAAATATTATATCACTCTCCTCCCAATTTTATTTTATTTTATTTTTATATATACACCCCTTTATCCCATTTATTTTGCTAACTTCAGTTACATTAAATACGATCAAACCCGATTTGGAATAGAATTTCCCTTGAATGAATGCTCAGCGTGTTGTTTCCAACTTTTAAAAAATTCAAAGTTTTAATATTGTACACATTCTAAATATTATAATATCACATGTTTCTCAAATATCCAACAATTAAAATACATTTAATACATTTTTCATTTACTCCCTCAAGATTGTCCTAAATACCTACCTCTTATTTCATGTTTAGGATGTTCCCGAACAATGAGTAATTACCACTTTACATTCTAAAAATATATTGTTTTGACATTTTACATTTAAAAAATTGAAACTTTAGCACCTTCTCATCCGAATTGCATATTTTGTTGCAAAATGTCATATTGAGGTACAAAATGCCAATTATATTGTCAAAGAATATGAAATTTGAAGGTGCAAAATACAAATTACTCCAAAACAATTTTATATTTTCTTAAAATTGAATTATTTTTTTCTCAAAACTATCATCTAAAATATAATAATGATTTGACACAAGTAAATGTAAATTACTCTTCCAATTTTTAAACTCTAACTTAAAATTCTATATCCTAAAATTGAAATTAGCAAAATAAATGGGATGTAGGGGTAATTTTAATTATATTTAAAAGCTCACGTCTCATTTTTCCAAAACTCCATACTTTTTTATTTTCCGATAAAAGGATTATTTGATTGGAACTTATTCATATCAGAGCCAGGTTTCGATCCTAGGACCTGTGGGTTATGGGCCCACCACGCTTCCGCTGCGCCAATCTGATTTTTTAATCAAAATTCCATATTCAGAACATATGAACACCTATTTTTACATTTTCCATTTAAGTCATATGTCGATATTTATAGACATTCTAAAACTTCGAACATGAAATACATGAATCAAACTAAATCCAAACGCAATTATATTTCAAAATCTCTTTGTCCCTCAAGATTGTCCTAAATACCTACCTCTTATTTCATGTTTAGGATGTTCCCGAACAATGAGTAATTACCACTTTACATTCTAAAAATATATTGTTTTGACATTTTACACTGAAACTTTAGCACCTTCTCCTCCGAATGGCATATTTTGTTGCAAAATGTCACATTGAGGTGCAAAATGCCAATTATATTATCAAAGAATATGAAATTTGAAGGTGCAAAATACAAATTACTCCAAAACAATTTTATATTTTCTTAAAATTGAATAATTTTTTTCTCAAAACTATCATCTAAAATATAATAATGATTTGACACAAGTAAATGTAAATTACTCTTCCAATTTTTAAACTCTAACTTAAAATTCTTTATCCTAAAAGTGAAATTAGCAAAATAAATGGGATGCAGGGGTAATTTTAATTATATTTAAAACCTCACGTCTCATTTTTCCAAAACTCCATACTTTTTTATTTTCTGATAAAAGGATTATTTGATTGGAACCTATTCATATCAGAGCCAGGTTTCGATCCTGGGACCTGTGGGTTATGGGCCCACCACGCTTCCGTTGCGCCACTCTGATTTTTTAATCAAAATTCCATATTAAGAACATATGAACACCTATTTTTATATTTTCCATTTAAGTCATATGTCGATATTTATAGACATTCTAAAACTTCGAACATGAAATACATGAATCAAACTAAATCCAAACAAATTTATATTTCAAAATCTCTTTGTCCCTCAAGATTGTCCTAAATACCTACCTTTTATTTCATGTTTAGGATGTTCCCGAACAATGAGTAATTACCACTTTACATTCTAAAAATATATTGTTTTGACATTTTACACTCAAAAAATTGAAACTTTAGCACCTTCTGCTCCGAATTGCATATTTTGTTGCAAAATGCCAATTATATATCAAAGAATATGAAATTTGAAGGTGCAAAATACAAATTACTCCAAAACAATTTTATATTTTCTTAAAAATGAATTTTTTTTTCTCAAAACTATCATCTAAAATATAATAATGATTTGACACAAGTAAATGTAAATTACTCTTCCAATTTTTAAACTCTAACTTAAAATTCCTTATCCTAAAAGTGAGAATAGCAAAATAAATGGGATGCAGGGGTAATTTTAATTATATTTAAAACCTCACGTCTCATTTTTCCAAAACTCCCTACTTTTTTATTTTCTGATAAAAGGATTATTTGATTGGAACTTATTCATATCAGAGCCAAGTTTCGATCCTGGGACCTGTGGGTTATGGGCCCACCACGCTTCCGCTGCGCCAATCTGATTTTTTAATCAAAATTCCATATTCAGAACATATGAACACCTATTTTTACATTTTCCATTTAAGTCATATGTCGATATTTATAGACATTCTAAAACTTCAAACATGAAATACATGAATCAAACTAAATCCAAACGCATTTATATTTCAAAATCTCTTTGTCCCTCAAGATTGTCCTAAATACCTACCTCTTATTTCATGTTTAGGATGTTCCCGAACAATGAGTTAATTACCACTTTACATTCTAAAAATATATTTTTTTGACATTTTACACTGAAACTTTAGCACTTTCTCCTCCGAATTGCATATTTTGTTGCAAAATGTCATATTGAGGTGCAAAATGCCAATTATATTGTCAAAGAATATATGAAATTTGAAGGTGCAAAATACAAATTACTCCAAAACAATTTTATATTTTCTTAAAATTGAATAATTTTTTTCTCAAAACTATCATCTAAAATATAATAATGATTTGACACAAGTAAATGTAAATTACTCTTCCAATTTTTAAACTCTAACTTAAAATTCTTTATCCTAAAAGTGAAATTAGCAAAATAAATGGGATGCAGGGGTAATTTTAATTATATTTAAAACCTCACGTCTCATTTTTCCAAAACTCCATACTTTTTTATTTTCTGATAAAAGGATTATTTGATTGGAACCTATTCATATCAGAGCCAGGTTTCGATCCTGGGACCTGTGGGTTATGGGCCCACCATGCTTCCGCTGCGCCACTCTGATTTTTTAATCAAAATTCCATATTCAGAACATATGAACACCTATTTTTACATTTTACATTTTTCATTTAAGTCATATGTCTATATTTATAAACATTCTAAAACTTCGAACATGAAATACATGAATCAAACTAAATCCAAACGCATTTATATTTCAAAATCTCTTTGTTAGAAGTGAAATGGACAAACTATAGAATATTTTAGAATCAATGGAAGTTTAGTCTATGAAGATTCATGTGATGTATTTGATGTGCAACTTAAGTCATGTTTAAAATTTGAACACCATTTTAGAAATTGAGACTGCGTAAATTAGTAGTTCTTCTTCAATCGACTAGGCAGTACATAATCGAGTTTACGCCAGGAATGATCCATTTTTTTTTTCTTTTTGCCCTTGTGATGGATTATTTTAGTTGAAATATGAAGACTCCAAAAAAAGAATTTTCAGCTAAAAAGGAAAATCTCGTAAGCACGGCCTCACTGGCACATAAATCAAGCCAGTTATGGGGAAAAAAATTTGCACTTAAATCAAAATCCATTCATCCAAAACCCGAATTCATGACTGTAAGTAAATTAAATTACACCCTTTTCCTCTGCATCTTCGTCTCCCCCGTTGATCCGAACACAGAAAAATCTCCAATCAATGGAATCGAAATCCCCAAATCCCCAACCCCAAAAACCCACTCCTCCTCCAAAAACCCAAAAAGACTTCTTAACCCATCTCGAAATCTACTTATCCAAACGCGACGGCGTCGACAAACTCCTAAAAATCTCGCGCTACGCCACCAAAATCATCATCTCCTCCACCCTCATCCCCAATTCCCAAACCCCCCTCCTCACTCGCCTCAAATCCTTCGAATCGAGCGTCGGCGTTAGCCGCAAAGCCTTCCGATTAGGCAAATTCGTTCAAGACGTAAACGCTCTACGCACAACCACCTCTCACGCTGATTCTAACCTTAATTTAGTCCTTTCAATCATCGCCTACGGCGGAGAAGGTTTGTATTTTTTCATCGAACAGTTTGTGTGGTTAGGTAAATCTGGTTTAATCGATAAGAGGCATTTGGTTTTGTTACAGAAATGGAGTGCCTGGTGTGAGTTTGTGGGCTATTTCGGTAGTGTTGGTTTGAAGCTGGTTGAGTTGAGGAAAATTGATGAGGAGGAGAGGTGTTTGGTTTCGAGTATTGATTTGGCTGTGGTGAGAGGGATTGGGTGTGGTGAGGAGCAGGGGAAGGTTATGAAATTGAGGGAGAAGAAAGTGATGAAGAGGCTTTCTGTGGTTCAGGATTTTGCTGATGGATTGATGGCATTGGCTGACATACGAGACGGAAGAGGTCGGCTTTCTGGGCCGCTGTTGGTATCATCTGCGGGGATGGTATCGGCGCTTATTAGTACTCATAAGAATTGGATTTCTTGCTAAATTGTTTTTATCTTAATATTCTTCGAGCAATTTCAGCTATCTGCTTTTTGTATTGTTCTGAGTTTAATACTTGAATATGAGATAGGCAATGGTTTTGTGTGGAATTTTATCTGGGAATTAATGGAAGGGCAGTGCATCAACTGATGAAGAGGCATTGCAATATAGATTCTTGATTAACGAAAGTGTTGATTTGTGCTTTTGTGATGTTTGCAGTTTTTCGCTTTTAAATTCAACTTTCTTGTATACTTTATGTTACATGAAATGAATTTGAATATATATAGTGATTATTCTTGGTTGATATATGAATGATGGAATGTGTTTGTGACACGTAACAAGAGAAGGATAAGTCTAGGTGTAAAGGTTTCCTGGGGTCGGAGAGATTGGCCCTCAAGTGCAAATTAAGGGGTGGCAAAATACTCGACTCGAACTTTTTACCCTCGAAGTTGTTTGGTAAAAGATCGTTTGAACACGTTCGTCAATCTTATCGAACATTTTGTGTTTGATCATTTTAACACTAACCTCGAGATTGGCTGGATAAGCTATAAATCTGACAAAATAAATGTAAAAAGTTCACCACACCAAGACATACTAATAATAACATTAAATATCAACAATTTTAATAAACTCAAAGAGCAACTCTGTTTCTCAAATAAAAGAAAAAAAGAGGGGACAACTCTGAATAATCTTTAGAGACAAAAGTATAGGTTTCAAGCATAATTGTTGTCCTCAATTCAAATAAGTAAAATCAATGATCATTGGAGAACCAAATCCCTGTTGTGCTTTCTTCTGTATATCAGTACGCAAAAGGTCGCAGCCTACATACATCACAAGACACTCTCAGAATCCAGAAATTATGAAGTTGACTATAAAAAAAAATGAGAAATCACATAAAGAAATATTATTTTATTGCTTAAAATATCTCATTTGAACAGTTGGTGCATTTATGCCTTAAACTAAATAACAAAGAGAGGTTTTACTAATTAAAATAACATAAGAGAGTTTTTTACAATTACAAATAAAAAATGTAGTAATTGCAAAAAAAAAAGACTCTAAAACTAAAGAACAAGGAAATTTAGTAATGGATCACATGATACCTTGCATGAGGCAGGGCCATTCCGTGATAATACGAACTTGACCCATGATAATATGGGTTCGACCCGTAATAGGGAAGAGAAGCAGACCTTTTCGGAGAATAATAATGCCCCAAGTGCCCTACATCATAAAAGGGATGGTCCGGCAAAGCCCGTCCGTACCTATATGGGTCATCAAGGGCTCCATAGCTATGCCCATATCCGTAACCGTTTGAACCGTAGTCATAGTCACTGTTATAATAACTTTTATTCAGTTCCGGGTGTCGGAGCTTGACACATTTCACCTCCGCATGGTACCCGGTTCTTACCAAGGCCTTCATAAGTATGTTCGGATCCACCACACCCGAGACAACTACCGTGCCTTTTTCAGCATTTATGTCAACATTGTACACCCCTAGAAAAACAACCAAATCTAACCAATCAGTATGTATTTTCAGCTTTTAATCGCAATCCCGACTCATAAGTATATTTACGAGGAATTAACTATAAAATAGTAGTGAATATTACCGCATATTGAACCCAGAACTTCCATCATCCTCATCTTACATGCCGGGCAATGAACATGGACCTTCAAGACACAAATCTAAACAACATTTGATCCACACAAAAGTGTTAGAATTTTGTCTTATAATATAAAAAGTAATTTATAAACATATAAGAATACACTATATGGTAGAGGAAATATAAGAAAGAAATGCAATGACAAACATAGATTTAATTACCGCTTCGGCATAATCCATGACTTTTCTTAAAGTGTTTAACAGTTCTTGGAATGAATGGGAATATGTTTTTTAGGTTTTATTATGGATACAGATCTTAAATAATAGTACTAGCTGAAATCCCCACGATTAAAATGAGAAATAAATCCGTCAATTAATTAAGCTGACACTTTTTCCATATTTAAATACAACAGAAAAAACTTCAATTAAAGGAGATTCGAATATATAACAAATTTCTCGTAGTTACCTTCTGTACATTGGGATCAAATTTTGATATTTTACAAGATCTCAAAATATTGTCCATCATTAATCCCTAAATTAGTCACTCGTCCCAAAAAATTATCACATTGTTAGAATATGGGATGATATGAATTATCATTCCACATGTCACAAGTGTATTGGTGGGCTGCACTAAAATGAAGGTTTTATTAATTTATTTCCATTTTTGTTTAAAGTTGTGATCGGTTTGATTCATTAAGGGTGAGTTTGGCCCAGCGGTGGGAACTCTTAAAAACACTTCTAGACTTCCATTGTGATTTTTGAAGCGTTTGGCCCCAATTATAGAAATTGTTTTTAGTCAATCGTGATTTTAATGGTGTTTGGCCCCCAATATCATAATCACTTTTGGGATCTCCAGAAGCTAAAAATCAACTTATTTTAGAAGCTACTAAAGTGTTACTTTTGCAAAAGCTATTATCCAAAAGCAATTATTTTATAATTGAATTTTATCATAATCAATTATTGTCAAAATTCATTTTAGTAAAATTAATTCTCCTATAATTGATTTTCGAATCGCTAGGCCAAACTCACCCTAAATATGAATTGAATTGACCTATCATAAAGTTTGACCAATTTTAAAGTCAATTTTTGTATTTTGCATATTCTACGATTATCTACTTAATTTTGTTGAAAATGGAAGGAAGACCAAAAAAATCTTCTGAATAATATGTTAGATTTTTAACGGAATTGAGTAAATTACTATAAACTATAAAAGATGTTTCTATAATTTCACCTAATTTTTTATTTATTGAATTGGCTCTTTGTAATTAATAAAAAAAAAAAAAATTGGCTTCAGTATACTTTTCGAGAAGTTGCAAAACAATCACACATTGAACTTTTCACGCGCCAAAATATCGCGCGTTAACTACACCTCGGCTCCAGATCTATATACCAACTCCATTTGTCTTTCATCGTCTTCCTTCCTTCTTCCCTCATACCACAGCACATAAATAATCAACAATGGCGACCAACTATTACAAAATATAACCACCGAAGAAACAATGTATGGATAAATAAAACTATTTGTTTCCTTGCCTAGAAAAAAATAATGGAGTACGAGCTTAAAGCCCTTGCTCCGGCACCACCCGTCGACCCGAAACCCGAACCCGACGAACGCCCGCTCCTTAAGATCGACCCGAAAACCCCTCAATCACAAATCCCGGTCACCAACCAAAGCATCGAGGAATTGGAGAAAAAATACGCAGCGTTTGTTCGGCAAGATGTTTACGGAGCAATGGGGCTGGGTAAATTGCGTTTATCCGAGAAATTCTTGCTCGGGTTGGGTATGGTGGTTTTGTTGCCAATGCGAGTGGTTGCGGGGACCCTGCTTTTGGTAATTTATTACGTGATTTGTCGGGTGTGCACGGCATTTTTAACACCCTACAGGGAGGAAGAACAAGAGGATTATGCGCACATGGGAGGGTGCCGTAGAGCGGTTATTGTGCAGAGCGGTAGGTTTTTATCAAGGGCTTTGTTGTTTGTTTTCGGTTTCTATTGGATTCGTGGGACCAGTAGAAGCAATGAGGTTGATGGGCAGTTCAATAATGAGGTAGGTACTCTTTTATTGCTGTTTTATAATCATGTGATCACAGCCCACAGGTGTTTAGAATTTAGTTTGTTTTTTATTCAAAAGTTTTATCAATGGTGATGGGGATATGTTATATGAAATGAAGAAATAAGTTGACGTAAATTAACAGTTGTGCAAGTAAAATATGATAGTTTAGGATCGGTTAAACATGTTGGTTAAGTGTCTGGTCAAGCCAAAGAGTTTTCTCTGCAATGGAAGCAATTAATGTGAAGCATTTGAATTGGCTTTGAGCTTATAAAGATGATGATATTTGTGTCCTTGAATTTCTTGAAACTTATATTCTCTAGTTATACATGTGTTTTCGACTTTACTGCATCTTATGCAAAAAATAGTAATCTCACTCACAACTCTTTACATTAGATAGTTTGAATCCTTTTTTTTTTTTTTTCCCTTCTGGAAAAGTTGCCTCATTGGTCCTTACATTATTGATCTTTTTATTAATCACTCCACTTCAGAAAGTTTTCTCTGATTGGACTTGAAGATAATCGCAGTTGTCATACTTGACATAGATATGCCTCTCATGATGAATGAGTCTATGAGTAATATTGTATTATTGTTGTTATTTTTACTATATGCTTTTGATTTGGTTGGCCACTTTATGTCATTCATCAAGATTTGATTTGCACAGATTTAGGGAATTGTTTTTGAATAATATGTTCTGTAACTTGGTTTTTCTTTTATCCAACTTCTCAGACGGCACCTAGAGATCAATCTGAAGAGTTGGAAAGACCTGGGGCAATCATATCAAATCATGTATCATATTTGGATATTCTGTACCACATGTATTATTGTTTCCCAAGCTTTGTTGCCAAGGTTAGTTAACTCTTTTGAAAATTCAGATTTGTATATGCTGTTAAGATACATACATTATAATTTGACTGACACCTTTGTTCTCTCTTTTTGTTCGTCTTACTTGTAACTTTGTTACTGAAGAGATCTGTGGCTAAGCTTCCTCTCATTGGTCTTATAAGGTTAGCTCACTCTACTTTTCATTTTTTGAGTATGTGTATAGAAAAATTGTATATTTCGAAGAATCAAGCTGAGTTCTTTTAATCTGCTATCTATTCTGATATATGTGTATTGGTAAGGTAGATTGAAAAAACTAATTCGTTTATGGATTTGAATTTCAGATGACATGTGATTAGAATTGTAAAAATTGCTCACTTACATTTAGTAATCTTAGCTTGTCTCTTTGAATTGAATCAATAATATTACTTACTGAAGGTAAAAAAATAATATTGGTATGTGTCTTGCTGTAGTTAATCACATTCTACTTCCGCTTATGGACCTTTCTTTTCCTTCTTATTGTGCACATCACATCCAAGTTATTTATCTCGGCAAAAGGTCAGTTAAACTTTTATTATATTTCATATTACAGCAAGTGTCTCGGTTGTATCTATGTGCAGCGGGAGTCAAAATCATCTAACTTTAAGGGTGTATCAGGTATTAATTTTTCTTCCTTACCCTTTTTCAATACTTTAGATACTTTAGATACTATAAAGAACATCTTACCAATAATGGTCAAACCTATGAAATAACACTAACTATTTATTCAATGTACCTATTCACCTAAATCAAGAGTATAGATTCCACAGCTCAAGAGACGTTATAGCCCAAAAGGGTCCTCTGATAATATATATCCATTTTCATTCTAGATAAATAATGGAACCAAAATCCAAGTTCTTTGATACACCATTGTTCTCAATCGTCTAACCTCATAAACATTCAGAATTTAACGTTCTACTTTTATATGTTTTGTTTTCACCATTGTTGCAGGTGTAGTCAATGAAAGAATTCAAGTAGCTCATCAAAATAAGTATGCTCCAAAGATGATGCTTTTCCCAGGTGTGTTGTGATACCATTACTGGCCTCTACTTTGCTTTGATCTTCTTCCAAAATGTATGAACTGTTCTCCAACTACTCTTCCATCTCTCCCCATCATTTAAAATAGAACTTATCCTTGCCCTCAAAGAACTGTGACTGTATTTTCTTTAAAAAAAATTATTTGGAGATGGTAGTATTTCCTTCATTAAAAGAACTTCCAATGGAACCTTTTATCGATGCTGAACTTGGAGATGATATTCTTGTTTCCTTGATAAGTGTCTTAAATAAATGCACCTGTTACTAAAGATGTCTATTTAATCCTTCTTTTGTTTCTTTTAACAGAAGGCACAACCACAAATGGAGAAAACCTCCTTCCATTCAAGACTGGCGCATTTTTGGCTAAGACTCCAGTACTTCCTGTCCTTTTAAGATATCCCTACAAGAGATTTAGTCCTGCATGGGACTCTATTTCAGGGGTGAGTTAGTTTGTTAGCTACTTTTGTATATCGTTTATGGTTCTCTCGGTAATTTTTTATTTCATTATTCATCACATTTTCGGAGTCTATCATAGCTATTGCTGATTTAACATACAATTTTTGCAGAAGCGTCATGTGATTCTTCTACTATGTCAGTTTGTAAATTACATTGAAGTGACAAAATTACCTATTTATTACCCTTCAGAACAAGAAAAGGAACACCCAAAACTATATGCTGAAAATGTTAGACAACTGATGGCTCATGAGGTATTTTGTCTTTCGAAGCTTCTTTTTACAGTGAACCTTTATGATCAAAATTCAAAATCTATCAAGACCTAGTAGTATTGCGTCTTTGTTTGTCTGGAACCTTAGAAAAGTGATGATGATGCAGGGTAATTTGATTCTTTCTGATATTGGATTAGCAGAGAAACGAGTTTATCATGCTGCTCTCAATGGTAATATTACCATGCATTCAGTATAGAAATTAAACGCCGTGCAAGTCTTTAGGTAAAGCATGGCTATTGATCTGAATTGTTCTCTTTGGTGTTCTTGCAGATTTACTTTCTCAAAGATAGTTTTGTCGGGTTTGCCATGTGTATATTCATTGTATAAAACTATTCTTTGACCCCCCACCCAAAAAAAAAAAAAAAGAATTAGGTTACACATGAATTATGGTGGACCTAGTATCTGTTGTTGAAATATAGAGGGAAGTTCTATGTAGGCTGTGTTTCTACCTTATTTCATTCTTATTCTTGGTGTTATAAGTTTATACCACATGCAAACTTGGTTGGAGCATCTGAAGGAAGTATTGGGCATTCTTCTTCTCTGTTTTAATGTATACCTAACAAAATCTTGAACTCGAAATGAAAAGCTATTGTAAATCACAATATAGGCACTAAATCACTAATAGCTTTACTGTATCTTGCTTTTGTAATTTGTATTTGTTAATTGCTTTATTCTTTTGTATTGAGGAAATGGTGAAGAATATGATTGATCATATTTCTTCTTTAAATCTTCTGTATAATGAAACAGCGGTTTTATTTTACTACTGGAAATGGTCTGAGCTTGGATATGGAAAAAACGTTGAATATATATATATATATAGTATATATATATTAGTATTATGGAATAAAGGAGCACGAGAAATAGTGGCAGCATTTATTTTTGGTTTTCATTTGCTGTATATATTAACTTCTCTTATCTTCTCTGTTGAAAACTTCGGCTATAGGATTCCGATTTTCGAGGCCAGAACATCCAAAAAAAAGTTATTTTTAGTATCCCATTAAAAAATAATAATGTCATAGAAATGATGGTTTCTATTTATCTGTCTTGTACTTTGTTTTTTTATTTCTATAATTTGTCTATGGAAGTTACGTCCACTGGGTACAACAAAATACATTGCAAAGGCAGAACTTTAATCAAACTAAATATAATAAACCTTCCAAGCTTCATAGTAACTTGAATCCTTTTATAAAATGTATTCGACCATAGATTACGTCAGACGTAAAACATGAATACCCTTCGGAACCAAAAAACAGAGAAAAAACCTTCATCGTTGCTAGCAAAATAAAATCAGATAGACAATGCCTATAGGGAGACGGATCCACAGGCATGATCAATTACACGCATGAGATGCTTTGCATCAACTAAACCAAAGAGTAGATTTTACATGAAAAAAAAAAATTGTATAACCCTGCTAAACGAGGACGATAAAAAGCAACAAATGAACAGCACAAGCATGGTAGTAATACCTTGTAATTGAGGGAGTTGGCCAATTTACATCATCTGATACTAACACAAGAATACACATCTCCACAAAAGATGAAAAAAGAATCATCAAGAGGGAAACGATAGAGCACCACGAGTCCCACATTATTCCCTCCTAGATCACATATATCGCTTGGTTTTGTTATGGAAAGCGACCATATCGTCCCCATTCCAACATTTCAATTGTATAAAGTCGTGTCCAATTTCCTCTTACCTCTCCTTAATTGAACCATTAGCCGACCGTTTTAGTTCCCATGGTGGTAAGCACCCTTTCAATGGGGACTGTAGCAGTAGTGAGGAGGTCGATAATTGTTTCTGCCTTGATGATATTGAAGACAAACAACTGAAAGTGCTTCTTAGCCTTCTCTTTTCGTCACTACCTTCGTATATTTGGCATTTGGGGTCGTTTTGCACAGCCGTGATTTTCATGGCTTCCGGTAGGACACAATTGAACATTGAACCTGGGTGGACAACAAATGGCATATAGAAACTCAAGTAATAAGCTTCTTAAGCACCAATTAATAATACCTTGGCAATAAGGAACATCATTTTGATCTAAAGCTTCTACTTTGGCATTGTTTTGAAGTATTTCCTTGTTTAATTAAAATACTAGTCAAGTTATCATACTTGTGTAATTTCATTCTTATTATGATCCCTCTTTTAGAAACATTTTTTCTTCCATGATATTGATATTTCGAAGTGATTTGAGGCTCGAGGTCTGGGCCTACACAGTCGAAACATAGCACTTGGGCTGATGTGCAAGTATAAAGATTTGAGTTGCACAGTTACTATCAGCTATATCTTACAAAATGACGATTTAGAATAATGCGTAATAATGTTTGAAAAAACTTTCTTGAAGTATAAATATATGAGAAAAATTACCTAACTTGGCGAGTCGATTAACCCATTTTGGGATTCTCTTCCCTGTCAACTTGTAGCATACATCCTTGCAAAAATGGTTACAATTCTTTGCGATCAAATGATAACTATCGCCATTGTAGCTTGCAGCTTCACGTTCCATGAACTCCCTAACCTGATTAGTATCTAATGTTGTAGTGCCAATGAAAATGGCCTTCCTGAACTTAAATCCAGGGCATTGCCGAGGTTCAACTTCAAACACGCCACTAGATGGAAAATCGTGAGCCCCAAATGCATACTCTACACCATGAACTAGAAAAAACATATTACTCTATAACTTGTTCTTCTAGAATAAAATTGAACGAAAAACAAAGCAAGTCAAACTATTTGAAGTAAAATATATAGAGCTAAATGCAAAAATACCCCGTGTTTTGCCTAATTAGCATCCCCCGTGTTATTTATATTAGCAAAATCACGTCTGTGTTTTTTTTATTAATAAAAAACTCCATTTGGAATTCCTTCATAAATCAATAGGGAGGCTATTGCTAATTTTTTAAGTGAAAAGCAGATTATTGCCCATTTTCAAAGTTCACAGGGGGATTATTGTCAATTTTTTAGGTGAATAGAGCTTTTTTTGGTGGGGATATAATTGTTTGCAAAATATGTAGGAGTTTTTTGCTAATAAAAAATAGCACATGGGGGTTTTCTTGGTGATAAAAATAACACAGGTTTTTTTTTGCTAATTAGGCAAAGCATAGGGGGTATTTTTGCATTTCACTCAAAATAGATATAGTAAAAGCTGTGAAACATACCTTCTACGCCGGAGTGAAATATACCTAGGCCAGCCCAATAAACATAACCATTGATGGGTGTCAAGTCATATACATTGAGATAAACTGGAGTTTTTGTACATTGGGAATCATCATCTGGCTTTACTTCTGAAAATAGACAGAAACGCCTAGCTGAATTTGTAGTTAGATGGAGGGACGCAATAGACTTCCAACGTTTTTTCGATCCTAATGTCATTTTCTTTTTTGGATACACTATCCTCAGTCGACACACAATAGGATTTTGTGCATCTGGAAGTAACAAAGGAGTGAAAAGATTAGCTAAGAAATAACAATACAAACTTATATCGTTAAAAGAAAGAGATGGAAATAAAATGATTATTTGATTTTCTTTAGGTTTGATGCATATCAGATATCATTTTAACTGTCCAAAGGCGAGCTTTCATAGTGTGATGAATTTAAACATAAGCTAACAATAAAATGAATATTAGATTTGTTGATAAATTATTGATTTATATGCAGTCATATCATGGGTAAAAGTCCATTCCCTTTTCATGTACTCTGTGGAATCAATCCTAAGCAATTGAAATAAGTTGGACCGGGAATAAAGGTTGGTGTCACTTAATTTTGATAAGAATAAAAACTTCTTCCCAACAGAAATGTTAGTATAAAACTGTTCAAGAAGATTTAATAAGAAAACCTAATGTTTAGAAAAAGAGAAATTAAATATTATATTGTTCAATTTCTAGAAGTCAACATTTGAGAGGAGTGGGAGGCCACTAAATCAATTGATGATTATATAAATTCTTGTTATCACATTTAGTCCCTTCCCCCATCTTTAGATAATAATTGAATCTTAAAGGGGAAAATTTTCTACTTTTTGGCCATACATCTTACTACAGGAGCCAAGAACCAAACTCACGAATCAAACTCTCTCGACCAGGTCATTAAAAATAATACTAAAATCATTCCAGATTTTAAAAAGTGCAAATAAATAAAGAATATGAGACTGAATTACCAACCAAAATAAAAGAAAGAAGAAGAGCTGGCTTTGAAAAGTGCAAAGCACATACAATTGACAGCCATGTTCTAGCATAATAAAAAGCAGAAAATAAAGTTGGTTGATGATTTTATATATATATATATATACAGTTGTTAACATGTCAATATAGACAAGCAAACACATATACAGCAAGTACATTTAAATATGATTAACAAATTCATAAGAAATCAGTTCCTTAATATTAACTCAGCAAGTCAAGGCAACACACACAAAAGATAAACTATTCAAAACTACAAGCAACATTACCTTTGTTGAAAAGTTTAAACTTGAATAGCTTTAGTTGGAGATTGTAATAAGTTATTCTTTGATTATTACCACTAATTGAATCAACATAAAATTCCCTTTTGGCTCAAAATAACTTCAAAGACGCACAAATTGCAAAAATTTGATTATAGGAATTTTTCAGAAGAGAGCTAGTCATGTCAGATCTTGTTCTCAAGTATGAACATTTGCAGCAAAACACAGAAAAGGATAACAAGAAACAGAACATTCAAGCAATTCTTGAAAAACAAAACAGAAAGAGATTAATTTTTATACCCACCAAACAGAATTTCAATAACAAGAAAAGAAAAAGGCCCTTTCCAGAAGAATACTCACCGAATTTCAAGAGGCCAAAGATTCAAGCTTTAAGCTTCCTCAAAACATTGTATAGTATATTTACTTAAGGAATGTACTATGTGTGTGTGTGAGATAGAGAGAGAGAGAAAGAGGGTAAGAACACCTGAGTCTCAAGGCTAATTAGCACACATAATCTGTTGTTTTCTGACAAAGTGGAAACAGAGCTGTTAATTTGAAAATGACTAATAATAATCAAGAACTTAACTTGCTTGAGCAAATTACATTATAGGGGCTAAATCTTGGTGTAGAGCTAGAAGAACAAGATAGAGAGAAGAAAATGAAGGAGAGGTGTCTAAATGAAGAGACCCCAATTTTTGGAAGTTAAATGAGAAACTGACACAACACAAAACAATTAATTCCCCACACAAACACACACATACACACACACACACACTCTTTTTTTCTCTCTCTATGCTTTTGTATATTTGATTTTTTTTACCACAAATGAGGAGGGAGAATAAAGTTGGGAGTCTTCTTTTCTCTTTTGGTTTAAAAAGTTAGAAGAGAGTAAATGACAAGCCATATCAAAATCCAGTATATCAGAAAACACAAGGAAAACAGTGACGCAGTTACTTTCTCGGATTCTTCATTTTAATTTATTGGTCTGGAAAAGATGGAAATTGGATTAAAATGTTAACCCAATTTTTAATATATTTCGTGTTTGTGTAACTGCTTAATTTTTCTTTCAGACCCAGTTAAACATCTTCTAGTAATTTCTTTAGTGATGAATGAAATATTATGTTAATATGATCCGTACAATTTCAATTTTCAAGTTACAAACACATTGATTTATAAAAAAAAATAAAAAATTATAAACACATTGACGTAGAAACTGTAAAATGCACGGACCACCTCTATATCGTGTACGACACTCTCTTATGTCATATTTAGTCTATAGAAGTATTTATTAATATTATATTTTTATACTGTTGTCTCATTAATTTAAATTATTTTATAAAATGTAAATCTTAATAGGTATTGAAAGTAAAAATGGTAATTGGCCAGAAAATTAACGGTGTTAGCGTCAATTACAAAGGAAGGCTAAATTTGCAAGAGTTCAATAATAGGAGGGGTAGGACTGACAATTAAATCGGATCTATAATCAAAGCTCGATGGCTTGACTTGTATTGAATGTGAGCTAAGTCGTGTGAATATATATGAGTCTGATTGAGTACGAATCATTTTATTAATATATTTATAACTTGAGTTAAAGGGACTTGAACCAAATAAGTCGACTAAATAAACATGTCTTAATAAATATCTTGTATAAAATTAATGATTCTTTAAAGATTAAGATGATGTGGTTCATGTACAAATAAAATTAACTTTTTCTTTGAAAGAAAGTTCAAATACATTTCTTTCAAAAAAATAACAAGTGTGTTAATAACTTGCCATAAATTTTTAAAAAAATAACAAAAGCAACTTTGTTGTGTCTAATATATATGTATTAAAATGCGGATATATGTGTTTATTAAAATTAATTAATACAGAATGTTAGTTTGGGAGTTAGATATAATAAGAAAAGGGACATGTGGATATTAAAATAAACCAAAAAATAAGGTTCTATAACTTGATAAAATAAGTCTTTTTTTGTAAATGTTATACGCACTAAAACTCAAAAAATAGTTATAGTCTAAACATATTTAAGTTCAAAAAGTATATACGATTAAAACATATTATAGAAAATAATATTAGGGGTGCCCATAATATTAAATCTACCCATAAACAATAGTATTATCTGCTATAAGAAATTTACCCATACATTTAGAAGAGCCTCACTGTGTCTAAACCGTGTCTGATACTCCATCGGGGGTGTATCAATAGCCCAAGACCGGTGAAATTGAATAGTATATCAGTGTTATACCCAAAAAACATTGAATAGGAAATGCGGAAATGCTCCGTGAATAAAATCACAGAGTCGATTCTGATATCAGTTGTATGGATCATGAATCACTCCACGCTCCGTCAATATAATTGAGCGCTAAACTAGTCCAAAGTTATACTTATTTAAACACGTGTTGGGAAGTAGGAGTTATCAAATTTTTTATTAACAAATCAAGCAATTCAGCCACAAGGTCCACAACTAATGTCGAGTTTGGGGTGTTACATAATATAATATAAAAAATTATGATAGTTTTGTAAAGAATTCCATATTTATTTTTTAACTTATTATTGTATTGTAGGACTCCATGAATGTGCATTACAATAATAGAAGTCAACTTAAGTATGTAAGTTGACCAATAAATTAAAAAGGCCAGCTCAGTAATGAAGAGGTACAGCTACTTATGTTTGTTGCTGTCTTTAAAAGGCTTCATGAAAATCTTGCCTAGGGTTGAGGGGTAAAAGGTTTTTTAGGGTACAATATATAATATCAAGCTGCACAAAAATCCAGTAACAAGTTTATGTAATGTTGGTGATATGGTTATCAAAAAATTAAATTTAATGCTCATTTTTTTTTGTTCTCAAGTCCCTCTTCAATTCAATTCTTTATCTTTTTTACTACTCTTCATATCAAAACAATTCTAACAGTATTATAGAAGTAATACTTAAATGGGTTGGTGTCGTTGGTGTTGTTGTCGTGCTAGCCCGACGGAAGTGGGCCACCACCACCTTATTGGACACATCTACCCTCGCCCCCCTACCCATGAGGCAATCATAGTGGGAGCCTAATCAACCCACTCTTTATTGGACCATTTGCGTTATAGGGGTAAATAGGCTATTTAGACTTATCTAATGGGGAGAACCATTTGGGCTGATAATACTAGATTGAGTTGAACTTGAACCGTTTCCAAAAAAACTAGGTCAGGTCGTTTTGAGTTTAGCCCATCTGTTTGTGGGAACGGGTTATGTACACCCAGTAATAAAATAAATTGGGTCAGCGGGTATTTATCGAGTCGAGTTTATATCATTGGTCACGAGAGAAAATTTAAATGATCAGCTCATGTTGTGTCGATCGACATGTTTTGCAATGGTTGTGTTTGGATCCACCCATTACAAACATATTTGTTTTGAGATGCGTTTGAGTCCACCCGTAATGAAAATGAAGTCGGTCAACCCGTTACAATGGTTCCTCTCACAAAAAAAAAAAAAAAAAAAAAAAAAAAAACCCTTTACATGACGAGTAAATTCAACTCATATTATACAGAGTTGAAACTTAATCCACCCATTTCCAAATCATCTAGTTGATTCATTTGTAGCGGGTAAGAAAAATCGAATCTTGATAAGGTATGTAATGTCAACATGTACTAGGATCTGGTCCCAACCATTTGGGTATTATGGTTTGGATAGGGTCTTACCCCACCCTATTGTTACCCCAACCCTATTGTCAGGCCTAATTTGGATATTGTAGCCATTTTAGCCCAAGATACACATGAAACCTGAGTCTCACTTGCAATCCAAACACACTCGAATTCCAAATCGACCAAAGATCAATGCCCTTTTTGATATTGGAGTATTGACTACACCCCTAATTCTGAGTTCATGTTACTCTTATCAAGTGTCATGTCAGATCTAGGGCATCCCAATTGAATTGAATGGGACGATAGTTTCTGATTCTAAAATCGGATTTTTTATCATCTCAAAAATACCATTTCACAGACCTTAAAAAACATGTAGCAACAGCTACCAACCTTCCACACCAAAATTGTACATCCAAAAATTTTAAAAACCACATTTTCAAATCCCACCGACTCCTAAAAAATTACTCTGAAAATTTCGATGCATTCTAAATTATGTTTCAAATTATTTCTCGAAAAATCTTGGACCATCTATCATCAAAAATAAAAAACACTGAATGCAAACCAAAACTGGTTCAGAGTGTCCTAGATATATCTCCACAAGTAGAGTCTAAAATATCAATAAAGAAACAGTCACATATATCTAGATCCCCCACAACGGTTCACTAATCATAAATTTTCATTTTAATGATTTCGTCCCAAACTATTTCTATCATGCTACATTAGCAAAATGAGATTCTTATAATCATCAAGTAGGATTGAAAAAATGGTATGGTGGTGTCATGCCTCTTGCAAGATGAGGATGTAACCTCAAATAGTGCGGGGCTAAACCAACTAAAATTCAGTAAATCTATACACTATGACCATTTGAACTAAGTAGTTTCTCATCCTCATTAGGCATGTCGATCATGGATAGTTGAATATTAGACTTTGAGTTTGATTTATTCCACTCGTTTTCCACGCGAAAGAAAACCCATTGGAAGCGACGGAGCATCTCCAGGGCAGTTATAGCAAACACAGTACGGTAATTGTGGCGAAGATGGGCTGACAACTTGTATGTCCACGTGCAACGCAGAACTAGATTGCTCCCAATTACCCATATGTATACCTGCAAAGATTCCAAGCATAAATAGTTACTTCACAATGTATGCACATAGTTTTGAGAGGCTAAGTAGGATAACGTTTTTTCACTGGACCAAAACCTCCATTTGCATGTATGGCTGGTGAAACAGGCAAAAACATTCGAGACTCATTAGGCTGCAGTGAGGTTTACGTTTTGTTTCATGTAACCAAATTTAATTAAAAGCTAAACAGATTTCTATATATATATATATATATATATATATATATATATATATATAGTAAAATACGATCAAACGAGATAGCACCCAATCAATACTTCAGATACTGCTCGCAATAACTTAATGATGATAGGCATTAGGCATAATAATGTCATTTATTTAGCAAGATCATGTTTAGTAACACAATAGCAACAAGTGGCAATAAGTATTGCTTACCCATTTTCTTCCATAGATCAAGTGGGACAAGAAATGTGGTCTGCTGAACATGAAAATTCGAGTGAAGCAACTGGCGAGAAAACAAAAAGAGAACAAAAACAGAAAATAAGTTTAACTATTCCCCTCCACAAAGAAAAGGTTATTAATCGAGGATCAAATCCATTTCATTGAAAAATTAGATAATGTATAAACAAAACATTTTTTTAGGAAATGTACCTCATGTCCCAGTCTCGGGTAATATCCCAGTAAAATGAGTACAAAGAATTCAACAGACTCGACAGAAGCCACAGAGGCCGATAAATATTCGTCCATTTTTCAGGGAAAACATGATACTTGAGTGCTGAGAGAAAAATAACTGGTACCGCCGTTGAATACTTTAAGGCTGAAACCATAGGTAGACCAAGTTATAGCATCATGAAAGCGCGTCACATTAGTTAACAAATTTGCTGCTCAAACCAACTGTAAAAATGATTTGTTTTAGGATGATTTCATGCTTGCAATATCAGTATTGACAGGCATTAACTAAATGATCCAACTTTCCCCAACCGTTTGTATACCAGAAATTAAATGCACGACAATGTGTTTGGCACTGCAAAAGTACTTTTGAAGCCCAATTTCTCTAAGAACTTGTACCTGTTATTGAATATCAAGCAAATCTAGTTCGGAATAGAAGTCGTGCAATTAATTGAACTATACCCAAGTTTACAAACTAAAACAGAGAATCATGTATTGTTGGATTTGTTATTTCCTCGGGGCGAGAAGTAATTTTTCACAATTAAACTTCATTGGTTGCAAATTGATCATTTAATAAACACCATTTGGGTGGAAAAGAAACCGGGCTACAAAGAAACTATATTTCTTTTGGTACCTGTTCCGATAATCATCATTAAATTAAGACCTGCTCATTTAAGTGACAAAAGTAGGTCCAAGTAAAAGCAGAAATAGAACTGCATCCCTTCATACTTATCCTAAAATTTGCAATGCTCATGTATTTATCTTGAAATACTAGAAGACTGTGTAACTGGCATGGCCTGCCAAGTACATGCTGACTCGGAGTACCATATCACTGAGCCTCTAAGAATGTTTAGTCTAATATCAGTGCATTCTAAAAATCTGCTACCACAGGTGTGTTGTGTGTGTTGGGTTCCTTTTTTTCTTTTTTTCTTTTTGGTGGGGGTGCGCACACACATACAACTTGGTATTGCTGAAAATTAGTGAGATGCACAGATCTTATGACTAATTTATTTCTGAAAAACTTAATATGCACTCAAAAAATAACGTAAGTGATGTGCAGAATTACCATTTAAAAGAGAAGTTTTTTCTCTTGTATCCTTGTATTGCCGAAGACATTGAAAGAGACGAAAAATGTAAGGCAACACGAGAACTATAGGTATTGCAACAGAGTGACTTCCACATACAGAATCGGCCTCAAACCATGCAATTGTAGCAACCTGCACAATCATAGACTTGTGTCTCAGAATGAAAAAGGCAAGTTTGTAGTAAACCTAAGGCGGTTGGATAAGATATTGAGCAAACATGTAAACTAAAATTCCTAGGGAGTTCCACAAAAAAATTCTAGCACCAAATATATTAAGGAATAAAGTTTTGGAACCCCCATTCCAACATGATTGCACTAGTTAATCAGAAAAGTTCATTTCTGACAAGAAAATGCTTGGCACTTCCACATAGAATCTAACTTTCTTAAACACAGCCATGTGAAAATTCAAAAAATCCTGTCAACTGTAAATGACATGAACATAAGATGAGAAGTTTGGAAAACAATAATAAAGATAACCTGGCGATGGACCATTCGGCAAACTGAACGCTCCAAATCCGAGAAAACCTGCACGGGTAAGAAAATTTGAGAAAAAGATATGATTACTAAGGGCCAACCTTCAGCTACGCAAAAGGAGTTAAAATGAATAACCCTTTTTTTACTTCAATTACAACCTTGGGCGAGTTATCCAAGAAATTATCACTGTACTGTGCAGGAAAAATTCAGAGGGATATTAACTTTAACATAAACTACTGTTATATAGATAGTCCAACTTGATTCTCATAATGGCTTTGCTGAACCAGGACAGGATACCCTGATACAGCTTCCTGGATCATTAGAGATATTCTTCAACCAGGGCCATGTGCTGAATTAAACATGACCTTTTTGCTAAAAAGAAAATTGAAGACTGTAACTTGATGAAGAATACATATTTATAACACATGATGGGGGTAAAGTTTAGAAACATAGAATCAGTAGCGGATGATTTATAATTCAAAACCTATCAGGAATTCAGGATACATTTGAGCATGGTCCAGGTCCCTGATTCTATCTGCAAACTTTCTAACTTTGGCCTTTTATGGGACAGGGTCTAAGGAAAAACAAAAGAACCAACAAGTCCAGTAGTTCATCCCATCACACCCTTGTAATAGAGTAAGAATTTTTAAGTCATTTCGTGTAGATCTCATACAAGAGTGTAAACTGTGTATAAGAGTTACATTCCTGAACATAATTTTGGTAGTGCTCCACAGAGCACCACCATTCTTGGTGTCTACAAATTTTTGAGATATGTAAAATCAAAACTGTATAGAAGTCGTAGAGAGGCATTTCTTCAACTTTCCATCTAGAAATTATTTCCAGGTTCCCAAGATGCCCATTGGTAGCACTTAGCAGAACTGGAGAGCTATATCAAATAATTACTTGGGCATAAACTTCAGAGAAACTGATATGAATATTATAGAGGTTTTTTCTTAAACTAGGAGCTATAACATCATACAGTCTCCGGAACAAAATTGAAGCCCTTGCATTGGTTGGGCTTCAATTCCTTTGCACAGAGATTTGCAAAACCAAAAAACTAGAACTTGAAGTCTTGAAGATATCTTTGATATCATTTTTAAATGTAACAATTTCAACTAACTTCAACAGATCGAAAAGCATGAATATAATATGTTAAGGCGTAATTTGAAGGTGAATCTTATGAACAGGTAAGAAAATGCAAAACTGAGATAGGTAAAGTTTAAATAAAACATCACATCAAGGTGCACTTCACATAAGACAGGTAGAAGAGCGAAAAATTAGAGGTTGGTCTAACTGCAAGCTACATATCAAATACAAATATTACAAAACACAAATATATCACCAGCACTGTAGTTGGATAGATATAATAACACAGCATACTTGCATTTCAAAACTAGAACTACCCAGGGCAAATAAAACAGAGAGAACATCTGAAACAAAAATACAGTGGCAGGTTAAACAAATTCTTAGCCCGTTAGATGTATATTTCAGTCTTTTTTTACTTCCAGAATACTATTATTATTCCATAGCCACTGTGTACGGGCTTTCAGAAGTTTCAACTCTTGCCATAAATTTAATGTGATACCCCAACTTGAAGAATCCAAAAGGTCAGTCTCAAGGTTTAAAGGCATCAGGATTCAGGCATGCAAAAAAAACTAAAACGGAAGATAGTCCAAAATGCTATAGATTAGAAAGGTCGTGATATCCAACAGTGATATAGTCCCTATATCTCATCTAACCAAGCAACTAGCAAAACGATTTCAAGAGTACTAAAATTTATCATTCACAGGAATAAGAACCACATATGAAAGACACATAAGAACATATTTTCATGTAAAAACTCCAAGTCAACATTACGAGCATCGCAAGAACTGTACTGGCCATTCAAATGAGGCACAGTGTAGAAGAGGAATAAAGAAATCACAAGCATACACACGGCACTCTTTCATACAAAACAAATTTATCAAGAACTACAACAGAAAATATGATGCATACCTTTGACATAGAGGTAAATATATCGGCCAAAAAGAAATCAGCAAATGTTATTGCCTGTGTTCAAAAGGAAAAATTGTATGAGAAAATAAATACTAATAAAATGTTCAACTATTAAAAAGTTATATATGCCTATTTGCACGGGTTTAAAACACACAGGCAACAGGAGCACTGAGAAACTAGATCAATGTGAACCATCTGACAAGCAAAAGGGGCAGGGGGAGGCATATTAATGGCATAGCACCATTAGGCTTGAATATGTTGATGATTTGGGTAACATGTGGGATCAACAGAAGTTATACAAAATTTAATGTCAATTATGACAGCAAGCTTTTAAAGTCTGCAAGGGGGTGTAACACAAACTGTGACATAATTTTAGCAGCAACGAATAGGTTAAGCTCAAGCACCTTTACCACATCAAACATGTCTAAATTCTTAATAACGCTTTAATACACAAGAAGGAAGATATACAAAGCACGGTCTTTATTAGAACACAAGAAACTGGGGGCCCGGGGGCTGCTTTGAACAAAGAATGAGCCTCTGAATAGATGCATGAAATGCAGGGGGCAATGAAACAGGGCTAACATGTGAATTGAGTTTACTTGGAGATTCATAGGGCCAATAGATCATGTGAATACTCTGCGTAACCATTGTGGTTACCAAGATAGACCAAAAAGTGAAATATATAGCCATAGTGGTAGCTTTTGAAAAATAGAATTATCTAACTGCATAAATTAAAGACTTTCAAGAGTAAACTAAAGCTTTTGACATCTCCAGTGAAAACATGTGAACCAAAATATAGAGCTTCTAAGCCAAAAGTAAGTTTACAAGTTGAAACTTGAAACAGTTAGCCTCCAAAATCTGCAAAAATAATGAAAAAGATACACACAAACCCTAGTTCTTAAAGCTGGCATGGCGAAGATTCTTGAAAGATGGCAATAGGAAGTTCAAATCAAGTGTATGTCTGTCAAATCTAAGCCCTCCGACTTACGAAGAAGATTTTATAGCCAGGTTATAAGAAAAGAAAGGCTGGTGGTAGTCCCACACTGATCAATGTCTAGATTAAATTTTTCTCTCCAGTTACCTAGGAACGTGAAAGAAGCACCAGAACTACCTATATGTCCTGTTGGAAATGAATTTATAGTCCACATATTGCATGAAGAGAAAGATCTAACACTTTCCAAATAACTGAAGCTGCTAAGATAAAATTTGAAAATAACAATCCTAGTCTGACACAAGAAACAACTTTTGCACCCAAGAAACTTACAACACTAATACTTGCCTGTAATGGGAAGACTATCCGCCATATAGTCCTCAACAAAAAGTAGCGAGATGACAAATAGAAAATATCAAAGGGAAATATCAGTGTCATTGCAACAGCAGCATACAAGAGTACCTGTATTAGCCAAATAAATGTTATAACAGTATTATACCAAGCAAACAAAAAGGGAAGAACTTGGGGGGGGAAGAAACATGTTTGTCCTTGGAAAGGTCAGGTTTTGTCATGATGTATGACAGCCGAATAAACTGATGTTAATTAAGTAAAGTTTTTAACCAATTAGGCGGTATACATAACATGGAATAGCATGATTATATCAAATGCATTCATCTTTAGCAGGACCAAACCTACAGATTGTCGCACAACTAACATACACCATATGTCTAGTAAATCCTCTCTTTTCCAGATATGCAGCAAAATGAGGTACGACGTATAGGAATATAAAATAAAAGCGAGAGAATTCTGAATGTCCATCTTATACTATTAAAAATTAATTAATTTGCCAAAGTATTCAAACATTGATAAAGAATCAATAATTACTAGGAGAAGAAGCATCTATTACACTGGTTGAGATGCAGCCAACGAAACTTCTCCATGTGAATAAAGATAGAGATACGCCGTCATGCTAGTTGGGACTATGATCGTCATCCAGGTAGCACACTGAAACATTAAACATATTTAGGGTAAAATAATAAAATATATGGTGAGGAGAAAAAGAAAAATAAACATGGAGAACCTAACTTGTCTTTGGACACACACTGTTGACCAAGGCGCATAGGTTATCATTTATATACCAAGATAGCAAACAACATATACGTGGACGCCTTATTTCTAGAAAAGCATGTAAGCAACTCAACAAACACATAAATAAAACATCCACACATGTTGCAAGTGTCGGGGCTAAAAAAGATGTAAAGGCAACAGAATCAGGACCATTAACTAGACAATGTACAAATCTACACCTTCCATATTTCTCTATGAGTGAGATGACTTTGATCTAGGTCAAAAATTTTAGCATAACCAACATTGGCCTGGGCAAAAACCCATAAATTTATTCCCCAAAGCCAAACCATCATGGTCTGCAATGAAAAACAAAACAAAATTGTTAAAAAAGAGACTCGGAATGATTAGACATTTAAATTTAAAGAGATGCTCTACAGATGACTATAAACTCGGTGATATAAGTTACTAACCACAAGAAGAAGCGGATTATAATACAAAAAAGCCTCATACAAAAATAAGTCCCGCAGGTCTGCACTCATTCTCATGACGGAATCCCATCCGAACTGCAAATTGAGGATATATACTCATTAAGAGATGACTAAAAATCAAGTATCTGTCATTACATTTCCACATATATATTTGATTGTGAGTGTAGGTACATTATGTATGGGGATAGATATAAGTGGCAAGTAGCAAAAAGAACATTTGGAACTGACCTTGCAACAACTGAATCCCCATATGAAAAACAGTAGTACCTGCACGTCAAGTTAGATTAAAGATAACACGCTGACAAAAAAGATATATAACGGAGACATTTGTGGTTGAATTATTGCTGCATTAACTTAAGCAACACAATATCAGGTCCTGATGTGGTCAATCAACAAATGATCATGCATATTCAGAAGTCAGAACCACAAAACAATAATAAATTCAAGTAGAGCAACATTTCTGTTTTGATTAGGAAGTATCTACTAAGATTTGTGTGTACATCAATATCAATTGAGCACAATAAGAAACTATAACGACAGACTTAAATTTAAAGACATAGCAGCCGATTTGACATTCACGAGAAACTGATCTCAAGCCCCATAAGATACAAAGAATATTTAAAGGACTGAAATAGAAATCCAATTACTAAACTAGCAAATCTCAATACAGCTAACATAAACTTTTTAAAGAAATATATCTAAACACGCACTTATGGGCACAAAAGGGAACATGAACCATGCTATTGCCTCATGTTGTAAGCAAAGTGTTTTGTTAGTACAGCTTGCGAGTCGTCAGCATTCCTGGAAACGAAAGCTTCACCAGTCTCCCTCTCTCTTCTCCTCTCCCTCATCGCTTCCTACCAAACAAGGGAACAAACCCCAAACCCACTTTCAATCTATCCCTTCCCTCAGCCCTCCCAATAGGCCGATCCTCCTACTTTACACATTCTAAGGCATTGAAAATAGAATTTTTAGATTTTAGCTTTCATAAAACACATCACGTCAACAGAAGACAAGCTGCGTAACTGGGTAATTGAAACTCTGGAGTCTTAGTGATACCTTTAATCTCCACAGCAGAACAGGAGAAGGCAAAATTGCCACGCTGCTTAATGGTGTGCTCCCACCCTTCATTTCATTTGAATCTGTAGAATGTAAAAAATCTTCTTCAGCACTATTTCCCAGATCACTTGTACCTGCAGATGATATTTGATCATCCAAAAAATATCATACATACATTTTGGAAAAGAAATTAGACAACAGTGGCGAACAAGCAGTTGATGATCATCTTCTCTTACCAATATCAAACACAACAGGTCGACTTCCAGACTTGCGTAGATGCGGACTATTATTAGGGATAGATATGAGACCTCCAAACATGGATGGAGGTGAGAAAAGGTAAAAGTTATAAACAATCTAGTCTGTAGTCAAAGACCACAACTGCATGAAAGAGAAAAGACACAAAATAATGAAGTTTAGGAGCAAATCTGTCAACATATAACTCAATATTATATGATACTGTCTCACGTATTTAGATATAGCAACAGTACTTAAAATTCTAATGGAAGTTCTTCAGGGTAAGGTTGGAATTTAGGTGTCGAAAACAGTGGCTAGAGATAGTGAACTAGTATCCAGTATAAGTTTGCCAGATTTAAAGATCAATCAACGCACCAGAATACTGCAGGAAATTAGAATACTACATTCATCCAAAGTCTAGAAGCCAAAAGAAAATTAACCATAAAATTGAAAGTTAACCATCACGAACATTGCGTATATCAAGGGGAGACCTATACCAAAGTCTCATCAGCAAAATATAATATCTGAAGAGCTCATTCAGACCAGGATTATGATTCCATTCTTCTCTTTCTGCTTCTTATTTTATTCTCGTGGTGCTGACTTGAGATAATTTTCTTTTTTGGGTGGTAAAGACAAGGACGGATCCAGCTAGTTTTTGGTGGGGCCTAGCCCGCCCCCCCCCCCCCCCCCCCCCCCCCCAACAAAAGAATTTTGAAAAAATTATTTTAGTACTATTATTTTACAAATAGTCCACATTAGTCCTCATATCTTTTCATGCTAAATTGCATCCACAATGTGTAAGCTATGTTTGTGATTGAATAGTACAAGGAAGTATATAGTGTAACCTTTAATTGATTGTTTAATTCGTTTGGTATTAACTCTTTATGTTACAACCACAACAACCGAGCAATAAACAATGAAGTTGGTCAAAATTAGACGTAGAAACAAAATGGAAGATCAATACCTTGTGTGGATTGTTGGATTATTAACATTGAAAATAAAAACTGTTGAGATTTTTGGTACTTATTCTTAGATGAATTTTATGAAATGTGAGAACGTCGTGTACAACTTCAATAATTTTTTCATTAAATTACTTTAGTATTTTGAATTCAATGTATCTTTCAGTAATATTTTATTCTTAAGCAAATAAAATATACCGAAAATCATTGTCAATTAGTTTCAGTGGTGGTCAAACTCACCGCCGCGCCCCCCCCCCCCCCCCCCCCCCTCCTCTTCGATCCTGGATCCATCCCTGGGTAAAGGGACTATTGATTTATACAAAATGTTTACCCACTTCAAATTGACCATCTAATATGCATGAGAAGCAAATGTAATTGAAAGCTGACCATCACAAACATAGTATGTCAAGAGGAAACCTATTCTAAAGTCTCATCAGCAAATTATATTATCTTAAGAGCTCATGCACACCAAGATCATGATATAATTCCCATCCTGCTTCTTATTTTCTTCTCTTAGCGCTGACTTGAGTTAAATTTTCTCTTTTTAGGGGCAAGGCAAGAGAGGGACTATTAATTTATACAGGATGTATACTCACTTCAAAATGTCCATCTAATTTGCATGGAGCAAAGATACATATGTATTTTAAGATCTTAAAGGGCGATATGTTCCAAAACCGGTTCTTCGCATCTTTATGCCAAATTTCGTTACTTTTCTCCAGGTTCAAAGCAAAACCAAAGTCCACGAGGTACGTAAGATTTAAATCATTTATAGCATCAGAGACAAGGTTTGATTCCTGGTTACTCATATGATCAAGTTAAGATATTCTATCTCTAGTGTTTCTAGAGATCCATATGATCAAGGTAAATCGAGGTAAATGATTCATTTTTCCTTTCCATTTATCTCCTAGATCCAGTGATTTAATTCTTCAGTATGGCTTAGTATGATGAATGTACAGTTGTTTTCAATACCCTTGCATCAAACAACTGTAGCTTAGCAACAAACAAATAGAAGCAAACATGTATTTTCATATACACTAGTATTTAGCTTCAATTTGAACTGAAAATTTATATTTCTTCAGATTCAGTAATTAACAGAAGTAATGAACAATCAGAACAAGAAAAGGACCAATTTCTCCGTAACTCACTCTAGATCCAAGCATCAAAATTTTCCAACACACTCAAAAAAAAGAGCAAACAATGTACTTCAGAATCTAATCAGAATTCCGAGACAAAATCGCGTGCATATACCTTATTAAATTATCGATGTACTCCAATAATATCGGTGCATTGATCCAGTCCTTCAATTTTCTGCCGGCATCTGGCAGAAGAAAAGATCCGACTCTGCTTGTTTTGTTGAGGGTTTGCGTGTTTAAATGTTGTGTAAAGGTGAAGAAATTGGTAAGGTGCGCTCGAAGGAAATTCCGGTGGATCGGTAATTTTTTTATTTTTTCTATTTCTTGATTTTTATATTTATATTTCAATTACTTTGATTTTTAATTTTTTTGTATTTCTGGTATTTCTTGGATTTCTTTTCAGCTCGATTTAAGGTTCATAATCGAAATAAGCTATTTCAGATCCGATTCGGATTGGATAGTAGTTCATTTAAATTCAATTTATTATACATATCAAACAACTAGTATTATAAAAATAATTTAACAAATATGTAAATAAGATTTTATTTTTATATTTTATAGTAAAATAATATATAATATGTAGTATTGTATTTAAGTAAGAAATAAATTATAAATATTAACGTACTAAATGAGTATATTTCAAAAGTTTACGGAAAATTTTAGTACATGTTAATTATTTATTATGAATATTTTAGCATTCATTATCCATGTACTTTAATCCAAAAAATATAATAAAATAATTTGAAATTATTAAATAACGGGTTAAATATAAATTTTGAATATTTATGTTTTTATAATGGTCTTTTTATTTATGTTCAAGTTTTTTTTTTCCTTATGATTAACCATTCACTTTTCCTTGAACTTTAATTTTAAAAACTTTATGAAAAAAATCAATTTTTTTAGAAATTTAAAGCTTAATATCTTCACATTAATAAAATAATTAAAAGTTTTAAATTTTCACGAATATTTACAACATTTACACCCACAAATAACATAATGATTACATTGAGACCCTCCCCATGCAATATAACCATGCTTGGAAAGTCCATAATGATCACAAAAATAGCTATAATAACCTGAAGGATAAATTGAGATTTTCACAAAAAAAAAAGTGGGTGCTCACGTCAGCAAAATGAGATTTTCAGTTCTTGTAATTAAGATTTTTCGAGGAAATTGAATGCGAAATGCACCAAACTACGTGGGAGGTCCGTGTAATTAACCCTAATTTCTAAATATAAGAATGTAGTGCAAATGGTTCTGAAAGATGATGAGAAATGTAGTGAAGATTTTGAAAAATCAAAAGATATGAAAATGTTTAGCCTTGAAAAATCAGAAGATATGAAAATGCTAGAGAAATAAGCGTGGGGTTGCGTGGCGCATTCTGGAAAGGGACCTCAAATTTTCTCAAAAAGAAAGAAAGGGACCTCAAATTGGGAAATTTGTATTCAGATATGGCTCAGTTAAACTCATCCAATCACATTAAAAGTGATTTTTCAGTTTTAATTAAAAAAGAAAGACAAAGATAACTAAAGAGAGGGACATGGATTGGGTTGAAACGGAGTTACATAAAATTGGATTGTCTTTTGGGCCGTTAGGTGGTATATATAATATGGGTAATCAAGGCTGAACGATGCCGTGCCAACCCGTCTCGTAATCCCCCTTAATAAGGGTATATAAAAATTCGGTACCCAAATCTTAAAAACCTTTCATATTTCTTTGAAAGAAAAAGGTTGGGGGTACCAATAATCCAATATGTTGGAAGAATTTCAAAATATATGGTACCAAATTCCCAATCGATGTCGCACATCTGATATCCTTAGTTCAAACTTCAAAGCAGAAGTAATATCAACTTCCCGTTGATTACCAAAAAAGCAGAAGAAAAAAAAATTGAAGACTTCACATTGCTCACATGATTTTGGATCTTTTTTCATCTCCAATTATCGGATAGTTTCTACAAACACACACTTCAACCCAAAAACTCCATAAAACAATTTTGTTTTGCTCATTACGAATTGTTATTGTAATAAATCCGGAGAGGGAGAGTACAGGAATGATTTAGATGCAACCACAGATAAAGAAGGATATGAATATGAAGTTGAAGAAAACAGGATGAAGCTTAAATTTGATCATCACTATAATCTTTTGTGTTAATGGTTTGTTACATGCTTGACATGTCATGTGCTGTGTATGTCTTGATATTAATGACTAATACAAGCCTGGAATGTTTAAATTTAGATATCTATGGAATTTTCGGTATTTCCGATTAAGCTTCTCCCTGTTAATCAACGGAAATTTTATGTAACCACAAAATTCCAGAATATCAACAATCAGCCATAAAGATAATATATAGTTCATTCATATCAATACAAACCAAAGATACAGGATAATCATGTTTAGGCATCAAACCTCACTATTATTACCAGTTACCACAATTATTCGTAGAATACAAGGAACGAAAGCAGCATCTAGTGCAGATAACAATAGAAAGCTTCTGAACTTGGACACTAGGCATTGATTGAAATATCAGCAAACGCAAACCTCGACAGTTCCCATATCCTGGATGATACAAAAAAAAAAATTAACTTATTAAACAGAGAGAGAACCAAATACGCAAATTTCCCTATTAAATGCATATATAAATAAATTAACGAGGTTTTTAATCTTGATGATATCATGATGAAAGACTTACAGTAGGGAATGATTTTCCAGCGCTGATTATCTCCCTTTTTCCATTCCCAAAGAACGATTGTAGTGCCGTCATGGACACCACCGTGATTCTTATCACCATTGAGAGCATCAACATTTAGTCGAATGTTGTTAACCATCCTTATTGTTCTGTAACCATCACCCAGATCCTTGCTCTCAGTCCACAGAATCGATTCATCAACAACATTAGGATTATAAGGAATCAGCTGGACCTGTGTCGAAACCCCCCCACAAGTGAAAACATAAGAACAAGTATTTTATGTGTCTAGGACACATTATAGTTCCAGTTTTCTAATCCAAGACCACAAATACTTTCTACAAACATAATTAACTCCAACAGTTTAAATAGCAATTGAAAAGAATGAAGCATACCAACTTCAGATGTCATCTTTTTTTAGTAAAGAAATACAAGTGACCATTAACACCCAAACGCAGAAATCTAATTATTCATGTTCAAAAAGAAATATGAAGACCAATGTAGTAAACAGAACATCATGATGGGTAGCTCAATTCGGTATTTATTCGGTCCAGAGCTAGAATCTAACAGCTCATATCTTTCTGATTAATTGTTTGTTGAAACAACCTTCATACACAATCTTCTCTACGACAAGCTTAAATTATTATGTCAATAATTAGATCCATCTTACCAAATTTGATATTCAGATCAAATAATCAAGTAATCAAATTGTGATTAGTACAAGTCCTAAAAAACTAAATAAAATAAAAAAGCAAATAAATCGATTCATCATGAGAAAAGGGGTGAACATACAGGATGGGTGGCACCAACAGAGTGCTTCATAGCCTGTCCTGTAGCTTTGTTAATCAAAGCAAAGCTAGGGTACCCCTCTTCATCTTTCACTCTTGTGCTGAGCTTCTGATCTTTTATCCATTGCTGAAATTATAATTTGAAAATCATAAATTAAATCCATTTCAATTTAAATAATTATAATTAGAAAAAAAGAAGATCTGTATTCAAACGCACCTGATGAGGGTCAGAAGGATTGGATCGGGCAAGAATAACCTTGCCATCACGAATAGACAAAGAATAATTAGTCTCCGCCTTGGAGTAAACCCTGAAAGTGGGTTTATTAGTAATTTCATCATCACTGTGGTGAGTGTGGTGAGTCGGGAAGTGGGGCGTATGAGAGTGGTGATGGGGGTTGTTGTCTACGGCGGAGGGAGGCGGTGGTGGATGATAAGAATTGCCGGAACCGTAGGAGTCCGGGCCAGGTCCAGTATGGGAGGTGTGAGACACCTGCGGCGGAGGAGGAAATGGTGGTGGGGGGTCGTTTCTGCCATAGAATGGCGGCGGAGGCTCATTTCCGCCGTAGAATGGCGGAGGAGGCTCATTTCCGCCGTAAAAGGGTGGCGGGGGCTCGTTCCGGCCGTAACTTGGCGGCGGGGGCTCATTACCGCCGTAGAAGGGCGGCGGGGGTGGTCGAGCCGGTGGCGGGTACTCCTCCTCCTCTTCTCTCCTACCGTGGTGAGTGTGGTTGTACGCCATGATCGACGATTTTCTGCTCTTTCAATTCACTTTCATTGATTACGTTTATATACACAAGCCTACGTATATTAAGATTTCAGGCTTAACAATTAAGATTTTGTATTGACTAACTAAATATGTAATTTGCATCAACGTCCCCTGAGATTTCAGATTCGCAAAGTAGCCCCAGTATTTACAATTTTGGCATATAGTTGTATTTATTTATTAATACTAACCAAATAGGGAAACAAATTGATATTAATCTTAAAGTTTAAAATAGATTTTATACTGCAATATCTAAGTTTTTTAATGATTGGGTAATTTTTAGTCCCACGTTAGTCTCTATGAATAGAATTAGATAATTGTTTCCATAAATTTATCACACGTGTCCTGCGTATAGTTTTTCTTGGAAGCAAAACTGTAAATTGGAGATGGTGTTGGGAAACCATTTGACTGTTTAAGTTCTTGCGAATTATTGTGTATCTATCATGTATAAATCACAATATTTTAGTTCTTGCATTCATAGTTCAGTCTCACGTTAGTCGTTTAGTTCAAAAATTAATTAACCTCCTTTTTTTTTAACCTTTTCAAATATTGTGTGTATTATTTTTCATTTTTTGAAAGAATTATAATTCTAGATTCATCATCATAAATAAAAAAGAACTATTACTAAGAGGATAACAAGAAACCATTTTCAAGAAAAAAACATGACCAAAAAGTTTTCTTATTGTTATGTAACCAACACCAAATAGTCCCATCCTTTTCGCAATAAATATTTATTGGTTTAATAATAGAAAGACCAACTTAGTATTTACCATTACTTATGTATGTAAAATAAAAACGAAGTGGAAGAAATAGTGCTAAACTTTAGATTCAACTTTGGGACTCTTTACCTATGGCTAAAAGTTGGAGGGTGGTGGATGCAAATTAACTTTAATTGAGTTGATAGAGAGGAAAGGTGCACGGTTTTGATTGGCTCACAGCTAATCATGTAACGTTAGCTAGGAATGGTATCTCACTCTTCAACAATAAATAGGTAATGCTATGCTGCTCTGCTGTGCTGTGCTGTTCATTTGATTAGAAAAACAAAATCCGCACATTGAGTCACCGCAATTCTGAGCATAAAATAAAACACGTCTCTCATATTTCCCATATACTAATATTTTGGAATTAATAATAAATAAACTTGAAAGATTGAGTATCACCTGTCGTTTAGGTCAAACCCAATGCTGGGGGCAGGACCAGAGCTCCCCAGCTGACCCTGCCCCCACCCTCAGCCTTTACCTATCCAAACCCCTTCCTCCATCATCCCTTCCCATTGGCTTTGGCCTTGACACGTTCAAAAAAAATCAAAGAATACTATTTTTTCTCTTATCTATAACATGACTTTTAGGGTTTATTTGGATGAGTTTTGGCTCAATTTCGCGGGTCTCGATTTAAAAAATATGATTTCGGTGAAACCTTTGAGACCTCATTTGGATGAGTTTTGGTTGTTGGATTTTGTGGTTTGAATAAGTTGAAATGAAATCCCACTTGGATTGAGTTTGGATGTTGGGTTTTAAGGAGAAAAGTAGATGGTAGGTGTCAAATCAATATTTTAGAGGTTTGAAGAGTTTGAGTGTGAGTCTATGAATAGATTTTTGATGGTTTTATGGATTTAGCAAAAACTCATTTGAAAGGGTTTTTGTTTGATCGCTAAAATTCATCCACATACACCCTTTTATTGATGGTTTGATGAAGCAAAAACTCATTCTGAGTTAATTTTATAAATTTGATTCTATGATAGATTCAATTTCAATCAATATGTAAGAAAAAATTTAATACCCAAATCCTCTTTTGGAATGAAGTAAAATCTTACATTACTAACTTACATCTAACGTAGTGTTGAAATGATAACTTGAATTATGTCCTTGTCACAAACTCTCTCACGCCAATGTTTGTAAGATATTTAGGTGGCCTAGGGCTGAAAGCTCACAGAATTATGTTTTAAAAGTTTTATCTAGCTATAAATGATATTTGACAATATTAGATTACTAGTTAAAAGTTTAATGTGTTTTGTGGTAACATTTGTCCACCAAAACTATGATTACTTCTAGTTAATCAAATAAAAAAGAAATTATTATCTCTTAATATAAAATGCAATTTTTTTATCCACCACAATTTTATTTAACATTATCGTTCGCAAAATGAATTATGTTAGTTTTGGTTATTGTATAAATTTGTGAAGGTAATAATATTTTAAACCGTCGAAAATACTAACATTATGATTCTGTTTGGATTAGTTTTATTTTGATAATTGTCTCATCTAATTAGCTTAAATACGATTTGAATTAGTTTTGATCCATTCAAACGTGTGAATTGGCATTACCACCTATTTTTACAAGTATTTTTTTTTTAAATCAATAAAATAAAATATTATTCAACAACAAGATTTGACACACACAGAACCCCTCAAAAGACATTGTTTAATACACAGTTGACCTGTTTTTCACATCAAAATCCCAGTGGCAACACTCAAACTAATCTACATCTCACATTTTCATCCTTTACTAACTTTTTTAACAATAGTTATTCTTGTAAATAAAAATCAACATGAATTCAATCAAATTATATTTCAATTTTTCAAACAAATGTAAAAGAATCTTTAAAACATTAATGAAAAATGACATACCGAAATCAACTCGAAGTACATGCAAGGCAGGCCTACCCATTTCTCGACCAACCGACCATCAATTACTGGAAAGAAAATCTACATTTGGTAGAATCATATATCAATATCTTTCTATTGTCTTTTCCTTTTATACTTTTTTCTCCCAATTTCTTATCACACCTGTTTTTTTAATTGTTGGTAATCAATTATGGAGGCGTTTGGGGTCGGTTTGTTTCGTTTTTCTAAGATGGTATATTTAATGTTAGAAAATTGGTAGTTCCTTTTTAGAGATTATGTAATGTAAAGAAGCGACTAGGTCAATATATTCTAAAAAAAAAAAAAGGTAGGTTAGTATATACTTCTCCGTCCCATTAGTTTTTAATCCCTTTACTTTTAACACAAAGTTTCATGTAAGTGGTGAAAAAGTGAGAGTTTTAAGTAAGTTTACATTTATGTCCTTCAAAGTAATTGTTAAAAATTAGTAGTGTCAAGTCATTAATGTATGTGAGAGGGTACGCAATTTTGAGAAAATTAATTATATTTTAAGTAATGAATGGTTCATCTGGGACCAAAAAAAAAAAAAAGTAAGATTTACGGGACGGATGGAGTAAATTAATTTATGTCAAATCAAAGTTGTTGTAAGTGAAGTAGGGTAAGAAATCAATTACTTTATGTAAGATTAAAGTACTGTAAGTATCTCTAAGAATAGTTTGTTTTTTAAAACTGAGAGAAAACTTCTACGGATAAGCTAATTTTTGAAAATGATGACTTTTCAGAGAGCATTGAAATTCTTTCTAGAAAGCAAAACAAACAGACACTTGTTTTCATAGAGATTATGGTGTGATTAATTATTGTCCAGACCTGCCTTGATCAAACTCATTCAACCATAAAATAAGAGTTAGTGTATTATAATTGCTTTATGATTAATCACTCTCCTCAAAATTACATTAAATCCCAAAATAATTATACTGCACTTATTATGTAGTTACGTTATTTTCAATCAAACCCAATCTAAATAAGAATTTCATCAAATTGAGTCCACCAAAATTACAAAAAAAAAATGAGCTGATTAAAAATATGTTAGGTGGGCACATATTGGGCTTCGGTATATTCAAGCCCAATAAAGCATTAGGTCCTTTTAGCATTATTCACTAACCTACCGAGGGTCGGCTGTATGAGGCGTATCAATTTGGCCTAATCTGCTCCCAATCAAGGCCACAGACAGCCCATATGTTAATATATAAAAATATCACAATATTCTATCTCATTTTTAGAAACTCAGGAAGATAATGTTATTGTCTAATACAATATAAAAAATTTACATAAATATTTCAATGTCAGAATTAGAGTATAGTCGAAATACTACAAATAATGTAGAATAATACAACAACTTTTAATTAACTCCACTTATAAAATGTGCTAAGTAGTATCACTCTTAATATTATATATTAATACTAAAACAATAAAACACTGTTATTTATGTAGATCGCACTTATTAAATTTTGATAACTCCGAACAAAAAATAATATTGATTGAGGTTTGATATGCAATGTTTTTAAGATAATATTTACGGTGCATCAATTAACTCTCATTTTTTTTTATAAAGAACATGCCCACAGGCCACAACGAACTCTTACGTATAAAATTTCGACGCAAGGAGCGTAGAGAAGAACATTAAAAAGAAGAGTTTGTTTTTGCTTTTGATTGCTGCAAGCCTACAAATGAGATGCAAAATTGAATCATTGACAAAAAAAGGCAAACTCTTGAACATTACTTCACATTTGGCCCAAGTAAAAGTTTAGAGATTTTGATGTAATTAATTTGTGATTATGATACTACTTAAGTCTTGAGATACTTATGGAAATAAAGAAACATCATAATAATTTTTTTTATTAATATAAATTATCCATGTGTGAAAAGAAAATCACTAAATTTTGTAATTTAATAGACACACAGCCAAACAATTTGCTACTGCAACAACTTTTACATGACTTGACCACATCAAAGTAGCTTCATTTCTTTGCAAGCAAGTAATGCACAATTCCAAAAATAAATGCACGATCCAATACAAAAGTACATGCATACCAATCAAGAATCCACAAATAAAATGTTTCTTGATACATTGCTCCGTAAACTTAAACCGTATTGAATTGTTTAGACAAATAAGAACTATAATAATTAACCAACCGGGAAAGAAAGAAAACACTACAGCGTATAAATTGCAAAAGAAAGACACCTAAAATGGTTTAAGCAACATTAGCTCGCGATATAGTTCCAAAAAGCTAAAACCTGTAGACATCTTTGTATTACAAGCAAGAAAAATACAACTTATGCAAGCAAATTTTCCGAAACATACCATTTCACTGCCATTCCGAGCCATCAGGAAACGAATCCAGAGCATCTTGCTTCCCATTTACATAGAACTCAAAAACAGCTTTCATTCTTGGAAGTTTATCAGGGTGGTAATTCACATGAACAATCACCGGCTTAAGTTTTTTCAAATTCCCATCTTTTCTTACGGTCTTGAAAAGAACCTTACTGTTCATAAAGAGATACATATCCATAGTTCTTTTAGCAGCATGAAGCCCAACATAACCAGGATGTGAAGGAAAGAACAACTCTTCATTGAAAACTGCTTGATCCCATGCATTTTCATGGGCCAGCCTATCAGCTATACGATCTAAAAGCTCAATCGAAGGGATAGTAGGCCTTATGTAAAAGAACCCAGAATTATAAACCCATATTCTCATTGTATGAGCATAACGAGCCCAACCCATTGCGGGTTCATCAAAAACATCATTGTACCCATAAGCCGTCATATTATTGTGGCCATCTGACATAGACTCCACATCAGAATCCCTATATAAATGATCAAATGGATTCTGTAGGTAAACAATATCTACATCTGAAAGAAGAACACTGTACCCGAGCTGCAAAAACTCCCTCAAGATTCGGAATTTTAGTGCTGAGACAGCATGATTACCTCCTGTTTTCCCAACAGAGTCAATAGCCTCATCACGGTCCCTTTGGTACACAGGCACAGAATTTTCCTTGCAAAAATCTAAAATTGCATCATCTAATGCCACAACTAGAAAATTAGGAATTCCCACTTTTTTAATGCTAGTGAACCAGACTTCAAGCATCGTTTTTACATTCGAATTGGCAAGAGCAACTATGATCTCTTTTCTAACAGCAACTTCTGCCAAAATCTTTGCAAGTCTTGGATTTACGCTTTCATCCGGAGCAACAGTTGGGTTTGTCCTCAAGCTCTTAACGGTACCAAACGGCCCAGCTTTTTGTGGTTCACTCAACACTTGAACCTGCTCCCGTGCATAGTCTTTTCCCTGCTCAGTCAGCCGTACCTTTTCATTTAACTCCCTAACTTGCTTTTTCAATTCAGCATTCTTATCTGATAACCTCATAAGATCTGCCTTTAAGAGATTAATTTTTTCCGTTGATTCACATGAGGAAGAATCGACCTATGTAACAATCCAACAGATAATCAATCAAATAAACTCCAAAGAAATTATTGATATTTATATAGAATTAGATTTACAAAAATCTAAAGCATCAATCAACCTTTATTTATACGACTATAATTATCTCAAAATATAAGCAATACCACTTAAATCTAACTTCTTATTGTTTGTTGACCCCTTGTGAATGTATCAAACATTTGTATGGACAAAAAAATGGATTTAATCAAGAGCAACACCAGATGAAAACTTAGCACAATCCATGAAATGAAAACATGCACTAAAATGACAAACTAAGGAACTCTGGAACTACAATCGATCTATTAGAAGTGCTACTGTTTTTATTTTCAATAAAATTAACTTACCCATTCGCAGAAAAACTAGAGGCCAAAACGCAAAGAAAGTCAAACTTCCTAGAAAAAAAAAATTCCCAAAAAGTAAATACCACATATGAAAAAATCGAGAATTTAGTAAATACCTGAATATTAGACTTGGAAAGGGGGCGATTTTGAGCGTCCGAATTTGAGGTGAAGAATCCACTGGGGAACAAAAAAGCAAAGATGCATCCTACCAAAACTCCGATCCCAATCGCCGCCGCAATTCTCGATCCCCTCATTGATGATTGGTTGCCCTTCTCTCTACGAATCCCCGCCATTTCCAATTAATATACTGAAATCAAATCAAGTGAAGGACACTAACCCTACTATGAAAACATTTCTCTTTTTTCTCCGCAATAGTATTAAGAACTAATTGTTTTCTTTATAATGTTAGATTTCTCGAATTGGATGCTCTGCGTATGTTTTATGCCTTTGCTCTTTTTGGAATTTGGGAGTGGCATCGTCGTGGTTTTAGAGTAGTTTAAGCTGAAGCCGGTTTAGAAATCACCTGTTCCGAGGTATACGTTAACTATGGTGGGGTAACGTTTACAAACGATCTTATTGGCTGGGATAAGATAAAGTCAACCTTGAGGGACAGAGGGAGGATATAAGCATTTTATGACTGGGTCGACGTGCATAAGCAACTGGGATTACCTAATTCCGTTGACTAGAAGCATTTTAATGACTAGAGTGGTTAGCTAGTAGTATTATGAGGAATTAGTGTGTAATTAATGACTTTACTTATGCGATAATTAGGGTTTATATCTAATAGGGTCACATTTGGTTCCTCATATTCTAATCCCATGGTTGAAATTGATGTTGATTTTTTGTTTAATTTCCATATGTCTAATTATGATTGTAATTGCAGTTCAATAGTGAAAGTTAGTTTTATTACAAACCTTGAATATAATTTTGTTTGATTTTTTAAATGAATCGAGTTAGAACAAACACTTTAGCAGCTTCTATATAAAACAGATCAAGTTGCACTTGCACCAATCATCATCAAATAAAGGCAAAAATTCAATAAAATTGAATTGTCATTGATTTTAATTTCATTACGGAATTCTTAGCCGATAGGTTTGTTCCATTCAATTACTCCATTATTTTAAGAAGTCGCACTCAAGAATATGATAAAGTATCAATTTAAGTTCCAAACTTATCACGTCTGAAACTTTCAAGCATTTGTCACAATCGCTTGTCTTCGTCTAGCATTTGCCTCTTCCATTAATTACTTAGCCAAAAATACAAGCATATATTAGAAATGAACTTCTATAAACTTTATGGACAAAAATAGTAAAACACCCTTTCTTCTTTATGTCCTATGCATGTGTCATAAATGTGAGGGTGTGAGTGCAATATAGCAAAGTAAGAAAAGAAAACTTTTGAGAAACTAAGGGTCTATTTGGATGGGTTTTGACTCGATTTCGCTGGTCTCGGTTTATAAAATATGATTTCGGTGGTTTTGATGAAACCTTTAAGATCTCATTTGGATGAATTTTGACTGTTGGATTTTTTATTTGAATAAGTTAAAACACCACTTGAATTTGATTTGAATGTTGGAGTTTAGAGAAAAAAATAAGTGATAAATGTCAAATCAATGTCTTTTTTAGTAAAATTTGAGAAAAAATATAAATGGTAAATGTCAAATCAATGTATTATAGGTTTGAAGAGTTTAAATGTTAGTTTCTGAATAGATTTTTTACGGTTTTATGGGTTTGACAAAAACTCATTTTAAAGGATTTTGGCTCGATCTCGTGAAACCCGAATGACCGGGCCAAAACCCGGATACATGCACCCTAAGAATGCAACCATATCTATAATGGCACCAAGCTGTAGATTTAACAAAGTAATAAATGAACAAACTCATCAAAAGTCAAAACAAAGGTCGACAAAACAGTGGATTAACTCACTAATTTTTTTTTTACTAAATTATCTGTACAGCCGTTTATAACTGTGTCCTATTTAAGCATAGCGCTAGATGACTATATCCATCAAAACAAGTCCATATATATACAAAAGCAGTCGTCAAAATCGATTCACACTCACCGTATAAAAAAACAACATAAAACTGGTAGTAAATTTTAACACGTGAATTTTGAAGCAACCTGACCCTGCGTAAATAATAATAACCAGTTTCTTCAATTGGAACTCTTGGCTGAACCATTTTCCTGCATTTGACAAAGCACACACATTACCACCTAGAGTTCAAGGAAAAACTATAATCGAACCTTTACTGTCATAAAATGTAATAGAAAATGTTTGCTTGCGCGTGTGTGTGAGAGAGAGACTGAGAGTTCAAACCTTGTGGGCGCTGGTAATATAAGAAACAACTACAGTAATGTCATCAAGCTTCCCGCCATGGTAAAGGAACCCAGCTTCTTGTGCTGCCGTAGAGAAAGGAGTTTGCCTGTTTTTGTCTAGTGCCCGTTGCCTGGCCAGGGCTGCTATTTTCTGCGCCGTCACCTGAGGCCCTAAACCAGCTCTAGAAGCATGAACCACAATTGCAGTAATGTCATTGCCATACAAATTGTCGAAAAGACCATCTGTCCCGGCAATTATAACGTCTCCTGGAGCAACAGGGATTGTAAACAGCTACACCACACACCGAAAAAAAATAACATTTAATTTCAAATATTTTAATCCCCCACATTCGATAACTTAAGAAACAATGGAACTATAAGATAACCAACCTGTCCAGAGCTAGGCATATCTCCGTCATTACCACTCTCCAGCTGATAAGTAAAATTGAAATCATGTTGTTGAACAGGAGATCTGAAAACCGTACTTCCATCTCTGACCACCATAAACCCACTATCCCCTAAATTAATGGCATTCAGACCCTACACAAGAAAATTAAGTATGATTGAGAAACTTTTGACAAGTGTAAATTTTGATGATTGAATGCTCTGCGGCAGCATACCTGGTCGGTGAGAGCAATAATACAAGCAGTCGAAGATCCTTTTGCTTTTGTACTAGTGTGGGCTTTCTCAAGGACTCTAACTGGGTCAATGGAACCCTTTGGTTCATCAAGAATGGCGTTAACCGAGTTAGACATGAGCTCACGAGCATACTGCCCTGCATCAACACCATGGTCAGCCCATCCACCTACACCATCAGCTAAACCAATGGCGTGTTCATCAGTACAAATGAAATGAGCATCTTCTCCCCCCGTTTCTTCTTTGTCGGGATGGGGCAGGTAGCATGATGCTGAATTCAGTTTCAGAGTTCTTTCAATTGAGACACTCCTGCAACCATACAGAATATATACAATCATGAGGTTCTGAAACCAAAAATTGTATTGTGTACAAATAATTTGAGAAACTCAAAGAAACGTACTGCTCAGAAGAGTCTGTGGAACCAGAATTCTGTTCATCCCTCGTAGAATTATAAAAGGACACATCAGGAGCAGTGCCAGCAGAGGAACATGCAGTTGATGAGATATGGAGACCCTCGAAATCAAATCCCGGTAATGGATGGCCATTTCCCTTTCTCTTTGCAACATTATTATATATGAAATATCCATAGAGAAAGAAGTTATTAGGCTGTTCTTTATTTTTCAAGCTCATCCTAGCTCCTCTTGTACAACTATCAAAGCTTCTTCTGCTGTAAGATCTGAAAGAATGATATGCGGCCACACCAGGTTGAGCAGGCCTAGAAGTCATATTGCTGATAGAGCAGTCAGCAAGAACTGATCTAGATCCACAGACAGCCATAACTGTCTTTTGTTCTGATAGCAGACAATCAACGTGATACCCACAAACTTGAAATGAAGGCCCTGATATAGATGGTATAGATATTGCTCGAGAAAATGCTCCAACAACTGAAAGATTTTTTCTCAGATTGGCTATATGCAAATTTGCTTGAGCAGCAGCAGCAACAGTGCCAGGTCGAACAAATACATGCAGGTGGGTAAATGTTCCGGAGGACAAAGAATGAAACAGCCTCAACTTCCCTTGGCCAATCAATACATCTTGGACTCCACTTTCTTTCCCAGAAACCGATCTCTGGACTCCTTGCCGGATTGCACCCGAAAGTCTTGAGAAATAGTTAGATGGCATTTTTTTGGGTTGTGTGAGAAAAATCTGTTTTTTTGTTATAGAGGGTACAGCCGAAACTACTAAAGGCAAAGGATAATCTCATAACTCTCAATGCGCAGCCATGCAACCAAAAGCACCTTCCTCTCCAATATATATTACAAGAACAAAGAAACCTGAAATGTACAAAACTATTTAATAAATTGATTTCAGACTAATAACATATTATAGAAGTGCTAAATGAGAAATTATAAACAGTAATAAGTTTTGTAATACTGAAGAAATGAATCCCGTTCTAGCATCGGCAGTCTCGGCTTTGTGCTATGACTATCAATGGCAATAAACTCAAACAAGATTCAGCAATCAGCACTTTTATTCAACAGAAAATTTCGAAACAATCACTAACACATTTTAACAATTAATTTCAGCAATATATCTTAACATCCAACCACAAAAAATAATAAATTCAACATATTCTGCAAGCTTTTATTAAAACAATACTAGACTTCACAAATAGAAAAGAACATGGAAGCAGAGAAGAAGATTGGACATAGCCGCATATTATAGCAAAAAAAGAAAAAGAAAAAGAGAACATTTTTTTAGAAAAAGAAAAAGTTCTCCGAAAACCATAGAGAGAGGAGCTTGGAGAGTATAAGACAACAAATTCTGAAGGTTTGGGGCTTCTGAGTCTCTAAGATGGCTTTTGATTTCGACTTAACCAAGAAAACCGAAGAGTCGCTGCATAGATAATATGTGCATGCTAAATGCCCACTTCACATGCACCTCATGCAACCCCCACTCAAGCGCACAATTCAACCACTAGGTATGGAAGTATATGTGAACTTATAACAGTTGATACCTTTCCCACTTACCAAGATTATCAACCCTCACTCCCATTTTCTCAAAGTTTTAGATAAGAATGTAGAAAGTAGTGCTTGAAAACTAGTGGTAAACAGCATTACTCTATGTGATACTTTTATGTGAGATGACTTGGAGAAAAATGCCTTGATACATAATGTCTTAAAAAATAATTAGAAAAAATAAATGGAAAGGAGGGCTGAGAGTATACAATAAATAGAACTTACTGGAAATTATTTATAGTAGATAATTTAAAGAGGAAATCCCAATGCATCAAATTTTGATGAGTGAAAAACTAGAGTTTTATCATAGATGCTTCATACAACAGAACATCTAACTATGACCAATTCTAAGTAGATTTGCCACCTGAACTAACATATTGTGCAAAATCGAGAAAACAAAAAGAGCAAAATCAGGCCTTTTTAATATATTTGAACCCAAGAGAACGAATTAGTGCAGGAAAATAAAATAAACAGTTTGAACATTCCTAAAACAAACTAGTTTTAACATATTAGTCAATCCTTTTTAGGAAATATAAAACTACTAAGAAAACAAAAAATTAGTAACACCAGCAAGTCACATCCCCAATCCTCATCTCGCAAGCAAGATCCTTAGCAGAACTTGGTGAATAACTACGATCCCTATAGATCATTAACAGTAAACTTTTTATGCGAGTGATACACCATCATAGTCAATCAACGAGTGCACTCTACAGCATTTTTTTCCCAGAAAAAGAAATCCAGAACCAAACTTAGTAACATTAAATTCAATTCCATTTCCATCCTAGATTACCACATCATCAAGGCTCTAAGTACTTCTTAATCATGTTAATAACTAAACGTATTTAACCCCAAAATAAAAATACAAAACACAATAATGCAATCTTTAGTAATAAAAATCACATCTTTCATAAAAAAAAAAAAAAAATACGAAATCTGTTATAATCAGAGAAAATCGCACCTTCAATATTATCAAGGACCTGGAGAGAACTCTGAATCCACCAACTATGTAAGAGCAAAATATATATATTTATTTACTTCAATAAAAGGCCGAATATTTTAGGATACGTGGTGTCGGTTAATTAAATTGGATTCGCAAACAATGGTAGCTTTTTTGGGTTGCTGAAACGGTAAGCCGATGAAAAGAGATAGAATGTGTTTGGTCGTTGGGCGCTTTTGCTTTCTGTGAAAACACCTGAGACCACCGTTCAGCAAACCCTAATCAGCTTTGAATTTTCAACATATAAGTACACTACTTGGACGTATTTGTGTCCTTACAAAAAGGAACAAACTGTTTAACGAGAAAGGACTATTTTGCACCTCCTAAATCTTTTCAGCTTCGAATTTTAGTGACAAAAGGACTGTAATGCCAAAAGGACACATCGTTTACATTTATAAGTGAGAAAATTGCAAAATTAATTTTGTAACTATTGTTCTTGTCAATTTAGTATTTTAATGAGTAGGATTTCCAATTACTTTTTAATAATTACTGGCAGTTTAATCCTTCTAATCAGTATATTAAATTAAATTTTGTTGACTACTTTACAGCTATTTTGGCCCAAATCCTCACATGGGGCTAGGGGTGCACATGGTTCTTGAAACCGTACCGGACCGTACCGAACCGTACCGGACCGTACCGAAGTATCGGTATTTTTTCTCAAAATTACAGGTCTTGGTATAGACGAAAACCGTACTGGATATTTTGGTATGGTATAGGTTTTAAGGATTTTTTACCGCAAAAAAACCGTACCGTACCAATAAAAATATATATCTTTTATTAATTAATTTACGCATATTTAATATAATCTGTGAGTTTTATCTAGCCTTAAAGAATTAGGATTCAAAATTAAGCCCACTAATATCTTAAAAGGCAAATAACTAAAACCTAATTATCTAAGTAAATCACAAGCCATTATCCTTAGAGATACACGGCACTACGGCAGCAGCAACACACAATTTTTTCATTGAAAATTATTTCATCAAAGATTCTCCAAATTAATTTCAGTTGCTTCTTCTTTCTTTGACATCACAAGTAAGTTCAATGTTATTAGTGTTTCCAGTAATTACTTGTAAACATGCCATTTGATTGTTGTTTAATTAGTGTATTGAATGATATATGAATTGCAAAGACACTGTACTCGTTAAGCAAATGAATTGAATTAGAAAAGAAACATGTACCCTTCGTTTCCATTGGGGTTGCTCAATAAACTTCATTAAGCCTTAAGGTAGATCATGCATGCTTGAACATTTTCATGCCCAACCAATGAAAATATATATACTGCAACCAGTAGGATTGGTATTGAAGTAGTTATTTCTTTTTATATTATTAAGTAGTCTATTTTTTTATGTTATTTGTCACTATACAGAGTTATTCAATGTTGAATTGCATAGTTTATGAGATCTTATTATATTTTTTCTTAGACATGGCTTCTTTTGTTTTTTGTTTTGCATATATAATTTATTGTCAAAGTCAAATATTTGGTTAGCATGAAGTCCTCAAGTGTTAGCCTATTAAAAATGTTAAGCTTAAACAAAAAATCAAGTTTTTTTCTTCTAATAAATATCCATTTTTTTTTACAAGCAAAATAGTTTGAGAACTAAAAAGTTATTATAAAATACCGCAAAACCGTACCGTACCGTACCGGAACCGCACCGTACCGAATATAATGGTATGGTATTCAAAACTTCAGGTTTGGTATGTAACTTTTCAGAACCGCATTAATTGGTATGGTATTAATTTCATTAAAAAACCGTAGAACCGTACCATGTGCACCCCTACATGGGGCCCTGTAAAAACATAACTTTAGAAAAATTGAGTGTTTGGCTGTGAACTTGACTAATTGCCTTTGCCTTGACGTGAAATAAATTAGAAATGGAGAAGGAAAACAATTTTTAATTTTATTCTTAAATTAAAAAGCTAGCGATATTATTGGAGCACACACGGTTGGTGTTAGAACAACTTTTTTATTATGACTTATTTACCCTTCACATTAATTATAGCAACTAATTAAATCAAAAAGGTAATTTACATATCTCTTTGCATTCCTTTCCTGGCTTCCCGGGACTGAACCTGTTTCTATCTCTTTCATCCAGCCACTGCCATCATCTATGTTCTTTTATTTAATTTCTTATATGCAGTTATCGTTATGAAGATTTGTGAAATCAAACTACTTTGGGCCTGTTTGTTTGGCGTTTGGGAAAGTAGTTTGGGAGAGTAGTGGAGGTTTGTGAAATAATCTCGATTTGCGTAATGTTGTTTGTTTGGGTTTTGAGAGAGTGGTTTGAGAAATAAAGTAGGTGTAGGTTTTTTTGGAAGAGTTGGGTTGTAGGTGTAAGATGTGTAAGACTTTATGTCAAATCATGTTTGTTATGTGAGATAAATTGTGTAAAAGATAGGTTACTTTATGTCAAATCAAAGTAGAGTTTGTATAGGTTTTGTTTAGAGATATGAAAATTGTTGTTTGTTTGGCTTTTGAGAGAGTAGTTTTAAAAAATTAATGGATGAAAAATTTATTTCGGAAAATAGAAAACATGTTTGTTTGGTATTTCCCAAACACGAAAAAAATATGGGAAACGCCAAACAAATTGTGTTTTCCTGAAGAGATTTTCATTCCATAATAACATTACTTTTAATAATTGTGAAGGGTAAATAAGTTATAATGAAAAAATTGTTCTGACAGCAACAATGTGTGCTTTGAGAATTTCGTTAGTCAAATTAAAATACTAAGAAATTTATTAGTCTCTCTAGTAAGGCCCAACTCAAGATTTTCCGTCCTCTTTTTTTTTTTTTCACTCCCTTCACTTTTTGCTTGGAGTTTTTAGGTAAGAGTTGAAAAAATAAAACTTTTGTGTATTTTTACTTTTATACCTTTAAATTTAAAAGTAGTTGTAGATAATTAATGATGTCAAATCATTACTTTACATGATAGAGTATTTATGAGAAAAATAATTCTATTTATAAAAAGAGAATCTTATTTTAAAATATTACAAAAGAAAATAAGAATAAAACTTTAGATTTTTTTATACTAAAAAGTATAGCACGAAAGTACAGTGTAATAGTACTACATTTTTTTTTTCATAAACACTGTTGCTAAAAAAATCTAGTAAATTGGATCAAATTCAAATCGCGTTCGGATTTCAAATCCGCCCCATTGACAATCAATCCTCTCAGGTCTATGTTAATTGTTAACTCCCCTTCTATCACCTACGATAAACCCACTACAGCCCAAGCTCATTAATCTTATAATCTAGCCCAGAAAACTCAACAAACAAACAAACAAACCTAGGCCAACCCAAGGACAATCTCAGCCCGCCTGATGCTCAAACTTGGACCAATTAATTTCACAATCAAGCCCAACCCATAACAACTTATTACCCCAACTCTCAGGGCCCCACAAGCCTACAACTAGGGTTGTCAATTTAATTGTAGGCTACAACCTATCGAGTGTAATAAATTTTCCCCAATCAAATATTAGTATAAGCATTTACATTAGATTTATGTAACATTGCACTCTTTCCTTTTTTGTAGTCAACTTTTGTAATTGGATTCTCTGAAACTCACATCCAAATTAAATTGTGATCTGAAGCTCTCCAAGTAAAATTATTTTTGGCAAGCTTGGCCTAGTTACATGAGTAAGATGAGAGGGACAAAATGAAGAAACTGACTCGATCAAAAATTAAATATTTATGCATATGATTTGTGGTTGGTTACTCCTCTCTAAAAAAAATTGAATAGATCATGTGATTATTCATTCTTCTGAAAGTGTTCAGAATCACTTTTGAGCAAAAATAAATAAAAAATGCAAAAAGGTAATCCCATGACAAATTATAAAAATACATTCAAATTGAACAGCAAATAAAAACATATTTGTGGAAATAACAATGAATATTAGAATATATCTATGCTAGATTCTCAATAATCAAGAGTGAGTATGGGTAGACAGAAGCTTATTTTCTTAACCAAATAGGACTATAAATTTGTGACTATCTGAATTGAACACATTTTCTGGATTTCACTCTATAAATGAAGGAACCTATTATTTGCATTTACACCATTTCATTAAATATGATATATGGGCTCTACGCTTTTATTTATGTTTCACAATAAAAAGAAGAAAAATAAGCCAATCATTATATAGATGCATCCCCTGGCAATGAATAACCAAACGTGTTATTGTCCCTTAAATGGAGAACACGGACACTATGACCGGAAATTAAATCAATTTATTCAATACTTAACTCGAGTTCCGTCGAGCTTTATTTGTCACACAAATCCAATAAATTTGAATATCATTTTCTTGTTTGATAAGTTTGGCTCAAGCTTGACTCGAAAAGTTAAAAATTGATGAAATACTAGTAAAAATATCAAACTACTCGATATGTACCTCGAGCTCATCAATAAAAACTCGTTTAAGCTCGATGCGTTACACAAATCAAGCAAGCTTAAACACTATTATATTTTTCGTTTGATAACTTTGAAGTTTATTGACTAAATGTCAAAAATGCCATAATCCAGAGCTTTTGTACGTACATACAAGCAATTGTACGATCCTTTTGCTAATTCTCGGCAAATCTCTTTTGAGTTTTTGACTCGCAATCATGAATAATATTGTAGAAGTATTAATTAATGTCTACCTTTTTACTTATTTAAAAAGATTTATTTGTCGATAATGAAATTGAACAATCATATAAGTGCTTGCAGACATCAATAAGTAACTGCGATTTTTTAGCGAAAAGTTGATTGAATACTTCAGCTCTGTTTGGGTTAAGAATCAAGATTTAAGACTTACCACAAAATGATCATAAGAAGAAAAGCGGTTGGCCAGGCCAGATGTTGATGAAGAAGAAATTGTGAATGTGAAGCATGCAGTGCTGACTGATGACGAAATTAAGAAAAATAGTAATTACATTCCTATGCATCCTATACTAGGTGAGTGGCTCCGCGCAAATGTCTAAACCGCGCAATTTATTGTCTTGAAAATTTTCCAATAATTAAGATATGGTAATATGTTTTTGTTGTATATAATTTTATCATGGTAAGAAAATCTTATGAACGGTTAACTAGCATCATTTAAGTTAATTAACACAAGATTATTGGTAAAAATAGGAATTTTACACATATGTTGCACGCGATAACCATGACGTGCAAACCATGTGCAAATTTCTAGCATACCTTTTTTTTTTTAAAAGTAAATCTCATTTTTAATTAAAATTACACAATAGTGTTTCAAATCTAGTTTTGTTTTTATTTTTTATTTTTGACCCATGTTAAACACACTAGGTTAGCTAGTAAATTTCTTTAATTTAGTAATTAAAATAGTATTTTTGAACATAGATTTGATTTATTGCTTCTTCTGCGGGATATATAATAACACTGGAAATGTATTTATTGATATGAAGACCTAGTTGAGCGGAGCACTTGACAGTCAAGATACGTAAAGAGAAGGCTTTGAGGGTACAATCTTTTCCCTCAAAACGTTGATTGATAGCTGTCTTGACCAGGATACCGCATTAGCCAACCACATTATTTCTGCAATAAAATTGCACTTTTAGGGAATACTACACAAGCTATATGCTCAATTTCAAAACCAATTCTATAGGGAATGCCAAATCACCCACACAATCGATTCCTTTTTTTTAAAGGGTGTTTCAAGCCTGTGAAAATTTGGCCCGAAAAGCTCTCCTTAGTCAACAAAACACTATCACTGCATAGGGTCGAACCAATGTTATTAAAACCGGACCGGACCGGCCGGTCCGACCGGTTCGACCGCGAACCGGAGGATGGTCCGGTCCGGTTTACCCCCTAAAACCACTTGTCTAAAAAACCAGTGTGAACCGGGTTGAACCGGTCCAAAACCGGTGAACCGGCGAACCGGTTTGGGCCGGTTCAACCCGATTTTGAATTTCTTTTTTTTTTCTTTTTTTATTTCGATTTTTTAAATTTTATTAATGTTAAAAATAAACTAAAAATTCTTGTAGAAGGTGGGATTTGAACACCTAAACCTCTTGCTTGAACATAACTTCCTTACCATTTGAGCTACATCATTTTTGTTGAATTTCTAGTACAAAAAAAATTTATAAATTACAGAAAACTTGTAGCCAAATTTGTTTATAAATTAGATTATGATAACTCAAATTAACATTTTACACATTATCAATGAAAATTAATACTCAAATAATAATTTTTTATTAAAATTTATATTATAAGATATTTCTTTCCAATATTATTTTTAGGATAAAGAGTGTCAAATTTTGAAAATCAAATCGATATATTATGCAAGTTTGATTTTGAATATTAGACTTTTATGCATAATCATATTTTAAAATTATTAATCTCCTAGTTAGTTGTATTTTTAACTTACACTTTTAAATTTTTATAAAGAAATATAGTCATATTATATTTATATGAGCTTACAAATTAGTATCATATTACAATTATGATATAAGTTATATAAATATTATGTGATTTAATTTAAATATATTCTAAGATTTTATATATTTTTGATCAATTGTAGGATAATGTTTAAATTTTATGCATATTATATATACTTTAAAATTAAAAATATATATTATATCATTATGACGTCATCCGGTCCGACCAGCGGTCCAACCGGTTCGACCAGTAAAACCAGTGGCCAGTTGGCTCACCGGTTCACTGTCCGGTCCGGTTCTGAAAACATTGGGTCGAACACAACTGAGTATGTCTATCGAATTTTTTATACCTTTGTGCAACATCTCAATTGAACCAAATCTCACGATGCCATACTTGGCGGCCCACGATTATCATGCAATCCTACATCAGCGGTGTCATTCGACATGAGGGATGGCTTCATTGGAATACAACTTCCTTCACACTAGACACCTTTTGCTATGGCGAGTACATGAACTACGGGCCTAGGAGCCAAATTGGGAGCTCGGGTTAAATGACCCCATTATTATGTCTTGACTAATCTTGCCAAAAACTTATTTTCACAGTTGCCCAATTTATTGATAGGGACACATTGTTGCCCTCCAATGGAGTTGTGTATACGACCGATATAGGTTGAATGTTCATAAACTTTCTTTTGTAATGAATGAAAGGGAGAATATGATAAATTATTGACATTGTATAAATGCTTTCTTTTGTATCTTTCAAGAATCATCTATATATTCTAAAACTATAAATAATATTAGTCTATTCTCCTGCTATGTATAAAAATAAAAAATAAAAAAACAAATATATCTTTGTATGTGAAAAAGCTTAGGGCCTGTTTGTTTGGCATTTCCCAAAAAAATTTCGTGTTTGGGAAATGCCAAACAAACATGTTTTCTATTTTCCGAAATAAATTTTTCATCCATTAATTTTCTCAAACTACTCTCTCAAAAGCCAAACAAACAATAATTTTCTTATCTCTAAACAAAACCTATACAAACTCTACTTTGATTTGACATAAAGTATCCTATCTCTTACACAATTTATCTCACATAACAAACATGATTTGACATGATTTGACATAAAGTCTTACACATCTTACACCTACAACCCAACTCTTCCAAAAAACCTACACCTACTTTATTTCTCAAACCACTCTCTCAAAACCCAAACAAACAACATTACGCAAATCGAGATTATTTCACAAACCTCCACTACTTTCCCAAACTACTTTCTCAAACGCCAAACAAACAGACCCTTAAACTTCTGTATCTTAGATAATATTCACTAGTATGATATTAACAAAAAATAATTTAATTATAAGCTACTAATAGTGATAAACTGTTAATAACACAAAATGTATATTCAAAGCAGTGTAGTTAACTTGTTTGTTTCATCGCTCAAGTCAAATCAGAGGAGAGAATATAACATGCACCAATCATATGTTCATCTAAAGCTAACTAGTTCTCTAATGGAAAATGATTATATCACAGCCTTAAACTTCACAGCCCATTGTACAGCCCATTTTTTATATTTTTAAAGGTAAATGTGTTACCTACTACTTGTTTAACAGGTTTTCTTCAAATAATCTTTTAATCTATTAACAACCCACTCAACTTTCAAAAATTACAAAATAGCACATAAAGTATACAATATTACTCATATAAAAAATAATTCATTACTTTCCAAATGATAATTTATCATTTATCAATATTTGTATATAAAATATCTTAAAAATTACAATAAAAATATAAACTCATAATTTAAAAGCACTTGCAATGCCTATAATTTAGAGTTTATTACATAATGTTTAATTTAGGGTTTGATTTAGAGTTTAGGGTTTAGGGTTTTAGGGTTTAGGTTTAGGGTTTTAGGGTTTAGGGTTTAGGGTTTTAGGGTTAGGGTTTAGGGTTTTAGGGTTTTATTTTAAAATAATATTTTTAAGTTTTTCTTGGCAAAAGTCGTAGATATGGTTTGAAATTGATGAATTATTTTATAAATAGGGTTTATTTTTGTTTGATCATTAATTATGAGTTTTTTTTGCAATTTTATATTATGGGCTGTGATGTTGGGCTGTGATAATTGGCTGTGATGCTAGCATAGTCCTTCTCTAATTATTGCGGATGTTCGTGCACTCATAAACTTATTAGTTATTACTTGTTTGCATAAGCTTTTAAAAAATGGATTTCGACTTTTTAATTGTGAAAAACTAGTTATTATTTTTGAAGAAACTGCTTTAATTAATAATAAAAAATAGTAGTAGAGTAGTATATAAATGTTCAAAGATCGGAAAACGGGTAAACGATGCTCCGAAAGTCCGGATTATAAAAAATCACAAATTTTGAAAAGAAAAGAAACCTTTCTCCTATTAGCTCCTTATGAAATTATACATTTCATCCATCCCCATTCATTTTCTCCTTTACATTCCAAGACATTTCATTTTGTTAAATATTCATTTGTTATGTAGTTATTTTGGGTTCACTTCAGATTAACCTCGTTTCGAATACAATTTCCCTACCCGAAAGTTTGAGATAGTAAATATAACTACACGATTTACGAACTACAACAAATAAATAATAAATAAAACCACGCAACAAGATTACACTAACTAATAACAAACTGAGATGCAGTCATATTCTATAAAATAGACCCATGCAAGATTACTAATTCCTATACATGACTCCCTAGCTAGACTCCAAAAAAAAATTCTCTTTACTGAAAAATTTCAAGAGAGATGAACAGAGCTTCAATTTCCCATATATAACAATCAACTTATAAAATGGATGGCTTTGTATCTGATGCATCATCCCACGTGCCCCCAGTACCAAATGAACCATTTCCGATGACGATTCCTCCGTTTATCGAGTTCAAGAATGCCGAAAACCCTCCAGAATTAGAAGCCTCACCCCCTCCTCCCATTCCCAGTCCAAGAAAATCAAGAGTAGCTGGCCTAGCATTCCCAAATAGTGTCGATGGACCCAACATCAAATCATTGAAGCCCGAAGATCCACTACACGGAAGGCCGAGCCCAAGGCCCGAACCAAGGCCACGAAGAAACGAGGAGTTGGACGAAGTTGCACCCATTTGGGCTGCTTTTTGTAGTAACGCAGTTGCGGAGATAGCGGGCTGCGAGGTGGATGTGTAATGTGATGTGGTTGGGAATAAAGACGATGGTCCGAAAAAAGACGAGGACAATGAGAGCGACATTGGGTCGATAGTGGGATGGTCTAATCCGGCCATTCTGCATAGTGGAGTCGAGTATGATGATGTTGGTTGTTGTGATGATGATTGAGGAAGTTCGGTAGGAGTTGGTGCATTTAATATACTTGCGAAAACTCGAACATTGGCAGTGGAGGTGGTGGTGGCAGGAGCGGTGGTGGTGGTGATGGTGGTGATTACTGAACTTGGTAAGGCTATTGTTGATGCTGATGACTGTGGTGGTAAATGGGCGGTTTGATTTTCCGGCAAATCTGCTGCAACAAGAAAACTAAAAAGTGAGAAAAAGATCAAGAAAGGGAGGGAAGAAGCTTTTTAAAAAGAAAAGGCTTTTAGATATTGGATCCCAATATACAACAATGTTGAACTTAAAAGAGAACTTTTGAGTTAAAGCAAGATCCAATCATGCATTACTTTCCCTCACCAAACCTACTTCCTTTTTATCCCACTTCGATCTTTGAACTGCATTATTTCTTTACAGTAAAGAAATCCATTAATTTATTATATTAATTATCCCCCTTTAGAACCCATTACCAGAGATGAACATAAACCAATTCAATCCTCGTTTCTTATATATAAAATGTAGCAAAATGGTATATAGATAGTCTCCTCCCATTTCAATTGAGAAATTATTTTGTGTATCAATGGGATTGATTTTCTATTGCATATTAATGTATATATGTGACACCAATATGTAATACACATATATGTAAGTGTCACCGAACACATAACATACCAATACAATGATTGCATGCAAAATACCGATAATCTACAACCAATGTTCAGTAGTTCTCATCCTTCATTCTTCGAGAAAATGGGTAATGTGGATTATCGCTCTTACAATTGCATTGTTCCGTTGTATTACACGTGCTTGATGAGATGATATAGCGGACGCATGAATAATGAGTGAAATGCAAAAATATCTCCTATGCTTTGTATAATTAGCAAAAATACTTTTGTACTATTTTTATTAGGAAAAAAAAAAACTCCAGTGCAAGAATAAATATTTTACAGGAAAAATGACACTTATTTTATTCCCCTACCAAAATATGCAAAAACACCGTCGTCAACCTAAAAAATTATCAATAATCCAATGTTAAATTTTGAAATTGGCAATTTCCTCGGTGCACTTATAAAATTGACAATAACCTCCTTATGGATTAATGAAGAGATTTCAAATGGGGCCTTTTGCTAATATAAAAATAACAATGGGGATTTTACTACTAAAAATAACACATGGAAATTTTGCCTAGGCAATGCAATGGTGGCATTTTTGAATTTAGCCTAAAATAATTTATCCATTTCCCAAGTATACACAGTTTCAAGACTTTACTTCACCTGAGCTTTGAATGGAAAGAACCGGAGACAACACACCCGTAGACGGAGTAAGCGGCGGTGGAGGCGGGCTTCCAGCCGCCACCGCCTGAACCTTCAAATCCCCATCTGAAGTCGCGACCGCCGTCGGCTTATCAGACCGCGCACTCTCCTGCGCCAAGGCATCGCAAAAAGCTCTGTGTGTAATAAAACTATCCCTCCTATATAGTCAATTCAAACAACAAACATAATAATCATCCAACTTAATTTAATATCCTCAACTCCATCATCTTACATAGTTTAACAACTAAAAATTTAAAATTAAAATTTACCTAGAAAACAAAGTTCCACAATCACAGCGATACTCTTTAGTACCACAAGTTTTCATGTGAGCTTTCCAATCAGACTGTACCGCATACTTTTTCGAACACCGCTCACAATTAAACTTCTTCTCCCCATGTTTTCTGCAAAAATGTTTCTTAATTCCGGTTAAATCGCCGAGAGCTCTTGAAGGGTGATGGTGAATGCAAGTTGGTTCTGGACATACATAAACTCTTCTTCTCACTTCTTTACTTGTTCTTTGCCGGAGCTTCCACGGCAAGTTATGGCCACGGCGGTGGAGCTGTAAATTTTGGTCGCGCTGAAATCCTTTGTTGCAGATCTCACATACAAATCTGTTTGTTGCGAGTAAGGTTTTTGGTGATAAAGCAATCACCTCTGCTTCTGGATCTATAAAGTAGTGAAAATAAAATTAAGAAAAAGTGTAAGTAGATAATTAATTAATTAATTAACTAAAATATTAAATGAGTTTGGATTACTTTTACTTTTTTACCTGGCATTCCGGGTAGATTCCGCTTTTTCTTTGTGGGTATTGTTGTTTCTGCGATTTTATCAAGGTCTGCTTGATTATCAGTAGTGGGTAAATTAGACTCTTCGGAAGCTGGTGACGATGATAAATTCTTAATTTCCACCATTTTTAACTAACTTCTCTTGCTGCTAAGTTACTAACAAAAAGTAACTCAATCTTTTCACAAGAACTTCAACTCAGCTGGAAATAAAACGAAGAACAGAAACTCACAACTCTTGGGAATTGTTTTTCTTGTTAAAAATAAAGAAAATCAAAATTTGGTTTATCAAGAAAATCAAAATTCTGAACAAAACTCTCGAACTAAGCGAAAAATAGGAACGCCGGTTCAACTCAGCATCTCATGTTTATACACGACGACGGCGCCTTCATTTCAATAAATTTAATTATGTGCTACTACAATAACTGTTTGTTTGTGTATAAAGAAAAAAGAAAAGAAAGAAACTAAAAGGGAGATTTTAGGAGTATTATTATAATAGAGCTCTCTGATTAAACAATGGCTTTTAATTTGGTTGTTTTTGTGAAGCGGCCGTAGTAACTAAACCATGGTTGGAGTTTTAATAGTAATTAACTATGGTTTGTTGAGGTGCAGTTTTGAATGGTTGCGTATACGTGGTGAGATCTGCATGTCTGGGACACATGTCTGTGGAAATCGCTACTATTCTGTGCTTTCGTTTGTCGTTTTATCAATTCTTTGGTATTTGTACCTTCAATTTTTTTATAATAAATAATTTTCAAATGACATTTACGCCTTCGTATAATATCACTTTTCCTATACCAAAATATTTGTTGCATACAATAATTTCATAACAAAAAGTATTTAGTGAATTATTAAAAGGTATTTTCTGAAAGTGTATAGTATAATTGACATTGATATTGGTTTATTAATGTTTATTAGAATGTATTTTTGAAATAGGATTTTTTTTAACGTATACAATTTTGGTTCATTGTTAAAAAATGTCGTTATGATTTATCATTTACGTTAAACACGACAAAAAAACTGTTTTATTGCTCATCTAATATTCACGCGGCACACATAGCTTTTGGTTATTTGTCATGTCATTTAAAATAACCATTAAAATGTGTTCTTTGTTCTTTAATTTTTATTAGAATATAATTTCGAGACAACATTTTTTAGTAGCAAAATTAATGTTTTATGTTTGTAGTACATGCAACCTTAGAATATATATTTGCATATAATTTTGGTCAATTACTCCAAAAGGTAAGCATTGCAAACATAAATTATAAAAAGAAATAATTAATAGCAATGCAAACTTAAGTTTCATTAATGTATTTACTTTCATTAACAATTACGTACTACATTTTATTGGTCTGTAATGGAAAAATAGTGGATGTACCAGCTTGCGGGAAACGGGCTACATTTTCACGTGCTATGTCAAAAAAAAAAAAAAAAACAAATGCCAAGAGAGAGTACCCGAAATACCCCTGATGGTGTGAAACGGTAAGGACGAGAAGTAAAAGTGACGGGTAAAAGAAAACATGTCGGCTAGTGAATGGCGTTTATGTGATTTTTGAGTGTGAAAAGGGTACAGGTCCAATTATTCCAACAATTAATTAATGAAAGAAAGGTCGTGTGTGTTGAGTCAAACCAAAATAAATTAAATGGCTTGGCGAGCAAGGGAAAAGAAAGAAAGAAAGAGGATAATTCCAAATCTGGTAAATTAAAATCCGTGACAGACAGAATTTGGCTCACACCATTCTTCGCTCTGTCTGTGCTCGCTTGCTTGACTGTTGACTAGTAGTATATGATAGTACAACTCAACAAAATAAATGCACACTTATGTACTAGAGGCGTAAATAATTTGAATTGAAGTTGAGCAAAACTTTTTCAAAGTTTAATTTTTATTGAATTCGAGAGTGTGTTGGACTCGGAGTTTGAAAAATATAGACGAGTTCGAGTAACTCACTTTTAGGTTTATATTTATTATTATTTTTAAATTATTGAATCAAGTTAAAACTTAAATGTATTCCAATGATTTTTTATCGATTAAAGGTAACCCTAACTCATCTCGAGTAAATTGTTCTAGTATTCAACTATGCATTCAATTCATGTTTAGTGGAATTTTATGATTATAATGTGATCCTAGATAATTGAAAAGAATGGTACGAGACATTGATCCCACATTTGTAGTATGAGATATAAATACGGGACAAATGACATTAATCTCTGGTACTTCAATAACCATACTAATTTCCTAACACAGGCCTTGGAAACAAAATATGAAACTCGAATACGAGTATGAGACCTTGATCCCACATTGATAGTATAACATACTAACATGACATGAAGTATATATTTGATGTAGGGTTCTCTCAAAATCATAACACAAATTTAGATCCATAGGAATAAAGTCCAATAGTTTGGATTATTAGATAACAGACAATTCATCACATTTTTGTTCCCAAAAATATCTCAGACTCTTGTACCGAAACGTTGAAATTTTCCTTCTTACTGTATTTTCTTTTGATTGAACTTAAGTTTTAATATTATTTTCAACTCTGAATTACAAAATACCTCACTGTGTTTCTATAAAAGAAACACATTGGGCCTGTTTGTTTGGCGTTTGGGAAAGTAGTTTGGGAGAGTAATGGAGGTTTGTGAAATAATCTCGATTTGCGTAATGTTGTTTGTTTGGGTTTTGAGAGAGTGGTTTGATAAATAAAGTAGGTGTAGGTTTTTTTGGAAGAGTTGGTGGTAGGTGTAAGATGTGTAAGACTTTATGTCAAATCATATTTGTTATGTCATGTGAGATAAATTGTGTAAGAGATATGTTACTTTATGTCAAATCAAAGTGGAGTTTGTATAGGTTTTCTTTAGAGATAAGAAAATTGTTGTTTGTTTGGCTTTTGAGAGAGTAGTTTGAGAAAATTAATGGATGAAAAATTTATTTCGGAAATAGAAAACATGTTTGTTTGACATTTCCCAAACACGAAAAAAATCTGGGAAATGCCAAACAAACAGACCCAATTTGTCTCCCTCTTGATTTTTATTTTTATAAAAGGGTAAAATGTCCATTATGCAATATCACATAAAGTGCCCATTTACGGATATCACAGAGAGGTAAATTATTTACGCATATCACAAGGGGTAAAGTGAGGTAAATATGTTATCAATGGAAATATTAAATTGATAATTTTTTGCATGAAAATTGAAAGTCTTGGTTGCATTATAAAGTGTGTGTGTGTGCAATACCTCTACTAGGAATGAGGTGAATTGCTCTTTATTTCATATCACAGGGAGATAAATTGCTCATTATTTAATTTCATAGGAAGATAAATTGTCTATTTTCATATCACAGAAAAATAAATTGACTATTAAACATATCACATGAAGTTAATTAGCCAAAAACTATAGTTTCAGTGAGCATGGTCTGGGTTGATCCAAGTTAATTTATTAATTGAACTATCTACAGATGTACCATTTAGCAATGTTTTCAGAACCGGACCGGACAGTGAACCGGTGAGCCAACTGGCCACTGGTTTTACTGGTCGAACCGGTCGGACCGCTGGTCGGACCGGATGACGTCATAATGATATAATAAATATATTTAATTTTAAAGTATATATAATATTCATAAAATTTAAACATTATCCTACAATTGATTAAAAATATATAAAATCTTAGAATATATTTAAATTAAATCACATAATATTTACATAACTTATATCATAATTGTAATATGATACTAATTTGTAAGCTCATATATATATAATATGACTATATTTCTTTATAAACATTTAAAAGTGTAAGTTAAAAATACAACAAACTAAGTGATTAATAATTTTAAAATGATTATGTATAAAAGTCTAATATTCAAAATCAAACTTGCATAATATATCGATTTGATTTTCAAAATTTGACACTCTTTATCCTAAAATAATATTGGAAAGAAATATCTTATAGAACAAATTTTAAAAAAAATTATTATTTGAGTATTAATTTTCATTGATAATGTGTAAAATGTTAATTTGAGTTATCATAATCTAATTTATAAATAATTTTGGCTACATGTTTTATGTAATTTATAAATTTATTTTGTACTAAAAATTCAACAAAAATGATGTAGCTCAACTGGTAAGGAAGTTATCTTTCATGCAAGAGGTTAGGTGTTCAAATCCCACCTTCTACAAGAATTTTTAGTTTATTTTTAACATTAATAAAATTTTAAAAATCAAAAAAAAAAAAAAAAAAAAAAAGAAATTCAAAATCGGGTTGAACCGGCCCAAACCGGTTCGCCGGTTCACCGGTTTTGGACCGGTTCAACCCGGTTCAGACTGGGTTTTGAGTCAACTGGTTTTAGGGGGTAAACCGGACCGGACCATCCTCCGGTTCGCGGTCGAACCGGTCGGACCGGCCGGTCCGGTCCGGTTTTAATAACATTGCCATTTAGTCGAGCTTGTCTAGTCACAACTCTTACAACATAAAAAAGAAGAGAAACAATATGTTTAAATAATGGTGCATGATTTTTTATTGTTAAAACTTAGGCCATCTCCAATGGAGATGGCCGGGCCAAGGGCGGGGTCGGGGTAAGGAGAAGGAGCCGTCTCCAGTGGAGGAGGGCTCCGGGGCGGGGCAACAATCGGGCGGGAACGGGCTGGGGAAGAAAGGGGGGCGCGTGCCCTTTAAGTCAGGGGACGCCACTTGGCGTCTCTTGATAGTTTTTTTCTTATTTTTTTTTTTAAAAAAATTGTTTCTTTAATAAATAAAAATAGGAAAATTAATATATATACTTAAATAATTAATTAAATTATATTTCCCTACTAAATTAAATTAAATATGTAGAATTGAATTATTTAATAAAATTTATTTAGTATATTTATTGTATATTATGTACATATTTAATAAATATATGTAGTCACCAATTTTTAATTTGATTATTTAGTATAATAAAATTAATTTTTTTTAAATTAAAATCATTAATAATTTATTAGAATTGTACATATTTAATAAATATATGTAGTCACCAATTTTTAATTTGATTATTTAATATAATAAAATTAATTTTTTGTAAAATTAAAATCATTAATAATTTATTAGAATTGTACATATTTAATCAATATATATAGTCACCAATTTTTAATTTGATTATTTAATATAATAAAATTAATTTTTTTAAATTAAAATCATTAATAATTTATTAGAATTGTAATTAAATTTATTTATGGACAAATGATTCATAAATAAATAGCCCATTTTATTTTAATATCTTTTATTGTAATTAAAAATTTAATCATTTAACTACAATATTGGTGGTGGCTATATTTTTTTAAAAATACGGAATTAGTTAAAAATAAAATTAAACACTTATACAAATAATTTAGATTGATACTTATTCTAAATTAAATATTTAAATACATACTAAAATAATTTACTCTCTTTAATTTTAATATTTTAATATAATTAATAATTTTATTACAAGTACTAATAATTATTACTATTATTAATATTAATATTAAAAATAAAATTAAAACCAGAATTATAGGTGAGAGTGGACAAGGGAAGAAAATTGAATTAATTCCATTCCGGAGCCCTACCATTGGAGACGACCAGGCAGGGCTCGGGGGGAGGGCAGGGCTGGCTCGGGGCTCCGGAGCCCCGGGGCTGGCCCTCTCCCTTGGAGATGGCCTTACAACACTAATCTATTGAAGTAAGTTGCCTCGTATCAAATCAAATAGAAAGAAGTATATTAATTATAGTCCAAAGAAATCAATAACATTTTGTGTCAAAGCTTTGGATTACCTTATTTAATTAAGTAGTATATCTCAATCAACTTGGTGTTACAACAGTGGAACCATCATTATTTGTTTAATCCCACACATGCAAGAGCAAAAAAATATGAACCTTTAATTCACAAGGAAAAGGATGTCCAGTTACAGAGCATACAGCTGTAAGGCCAAAACATTGAGCTAAATGTCAATAAAGAGAGAATAATTATAAGTGAGCAATCATCACCATTTTGATTATCTTTTTGCTTACTTTTTTAATCTTTTTATATTTCATCAATATTTTTCTAAAGTTTTATCATAAAAGGTGCTGTTGATTATGGTAGTAGGCTAGGTGACTAGAATTTGTGGGGCATGTGTGAAATACGACTGCCCAATTTAATTAATTGCCCAATGGCTCCACTCATTTGTACTTCACTATACGTGCACTGGCAAATCAGAAACTTGACTCCATTTGGATCAATTCTAATTTAATATTTGGCTTGTTCAAGCTATTGAAACAAAAGTTCAATTAATATCTTCCACTCAAATATTTGCTCGTTTAGTTTATATTATTAATAATAATGATGATAACATTTTACTACGTATATAAAATCACAGCAAACACGATTTAACGATAACACGTCTATTTTTTCACCACAACTAACATATAACACAATAATTTTTTTTTTTTTTTAGAACAATAATTATTTTGAACTCTATGAAAATTTCAATATTTATTAAGTTGTCTCCCCTTCAGCTAGAGGACCAAATAGAATACAAGGTTATAGCCAGCCAGTGGCAAATACATTATAGGAGTAATATATTACTGCAACTTTGGACACACAAAGGAATCAAAATGCAGCAGAACTTCTACTTATGAGAACATAATGCTATCCGAGTAGTACATATTACATGCAACTTTTCTGAATTAGTCAATATAAACACAAATAAATTACAATATGGTTTTAAGTCAAAATCACTGAAACCAACAAATCATAAGTTACCTTCAGATCGGCATGTCCTATAAACTTCACCTCTCATAACATCTATCGGCATGTGTTCATGAGTATACCTTTCAGGACCAAAATACATTCCCGTCTTTTCCAAAAGTTGAAGCCCTTCCTCCCTACCAAATCTTGAAGAGTAGAGTTTGAGGTACTCGATGTCCTACAAGCACCAACATTGACGATAAGCACACGTAATTGTAGGATCATATTAAATAATACCATGAAAAATAAACCTCTCACATTAGCTTAAACAGTTCAAAACATTGCAAAACCCACAATGATTGCAATATTAAACTTGAAAATATAATATACCCAAAAATTACATTTTATAAAATGATTGGAAATAACATTTAAGAGTACCTGTAGACCACTTAAAAGCCTCTCTAGACGTAAAGAAGCAACAGGTTCTTGAGATGATGAGAACACTTGACCAGGATAATACAGAACTCCATCACCTGGAGGGAGGCCACGCCTAAACTTGATCTGGAATATAATATAATTGAATTTTCAAAGATTATAATAATGTTTGAACAAACTAATAATTTGATGTCAATGTAGATTGATATGGATCAAATTACCTCTGCACTAGGAACTGTTGCCTTTTCATAGCAATTGGCACCCCAATACAAAAATCCTGTTCCGCCTTCTTTCCATGCACGCCACATTACTGCACGATGTTGTGTACCTCGCATCCCCAAGTGCCAATTTGGGTGAGGATCAGAAGGTCCCATGCACACATATGTCCACCACTCCTGCATAAGTATGTACTCAACACAACATAATCTTATCCACATAGTACAACTTCTTTAGGTTTAGGTTAGACATTCTCTTTAAAATACTTCTAACCCTACCAGGAAGATTTTGTATTGAGATAAAATATCAAATATCAATGCCAATGAACACTGTGAAAAGTGTATCTAATCTAATGGCCAAAGAGCAAAAAAGCTCTTCAAAGAAGAATGGATAAGGCTAGAAACATTACCTCGCCATTTTCAGGCTGTATTGCTGCTTTGATATCCTTAGCCAAATCTTCACGGTTCCCAATCACCCATTCACTGCAAGGGGAAAAAATAAAGAATGAATATGTATAGTCTTTACTAGCAAAGCAAAGCCTTTTTAAGTTATTTGCTCCATGATGCACATTATCCAGCTATCTAAGTTTTATTCTACCATGAAGGTGGATGAAACACCTCATTGCTCAAGACAAGTACAAGGAGCACAAAAATAATATGAGAAATGCATAATTATTGAACACGATAACTGCAGACTTGGTAAAGAAATTACGCAACATTGACGTCATATATGCGCTCGCAGACTAGAAGATATTACTTACTAAGAAGAAAATAATGAAAATCTATACCTTGTGCAATATATTTGGGTGTGAGGACGAAGAAACTCAGGAACTTTAAGAAATGCCTCAAAGTTGTTAGGAGCCAGGGGTGCATCACTTGGACCTGCATTAAGTTAAATATCTTGTCTGAGTAACTTCATGCAATGCTGTAGCTAGTATCGAGGAGTTCCTCTCAGATAATCTCATATGCAATAAACAAAAGTTTAGCTTAACCAGATACTAGAGCAACTACAGCTAAATACTGGCTTATTTTCTTTTTGCATTGCAAGGTAGCTTACAGAAAGTATACAAAGGTTAGATGACTCAAGCCATCCCCATTGAACTTCTTGCTGAGTCTCCAAATGTGTAATGGACAAAATTACTGTTCTCAGAAACAGATATTAATATTAAATAAGCAAACCTTACACTTTCTCAGAAATTATATTAGGCTCACTTACCATGCAATGCGTGAATGTTGAGCGTTCTTTCTTGTAAAAAGGAAAGATTTAGTAGTAATTTTATAGAATACTAGGAGGTCTATTCTGGAAAGATTTAGTAGGAATATTACTGTATAATAGGAAGTTTATTAGTTGAGAATATTTGCTTATTGCAAATAGAATAGTAGTCAAATCCTGTAAATTAGATACACCATAATTACTTGTACTCTTGTAAACTTATCACTTATGTGAGCTAAACAAAATACATTACATGGTATCCAGAGCCTCCCAAAGAAGTAAGAATTTGCTTCTTGTCTGCATAATTCATTTACTGAGCCATGTCTCAAATTTCCTTTGTGTCAGCCCCGTCTAATACAAGCCAAGCCAAGCCACTGATACCGATTCTCACTCTTTCAAGATCACCACCATTCACCTTAATGGGGACAATTATTTACAGTGGTCCAATCTGTTCGAATATACATCAGAGGGCAGGGAAGATCACGAGCACCGGAGGACGCTACATATACAATTGAGATGCATAAAATTGGGTGGTTATGACTAGGCTCGTGAACTCCATGGACGAGAGTATTGACTCTACCTATATGTGCTACCCCACAGCCAAGGAACTCTGGGACATCATGAATCAAAGGGCCTAATTGGTTAGGTTTTGGCTCGGTTTCGCTTGGTTTTGGTTTCGAAAAATTGGTTTCGATGGTTTCGGTGAAACCATTTTGATTGAGTTTTGATGTTGGGTTATAGGTTTTGTAAAAGTTGAACATTTGGATTAAGTTTGGATGTTGGGGTTTGGAAAGAAAAAGTGGGTGTAGGTGTCAAATCAATGTCTTTTATAGAGAAAAGGTAGGTGTTATTTGTCAAATCATGTCTTTTATAGGCTTGATGTTTATTATGTTTGGATATATAAGTTGAAACATGAATTTCGCGAAACCTGTAGGGCTCAGTTTCATGAAACCACAAGACCAATCCAAAAGCTATCCAAATGGGCCAAAATATACACTGATTTGGGAAATCACTCTCACATCTACAAACTGATTTTAAAAAATGGTGGGATTCAGAAGGGGGAAGACTCGTTCACCAAGTATTTCAATTCATTAAAGCGCCTTTGGCAAGATGTGGACAAGTTCAATGATTATAAATTGCAATCCACTGAAGCTACCAATCACAACACACGCTCTGTAGGTTTTTATCACATTTACATATTTCTTGCTGGACTCAACGTGGAATTTGATGATAACTGGCAATACTTTGCTTCTTTCTTCCCAAAATCACCAGAGTGATATGAAGACAACTCGAGCCGAACTTGGACTAAAAGTCTTGTTTTCTTGTCCGGCTTGTTTGGGCTCGATTTAAGCCCTACCAGCGCCCCCCAATTGTCTATATAAATCCTCCCCTGCACCCAGACCTATGGGATTGATTATCGGGCGTCGTTTACTCCTGTAGACAAAATAAATTCTAGATCTTTGGCTGTAAATCTCAACTGGTCATTATGCCATTTAGATGTAAATATATATTTTTAAATGGAGATCCAGTGGAGTATATACTTTGAGTCTACCACCTAGGTTTGAGGGGAAATTGGGACCAAACAGAATAAGAAAGTCTTTATATGGTCTCAAACAGTTCCCTCTTGGCTTGAGAGCTCTGGGTGAGCTGTGAAGAGTAATGGCTACTATCAGACCCTGGCTGACTATAACATTTCTATAACATAGTAGAGAAGGCAAGGTTGCAATCTTCATTGTCTATGTGGTTGATATAATTTTGACAAGTCATGACAATGAATAATTGAAGAGAATGAAAAAGAGACTGGCAATTGACATCTAGATCAAGGACTAAGATGCATTAATATACTTTCTATATGGAAAGAAGGTTTACTTTTGAATCAGCGCAATATATTCTTGTTGTACTTGATATGAGAGGCCTACTAGGAAGCAAACCAGCCGAGTAACCCAATTAAGCCCACAACCTTAAGCTACAGGTTCTAAAAATGAAAAAAAAATTCACAAAAAATACTTGTGGAAGACCGATCGACTTGTCACATACACGTCTAGTCATAACATTTGCAATCAGCATTTTTAGCCAGTTCATATATTCACCGAGACAAGAACACTCAGAGGCAGTCTATTCTCAGATACTTAAAAGAGACCCCAAGAGGTCTCTTGTTTAATAAAAATGCGCATTTGCAAGCTGAAGCCATACTGGCTGATTGGGTCGAGAATACTATTTATAGACGGTCAGCTTTAAGTTACTGGAGCTTTGTTTGGAGGCAACCTCGTCACATAGTGAAGTAAAAAGCAGTATGTGGTAGCAAGAAACAGCTTAAAAGCTGAGTCTCATGGAATTTGTGCAGTATTGTGGATTAAAAGGATATTGGAAGAGTTGAAGTTCTATGATGTGTTACAAGAAAATGTTCTATGACAGTAAATTTACTATGTCTATTGCTCACAATCCAGTACTTCATGACAGAACAAAGCACGTGGAGATAGACAAACACTTCATCAAGGAAAATCTCAAAAATAGATTAATATGTATGCTGCATATTCCTACTACAGAATAAGTTGCAATTGTACTTGCCATGGCAATCATTACTAGACAATTCGAGACGGATCGACAAGCTGTCTATGGAGGATATTTCCAGACCAGAAGAAAGGTAAATTTTAGTGTGTTTTTTTTTTTGAAAGGTTAAATTTAAAGAATATTACCAAATATGAGGAGGTTTATTAGGTAAAGATCAGTAGGAATATTACAGAATATTAGGAAGTTTATTAGATATGAATATTTGCTTGTAATATTAGAAAGGCTATAATTAGTTTCCTAATTAGTGCTTGTATGCACTCCTATAAGAGGACCAATGTGAACTTATCTGAGTTATGCAGAAAACATCAGTCTTCATGCCTGTGTTGGGTATTTTTTGAGCATGGTAAAATTTATATATGGTTGTAGAGTCAAGCTACCCAAGTTTACACCTAATTTACCAAACATAAAAGATAACATCAGCCTTGTCTAGCAAAAATCACGAAGAATTGCTCTGAGAGGAGTAACTAAAAGAGCTGGATAAAATCCAGACTCCAGAGAAACACAAAGCTTAGTGCAGAATCTAATGTGCTGGAATACCAGGAGCACATATCGTGTACTAAATAGATCCTGCTAGTAGGACTTAGACAGTAACTACCTAGTCAATATTTTGATTCATTAGCAACAGAAGAATCTCTGACAAAACAAATGCAGAGGCCACACAAATTTATGCTCAGTGCATTAACAATAAAGTGCAGCACTCATACTACTCAATTATAATCAGTTTTGGTTGGATAAGAACTCGGGACTGGATTTCTAATGATACATATTGCCTTATTGTGTTGCCCTAAATCATTGCAGGTCAGAATTACAAACAGCAAACTTGGTTCTTGGAAGTCTTAGGCCGTAGACCAAGTAGGAAACTACGATTTATTCTCTAGTGGTCCATATCAGTTTCAGCTTGTTATCTTATTGAATTGGATGAAGCATGCTGCTATCATGATTGATAGGAAGTATAGAGTTCAACACTAATTTCCTCGAACAAACCTTTCATTTGCCAATATAATATAAACATATATTCCAGATAAAAGACGCGAAGAGTTGATAATTACTCAAATTTCAGTAATTTGAAAAGCATAGAAAAACTCACCACAATAATAAGTAGTCATAATACGGGCATCAGGTGCGTAGGTATGAATATCACTTGCCATGTTACGGACAGCTTCATAATGTTCAAGGTTCAGCGGCTGGACATGGTAGAATTACAACCCAAGAGAAAAGACAAATAAGTAAAACAAAATGTCATCAAAAGTGGTATCATTAAAGAAATTTACACATATCAAGGGTTAATGCAAGCACGACACAGCATGTACAGATTATGAATAAGAAGACAGAATGAAAAGAGAAGGGTTTGGCACTGAACATTTTGGGATAAACATTCAGAAGGAAAATCGAGAATGGGAAAGAACAGGAATGTAATGGGTTGAGTTCAAGAAAGTGCATTAAACATATACATTAGTTTTTATATCTATGATGCCAAGTTTTATTAGTAGTTGATTGAGGTAAATAACGAGTTAAACTTTCCCCAAGTATCTTCCATCTTTCATTCCAGACACCATTCACGAATTTAATGGAAAAATAGAAAAAAGCATAAGCAAATCTATCAAACCATTGACATCACGGCAAAAACATAACCTACTAAGAAGCTGCATGATATCAAATGAACAGCGAACTTGCAATTTCCTATTCTTACCTCATCCCACAAATAGAAGTAAGCTTTTCTCCAGTGACTTTTTGTTCTTAATATCTCAACTTCTCTTTGCAGATAGTCCTTTGCTGTATCGCCACTAACACACATTAAGAGGCAAGTATGAAATAATCCAATTAAGTACCAAAAGTACTAGCTAATTAGCTAGAACAAAGGGGAAAGATTATGCATACCTGGAGACTACTGGACTATATGGTACAGCATATGCTGCAAGCCTGGGATTAGAAAGATACTCATCTGATTTTGGATTATCAGCTGTACCAACACAGGAAGAAACACTGAGCAATCAATGTAGTCGAAGTTGAATAACTTCTACTTTAGGACAAACACAACATGTGTTACAATCTAAATGACCAATCAATCATAGCTTGTTTCTTTTACAACTTAATTATCTAAGTGAACTTAATCATACCAGCATAGCATGCTTTCTTGAGTTACCTGGCCACGGTGAGGTATAAGTCAGTACTCGCATACTTTCACCCCACCTGCAGAAGTATGGGCTGATTTTATATTGAAGTAGCCATTGAAAATGCTGATCTAGTGCCTCATACCACTTGCTACTTCCATGTTCAACACCAAACCGGTCTTCAATCACTGTATCAGATATCTATTATAGTTAAGAAGTTCATTTCATCTATAGATTACCTCCATTGGTAATCAGTTGTAGAGTAGTCCTTAGAAATAATAAAGTACCAAATAACTGTTAAGTGGAATAAAGTTACTCGAGTCATAGTTTTCAGAAATTCCAACATAATACAGAACTATTGTTTTTCATGTTGCATGCCAATCTTAGCATTTCTCTTGATCAATAATCTTAAAATACTAGCTTCAAACATATAAATCGTGAGAGCTGTTAAACAAGATAAGAAATAAATGGAAATAAACGAATAAACATCGACAGACAATCAAACAGAGAACCCAACAACAATAGTAACAGAACAGCAATAAGAGAACATGAATTCTAGTTTCTCTCATTTAACTATTGGAGGAAACGTGATTGCAGGATACACCAATAACAGCAGGAAAAGAAGGTGTAACTGGAAGAGCGAAATCCCAGACCGTCAGACATAGCTTCACCCGAATTGAAAGGTTTGAAATGGCATCCTCATCCATCATGTCTACTGATCCATTATCTAAATAGAAATCCGAAAATGATGGTGATAGAAGCACTTCTTTTAGAGATGAAGATACAGATTTCACTCTCTCCACCTGAAAAAGAAAAAAAAGGGATGGGTTGGAAGCTCATAGGAGATCAGGTACAAATTCAAGATTAAAGCAAATTGGAAATCATGTCAAAACTTCCACAGGACCAACCACTTCATCCAATGGGTTTCCATCAATGGGCTCGACAATATCAAGACAACTTTTTAATTCTCTGTAAAGTTGCTGCCTCTCAGCTTTACCCAGGCATTGTGCTGGAGATCTGTAATAAGTCAGAATGAGAACTGCAGATAATATGTAACTTTCATAAACATTAGAAGTTAAGCTTTGTCTAGGGGTCGAAGTTGAGACCCCTTTTTATAAACATTAGAAGTTAATCGAGCGACAGTAGAAAGTCAATTTCCAGTGCAACAAAAGTTTTATTCAACTGAAGTAAAAAGAGAAAAGACTATCACTCTGTATCAGCTCTGATGGCTGTTATTATGAGTTCTCCTTCATATTGACCTGGGGGCTGTGCATTTGGGACATCAATTGACACCCAAATTGCAGATGTTTCACTGCAAAACAATAATAATCATTTGTGGTTTTACATGTCAGTTGAAAAATCAAGCTTGAATAAATTGAGAACTGTTGTTTTAAGATGAAAGGTATCAATACCCAGGAAACAAGGTCAGTTGAGACAATGGCAAGTCAAGAGGCACAAGAGCATCTGGAACACCTAAAATGGGCACTACTCGCCTCACTGTCAATGATTCGCCAACTACTAATCTGCATAAAACCAAGAAGGTCAGCATCATTAATTATTTAATTACACACACCATAAGAGAATACATTTGAATTCAATAGACAAACCTATCACCAGAAGTAGAGCACAGATCATTACATTGCACCTGCACCGTTCCAGCAATACTAGATTCAGCCCAAGAAACTTTCGGACGTATAGCTATTTGGACACTTTCTCTCTCATTTCTTGCTGCCAAAAGAGATATCTTCAAGGTGAACCATGTCAGACAGAAGGCACTAAAAATAATAACATTCCACTAATCCATCCCACAAATGCTGATGGTCATATGGCAATAGGACATTGTGAACACTAGAAAAGTATGTAAAAGCAGTTTGCCTCGATATAGAATACTTAATAGAGAACTAAAAGTACCATAACAAAAAAGCAGTATCTCCAAAGGGAATTCATAAGCTCCTGAATACATGCATATTTAAAAAACAGACAAAAGAATATAAGATGTATTCCCTCCATCCCACTATTTATCTCCCTTTTGTTTTGGCATGGAGTTTTAGGGAAGATTCCAAAAAATTAGAAGATTTGGGTATCTTTACATCCCTCAAAAATAGTGGTTTAGGATTAGTAGTGACAAATCATTAAAGTAGTTTTGAGGAAAAAAATTTACTTAAGGAAAGGGAGTCTTTTTTTGGACATCCCAAAAAGGAAATAGGAGTTAAAAATTGGACAGAGGGAGTCAGCTTTGAGTGAGAGATCTATAAACCACTCCAGCTAAGTTGATGTCACTCAATATTTTGTGGGGGATTCAGTGACGATTTTGGGGCATTGGGTATGGCCATATGGCTAATGGTATTAAAAAAAAAAAAATCACTGGCAAACATAGTTATCTGAACTTACCTGCTCCCACGTCCGGGGCATGTCTTGTGGCCCAACATTTGCCGAGTTGGGCATCCACCAAACATGTACTAATTCTGAAGTATGAACTTTCAGGGGATCAATAGAACCTCTTAGTAAATTAGGATCCTGTACACCACTTTCACTCCACCCATATGCGGTCCCACCTCCTGCAACACCTTCAACTGGCGGCACCATCACCTCATGATTGCTCTCTGCACAAAATACAACCAAGCATAACCAATGTCAGTGCAGCAATCAACTAGATACTATAGAAAAACGGCCAAAAAAAAATCCAACCTAATGGATAACATTTCACTGGTTTTATCAGGATAATCGCAGGTTACATCTGGTATAGTCAACTTAATTATAATTAACTAATCTTTCAATTTAGAATAATCATGTTACAGGGACAAAAAAATGGTTCTTTTTCCTAATCAAATAACTTTTGCTTCTTTCTCCACCTTAATTCGCCAAAATTTATGACAAAGAAATAATGTAGCAAAAATCACTTGAAATATAGTCCCAGAATCACCATATATAGCTATAATCATAATCACTGTAAAAAACCGCTAAACCCTAAACAGAAACCAATAAACAACAAACGGCAGTATTATACTACAGAATGTTGAAAACATTAGCAAAAATAAGGAATTTATTAGTTTCTACAGAACGTTTAACCACATTATAGCAAAAACGAAAAGGAAAAAGAATAAAAAATGGCACTAACCGGAATTCTCCATTGGTGATAAGAAATTGCTTCCTTCTACAATTTATGTTTCTCTCAGATTTTTCAAATAAATTAGAGCATATTTTTAGGGATAATCATGATTTGATCGAATTTATACTGAAATTAATGAGTGCGTGCGTGGCAGTAACAGATGAAAACGAAAAGGTAGAGTCTTGTAAGGGGAAATGATAGTAACGCTCCAGATATTGCTAATTCCAATCTTCAAACGCAAGCACACGTGCGACATGACATTAAAGTGTATGGGCATGTTTGTTTGTCAAACAAACAAACATATTTTTTATTTTTTGAAATAAATTTTTCATCTCTGAATTTCCTCAAACTAATCTATCGAAAGTCAAAAAAATAATAATTTTTTTATCTCTAAACAAAACTTATACAAATTCTACTCTGATTTGACATAAACTTTTACGCAATTTATCTTACATAATAAACATGATTTAATATAAAGTCTTACACATCTTACACCTACAACCTAACTCTTCAAAAAAAAACTACACCTACTTTATTTTTCAAACCACTCTCTCAAAACTCAAACAAACAACATTACGCAAATCGAGATTATTTCACAAACTTCCACTACTCTCTCAAACTACTTTCTCAAACATCAAACAAACACACCCTAATTTATACACATTCTACATTTATATTATTATTATTATTATTATAATTATAGAGTTAAAATCAATCATAATTGTCAATTGTTTTTATTTGAAAATAATGTTTTTAAGTTAATTTAAAGTATTATTTCATATATTATGTGACTTTTAAAAGAAGATGTATTTATGATTGGGTTGCGTCTTGCGTGTCCTCTAGATTCATAAATTGATGGTTAATAGTTTTACACTCCTAAATTTCTCAACTAGGAATATCAAATACAAGTAATTTTAATTTTAAATGCATAAATTTCGTATATAAACTTGTATTAGTAATTTTCCTGTCCATATCTTAGTGGTTCTCTTTATGGATAGGAGATTGAAAAACTAGTTTTTTTGGTGCAGCAATATTAAAACTGGTGTTTTGTGAATTGGACATGCCCTTTATTTACAAGATATAGATTAAAAATTGGTTTTGACGATTAAGAACTATTCTTTATTTTAGTAACAAATTAATTCAAAAGGACTATTTAAAATTTATTCATAAAATATATATTTTTTTATCTTTTTTATTGACTATTCGATTTTTTGATATTTAAGAAGAATGATCACTTCTTTGTTTTGTTTTACCATAGAAGATGAATGATTAATTCGATCCACCTAAAGTTTTTTACAAATTACATCAAATTATTATTATTATTATTATTTTGTGGTTTTAATAGGATTGTAATTCTCCTATTTATTAACAAAGCTCTACTTATAATAGAGAGAAATACTATAAATTGTTGAAAAAGCCCTAAAACCCCAGAGGAAGCAAAAAAAACTACTCACAATGAACAGTGCATTCGCCAGCGCGTCAGCGATCAGCGACCAACGGCAAAAGATAGAACAGTACAAGCAAATTCTCTCAACTGTGCTTTCCTCAGACGATGTCGTTCAAGCCAAGCAATTCATCGACCACAGTTACGGGTTCTCACCATTCAGTTTTAACCGACTATGTTTATTTGATTTTTTTTATTGTTATTTGTTAATAATTTTTTTTCCGATTTTATGCGTACTTCAGTGTTATCGGACGATGTGCCGCTTGTGGTGTCGAGGCAGCTTCTGCAGATGTTTGCTCAAGAGCTGGGGAGGTTGGAGCCTGACTTTCAGAAGGAAATTGCCCATTATACCCTTAATCAGATTCAACCTCGTGTTGTTTCCTTCGAAGAACAGGTCAATTTGCATTTCAAGTGCATTTTTTTCATCTTTCAGTGTGGACTTGGCTGGATGTAGTAAACTTCACTTTATGTATTCCTTCACATATTGTTGTGTTCGAAATGGGTTTGTGTTGTTGGTCTGTAGTAGATGGTAGATTGGTACTTTAAGCTTTTAGATACGGAACGGGATTACTCATTGCTTAAAGTGGAAATTTTGTGCAGATTTATTAAATTCATTCATCCGAGAATAAGTTGCATCACTTTATTTGCACTAGTGATTTTTTTTCTAATTGAAACCCGAGTCCGTACATATTTAATTTTGTTGATAGCATAATTTTTTTTTTTTTGTTTCCTATACGTGAGAGTTTCTATTTGTAATAATCTGGTGATGGTAGGACTACTGAATTTGTGATGGTTACTTTCCCCTATAGTTTGTTTAAGCTGGTAAATAGTGATTTTGAAGGTTAGCTTGCTCTCAAATTGTGCAAAGGTTGTTGACACTTAGCACTTGAGTCTTGACTATGGCTGTATGACAATTCTTAAATTGTTAAATTTGCAATGCCAGCCACACCAGAAGGAGTAACTTATGATAGATCAGATCCTAGTGCAAGGCATTTGAGTTAAGATCGGCACTGCGTCTTGAAATTAGCTACTACTCCCTAGATTTTCTGTTGGAATCTTATATTTTATGTATATGTTATTCTGTTTCCATTTTTGTCGAAAATATTGGTTAAGAAGTAGAAACTCAGACAATCAATAAAAAGTTCTGGCCTGGCAGTTTCAAACGAAAATGACAAATGCCATCTTGCAAACCGGTAGGATGGAATGTGGACTTCACATGAATTGTATGTCGTCGTTAGGAAGTGCACATAGAGCAAACTAACATGATAAAGGAATCCTCTGTAACAGTGAATTTATTTGATCAGATTACCTTATCATCGATTCTAAGTCTATTTTAGAGTTTGCTCTAGATGATTGGTTTAAATATTCTATCCTGAATAATAATTGTATAGAACTATCTTATAACCACTGTTGATAATTTATTTTTTCTTTTCTTTTCTTTTAATGATTCAGAGTCTTCTTTTGACTCCGTCAGATAGTTAGTTAGATAATTCTCCGCTCGTAATGAATTTGCTAGTATCGTCTTCATAGCATGAACTCTATGCTTTAAGATGGTGGTGTGGCCTTTTAGCTTGCATCTTTTCATTAGACCTTCAAAAGCAACATTGTGCAGAGATGATTAATTGTTTGCATGATCATAACATCAAACTACTCAATTGTGCAGATGGTATGAAAATTAGGTTTATGAATTTTCTCACTCCAATTGTAAAATGTTACACTATTCAGTGTATTTCTGTTTAGGTATCATTCTTCATGAACTGTTTGCTCTCGTTACAAGCATCATATTTATTGCTACTGTAGTGCTGTTCTTTATTCTCTAATACTTCTCCAATGATGCAGGTGCTAATAATTAGAGAAAAACTCGCGGAGTTGTATGAATCTGAACAACAGTGGTCAAAAGCTGCTCAAATGCTTAGCGGCATTGATCTGGATTCTGGAATGAGGTTTGCTAGCAGGATTTTGTTCATAAACTAATGTTTAGGCTTATGTCTATGAATGTACTAAGGTACTTAAATTATCTTTCGTGTACAGAGTAATTGATGACACCTTTAGGCTGTCAAAATGTGTCCAAATTGCTCGTCTTTACCTTGAGGTACTTCTTGACCTGGTTTTGTACCGCATCATTTTAAATTGGTATGCATATATTTTCTTAGTACGACACACTCCTATTTGGCACGTAAATTTTCATATTTATAGCTGTGGTGACATGGCTTGATGTATTTTTCCTGTATTGCTTTAATTGAGATTTTTTGCTGTTCGTTCGTACAAGTGCAATTTTTCTCACATCAGGAATTCTATCCATTCACATCAGCATTTCCATTCATGATCTTTATCTTATGGTGCAATTGAGAGAACGGGCACTCGTTTCTGTAGTTAAAGATCCTAAAGTACACCGAATCCTGTTTGCAGTCTCTTTTGATTATCATTAAATCAACCTCTCTGTAACTGACTCCAACAAACATTCACGTATATGTTTATGTTTGATCATCTCAAACCTAAACCAGAGCATCAATGGCGAGTAACTGGAATAATATGCTTGTTTCTTTTTACAGGATGATGATGCAGTTAATGCAGAAGCATTTATCAATAAAGCTTCCTTTTTGGTGAGCAACAGTCAGCATGAAGTGTTGAATTTACAATACAAGGTTGGTTTTTTGACAGCATTGTCTCAGTTACTGAAATTTTAAGAATGTGCTGAAATATATTCTCATTTTCATTGTTATACCAGGTTTGCTATGCCAGAATTCTAGATTTGAAGAGGAAATTCTTGGAAGCCGCTCTACGATATTATGACATTTCCCAAATTGAGAAGCGCCAAATTGGAGACGAGTATGTCTGAACAAATAGATGCTATAAAATACAATCAAAGGGGATTTTTTTTTCTTTTTCTAAAAAGAAAGAAACTGGGGTCGACTCTTTACGTGATTCACCAGTGATTTTTTTGTCTGATCATAATACACATTCATATACATCATAAGCATTTTAAAGTCTTCCTACCGCCTTCCTATTCATTTAGTTCCATATATACACTTTTTCCTTTTTATTGAGACAAATTTTCTAATTTTTTGCCAATCATGGGGACAGTTTAATTCTAAGTTCTGTAGATTTAGTTGTAAGATGATTATTGGTGGTAAATACTTAATAGACACTTAGTTCTATGAAATTACAGTCACCTTAAGCTTGTGACTGGGGCCATTTATTAAGTGATTGTAAGCTTGTTTATGATATTGAATAAGTTTAGCTGTGTTATTTAGATTTTGGTACTATCTTGTTTATACTTTATATGTACGTGTCATAGTGTGTCTCTCTCTATTCTCAACAGTCACCTTAAGCTTGTGACTGGGGCCATTTATTAAGTGATGTTAAGCTTGTTTATGATATTGAATAAGTTGAGCTGTGTTATTTAGATTTTGGTACTATCTTGTTTATACTTTATATGTACGTGTCATAGTGTGTCTCTCTATTCTCAACCATTGGGAGTATGGTATTGCTATTATTTTTGGCTTATGGATCATTTATCCATGACAGAGAGATCGATGAAGAAGCACTGGAACAAGCCCTATCTGCTGCTGTGACTTGCACAATCTTGGCTGCTGCAGGTCCCCAACGTTCTCGCGTTCTTGCCACCCTGTACAAGGTATTGGAACCTGCTTGCCTTTCAATCAACATTTTTGTCTTACTGCACCGTCCAGAAATTGTCAAACTGCTGATCTACTATCTCCATGCATAATTCCAAAATTGTTGTTCTTGAAGGATTTATGTGGTGGTTTTCACATAATACTGTGCTCAATTTAGTTCTTATGTCAGTATAGGGAAACTTGGTATCAACTTCTCTCATGATATTAGTTCTGATTTTAGGGAGTTACTTGACTTGTGGGGTTTGTATGGTGTCATAATACAATTTTGTGGCTTTGTGATAGTCCTCCTTTTTGGGGTATCAAACTCACTGGGAAGATTTAATATAGTTTGCTGGACAAACTGTAAACTATAAATACAAAGTTCACTTTTTCCAATAAATTATGAGGTCATATATGAAATGTTATTATTGCACTGAAAGACCCCTGCATGTCAGCATTTCACCCTCTCAAGCTTTCTGGAATGCTACTTGGTTAGTATATATAGTTTGGCATATCCTATGACGTTTTTCAAAGATATTTGCTTACAGTGGACAGTTGGCACAGAGGTTTACCCAATCTTGCATAGTATAGATTGTCTTTTCATTTAACATTTATTTAGAACCTACCGTGGATATGTTTTTTGCACTGATGAATATTGAATACTTTATTTTTCATTTCTGTAATCAGGATGAACGTTGCTCTAAGCTAAAGATCTATCCAATCTTGCAGAAGGTAATCTACCAGCAGTTGATCTTATACTGCACATAAACCAGCTTCTATGATTATCAATGTACACTCTGTCAAAATATGTTATTGTAATAGACTGCTCGTTTTTATCCTGACATGAGGCTTCTCAGGTTTATTTGGAGAGAATTTTGAGGAAACCTGAAATTGACGCCTTTGCCGAAGAATTGAAACCACATCAGGTTTCCTTTTGTTTTACTCAATAAGTTATCACAAGCATTTCATTTTCCAACTGTTTGTATTCATATTTTTAAAATTTGGACATTATGTTGCCAGAAAGCATTTCTGCCGGACAATTTTACCGTTCTTGACCGTGCTATGATAGAGCACAATCTCCTGAGCGCTAGCAAACTCTATACGAATATAAGGTAGGCGGCGTGTTTTATTGTAGTAGATTTTGATGTTCACTTCATGATATTATGCAGCTCCACCCTTTATACTGGATTTGATTCTAACTTTTGTGCAGTTTTGACGAGTTGGGAACATTGCTGGGTATTGCTCCTCTAAAGGTTTTCTTCTATCTTCAATCAAATTTGATAATGTTACATGGTGCCATTATTGGTGACTGCAACAAAAAGAAAATGGAAATACTAACTATCCTCTTTGTTTCTGTTATCTTTTATCAATATTTAGTTAAAAAGGTTGCATTTATTTTGTTCAAAAAAGAAGAAAGAAGGCAAAAAATATTTAGATAATTCTGTATCTGACTGGAATTCTGTTTGTAAGCCATGTTCTATATCTAATCTTACTGTGCATGTTACTGGCCTAGCTTTTCTCTTACAAAGAATTAACTTGTTTTGAGTTGCCGACGGTGTAAGATATTTAATCCTTGTAGCACTTGTTACAATGTCTCTTTTAAGAATCTCTATTCGCAGCATCTTATATTATCCAATCTTGTGGAATTAATACATTATATGTTCTAATTGCATGAACTGGATTGGATCATCCTTTTCTAATATACAATCACTTAATGTCATATTTTATCCTTCTCAAGCTTGAAAATAGAATAACCAATATTTGATTATCCAGAACTCGGATCCCCACATTCTGTGAAACACAATTTTAAATACATTTTGCTATCCAGCAGATAGTAGAGATGTGTATCCTTCGGTTAGTTGGTAAATGTACTTCAAATAGTTGAATGAGGCTTTTAGAAAAATTCTTAATTTATTGAACTTGAGGAACGTTAGATTCTAGGACTGTTAAAATGATTTTACTACTAACTTTAGATTTTATATTGATGTATGGTATCATGCAGACAAGGAGAAATCTCTAATGGCACTTTTTCCCCATATTCACCTATATACACATGTCATTTATTTATCGGCAGTTCATGCACTGTTCCATGATCCTTCTATATCATCCTAACAAAACCTTTTAACTTCCTGCAGGCTGAGAAAATAGCTTCAAGAATGATATTTGAAGATAGAATGAGAGGATCTATTGATCAGGTAGAACTTACTTTTAAACTAACATAAAATTTCTTAAAGGGTTCCTTTTTTTTTTAAAGGTAAAGTTTCCTTTTATCCTTGGGCAACAATGTGTTTGACTGTAGCTGATTTGTTGCACCCACTGATGCATGCAACCTTTTCTGTTCATACTTCACATTGATTCAAGCAATTTTGCCATAAGTTCAACAATTGCATAACAATTGTGTCAGGTTGAGGCTTTCATACATTTTGAGGATGACACGGAGGAATTGCAACAATGGGATCAACAGGTATTTTTACATAGATTTAGTGATAAATACTGCTTGCTTATCAAAAGAGATTTTTAAATATTTAAGTTCCCCCCAACTGTAGATCAGTGTTCTATTACAAAATTGAAATAGTAGTGAAATGTTAGTTGTTGTAGTAGGCAATATAATTTTGTGCTGACAAGGTCCTGAGCTAATTTGCTGACATTGGATATTTATTTTTTGGCAGATTGTCGGATTGTGTCAAGCCCTCAACGATGTTCTTGATAGCATGGCAAAGAAAGGTTTACCGATTCCGGTCTAGTCTTTTTACAAGTAACAGATTTTTGTAATGTTGGCCTTTTTCTGTGATTAGAAACCGAATATGCTTTACAAGTTGTAGTTATTTTCAAAGATTACTGGGCATATTTGGTCCGATTTATTTTATGTTCTGATGACCTTCTTGTCCTTGTTTGAGTTGACAAAAGTATAGCTAGGAAAAAAAAAATCTAGAGTCATTGATTTGACATTTGAAACTTACTTTCGACATTTATAACACGTTATTACTTTGATATTTACAACCACTTTTCTCCTTCATAACTTGACAATCAAATATCAATTTATATAATTTTTCAAATTTCAAACTCACTCATTATTGTTTGTTTTATTATCTTAAAATTCCATTGAAATCTTTGACCAAATTGAGTTCAAAAGTTGTCGGAAATTCTCAAATCAATTTATAAACCAAAATGAGCTGAATTTAGGCAAAACTTTTCCATAATAGCTCTAAGGATTTGTTTGGTTCCGGAAAGGTGAGGGCCTGTTTGTTTGGTTAGATGTTTTCTATTTTTTGAAATAAATTTTTCATCTCTCAATTTTTTTAAACTATTTTTTCAAAAGTCAAACAAACAATAATTTTCTTATTTCTAAACAAAACCTATACAAACTCTACTATGATTTGACATAAAGTAATCTATCTGTTACACAATTTATGTCACATAACAAACATGATTTAATATAAAGTCTTACACATCTTACACCTACAACTTAACTCTTCCAAAAAAAAATTACACCTACTTTATTTCTCAAACCACTCTCTCAAAACTCAAACAAACACCATAACGCAAATCGAGATTATTTCACAAACCTCCACTACTCTCCCAAACCACATTCCCAAACACCAAACAAACAGGCCCTGAGTGTTTTAGTTTCTACACCTCATGTTTTTGAGAACCTGATTGCCAAGAACTATGCTGAAATTTATAATTTACAAAACCCAACTGTAATTTTTGGTTTGATATGAGGTGAGTGACGATTGAGCATCTTTTTCTACGGTGTCCTTTTGCTGAGGCCGTTTGGTTCAAACCTAAATAGAACTTTCGGATCAATTTATTTATTCCTGAACCTTTTGTTGACCTTAATTTGTTTCTTTATCCCAAGTATCTACTCTTCCTCGAAGATATGGACCGTATGGTCGCTGCGGTGCTTTAGAATCTTTTGGACTCATTGCAATAACATTTATTTTTATTTTTATTTTTATTTTTTTGAGTTCACTCATTGCAATAACAATGTCTATGGTAAACCAACAAATGAGATTAATAAGTTTCTTCAACTTACTGAATTTAAAAGTGCCACGTGATTTCATGCCCAAAAACTTATTACCATTACCATCAAAGCTCCTTCACCTTCACTTGCTTGGACACCACCTAGGTTGGAAAGTTTGAAGGTGAACTCAGACGACTCTTGCAAAGATGGCTTTGCTGCTTTTGACGTCATCATCCGCGATTCGAAATGATCTGTCCATTTTGCAGTTGCTTCAAAGTAGCCTTGTTTGTCACTGTTGGCTGCGGAAGTACCCTCATCGTTACACCTAGCTTGCTCGGTTCTCATTAAATGGAAAATTGACGAAGCATACATTGAAATTGATGTCTTCAAGCCATTTCGAAATCTCCAACAATTTGAGGTGCCAAATTGGTCCCCTCGTGACTTAGGCAAAGAAATCAAGAAATTCTAGGATTGTTGGCCGAAGTAAAAATTCAAATTTTCACCTAGGAAATCAAACTTTTGCCATGCACAATCTTGTGGTGTGGGCCTTCGATTCCAGTTGGTCGAATTCGTCGATTTATATTCTTTTTTCATTAAAGAATTCCCCTCTTTTTGCGTTGGTAAAACTTTTCTTTTAGTTTTGTAATAATGAAAAAGTTAATCAATATCCTAATTGGAGCTATGAATTTGGTGATATTAATATTTTTTTTTTAATCATGCCCCATGTGTTCGGATTTTTGTTCGATTGATGAGTCTGAAATACGGATATAGGTCAATTCTATAATTAATAAAGAAAATAGTATATACATGATGTGACCTTTAGTAATGTTTCATCATTAATTTAGGAAGATATTAGTTTGCAGTTCATTCACAATCATTATAGCAGATAAGAAAAATGATTGACAAGGAAAGTATATCTAACATTGAAATAAATGTTATGGACTATGTACATCTTTTCTTCTATGGGTTTGGGCCTTAGGCTTGGGGGGAGGAAGAAGGACTATGTACAAGTTGATAAACTATAACAAGGCCCAATACTTTGGAAAGGGGGAAGAAAAAAAAGGAAAAAAGAGGTATACAAATGGCTCATATTTTTTAGGAGAACGAAAAATCAAGAAGCAAGGGGGTTCGGACCTTTGTATGGAGTTGAGCACTTGGATGAGTCCTTTCCACTCTGCAAGAGCACATCATGATTTATTGATGCCAGCTGCGACAAATTCTGCAATTAATTTTTGAGTCAGTAAACTTGGATAATAGAATTAAAACAAATGGCACCAATATTAGCAGATAAAGCATAGTTTAATGACACTAAGGCATAATTTATTGTATTTATAACAAAATAAATCATATCTAAAGTTCTAAACTGAGACATCCAACAAACTGGAGGTGATATGAAACAAGCAAATGAAGTAATACATTATTTGTACCAAAGGAAGGTGTGCATGACTAAAACTATAATCAGTTTTTGTTTAAGGGGATGATTGATGAATCCATATAAATGTAGATCCGGAAAAAAGTATAATGAATTGGATCATGAATCTCAAATTACAAGAAAAACTAACATGGCAAGCTAGCAAATTACCTTAAAAGAGAAATTCATTAGTGAAAGATCAAGCGGTGAAGAATCGAACTCAGCAAGATCACCACATTCGTCCATCTTCTGATACAAAGATGAAACAAGAAATCCTTCAGGTGACAATAATGACAACTGTAACATATTTTCCCATGAGATAAATCATCTTTAACATTCTTGAATGCCCATTTTGAATAAACTTAGAGCCTCAAATTCACATAAACTATTTAAGAAAGAATATTCATACAAGGACTGTCTTAAAGGTACAACCAGAATTCTAGCTTTAACTTGTCCATGATTATGTTAATTCTACTGATACACACCATTTATTCGGTAACTTGTGACATGAATTTTTATCAAAATACCCTAAGTTAAAATTCTTGAATATGCAATCTCAAATGACAGGCCAAATGTCCTTCTAACCTCCTTTTTTGTCAGAGTTGAATAAAATCCATGGATAGATTATCCATCCAGCAGAAAAAAGGGTGACTGCATTAGTTTGCAAGCTCCAAACTTCAGAACTTGGGAAGTTTTTACATGAAGTTTTAAACTCGCATCAGAGATTCACTTGGAATCATGGTTTTTTCCATTCAAAATCAATTTAAACATTATGTGAACGACAAACTCATCACGATGACATGAACGATGAAACTCTATTGTAATTATTTGGGGATCGAGTTAGTATAGAACAACCAGTTTCTCTCAAGTTTCGAACCAATGCTAACTAGAGAGTAATATTTTCTTTTGCATGAATATGGTAATGAAGATATATAAACTTATGAGCAAGGGAATTTACCTCAACTCCGGAATTTGAGTGCGATTCAGAACTGTCAGAAGCTGAATCCATAGAAGATTCATCAACTTCTATTCCAGTTGCATTATATCGTGACACGAAGTAACTTGTATCATCTATACTGTCCGGTTGGGGTACAAATGCAGCCTACGGAACATTGACCACCAAATTAGTGATGAGAAAATTAACCATAGTTTACCAAATACCATTCATGCTCATACAGCCAGCACTCAGGTAGATGGTTCAAGAATATAATATTATTTTTTCAAATGCAGTGATTGTGGCGCTTCTACAAGTGAACTTACAGCATCATGCTAGCCAGTTACTAACTACTTAAGTAGTTGAGCTTCAAATACCAAGTGTAAAGATGTCAAATATTACATGTCCATCTTCTCACAGATTAATATTTTATGTGAGGATGTCATTTGACGTGATACCCTGTACCAAATTTTCTGTGTTTTAACTATCATTACGCATTTACCGAAAACAACTCAAGTGAGTGTCCCCATAATAAGAATATGTCCTGCCGCGGAGGTTGTGTTATAAACATTATAAAAGCAAATGTTTCTCTTCTCTAATTTCTTAAGCTTTTAGATGATGCAATCATTCAAAACCAGGCATAATTAAAAAAAATTGAAATGATGTTTGGTTACCGATGGCAATTCAACTAAGAACTTTTGTTATTGAAAAATGAACCATGCAATGAACACAAGGAGTAATTTGCAACAAAAATTTCCATGATTGAACATAGTGAGTTGGATAGCTACCTTCTGTAATGTAAGATTATCCCAGTCCACTCCTGAGAAAAAGGAATGTGACTTTACCTGAACAAAAATGAAACAAAGTCAAAGACAATTAGGACTGAAATAACAAATCTTCAGAACTATAACCAGTGTTGCTATTAAGTGTCTTCTGGGTGATCATAAAGCACATTTATAGTTAAATATGTCCCACCTCTGATGCTCCTTTTGCTCCTAGTCGCTGATCTGGATCATGAAGAAGGATCCTGCCAAAAATCAACGGAAGAAATAAGATGGGAAGAAATTGGCATAAAAAATTTTCAACGGAAGAGTGATCAGAAATGATGGAATGCAAGTGGTCCCAGATTCATAAAATAAGAAAGATAATCTTAATAGGCCTTTCAGTTTCTTCTTAATTTATTCCATCATAGAACATTTTGTAAGTTGAAGCATTACGCTTGTAAGCATAAAAATAATAAAGATTTGCAATGATAACGGCCAGTCACAATTATCTGGCATCAGAAGGATCCTAATAATTCTATGTTAAGAATGGTAAAGATTCAGAATTCAAGATCTTATTGATCTAATGTCATTATTTTTTTCCTCTTTCATTATCGCCAATTAATAACTAACCTGTCAATGAGATCTTGGGCCTCATAAGACATCTCATCAGGAACAGATGGCCAGGGTATTTTTCTGTTTAGAATGTTGTCGAAAATAATCTATAAAGCCAAGAAAAGAGAGAAGAGTTATGATAATGCTTTTTAGCAGTACAACACCCGGAAAAAAAAAAAGAGTTGTGCTGAATGACATCATTTGTTCCTATCGACTTTGAATAAAATAAGGGCAAACAAAACAGAACAAATGAAAGAAAATTTCCATCAAATAGCAATAAGGCTCAATTCCTTTGCTTTGTGTACCTATCTTAAGTCCTTTAACTGAATTCTCTAGTGGATAAGAGCCGATTCAAAGGATGTTCCAATTTATAGAGACCATGATTTAAGAAATCAAAAAATAGTTTGTAGTGCTGTTTATTAACTTTATATACAACCAAAAGGATCATTAGGAACGAATAATAGTCTTCAGTAGTAAAAAGAATATAAGGAAGTGAAGAAATAGAGCAGGGTTGTAATAATTAAATATGCAAGAGTTTGTTGAGGAACTAAATCTCAGCTCTGGCCTGTATGCTTACAAAGTTTGAAGAACCCTTCTAATGCAACTTTAAAATGCATAAAAAAATGATGTTTGGTTTTGATTGAACTTGTAGTGATTCCACATTTATCACAATGTTTTTCCAGTTGTTTATTTCTTTGGGGCCACATACTTTGTTTCTTTATTAACTATGGTCCACACATTTCAAGATGCTCTAGATGCAGTTCATCATTTCTCTCGCCGAATCATTAGACATCTCATTATTCATTTCCCAGTGCCGTCTCTGTGTCAATAATAAAGATGAACATATTGTGGAATTGAAGCTGTTTACTGACAGGATGCTACTGGTCCAACAACTAGAGTGTATAGAGTAATTTAGCTTTGGATGTATGTATGAATGCTTTCAAGGAAAATCCCATTCTGATAAGTCTCTCTCCCACTCTTGTCCCCAAGCAGAGAACAGGTTACACATATTTCTTATGCAAAGCAGTTATTTGCACAAACTACTACAAGAATCATATAGACTTCAGCAATTTATACAAGATTGCAAAAACATAGAGATCTTTGCAAATCAAAATTTTAACACATACCTCTGGATGATTAGTAGTGAAAGGAGGAATTCCTGTTAGAAATTCAAATAGGATAATCCCTACCGACCACCAATCTGAAGCAAAACCTGCAGGAGCAACCAGAAGGTACTATGAGCAATCAAACACATCTTGATTTCCCTTGACTGGGAGATAGACAGGAGACAGGAAGAGAACAATGTCAACTATGCATCTCAGAAAATAAATTGCGGCCTAACCATGTTCTGTTCCAAGAAGAATTTCAGGCGCCAAGTAATCCGGGGTTCCAACAGCTGACTGGTAACTATCCTCTGTATCTGTACTGAGCTTACCATGTGGCTGAACATCATGTTGTTCTGTCTCTGGAGCAGATAGCTCAGTGGTACAGTTCATGAGGCCAATTTTTGACAATCCAAAGTCGGTAAGCTGAAAATATTGTGCAGGGTTTAGTAATTCAGGATCAACATGAAACCTAACCACTCAAACAAAAGTAAAACTCAATGTTTTTAAGTCATTCAAGAAGAGAATCAGATCGGTGAGAATAGGAGTACCAGGGTTATAATTCAAATTGCTCTGTTTTGTTTTGTTAATCTCTACTGTTTATAACTATTGAGATTTCTTTTAACCAGACCAGATCATGACTGCACACGATCTCTGTGATTAATTGGGGAAATGTATTCTTCCAATTTTCATTAGAAGTTTGACCTGTTTGATGCCTATATATATTATGGCTGGCTGCACGTAGTATTAGCTGCTCAGTGACATTACATTGATTGAGGAAGTGAGAGTCGCGAGTTGCGCAATTCGAGTGAGAATACCAAAACCTATATCTTCTGATCATAATATTTGTCTGTGGATGTATGGCCAAAATTACATAAATTTTGTGTTCTTTATTTAATTTCTTCTTTTATTTCTCTTGATTTTATTGCACTATGAGGCTGTTTCATAACAATAACAAATGCTTGTGATTACATGACATAATCAAGTTTACACATCTCGATTTCACAACCTTAGTGTCCAGCTTCTATATTTTTCTCCAGTATTTAAAGCAGAATAGGAAGGGAGACTGCAGCACAACTTCGTAGTTTCATGCTTGTGAATATTGCTGTTTTGACATCCCTATTTAAACTAAATCCCCAAAAGGGCCCAGAAAAAGCTGAGGGGCACATTCCCAACGTCATTATTGTATATGCTTTTCATCGAACTTCCTTAATCAGTAAAGAGGATTATAGCTATACTATACCTTGATATGCCCATCATGGGCAATTAATATGTTGTCTGGTTTAAGATCACGATGTACTATTCCAAGAGAATGAAGGTATTCCAACGCAAGTACCTGAAACATGCTAAAGTATACTTACAAATTGCCAAGAGGCATATAAAGATCTTATGTATGAAATACTCCATAAACTTACCAATTCCGCAAGATAAGTCCGAGCCACAGCTTCTTCAAGGCATCCAAGTTTTCTTAACAAAGAGTACAAATCTCCACCATTGAGATATTCCATGACCAAATAGAGGTTGTCTGTACTAGTAAATGAGTAAAAAAAGCGAACCTGTACGTGAAAATTCACATTTCTGATATGTTATACATCATCTTAGAAATCTCACTTATTTTATAGCTTCATGATGAGAAGGTTTCAACTAAGTGGTTTTCTACTGTTCTAAATCCAATAATAATTTTCAGATGATATTAATCAAAGAACTTAGTTCAGACTAAAAGGAAAATATCCTTGTGTTTGCAAATCATTTCAGTAATATTTGCTCCTTTCGACTAAAAACAAAATGTGACAATCAAATCTTTAGTTAAAAAGTTACCACAAAAGGGTTCCGCACTGTAATTAATATATTACGCTCAGCCAATATGCGATCAATATCATTCTTCCGTAACATATCCAATTTCTTGAGGACCTGCATAGGCAACAGACCATGTCATCTTTAGAACAAAATTTACATGAAGTAGGGGTTCTGGCACAGAAATAAGAAAATGAACACCTCAGATAAAATTTATTAACTATCCATGCTTTGACGGATTCAGTTCTGCATATATAATCAGTGAAATGAATATTTCTAATCCTTCAGGTAACTTAGAAGAACCACTTCGTTCCTCATAATTGCAATGGATAGACATAGTTGCTGCATAGCTAGGTTAAAAAGATTCTTCCCAGAAATTTATAGATTCGAATGATTCACTCTGTTCTCCAGAATAACAAATTAGCAACTGTTCGGAGCTGCCTACTGCTTTAGAATGATGGGAAGGGACCACTGATATGATGAATGAAATTTTAAATATATACCATGTATTTCTCTTAATTACACGTGCATGCACAAATATTTGAACTCAAAAGGACTTGGGTTGAGCAGTTCCAATTATTTCATACTATTATTAAGATGCATGGACAACTCAGTATGAATTGCTCATGACATCAAAATCAAGTAGAAACAGCTTCAAATGATTAGACCATTTAAATTAAGCTTCTACAAATTTCACGTGCTCCCAACAACCAATCAGAGCCATTGAGACATATCATTTGTGAACTTAAGATACACCTAGGAGCTTGAACAATTGAAATGCATACCTTAATAGCAAATAGATCCCCTGTAGTTCTCTTTCGAGCCAGGAAGACTTTGCCAAAGGCTCCTCTGCTGATTGGTTTGATAATATCAAAATCATCAATGCTTGTACGTTCTTTAGGCATGGGATGCGAAGGAGTTGACATTGTACTACTCAGAGATGTGCTGTCCATAAAATATCTAGCACTTTCAGGATGTCCGGTATCACTAGCTCCATCCACTAGATTACAAGCAAGTACATATTTGTCTCTGCAAATCAAAGATAAGAAGTTTGATTGTCTGAATAAAGCATCATATACATGGTTTTCTGACCAAATTCTTGCCCTTGTAAATGTATTACCTCAGGAGGCTTTCTATTCGGACACCAAAGGTATCCACTAGAAGAGCTCTTTGCTTGCTATGTTGCAAAATCTCTTGCAGGTCTTGCATACAAGCAAGTAAAAACTCGTGTGATCCTTCTCCTGAAAGATCAGTCCCTGCCACGCAGCGGGCAATATCAGCCAGGTCAATTATCTGCACAATGAAATTTTATGTATTGCAGCTTCAAATGTAAACTAGAAAGGATAACCACAGGTACTAAACAAAGTAGCCCTTCCTCATATTCAGACTGAATTAAACACTAGTTTCTTACAAGATGTAGCAGCACACATTATTTAGCCATTTAAGTGAGAAAATATTTTTTGGGATTAATCTTATCAAATCCAGGTTAAGTCAGCCTCTGGGGTACTGGTTAGGTTTGATACTTATGAAGAACCACTTTATTTTGGTTTGCTATTTTCTCATTTTATTACTTTTCCTGAAGTATGGATCAGAGATCATGTGCACACAAACTAGGCAGAAGGTGTTTCATGCTTTAGGCTCAACCCCAATCCAAGTTTCCAGAGAAGCTCAACGTACACACGAGTAAACAAGCTCAAACTTTCTCCTCCAGTCCACATGCGAAGCAGTGCACGAATATTTTTCCAGAATGAAATGGTGTATGAATACTTAGATATGGTTTTTATTAAGCAGTCATTGGTTGTTAATTGATGAGATAAAATTCAAATTTTCTAGGAATTTCAACATCCAGTGTAGTCTTCCCATCCACTTTCTCTTCTGTCTACACGCATATTCTAAATTTCATCGTGCTGTTAGTTTAGTATACTAATTCAATTAATATGTTGCACTCTGAACTGTATATTCGAATTCCATAATAAAATTATATTGGAGGAAAACAAACCTGCTCCGTGTCCTCTTGCTCTAATAGATTATTTTGATCTAACCAAAAGATGTCAAGATTTCCTGACCGAGGACTATTTGTGGATGATGTTGATGTCATGCTTCCATTAGACGATGGTGGACCACATTGGTTTACCTTAGTTAGCAAGTGGCTTTTCAAGTTGATTAGGTTCGTAATATGAGAATCATCAATGCATGCAGTGTCCATCTCATGAAGATCCTCCAACATTCCATCTATCCCTTTACTTCGCCACTCACTGCACTTCGGTGAATAACTCTCTGTATTCTGTGTAGAATTTGTAGTCCGTGTCTTCCAAATTTCAGGGCTTGCATGAGATTCATGATTGCTCGAATTGCGCAACTCTAACAGGTGTTCCAGTAAATCAGCAAGTTTCAGGAGACATTCATCCACATCTACATGTTTCGATACACATTTATCTGCATAAGCACATATATAGGAATGAGTTTCCAGATGTATAGCAGGAACTAGTTCTTCACATATCCGACAGATCACGAAACTAGGATCATCTGAACAGTTGTCTTTCTCCATGTTTATAGATTCCATCTGAAACTGGCCATCAATATTATGGAATTGTTCACCATCAGAAAGACTATCAGACAGCAAAGATTGAGGTCCTTTTTGCTCAATAAACTTGTAATTATTTTCGAATTTTGTGTCCTGCTCGTCAACTGGCACCTTACACATCTTTTCCATTGCCCAGGAAGGACCACCTGTGTGATCTTTTACCTGCAACTTTGGTTTAGCATCATCTTTCAGTTTCAAAACATAACCTGCATCAGAATCTGCAAAACCCCTATTTACTATCCAATTTGTGTCAACAGAAGGAATCCTTTCTAAACATTCCCTGAACTTGTCAAGCGATCTTTCATTCAGAGGCCCTGTATCCTTCTCAAAATGCAACAGTCTTGTGCACCGAGTCATAATGAAAAGGATGCGAGTGAACAGTAATTTCAGCAATCCTGCTTGACATGTCTGTCTCTTCACAGTCAAATCTTGGACAATTATTTCGCATTTTGTTCTGAAGTCTAAAGAATTCATGCCAATACATTGTTGAGCAAGAATATAAAGTTCATCTGCCATTTCACATTCTTCCGGCGTTAAGGAATCAGCTTTCCGCAAAGTTTCTAGAATCTCTTGCGAAAAATAGCCAAGCTCCATGTTAACTACTTCTTTTGCAGCATCAAATCTCGAACGAAGTGATCTCAAGAGCTCCTACATTCAATGTTAATTGGAAAATAATGAGCGCTGATATTCTAAATAAAAAGGACATAAAAAGGAAAATCACATTGATTCTGACAGTAAATTGGTTTTAAGAAGCTGATGTATCTTCCTTGTTCTTAAACACTTCATGCTTGAAACACCAACATGCAAGATCTGATTCGACAAGAGATCAATAACTTCTAATAATCTTACTAGTGACACACAAACCAAAAAGAACTTGAGATAACTATCAATTTACCTTCAAATTATTGAAGCTGTGAGCCCTAGGGTGAACAGATTGAATGCCACCTTTTGGTCCCAATTCGTGTGAAAAACTCTTTAAGCATTTTGGCACTTTATCAGTTGATGTGATTTTTGGTGAATCTCCAGATATATTCTTCCGCATATTCTGTAGTTTTCTTCTTGAGTCCTCGTCAGGCTTGTTCATCTCCAATGCACTATACTGACAAATTAGTTGCATGAGTTCATGTCAGCTAAAAAGGGTAAAGAATAAGATTACGTGAAATCACACTGAAAACCGAGATGCACTTAAAAAGTCCCACCTCATTGCTTGGGGAAGCACTTGAAGCCTGATCGGAATGCTTAAGGGATGAAGTGAACCACCGAGATACTTTCCTTCCTTTGCGTAATCCTGCCCCATGAGCAATTTTAGTAAAATTTGATACAACATTGTTCTTATTCCTACTGAAGAATATAATAAAAGGATATCCCAAGTAACTTACTAATCATTCATTTGACAGAAATTCCAGTTTTCATTGATACTATGTAGATACATACACAAATTCAATGCATGTATGGTGAGAGAGAAGGAGAGTGGGAGATGGGGTTGGATTTAGGTCAATTTCAGTACCAATTGATCCTTATTTACATCTTTTCTTCTCATTTAAACATCTCTTTAATTTGCAATCTTATAAGTTATCTCAAGACTTGATCACATTCGAATCACATGCCCAATCTAATGAAGAAAGATTCTACAAAAAGACATTTGTTCATATTTGGCAAGAAGGGTTAAGAACAGTTGGATGGTTGGAGATGTTCATGTGTTTTATTTACCGCCCCAAGCAAAGCTAGGGAAGTGACGATAAAGTACAAGAATGCTTAACTATGTTCTAAGATCACTCAAACTACATTTTGCATACCTCTTCCATAAAAGGAAATAGTCCCTAAATAATGAAAAAAATTGTATTCAAATTCCCAAAGAACATGCAACAGGTTGGTTCCTCCTGCACTACTCCTCGAACCGCAAGCATCACTTGCCAAACATAAAACTCTAGAATATAATAATTGACTAATTGTATAAAAACAGGAATAAACTTTCCTTCCTGTAAATATTTTAACACCCCCAAAAAAAAAAAGATGTTTCCACCCAACATTAATAAATTCACAAAAAAAGCAAATAAAAAACACACATATACGGAACCAAATTAAATAATTAAAACGCAAAACATGGACCCGACCTTGTCTAGAACGAAAACGTTTGACATGTCCTTTATTTAAACCCTTAGGTTTCTGCTTCATACGGTTTCCTGAAATTAAAGCTTCATCTTCAGCTCCTGGACTACTCATATTTACAACTCGTCGAGTTTTTATCCGGTTCAACCAGGTCGGGATACCGATTTCCGGCAAATAACCGGAAGCGCCGCCTTTTCGAGTCGGTTCAGCCATTTTTTGGCTCAAAACTGTTTACACGCAAAAACTGTTTTTCGAATAGAAACTAATCTTATGTAATGGTAGGTGAGCAACAAGTGATAAACCCATGAAAGGCGTAACTGAAAAACCGATATTTGCTGATTCAAATGAAATTTGCAGTGCGCGAAAAAAGTACTTTTCTTATCTTTTGTTGAATGAGGTTTAAAAGTTGAAACTTTCAAAATATATTGCCTCAAAAATAAATGGGGGAAAAAACAGTAATTACTGGATTATGTGGTTAATTATAATAAAAGAAAGATACAATTGCCATGAAAGTTAGTGAAAATAATGGAAATATGGTTTGATCAGATTTGAAGAACCAAATAAAAAATTGATTTGCTAAAAGTTGGTAATATTGAAATGCTATTTATTGTGTTTCTTAAATTCTTGATCTTATTTACTTAATATATCTCCTTTTTTTAGCACATTAAAATCCATACTTTGGACTTGACTCTAATACTTTTCCCACAAATATCCATCTCTATCTAGCACTTAATTAGATATATTTGCTCATTTATGAGATCAAATTTGATAGGCGACATGGAAATTTGTAATTCAATTCTATAAAATTGTTCAAGAGTATTAATTACCAGTAGAATATAGAATTTGAAGTCATCCAGTGGAGTAAATATAATAATTTGAAAATTGGACAGGAAAATTCTAATACACTATGCATGGAATTACGAAAAATATTATTTTATTTTATTAAACTAACTGCACTCAAATCATTCATTTAATTGTATGTGATTGTAATTTATAGCAATATTAACATGAAAACATTAAAAAACATAATATATAACTATGTATTTGTTGTGATAGAATTGATGTATGAAAACTTTTCCTAGAATTAGGCTACGAGTTTACTATTGATTTTCTAATGAAGACTTTTTCATATGTGAAGGCATTAAAGTAACCAAAATACAAGTTGGTGGTTTATTTAGGTAGGAAGGGGCCTAAGTGTGGAAGAAATAGAAAATTGAAAATAGCTAAATTTGACTTGGTAAATGGTAATAAACCAAAAGATTAAATGTTTTAAGATTTGGATTAATTGATTTTTTTTCTTATAAATTTAGTTTAACTGATTTGAAAAACACTATTCACAAAGTTTGCGGTGGAGAAATTTTGTATATATATGATGCAGTACGATCATATGTTTTTTTTTTTTTTTTTTTGAAAAAAAAGGGTATTCAGTCATAGAATTAATTTAATTTATATTGAAGCTCGTCGGATACATTAAGTAGGAACTTCTTTCAATAGGATTCGCTACATTGTACAATCGAGGTTAAAGTGGTGTTTGTTGGAACTTATATTTTTTCTTGTATTTAATTTAAATTGAAAATGACAATAACATGCTTCTTGATATAAGGAAATCGCGTTTGCAAGTAATTAAACTTAAAAGAATATTTTAAGACTTTAATTTTTTGTAAAAGAAGATCTCGACGTATACGCACATATTATCCATTTATTTTGGATACTCCAAAAACATAAGTATAAGTAGACGAATCAAATACTAAAAATATGATTTTTCTATATATTAAGCTGCTTATTACTAAAAATAAGCATCATTAATTAAACATCAATTAAATCACGATTTTATACAATGTTTTGGTTCATAACCCGGGAAATAATGTGTTTATTCCGGTGGATTCAATCCATTGGTGCTAGATGAGCAACAAGTGTGTATGAGAGGATAATTTTTTGTCCTCTTAGGCCATCTCCAATGGAGATGGCCGGGCTGGGGGCGGGGTGGGGCTGCGGGGAGGGAGTCGTCTCCAGTGGGGGCTGGGCTCGGGGCGGGGCGGCGGGCGGGGTGGAACGGGCTGGGCGCAGGGCTCGGCGGAGCCCTGCGCCCAGCCCGCGCCCCTAATTAAGTCAGGGGACGCCAAGTGGCGTCCCCTGACTGGTCCGTTTTTTTTTTTAAAAATTGTTTATTTAATTGGTTTTTTAATAAATAAAAATAGAAAAAAATATATATATACTTAAATAATTAATAAAATCAATTTCCCTATTAAATTAAATTAAATATGTAGAATTTAAATATTTAATAAAATTTATTTACTAGCATTTAATAAATATATGTAGTCACCAATTTTTAATTTGATTATTTAATATAATATAATTAATTTTTTTTAAATTAAAATCATTAATAACAAAAATTTGTTAGTAATAGATAAATTTTTTGCATTTAATAAGTTCTAAATAACAAAAATTGGGTTTGTCCGAAAGCTAGAGAATTGGACTGCATTCGTGTCCGCAGGTCGCGGGCTCGCACAAGTCTTGAAGAGACGAAGTGAATTTGGATCCATGATTTGCCCCCCCCCCCCCTGCGCGCGAGGGAAGAGACTTCTTGTAGCTAAGTAGTTACACAACTACATTGACAAATCATATATAAACCTCAAGTTTTTTCACTCCACTTCCAATGTGGGATAAATGCCAATTGCATTTTTTTTCTTCCATTTCAAGAGGTGATTTTTGATTGTCAATTTCTAAATCACCCGAACTCCGATTTGGACACACGATATACCGTTTTAATCTACTCACGGAGTAGAATCTAATTCCAGAAAAACCCGAATGAATTTTATATTTATCAAATTTATTTTAATTATAGATGAGAGTGGGCAAGAAAAGAAAATAGAATTAATTTCTCATTCACCCGAACTCTCTTTAATTTTAATATTTTAATATAATTAATAATTTAATTACAAGATGCAAATAATTATTAGTATTATTAATATTAATATTAAAAATAAAATTAAAACTATAATATTAATAGGTGAGAGTGGGCAAAGGAAAAAAATGGAATTAATTCCATTCCGGAGCCCTACCATTGGAGACGACCAGGCAGGGCTCAGGGGGGGGGCAGGGCTGGCTCGGGGCTCCGGAGCCCCGGGGCTAGCCCTCTCCATTGGAGATGGCCTTATACACATATATTTATCATCCAACATCTATGAATATAACCCACCGATGTATGATAAATGTAACCCACAACCCGCACCATATGGATTCCGAAAAATATTTCTGTATGAACTAAATCATAATCTGATTTGTAATACGTAGTATATAATTTGTGTCTGTGTTTTTTAAAGACATCCTCGAGGGAATGTGGACAGAATTGTTCAAAATTTGGATAATATCTCAAGAATAGCGGCGGCCGTTACATGTGCGCATGCACGTGAGGTAGCGCCTGGTATTGAACAGACACCGTGACACGTCACGCGGTGGCTTCAACAAGAATAAATTGGAGCAGTACTTGCCTACTTGGTATAAATTGTTAAATAAAGCGCCATCCTTAAATATTTTATAAAAACTGATAATTATAATTACTTTTTGTAAATAAATAACAGTGAAAGGCCAACTTACAGAAAGTCCACATAATTTAGATGAAAAAAGTCATAATCTAGAATATATCAAGACAGTTACAACTAAACCCCCTTTTAAATTTTTGGTGAATTTTTCATTTTTGAAAGAGCATAATAGTATATTTGATATTTCATGATGTAGCACATAACCTTTAAAAATACATTATCATAATATTAACTCTCTTCTGTAAGAAAAAAAAATTATATTAATTCATCTTCTAATATGTGATAAATATGCGTATAACAAGAAATTAAAGATGAATATCTAGTTATACGTATAATAATAATTAATTCAATTCACTTTCATTTGTAAGGAGAAATTCTTCTGTCACTTCTATTGATCTAGTTGTTTGGTTCACGTTTTCTTATTTATTCATTTTTTTGTTGAAAAGAGTAATTAATGAAATTTGCTACTTAAAAATTTAAAATGTTATGAAAAACAAGTATTCATTTATAACCTTGATTAACTATCCATCAATCCAATATTGAACTAATTATTACTAAATAAAAAAAAAATTAAAAAGTACTCAATAAAGTTAATGGTGAAGTATGCTATGTTGTTACTATCCATCAATCTGTCGAACAAGATGTGAACAAGTTGAGTTTACTCAACAAATTTCTTTATCAATGTAACTTTACCGATCTAATTCAATAAGCTTGATTTTTTAAATCACATGCATAGCTCCTTCCTTAACCACATCCAAGACTGTGCAACAATGTTAGCTCCTAGCCATAGCAACAGTTGTAAACAATTTCTTACTAGTATTATTACAAATGCTTAAAAATATAAAGGTAAACAATTAAAGTAAAAAGAAAAATCCATACCAAAACACATATTAAATAAGTTTTCCAATTCTTTTATCTCATATATAACCAATCTAAGTTTATCCAATTTTGAACAAATTAAAATCCTAGTAGATTCATAAGGGAGAAAACCACATCATATTTGAAAAGCAGCATACATTTAGAAAGGTACATTGGCAGATGAATGAGGTTGGATTTAGCTTCTTCCTTCTATCTTCACTGGCTTCTTTGGAGCTCTAAAAGCAAAGATACTCTTAGTGAGATCAACAGTATTTTGTTGATGACAGACTTGGGGTTTCGATGATGGTCGCTTCAAAATCTCAAGTAATGAAGTCCTAGATGCCGTTTCTTCAGAAGCATTTCTATTTTGATCATTAAATTTGGTCTGTGAGTTGCTATATTTAGCTGTGATGTTCCTTGTTGGTCGAATTTCTTCAGAAACCTGCATATTAAGAGAAAATGATGCATTTGTTTATACTAATAAAAACACAACCAGCAGCCTAGTCTAGCCTCCCAATTTAAGAGTAATTCATCCAAGGACTTACGGTATCTGAAGAATCTTCTGATAGAGATATGGAACTCCGGCTATTGCTGTCGTCCCTTCCAAATATAAAAGATCGAAATGTTGCAGATCCTTGCTTATGAGACGATGGAATAGAATGGTTTGATGCTCGTCCAAGGAAAGATGACTGCAATTAGTATCACAAAACTACACTTAGTAAATAATTATTATTTTTTGTGCTCGAAATTAACAGTGATATTCCAAGCACAGATAGAGTAGGGAATACCTTTGAAGAGCAGTTGCTGCTTCCCCCTTTTAGTAATGAGTCGAAGAACACTGCAAGTTGATAATTGACCAATAAGAGACAAGACACGAAGAAAAACATAGAATATACAAGATGTCAAGATCTAAAGAGCACGCCTTACATGATGGTTTGGGTTTCTTCTTATTATCAGAGACAATATTAAGCTTCTTAATAAGCCCAAAGACTTCCCTTGAATTCTCATCATCAGCTGGTGATACTAATGTAGTCTGTTCTTCCTGTTTGATTTGATGAAGTTAAGCAACTTTGTAACATATTAGAGTGAAACCAACTCATATAATATAAGCAAAGTTAAAAATATTACTTTTCTGATTAGGAGATGATGTGCACGTCTTCTGTGTGTATCCTCATCATCATCAGATAAGTAAACATCTTCTTTCTCAGAAAACAACTGCAAAATTATCTGTTTGGCCTTTTTAGTGTTTAATCTGGCAGAATTCTTTGGCACATTGTCATCTTTAGTTTCATCATCTAATTCATCATCATCACCCTCATCCTCATCACTTTCAGGTTCCTCTTCAGGCAAAATCTTGTCTCTCAGTTCTGAACCATATTTGAACCTCTGCAGAAGATTATCAGTTCCGGTTGCATCTTGTTGTTCAAGCCACTTCTGATGAAGCTCATTGCGCCTTTCTTTGTCTACGGGTCTTTCTTCATACTCAGTTGCTATCATATCATTAAGTTCCTCTAAATCTTCAATATCCTCATCTTCTTCATTTTCTTTGAAGCGCTTTAGGTCATTATCACTGTCATCTTCTTCCTCAGCTTCATCATCAAGAAAGTTCTTTACAGGATCACCTTTTGGGGAAGAGGTGCTATAAGTATTTCCACGAGGACGGGGATCAATGTTCTCTTTATCATCGTTCTCTTCATCTGAACTGGAAAAGTTGAATGATGGTAACTTTTAGACGAAAGATATATTATTAATAACAAAATGGAAATCACAATTATCAGATGCTAAAAAAGAACAATTAAAGTCATCCATAGTTGCAGAGTAGTTTATCAACTGAAAGTATCAAACTTGCAAGGTAAATGAGAAGTCCCAGAACCAATTACCTATCATCCACAGGAGCAGAATCAAGAGTTAAGTTCATAGCAGGTAAAGATGGAGCAAATTCTTCTTCCAAAGGACTATTTAGTTGCTCAGCTGAAGTGCCATTCGGTTCTGAATCATCAAAAAGATCCTGCAAATATCATCTTGTTAAGCATTTTAAATCTTTTGAAACAGTAAATACCAGTAGAAAACACCAGTTCTGCGGGTAACCTGTGTATCATCCACTGGTGCTCGAAAAGCAGGTGTAGGCACTTCATCTAGTGACTGCAGAAAAGTAGTAGCAATAATTACTTACTATAAATAATTTCATCAAATGAAAGGGTAAAATATAATCTTCACAAGTAAGATAATTCCCAATTCCATAAAATCTTAAAGAATGAATAATAATTTGATATACTCACAATTTGTTCTTGATCATTTTCATGGCTTTGTATCGCAGCATCTTTACATTCATCTTTACATTCATCTATACTACTCGTTCCATCCACGCAAGGTTCAGCTGTCTCCTTTTCCACTGCTTCTGCCATGTTTTCTTCTGACCTCTCTACATTGGCGAAGTCAAGGTCCATATTATTGTCTTTTAGAGTACTGTTTTCCTCATATTCATTACTCCTATTATTTCCAATTATAGACCTGCAAACAACAAAGAATATAATAACTCCATGACTACGGTCATAAACATCACTAATTTGAGAAAAAATAAAAAGATTATGATCAACCCACTTTTTTGAGATTTCAAGCTTTCGCTTCCGAATCTTCTCTAGAACTGATGATATGGGTTTGTTCACTAAGGGTATTGGTTTGAAAGCCGCATCTCTAGTTTCTAAACAGATAGAGATCAACCAAAACAGTTTCAGAAGTGCTCGAGTAAACCAAAACAGCAAAAGACTCAAATATACTAAAAAGAAGGGATATACCTCGTAATAGTCTCTGAGTTTCAGCATGGAGTTCCTTCAGGTTAGCTTGCCTTTCCTGCAAATTCCCAGGGTACAGGGAAACCCAAAATCCAATCATTAGAAGGCTAATAGAACTGCATTCAAATATGAATAGATAACGATTAATGAACTGAAAGGGAAAACAAAAACAAACTGTTACCTTCTTTTCTCTCCTTTTATTTAATGGACGCTCTTCGACCTTCATTTTATCATCACTACCACTCTTCAATCTCTTTTTCTTGTCCTCTTTCTTCTGAATTAAATGCTCTTCACCGCTCATGTTTCCCTTCTCAAAATCCACATTTCCTTTCTTTTCAATTAAATGTTCTTCACCACTCTTGTTTTCCTTCTCAAAATCCACATTTTCTTCTCCATTTCCAACTCCAGTTATGACATCATCGTCAAACTCCAAAACCCGCTTAGTTTTCTTAACCTCTTCATCGAACCCAAATTCCATTTCGTCATCCTTCTCTTCCTCACTATTATTATCAATACCTAGAGACAGAGATTCCTGAGATGAAAGATTAGAGTCTTCTTTCGAATTTAAGTCGTTAAAATTAAGGGTTTCTGAGTCATTCTCCAAGGTTTCCGATTTCGCGAAATCAACTGAAGGAAACAGGAGAGGTTCGTCAATTGGTTGGGATAAGGGACTGTTTGCGGGTTTTATATTCGATTTCTTCAAGCGCTTCAGCCGCCGGTAGTGGACTTGCGGCGAGGGTTCTTTTGGAGGTGAGAAGGACTGGTAGTCATCGTCGCTGTCCATTTCTGAATTTTTTCACGGTAGGGATTTGGATCTGATGAGGAAATGGAGATCGATTTTTGACGAGGATCTGAAATAGGTAAATGAAATGGGGGAATTTGTGGGGGACTAGGGTTTTAGGCGGCAAATGGTTCGAATTTTGAGGACATGGCGGAATGTTTAACCGCGGAAACTTTCAACGAATATTTTAGCTTTTTTTAGTTTGAAGGAGGCAAAATCGAGTGGAAATTGCCAATTTAAATAGACACTTAGGGCCTGTTTGTTTGGCGTTTCCCAGAATTTTTTCGTGTTTGGGAAATGCCAAACAAACATGTTTTCTATTTTCCGAAATAAATTTTTTATCCATTAATTTTCTCAAACTACTCTCTCAAAAGCCAAACAAACAATAATTTTTTTATCTCTAAACAAAACCTATACAAACTCTACTTTGATTTGACATAAAGTAACATATCTCTTACACAATTTATCTCACATAACAAACATGATTTGACATAAAGTCTTACACATCTTACACCTACAACCCAACTCTTCCAAAAAACCCTACACCTACTTTATTTCTCAAACCACTCTCTCAAAACCCAAACAAACAATATTACGGAAATCGAGATTATTTCACAAACCTCCACTACTCTCCCAAACTACTTTCCTAAATGCCAAACAAACAGGCCCTTATTATTGTGATGGAGTAATATTGCCAATAACAAATCGTAGATAAATAATTTTTTTAAGAAGAAAACATTGGAATCCGCATAAAATGATTTAGGGCCCCTAGCTAGTAAAAAGGAAATTTGTATGATCTCATTAAATTTTATATTTCCTAAACTACGTGACATTACAATTTGTATGATCTCATTACAACTATATGGGCATGTTTGTTTGACATTTCTCAAAAAAAAAATCGTGTTTGGGAAATGTCAAACAAACATGTTTTCTACTTTCTGAAATAAAAATTTTATCTCTCAATTTTCTTAAATTACTCTCTCAAAAATCAAACAAACAACAATTTTATTATCTCTAAACAAAACATATATAAACTCTACGCTGATTTGACATAAAGTAACATATCTCTTACACAATTTATCTCACATAACAAACATGATTTGACATGAAGTCTTACAAATCTTACAACTACAACATAACTCTTCAAAAAAAAACCTACAACTACTTTATCTCAAACCATTGGTCTCAAAACTCAAAAAAACAATATTACGCAAATCGATATTAACTATTTTCCCAAACACCAAACAAACAGGCCCTATATTTTTTGGGGAAAAAAATTGAATTTAGTACTCCATGTTGTGTGCCCCTAGGGCCTAAAATAAACTCTCATAACAATAAGGTAATGGTGTTGAGTGCTTACTTTCAACAATTTTTAGTGTTTAGTAAATTGCATTAAGTAGTTTCATGAAAGATGGGTGTATGGACACTATAGGGAGATTGTTTCCACATGTTTCAACAATTTTGTTCCGTTTGACACTAATATGATAATCATTATTTCAGCTTAAATATGAGTTATCCCTAGCTTTCACTTTTCAATATAAACCCCCACAATGTACCTACCTTTTAATCTTTTATTATCAATGTAGAATACAAAATCTGTAACTTGCAACAAGAATTATAGCATTCTACCATGATAGCTGCAATAGAAACTGCACGATTGCAATAAAAAAGACAACAACGAAATGCTGCAATAACAATTACTACATGATGTTTGACAACTCTGCACCAAAAGTTTACTGAAGTTGAAGTCATAAATTCTAAAAAGCACCACACATTACCATGGTAGATCCGATGTCTATATCTTGCAATACTACCCAAATTCCAAATCTATTTATTACTGAGAAAATTACATAAGAACATATTGGCTAAATTCTAAAATTCAAATTCAAAGATAATTATATTCTAATTTGGATAAAAGATTGGTCCCAAATATGGGTCAGAGACTTAACAGCTTAGCACATTGCACAAGTAAAACTTGACAAAATTTGTAGAATCTGAAAAATGGAATTCATAAAATGCATTTAGCTGACGAACTCAAGAGATTGTAATGGCTAAAGTTTGCAATAAATTGTCAGTCACCTAAATTGCATAACGAACAGTATAAATGCCATGATTAAAGGCAAAAAAGTACTTTTCTTCCATTATAAGATGATTGTCAAGATTGAATCCTGAGGAGCTGAGAGAAATCACATTTCAAAGTCCCAGGTAGTCTCAGCACATAATTTCGGCATTTTCCGTTCCTCTGCTAAATTGACTGATGCTGAAATCTACAATGATGAGACTGAAGTTAGACACGAAGCTCAGATGTTGGCATTATTACATTTCTGAAGCATTTAAGAACTAGTAATGCAAGAAAATAAAACGTGAAAAAAATATATGTAGAGATACATATAATTAGTTCGGAATAATCACTATTAACTTTCAACTTTCAGCCAGTAATTTTTACTGCATACTACTACGATTCATAAACCATCTTGGCCAATCAAATGTTATTCTTACCCTTTCAATCAGGTATCATACAAGTGTCATGCCGAGATCTCTTGTGCTAGGAAGAACAGAAGATGAGCCAAGGAAACTTGAAAACTGCCTTCACAAGGGTGATAACAGCTAAATCCAATTATAGACGACTATCCTACGGGGGCTAAGATTGGATTGAGTATCAGTAATTACATATTGATCCAACATTATGACAAAAATAATGGATGCATTTAATTGCCTCACTAACCATGAAAAAGATACACAAACAAAGAGTGAAACAGCATCCTTAACACACGAGCCACTAGTGATAATAGTAATTACTATAATCATAGTCACTTGGAATCTCATACTTTAGTAAATTGATTTTTTAGCAAATTATACAACTTAAATAGCATAAAATATATTATAGCAACATCAAAACAGGCTGAGCATCAAGTTCACACATTATAAGTACATTAGAGCTGAACAATTTCTAAACTCATACATACCAAGGCAGGATAAAAGATGTGTCTAACTCTAACTAAAGAATCAGTAGCGGCTTCACTCAACTAGGTCATGCTTTGTTTTGTTTTTATCAATTATGGAAGTCTTAATTTATATAACCATCTTACGATTTTGTTGTAAGCACCAGCATGCAAGCTTGTAACTTATGGACCTGAAACATCACAAACTACATCATCATGTGTCAAAGCTTTTGACTACATTACTGCACTAGAATCAATTACTTCCCTTCATTCAGATAACATAATAGCAATATACTTCTACTTTCCATGAGTTCCATTGAACCTGGACTATTATCCTAATTAACAACCATTTATCCACCAAGTTTGGTGCAATCAAATCTCATCAAACAAAGAGTTGTGATCCTTAAAAGAGAATCTAAATTTGTTTGCTTTCAAATAGTAGGTCCACAATCGAAGTCCTCATATGCATATGTGTCACAACTCACACATCGATAAACAAAATGCAAATTCAATAGACTTAATACTTTGTTAATTTCATACTCCCAACACTACCAAGGATAACACAAGTCAAAAGAATATTAGCAGTTACCTTAAAAGACCCATTCAACTTGGAACTCCTCCACCACTCGAGCCCCAAATTCTTGCTGGTAGTCTGATAGGTACCCTTAAACACATCATCACCATAAACCCTTCGTGACACTGCAAAATCCCACGCATTCTTCCCCAAATCATAGCTAGGCTCAAACGTGGTCACCCCACCGTGCAAATAAGTATATTTGAACCTAGCATCTCCGGTCCCAAACATGTGATTCACAGAAACCTTATTCGCTGAATCAACAACCAAAGTCCCGTCTAATATCGTCCGCTTGTCACCTTTGCTATGAATGTAAGTCAAATTCAACGGTTTATCAGCTACCCTTATAGTATTCATAAATTGAAACCTAAAATCCTGTACATAAAAATAGAATATAAAAGAAATTAACAATTAAAAGCAGTAAATAACGAGAATTGACGAACTTTCTTAAGCAGGAATGGATTTTAGTTTTAGTTTGAACTAAATAGTGGTTACTTTCTTGGGGACGTCGTAGTTGATGATGAAGGAGCCGGGTTTCTCGAGGGCTAAAGCTAAGCCGTTCAAGGTAGGGCCGTTGACCACGCTGGCGTCGGTCATTGATGCGTGGAGCTTGAAGTCGCCGGCGTTAACGGCCACGGTGGCTGCGGCGGCAGCTTTTTCCGGCTCATATCTAGCTTTGAACGACGCTTTCATCATTTTGGTAGGTGAAGGAAAAGGAGTTGAAAATGGACTTAGGTTCAAAAGTGATTTCGGGTTTCCCAATTCTACCCCGGCTTAGCTTCAGCTAGTGCCGGCCGAACTTTATCCCCTCTTCTTCAATTTTTTGGCATTTTTCTTATTTATAAAGTTTTAGAATAATTAACATAAGCGCAAAGACAAATTTGTATTGATTTCCCTTGAAAGCTTAATTACCAAATTCATCATATATATATCAATTGTATGCCTTTTTAAATTTTTATTATTTTTGTAAAATACTAAATTAAATAACGAGCTATAAAGCTTAATAAAATCTTGACACTATCCTATAAAAATCATGCAAAAAAATCACACTTACCATTAACTTTTTTCTCCAATAACCGTTATTTTATTTTTCAATTATTTGTGTTAAATACAAGTTATATCTTCTTGTCTCAATTATATACAACCTATGACTTTATTATCTTTGATCTTTTATCACGTACGTTGTAATTATATTAATTAACATTTAACATAATTAATTTTTTTCAACTATAGCTTTTAGTTAAATAATTCTATAGTGATTTTTTTAGTTTATTAGAATTAGTATAATCACGAGCAACTCTATAAAATTTTAAGTAAATCGAATGTTATAATCAAACAAACTTTTATTGATAATAAAGTTCGGCCCCTCAGACTTCTGAATCTTGGATTCGCCCTATATCTTAGTATCTTATCAACCCTCACATAGCTCTTTCATGCACATTGGCTCTTCATGATCTGATGTCGTCACTCGAGATAAGCTTTTGCATCACTAGTTTCACAGTCGCATCTAAAAGAAAAAGTGATCGCAACATGAGAGGATAGGTATCAAGACTATATATAGTAGGGGCCTGATTTCACTATGAGCGGTCGCACGATAAGAGAGGATGGGGACACTAGCAAATGAGCACGGTGTTGTTTTTTCTTCCCCCTTCCCCCTAGCTATTGGAGATGCCCTTAGGCCTTGATAATGGGTCTGGATTGAGTTTAAGTCGTTTCAATGGCATAACTTGATACAAACCGGTTCCTACTTAGATTTTGCCATAGTGAGCTCTTAACAGTTTATTTATTTTTCTTGAATATCCAACAACTTTAATGTAAAACACAACAAATACATTCCCAAATCATCTCAAACATAGATATATAATATATTGATTTAGCCATATATATACGTACGAAGTATTAATTTGTTTATCTATCCACACAACACTTCCTTCCAAATCTCTGTAAAAGCTTCTATAATGACTTTATGATGCAGTTTTGAATTGAGGGAGAGGAAGCTCATCAAGAGCTGTTCCAACTCTCTCGGTTCAAACATCTGTTTCTCCAAAATCATCTCTAACATCGAATTCTTGAAATCCTCGTAAGGATCAACAGACCTTTTCACCACTACAAAGCTCTGATTCATCACTTCTCCATCCACCATGCACGGCGCCAATCTCTCGGGAAACGGTTTCTCTGTTTCCACCCAATCTTTCGAACCGTAACGTTTAAATCTTCGAGTTCTAGCACTTCTCTGCTTCATCGGTTTATTCCCTGATGAAGTAATGGTAGTACTAACGCTATCTTTTGATTTCTTTTCCTTAATTTTCCCTTTTCTCTTCTCACAAATATCTCTCTCATCATCAGAGTCACTTGAAATGGGAAAATCGCTGTACATTTCATCATTATCTTCACTTCTTGTTGCCTTTGATGGATCAGAACCTCGTTTTGGTGAAGGATCATTTGGTGTAGATGGCGGTGGGCCAGGAAAAGTAGGGAGCGAAATATCGAATGTTGTAGAGTTGAGACGGGAGAATAAGTGTGTACTCATAGACAAAGGGGATATAACTAATGAAGAAGGGTCTTTTGGACGACATATTTGGATGGAATGAAGAAAAGGGAGTCGAAATTTGGGGACTTTAGCCATTTTTTGAGTGCCAAGAATATTGAAGTGAAGTGATATGGTAATTAAGAGCTAGCTTCTTTATATAAAGAAATTAAAAGAAGAAAGCTGAATAGGAAAATTTGAAAATTAGATAGAGGCCGGCACTCGTTAATATATATATGTATAATTTTTGGCTGTTTTGGAGCTGGCTAAATCTTTGTGATGCTATGAATGATACAGTGGAATTCCCTTTTGAGGTCATTTTGTGAAGAAAAGGTCTTTAATGCATAGATTAATTTGAGCTGATTGTTGGTGTTCTTTGAAGGAGTCAGTCACCGTTTATTTTTTAATAATTGTACATAGACATTGCAATCAAGTGTATAATGTGAGCTGTAAAATTGTAATAATATAATGTGAAGATGAAATCATGAAAATTTGTTGGATGGGGAGAGAGAGTATGTATTTTGTTAATTGGATGCATGAAATAATTTTTCGGAGTATTGATTATGTAACATTTGCAAGTACGTCTCAATATGCAAATTAACTTTATGTTTGATATAGGATACCACAACGATACTTGGATACTATTTACCTACGTAAAACTAAAAAATATGTCTAAAGTTTAGAATTATAAAATATGAAACATGTATGTGACTAGAGGTAAAAATATTTGTGTTATGGGAGGCATGAACATAACCTCATGTAATATTTTGGGTATTTGGCGCTTGCACCATCAGAATCGGGAAAATAGGCACTAACCACCCTTCAAACTAAAAAATGACAAATTGCACCTTCAAAACTCATTAAATATAACAGATTGCACCCTTTTCCTTTTTCAACCCAAACAGTTACTTGAATCTATTCAGCAAGGGCAAAATTGGTATTCAACGTCTTCTCCCTTTAATGAACACTATTTCTTTTTTCATATTAAAATTCAACACTAAAAATACCATCTTCAACAGATTATAAACCATTTCTTTTAAGGGCCAAAGCCGATTGTAAAAGTAAACGGACAATTTTTTTCCCAGCAATTGAATTGAATTGAATTATAATAAATTAATAATGAACTACAATTATTATACTTTGGCCCGGACTAGTTGGCCCATTATACTTTTCTTACTGTTCGACTTTTAGTGATTCGGTCCAAAAGTTGGAATCAAAACTCCAAGCATACTCCCCTGTGTTATGTTAAACCTGCAAGAAATTACTATGTAAAATTGTTATTGCGTCTCCAAAACGACCTATTTTTCAAAATTTTCTGCAGGATTTTTAAAAATATAAGGAAGTTTTGAGCAATAAAAATTTCACAGGGTAGTATCTTGCCGGTTTAGCATAATACAGGGGAGTATTTTGCATTTACCCCAAACTCCAAACAAACAAATATGCAAATTCTATGTAGTTCACACCACCCACACGACAACCTACGACCAAGGGATACCTTACACAAAAATCCATCAATCACCTTGTAATTTTATTTTCAGAATCCCAAATGCCTGAAAATTTACAACAAGAACAAAAAAAAAAAAAAAAAAACAAGAGGGAGGAGGAAATTAAAGAGGAAGCTCCTCCACAAACAAATACAATACATTATTTGAATGGTTAACCATTCAATGAGGAAACTATGTCCGAATTTGGACAAAGAAGATGGTCTGGAGACGGTGTTGGAGGTTCCAATCCCAGAGGAGATGTTCAATCAAATGGGCAGCAACGCCGCCTTGCGCTGGCACAATATGCGCAACCTCATGCGCGCTCACCGGACCGTCGACAAGTTTGCGGCTGTGGCGGCGGCTTCCTCCGCCAATGATCACTTCACGCTATTGCTAAAGCTTGTGGGTGCAGCCTTCATACCTTATCAGGTTCAATCGGGCCATGCAGTCACCATGCCTATAAAGGATGGTTCCATTGTAAGAATTGTTTAATTAATATGATCCCTTTTTCTTGGAAATTATAAATTTTAAGAGATTGCTTTGGGTTTGGTATATTTACAACAAATAATAGTTAAGTTTTATGGTCAATTGATCATGTTGACAGGGTATGACAACAATTGTTTTTGTGGAGTTCAATTGTGGTCTGCATTGCTATACAGTCAAAATATGGCTCTTGGACTGACTGAGTAGTTAAAATATTTAGGTTTCCGTTTCTCTATCCTACGATTGGCAGAGTCAAGGTCACGGGTTCGACTACAAGCAACAAATTTGAAATTTTAATTAAATGAATTTCCAAATGTCATTTTTTCGATCGAGAATACATACTATCTTACTTGATTATTACGTAGCAACTTTGGCTGGTTTGCACTATCAAATAGTTCTTCCCATCTCTCATATTAATTGTTGCAAAGAGAGAATGAATAAGCAAATTGCTCAATTATTCACACATCAACTAGATTTGTAATATTTATTGGACTATTGGTCTATATAAACAGGAAGCTTCTACAGCAAAATACATTGTACAACAATATCTAGCAGCAATTGGAGGTCTAGCTGCACTAAATGCAACTAATAGCATGTATGCTGTGGGGCAGGTGAAAATGGTTGTGGTATCAAATATTGAGAAAAATGGTGAAAGTGCTACACGAAGTTGCGAGGCAGGAGGATTCGTGCTATGGCAAAAGAATCCCGATTTATGGTACTTTGAACTTGTTGTTTCAGGCTACAAGATCAGTGCTGGAAGTGACGGTAAAATCGCTTGGAGTCAATCATCAACGAATCCAAATGTTTCCAGAGGTCCTCCAAGACCCTTAAGAAGGTTTTTTCAGGTACGTACTTTTAATCCGTCTTAGTATTTGTTTTATAAATTTAATAGATTAAAATTTGTACTTGTAACTTCTAAAGGGCTTAGACCCCAGATCAACGGCAAACCTATTCTTAAACGCAAATTGCATAGGCGAAAAGAGAATAAAGAATGAAGATTGTTTCATACTGAAGCTCGAGACGAGTTCAGAAATCCTCATGGCACAGAGCACACCTCACACGGAAGTAGTTCATCACACGATATGGGGCTACTTTAGCCAAAGAACGGGACTTTTGATTAAATTTGAAGACACAAAATTGATAAGAATGAAAACGGATGTAAGAGAAGATCATAGCGTGTTCTATGAGACGAGCATGGAATCAATTCTCGATGATTATAGATTCGTAGATGGGATCAATATAGCACATTGTGGGAAGACTTGTGCATCATTGTATAGATATGGTAAAACACAGAATAGAAAGTGGAAATTGGAGGAAACTTGGGAGATTGAAGATATTGATTTTAACATTTGTGGATTGTCAATGGATTCTTTCTTGCCACCAAAAGATGGTAAGAAGGAAATTGAACAAAATGAGCATGTAAATTGTTGTTAAGAGTTTTTTGCTATTTATGTTTCTCTCTGTTTGCAGGATTATTTTTAGAGAAAATTAGTTGTAGACATATAGGCGAAATGTAAATTTTTATTTTTCTTTTCTTTACATAAACCATATGATTTTGTTCATATGGTTTTCTTTCTGGAAATAATTTCCCTATAAAAAGTAAACTATGTGATGAAGGCAATATGCTGCATTTTGCCCTTTGGAGTTTGGACCATGAGTCTATTGGGATCCTTTGTCGAAATGTTCTTTTTCTTTTGCATTGGTTGTGCAGCAATTCCCTTTTGTTTTTTTTTTTTCAGAAGGAGCTAAATGCAAAAGTACCCCTTGTTTTTGCCTAATTAGCAAAAATCCCCAAGTTCTATATTTTAATAGCCAAAAACTCTCCCGTATTCTTTTTTATTAGCAAAAAATCTCATTTAAAACTCATTCTTGAATCTATAGGGAGGTTATTGTCAATATTTTAAGTGGACATGGGATTATTGCCAATTTTTAAAGTTAACGGGGGATTAATTGTCAATTTTTAGGAGAATGAGGGTGTTTTTGCATTTTTTGGTGAGGATGTAATTGTCTTTTTTCCTGAAAAATATGTAAGAGTTGAGTTTTTTTTTTTAAAATTATAGGAGTGAGTTTTTTTGCAAATAAAAGCATAGCACAAGAGGATTTATGATAATAAAAACAACACGTGTTTTTTTTTTAATCTTTTCTTTTTCTAATTAGATTAAATATAGGAGGTATTTTTGCATTTTACTCATTTCCCATTAGTTTCTTGGTCGTCGGATGTTTCAAGTCTAATTTGTTATGCATAAGAAATCGAGTTTAAGAGACCACGGGGATTTATTCACATGGGTTTGATCTAAATGTGAGACATTAATGATTCAAGTTTAATTTAAGAAATCGAGTTTAAGAAACCACAAGTTTTTATTAACCCGAGTTCAAGTCGAATCCTGAATAATCTCACATTCAGATCGAACTCAACGTAATAAATTAGAAATAGCAATTCACTATCAAGCTACTCAATCCATCTTGATTAAAACTCTATTTAAGTCGATTTACTCAACAATCGTTCAAACTCAAATTCAATTTCAATATGATAGTCATATTAAGCTAAACCTTAAAAAATATAATTTTGTGGTAATGCTATTCTAGATTTATACTCAATATTATTATTAAGTCATATATCCAACTTATTGACTAACACTCCATTTTGCTACAAGTACGAAACATTTGTTTTATTTTGCGTATGAAACTTAAAATCATGCAGTAAAATAAATTCAATTTCTTGATTCATGCTATTTAATTACTAATAATACGAAAATTAATTTCTTTACATTCAATAAATGTGGATCCATATTTTAAATCAATTAAGTCATGGGCATAGTTAAATAATATGAATAAGTGTAGTAAATTTTAATTGAAATTCTCTATGTTATCGTTGTATCCTTTTCTTTTTAGATCGATATTAAAATTTAATTTTTGGGGTTCTTTTTATATGACCATCCTCGTATGGAAATTATAAAATCTTTAAAAGGAAAGTAGAAAATAGAAAGAAAAGAAAAGATGATTATTTTACATATGAAAAGACAATAAACCCCCTAAAGATTTAACTAATGCGGCTCGTCACTGGTACAACGGCATCCAGGAGCGTAAAACCCTAGCTCCCCCAAATCGCTATTTAAACAAGCCCCAATAGCCGCCTCTCAATGTCAAAAGCTCAGCTACTCTCTATTTTCTTTGATCTCTCTATCAGCACCGGATCTCATTATATTCTCTTCGCTCAGATTTGTTAATTTCAACTCGGTTCAAGTATTTTGATTTATATTTTGCATCTGGTTTACCCTCTCCTTGTTTATGAAATTGATGTTTGCTTGGAGATATAACTGATGCATACAATACAGGATGGCTTACCAGCCCATTGCACACACACTGTTTGTATTGCCATGGGGTCAAATGGACCTTCCGATATTTTAACTTTTTCTTTGTGAAAAAAAAAATATTAAAGGTTTTTCGTGTTTATTGATCTTCAATTTTTTGGAATGGCAAATGAAGATTTTGATTATTATGCTAAACACTGAATTTCTGTGTTGACAAACAACTCCGCTTATTATCTGATGCCACTACAATTTTTCGTTGTTTAATTTATGCTGAATTGTTAATGAATGTTGTTATTGTGCTTTTTTTTTTCCTGAATTATACTGTTTTATGTTCGGAATTTGTTAAGACACTGTGTGTGAAATCTGGAGAAGGCAAGTGATGTGAAAAATATCTTATCCTACACACTGAATTCTGTGTTGAAATTATCTCTCACTTATTATCTGATGCCTTTACTTATACCTCAAAAAAGCTTTAAATTTTGTCCCTTTTTGAGCTAACCGTCTTGATTAATCTTTATAATGAGCATGAGAATTGTTTATCAATGATGAGAAAAAGCGGACGGGCGGTCAGAATTGATGCCGTGTAGATTGTCTGCAAAATTCCTCCTTTGGAATGTGTTCTGAGATTCTCTATTACTTAACATCAGTTATATAATTGTTATAGTTAACTTATTATTAACTTGCTGTGATGAACAATCCAATTTATGTCTGGACAAATGAAATTCGTTCATGATTGTTTATCCGAGTTCTGAGCAAGCTTTTAACTTCCATTGATTCTTTGAATTAATTTCCCCTAATAAAAACAATTTTGATATGTGTGGTGGCTATGATGATTGAAAACTACCTATTTTCTGAGAGAAGTTAATTCTCTTTGATTATAGAAACCAATGGATCCTTCTGAGCCTCGTCCACTACATCTGAATAAATCTTTACTACATCTGAATAAATCTTTATCCATTATTAAGTTATTTTTCCTTTTTTCTAATTTGGTTACTCTTTGTTAGAATTTGTTGAACATCGAGGTGAGGATTGGAGAATCGGATATATAAATGACGATCTAAAAATTCTTCCAGACTACAATTATCTGATCGATGGTTTCAAACACTTTTTTAATTCACCAGATGATTATGATTATGAAAAAAATGGTCATCCAGTTTTATTTTTTCGAATCATTAAGCTTCCGATGATTGGATTATTATATTTAATGTTTCAGCCTTGTCTGAATTCCATTGTTGATACGCATACCTATTTCTGAGGGAGCTCTGCTGTTGTATTTATTGAACCTTTGTTTTTCATCCAGCTTTTTGTGCATTATATTTCTGTTAATTGGATTGAAATCAGTTTAGTGTTTGTACAGTAGATTTTTATATAGGATTAATGTACTGGCTTTTGATTTTTGGGTATTCTTTCTTCAATTAAAGGTGGTTAATTACAAGCATTCCAGAGGTTTTCAAATGCCCGTTTCTCTATGTTATAAGCCATACTATTTTTGCAATTAGTAATCTTCTTGATTTGTCACATGGGCCTATTGCATATCCTACAACTACAAGCTTGTCAGTTTCAACATTGGAGGGCAATTCATGTGAAGTGACATCGAGTTTGATAATCATAGTTGCACTTTAAAATTACAAGACAAGTGTTATTTGATTCAATAAGTACTTCTTCTGTTCACAAGTTAATATGTATTTTAAATACTGATTGAAAGAACATATCCAGTGGCATAAGTGATGTGCTATATTTTTTGCACGTGGAAGCAGTACACTTGTTTTAGTTATGTTGTGCTAGAATGTATTAAACATTTTAATATTCAAATCACACAAGTCGTGCAATCCAAAAATGGCACACCAGATTCATATGACATGCTACAACATAGAGAATTTCTGATGCGTTTTTATTCACTTCAAGTTCTTCCACCAATGAAACTAGTCAAAATCTACATTTTATTCTCTTCACATCAACATCCAATGTTCCGTCCAATTTCTGTAAGTTTATATCTTGTTCATTGTCAGGAGACTAAACGTCAAATATTAAAAATCATTCAAAGGCGTTGTTTTCTTCTTCGGAATCTTTTATTCGCATGGTCATAATAGTCCCCGCCTTTGAATGCCGATTAACGCGTATAACCCTGTCCTAGTGCAACACGGTCTAATCTGACTATATACTAATTTATTGTACTACTATAAGTTTGATTAACAATTGGATGTCTCAATTCTACGCAAATGTACCATTTTTTTATGCTAATAAATTGTTGAATATATATAGCACGTAGATCCAAAGATTATAAAACAAAACATGACTTCACTAGACTTAAAATTCAAATAATGACGCGATAAGTATGTATTACCCAAAATATATATTAGTTGAAGTAGACAAAAAATTGTAGCCCCTATGGGGACTAGTTTATAAAGTAATTTCTTTTTTCTTCTACTCAAAGTCAAAAACTTAATACTGATTTTGGGTGAAAACGATAGTATGACGTGTATGATAAAAGATATGGGAACTAACATAACACTCCAGGAAAACCTAGAAGTAAACTCGACCCGAGTACATGTAGATAACTAAGATAGAACGAATATGCTTGAGCTACGAGCGCATGATTCGATTTGTGATTCTGAAATGTAATTAATGTGTCATGTTGGTAGTGAATGTGGCGCTATTTATAGACGGACAAGTTATACGGATTGACACGTTTAGCCGAAAATTACTCTAGTCGGTTGGATTAAAATGATGTTTGCTTACATTGAACTATGTACGGTTGGTCTGATCAAGAGCATACGATGAATAAGGCGTTCATCCAACAACCAGAATTCAAAGGGGTGATTATGGAGTGCTTTGCCGTGCCATTGAGGGATTTACGGACGTCCCATCCACATCCATTATTCCTTTCTTGTTGCGCCAATGGCGCCCTTTCGATGATGGTCGATCCCGAGCTCTTAGCCTTGCATTGATCTGGTCAATTGAGCTCGAGCCCAAGGCAACTATCTTTCACGTGATCGTCTTTGGACTGATTTGGTCGAGCTTGAGATCGATTTGGCCAATCATGTATTGCTTGAGCACTACTCTAATTGGCCGACAAACCTGATTGAGGCGTGCTATTGAGCGGAGACATGGTTGATCAAGGCGCATTGTAATTAAACTCTTAAAAACATTACATTCTTAGGTAAAAGAGAAACAAGTCTCTTAAAATTCATAGCATTCATAAATTTGTCACTTAAAACTAATATTCATAAATTATTGAGCTATGGCCAAATCCAAAAGTAACAAAAATAATGTAAGTATATTTACTTGGTACATTTAGTGCAATACTTAAATTTGAAAATGTATCTCTAAAACTTCTAGACCTAAAATGATTTGGGAGAATTTGAAAAAATAAATTGCAATTGATATAATAATGCAAAATTTATTTAAGATTCTTTTCCATGTGCAAGTTACGTCAACAAAAGAAAAAAAGAAGATTCTAAAGTGATGATTAAGCCCCTAGACTAGACGTGTGTTCATTAACAAAAATACTCGAGCAATGAATTTGAAGATGGCGAAGGTTAAGTTTAAAAAGACTTAATTCTACTTAAGTGTATTTTACCCATAAAAATCTATTTATATATTTTTTTTGAGTAAAAACGTGAATTACTTCATTTCATTGGAATATCTCTTATAATGTTTAAATAACTAAGAACTAATTATGAAACTAGAACCTATATTTTTTACCAGATTCGAACTCAAACTTTTGTGCAACTATGGAATTTTTTTGGTTGAGTTTGTTTACAATTTAGTGTCAATTTTTTTGTGAAACTTTTGAAATTCGATTTGAAAATTTGAGATGTTGTTTAAACTGATGTTTGGAAAAAAAATAGTAAGTGTCAAATCAAAAGTTTTATAAGTAAATATCAAATATCAAATCAATATGTCTTGAGCAAGTCTCAACATAAGCTGAAACTTGAGATTTGAACTGAGGCGCATCCAAACTCATTCTCGAGTGGGGTTTGACTTAATTTGGGGTGAGCCATACTAGACAAAAGTATTTTCAAGCATTATTGCATCCATTTTTTATCCACTAAGCTACAGTCTCATCTACAAAAATCTAATTCATTTGATTTTTTTTTTCTTTCTTTTTCAAATGCATTTTAAACTGCTGTAATGTCATGGACTCATGGTTCAATATCCAATCCAGTTACTAATTCTAATTTTTAATATGTTGACTAACCGTGTTGACATAAGAGTCTTGAAGCCCACTTGCTATATTTTACAGTAAACAAATATTATTTGAAAAAAAAGAAAAAAAGAATTAACCGGCGTCGGTAGGGATTTTAGTGAACCTATTGTCCCACTTCAGTTCACATTAAACACCGGTTCATCCTTAAAAGCCCGAACACAAACTACAATAATAATAATAATAATAATAGCAGTACTGAAGAATCCAACCACCCAATTGAATCCCCACACACCCTCCATTAATTCTCACTCTTTCATATTTTCTTGAAATTCCACATTTCATTCAGCGAAAAAACTGAACTGAACTGAATTGTTATTAATTAATAATAATTGTCTGTAGCCCACCGAGCAGAAATGAGAGATGAAGAAGCTCAAAGGCCCCAAACAAGTCCCAACACCAACAGCAGTACTAGTAATTTAATTTCATCAGCACCAAGTCCAAGTGTCAAGAAAGATGCTTCTTTTTTAGAGGGACTGTTTGGCAGGGGAAAGTATAAGTTGTGGGCTTTAGCTGCAATTATTTTGCTAGCACTTTGGTCCATGTTTACTGGCTCTGTCACTTTAAAATGGTCTTCTGTTAATCTTAAACACTCATCACTTGATTTGGATCCCTCCATCCATGGTGATCTTGATATTCTGGTACATATATTTAATTATTCCTGTGTTCTTTTTGGCCCTATTTAATTTGATCTGATGAAGTATATCTTTTCTGGGTTTTGGTTGTTTGTTCTATTTCATTCTGCAGAGACACTATTTTGCACAAGCAATTGATAAAGAAAAGTTTTTTAAATAGGGAACACTAGACATCAAGAACAATTAAAGGGAAAAGTTATGATCTTTTATAAAATCATAAAGTTTGAAGCTTTTTGAAGCTGAGATGGGTTGCTTTATGTTATGACAAATGGGCTTATTGATCTAAACATAAATGTTATATCTTGTTGAAAAGTAGCTTGAGTTGTACTATGTTGAGCTTTCATGTTTTTAATAACTTTACTAGTTTGTTGTTTTAAGACATCTCTTCTCAACTTAAAGTGATTTTACCATATCACTACTTTTGAGTTTGAAATCTAGTTCAATAAACAAAATGATTGTTCTCATATCTCCTTTTTAAAAGTTGTAATACTTGTGATTCAATGTTGTTAAGGTATGGATTTTTTTCGTGCGTTTTATTCGCTGATTAGTTAAGTTTTTGTGATGATAATAATATAATTTATATGTAGGATGTGGATGAAAGGGAAAAGATGGTAAGGCAGATGTGGAATGAATACAAGCACAGTAGTATTTCTAGGCTGCCGAGTTTCTGGCGAGATGCATTTGGGGCAGCATACCAAGACTTGACCAATGAGGTTCCGAGTGTGCGCAACTCTGCCCTTTTGGAAATCGCAAAAATGTCCTTCCGCTCCAGTGACATTGTACACGAGCCTCAATCAAATCCTAGGTACCTAACTTGTTCCATTTAAACGTTTTGAATTTGAAAAGCATTTCCATTGGGTTTTTGTTAAATCGTAGCTTGTGAAATGTTGTAACACTTTGTCTTTATTCCCATTTCATGCTGTTAAGTTTTGACATAGAGTGCATAGAAATAAAATTAGCATATGTATCAACATATTGAATTTCCAGGTCCAGGCATTCATGTGATGCATTGGGTTTAATAAATGGACTATATTTGCAAAATGAGGTTCTAACACATATTTTCTTTCTATATATTTCTGTTACATAGAGAATCTGAGGAAAGGCAGCTGGGAAAGCCAAGAAGAAAGCAGCAATGATATTTGCAACTTGTGTTTGCATGCAATGATCAAATTCTCTGCCATATAGGATTCAATTGTAATATTTGAGTTTTTGCTTCTTCATTGTCAAGTAATGAGGGGCATTCCATGTTCTATTGCAAGTTATAATGAAAACATGTATACTGAATTGTGGTACAATTTGGAATAATATTTCCTAATGAGTGATCAATTTTCATAGTCTATCCTCTTCAAAATTTCATTATTCCCAGTTTAAACCGCACCCTTCGATCATTAAGTCATTGTTGCATTTTCTTCTAAATGAATGTTACTCTCAGCAAAAGAGTTACATGCTCTTCTCATGACATATCGTAAATAAAATTGTACTACATATTCAATTAAATCTATTATACAGTACAGCCAATAAAGTTTTATGAAAATATGTTTAGTATTCGGTCGGTCTCATATTTTATAATTTTAATATGACTCTATTTGGGGGAATTTCCTAAGATGCCCCTTGTGTCAGAACTATGCTCCGTTTGGGGAATTCTCTAATACCGAAGAGCAAATTTATAATTTTGGGTTGATTAAAATGAAGAAAGCGAAGACCATACATCACCATAGGGAAGAAAATATGAATGCAATAATAACAAGCTTAAGATATCCTCTGCCTTAACCGTATTTCCTTTTCTCTTCAACCATATATACCAACTTCTCGAGTTTCAGGGAATTTCATGGAGATTCACAAAATTGGCCTGAAAGTTGACAAATGTTAGGATAAATACTTCTCCAGAGAAGAAAAATCCCATGTTTGGAAAAATAGTATAGATTGCACCTTGAATTCTAAAGAGTATAAATAAAAGCCTAAAGTTGACAATAAGTTAACAAAATTGCTTGAGCAGATAGATATATCAGCTGCTATAAAGAGGAGTTAGAAGTGTCCCTCCTTACAGCCAAAACATTTACAGTCTCAATTTCCCTAGCAACTGTTTAATCTTCAACTGTCTGAATCTCTCCCATCATAATCCGGTTGCTAACCACGTTGAATCCCAAAACCGATGGATTTATTTTCTTCCCTTTCTTTCCCTTCTTCTTTCCTCCTTTATTGGCCCCATCCACTGAGCCCCCAACTTCCATATAATCATCTCCTATGGGGGTGGGGGTGGGGGTGGGGGTAGGGGTGGATTTTCGATTGTTCTGATTCTTGGAAGCAATTTCAAGAACATCTGCAGGGAAGAAATCCTTGTAGTTGAGAAACTTGTCAATGAACTCATGGTCAGGGTCAAAGGATCCAAGATTCTCTATCAGCAGCATTTCAGCCTCTGCTCTTGATTGCTTCAAACAAAATTCCAAGAAACTTGTATCTAGAAACAAAACAATGTATATATCAGCACAGATTATATTTAAAGGAGAACCTATAATTCTAATCAATATAATAGTATAATACAGTATAAAAAGTGTGTATGCTATAGTAGTGGGCCCTACTTTGGTTAGGTACTTTGAACATAGATAGGGCCAAGTTCAAAATAACCATGTGGCATGTAATTCTATCTATGGCAAAGGTCACTGATGATTGTTAAAAGAAAAAAAAAGCATTTTTGGGTTTTTATTTTATAGTTAAGGCATCAGGATAGACAAACTGAGAGTATAAGCACAGTTATGCAGATAGACAATACCTTTTGACCCAACAAGTCTGGTACACTCACTCTCACACCATTCCTTAAAGTCCACAGCCTCTGCAACAGTACGGAGAAAAAATGGTCAGTGATTTCTGCTTGTTAGGGATGAAATGAAGAGATAAAAGTAAATCTCAATGTGGCGTACCTGAATTCTTAGTCGAGGCATTCTTTTTCCCTTTCTGGGATGATTGACCGGAGGATGCAGAGGCAGCAAGTGAATAGTCGGCAGGCTTTCCGCCAGTAGACTTCTGTTTGTTCAATGAGCCTCCGAGAGTTCCTTTCACAGGGGTGCTTTTGTTTCCCCAACTGCCATGTGTTCCAAGTTGAGGGAAATCTGACCTGCAGTCGATACAGAGAGCATCTCAGAAAGCTTTAAACCATTCTTCTAGACAATACCCAAATATGCTTAGCTATACATAAGCCTCAACCCTATAGAGATCAAACAAACATTCTTACCATGAACATACAACATATAAATACTAAATAGACAAATAACTTATTCGGCCGCATTATGCATAGAAGGGCGAAGAAGCAAGCAATTGCCCCAAACGAAGTACCAGGTTGGTTTTACTTTCAAAAAGAAGACACTACTCCCGACAATCATTGGCCATTCCATTTGAAGTCAATGATTATGGCTGGCTTACATATACTGAGACCTCAGCTATCAACCCCCATACCTCATCTATGTTTTCCTACATTTTATCACCCATGTACTCACTTGATGTACATCCAGCACAAAATCTCACTATTGATAACAGCTTCTATCGCCTTCAACCAAAACATCAAAATAAATACTGTATATTACACCCGCAGGCAGAGTAGCTATTCACCCACAGACGCAAGTATATAAGGTGCCTGTATAACAGCCTCTCTAACCCTTCAAGTCATCAGAATATACCTTCACATGAGAAAAATATTTATCGCCACATAGCCATACAGGATTGCCACTCATTTAGATTGAGAAAATTGACAATAATTAGGAAACAGAGAAATGGTGGAAAACCCTGATAGCTAGCCAACAAGCACAGCAATAAACATATACTAGATGTTTGAAGTATCAATGAACTGAAACATACAAATACATCATAACTGCATGCATCAAGATGATATATGTGATATTAAGATAGAGAGGACATAAAGAACCATACTGTTTTGCCTCTGATTTTGGCTGCTGCTCCAATGGTCCCCAGAACAGATCATCCTCAACTTTATGTTTTGAGTGAGAAGGATTTTGCGAGTTGATCTGTATAGGGGATGCAGCCTTTGCAGGAGATGAGGAGAGCGACCAAGAAGGACCACTTCCACGGGTAGGTTGATTTGATGCAGTCTTCTGAGGAGTTGAAACCTGAACTGCCTGTGTTGAAGAAGGCCCCTTCTTCCCCTGTTCCTTGAGGATATCCCTCAATGATGTTGGCTTATTTGGCTTCCCAGAATCAGTGGACCAAGCAGGAGCAGGAGAAGGACTAGCAGGCTCCCCCTTCCAGACTACAAAATCTCCAAAGGAAGGTCCAGAAGGCACTGCAGGTAACACGTCTTTCTCCTGCTGTACTTGACGAGTGTGTTTGACCTTCTCTACGGGATTTGATACAACAGATGCATCAACTGAAGCTACAGGAGCAACCTTAGCTCCAGCATTCTTAGCCTTGGACTTTTTACGACTCTTCTTAGTATCTTTTGCCTCAATAAAGTCATCATTAGCGAAAGAATCTGTTTTAGAACTCATAATTGGTACAAAAGGTGCAGCGTCGAAGATCTCCGTCTCTGTCTCACCCAACTTGTTATTATCCCAAAATAGAGCTTCTTGGCTCTTTTTGCTCTTTAGAATTGATGAATTGTCAGATGTTGCAAAATTTAACTCAGTGTTGGCAGCTTCTGGCCTAGTTTCACTGAATGACTTTTGATCTGCGTTCGCAACTAACCCAGCCCAAGGAGTGGAGACGCTCATGGAGCTCACAGGTGTTGAGATTGCAGAAACTACCATTTCTTCTTGTGCCCTTCTCTGCTCTTCCTGTTGTATTTCTAATAATGATTTCGGCTTGAAACCGGGAGCAGGTTTCCATGCCCGTCCAGTATGTGCTTGGTTGTTCACCTGTGAAGCATATTCAACTTGTCCTGGCTGATTCTTTGTCTCACTTGTCTTATCATCAGGCAACATGTTTTGGACTGGTAGATAATCCACATCAGCAGCAGCAACTTTGTCAGTCTTAATCTTCTCCTTTTCAGGCACAGATGCTGCAAGTGCATCCGGTTTTGCATCAACAGAGTTTGTTCCTTCAAATTCTGATAACTTTGACTGCTGTAACTTTGCCTTCTGCTTTTTGGACTTCTTCTCTGAAGATCTTTTTACTTCCCTTGCTTCAGTATTTTTCACTTCCTTTATGTGTGAGGAATCACCAGTGTGCTGTTCTCTTACATCTTGTTGTTCTTCAAGTCCCAGTGCATTTACATCATCACAAATCTGGAGCTCATTCTCATGACCAATTGTGAATTGCTCTGAAATTGATTCCTTCAAATGCTCCCCAGCTGGAAAACTTGAAGCAATGTCAGATGCTGCAACTTCTATAGACTCATCATAATATGATTTCTGCTCCAACGGATCTCTGTTAGCCTTTGCTGACAAGTGTGTCACATCTATGCCATCTGTCGGCACAGGATAGCCTTGTTGCTGCTTGTTAACAATTTGTTCCGGCAGAGAGGCATCCCAGTTCCTTTGATTCAGATTATTTGCAAAAAACTGGTGTGGCAGGTGCATAGAAGCCTCTGAACTGATATTTGGGCTAATGCCCTGGGAAACACTAGAAGACAAAACAAAACCAGCAGCATTTGCATTTCCATCTCGCATTTCTGGTGCTTGTCTTAAACCCATCTGGAACAAGTCATGTGGTTGTTGAAAATGTGCATGATCCACATTAACATTTGCGGCTCCAAAACCTCCACTTTGCAGTTGTGCAAATGATGGTTCACCTAGTCTTTGGTTGTTCTTATGTTCAGATAGCACCTGAGAAAGCAATTGTTGCTGCTGACGCATTAACTGCTGCTGCTCTTCCTGCTTCTGTTGCTGCTGCTTAAGCAACAACAATTTGTCCAAAAGCGACAACTGCTGTGATGGAACTGGGGTCTGCGATTGCAGCTGCAACAAGTATTGTTGTTGCAAGAGAGTTAGTAATTGTGGATCTTGAGACAGACCAGAAGACAGAAGCTTTTCTGGAGTTAACATATTGGATGGATTGTCCACTGGTTGGGCTAATATATTAGTAACAGATGGATTCTGAGGCTGCAGCCTCTGCGGTTGTACCCCAAATGCAGATTGTGGATTGTGATGAATCTCCAACTTATCTTGAAGTGGATTCAACCCACCTTGAACAGGGAAATTCGACCATCCACTGTTGACACTAGAGGTAGACCGGTCAGGTAAGCCTTGTAGGACAGACAATAAATCGACATTCTGAGAAAGATGTTGTGCCCGAGCATTTTCTGCAATGGTGTCTGTAAGGGCGGCTGCATCTCTCCCAGGCCAAAATGAATAAGGATTTGACAGAGATCTCTGCCTCTCTGCAGCCATCTTTTTGGCCAATAGATATGGGTCATCCCCATTATTAGATCCCGCAGTAGGTAGTGCAGTAGAACTATTTCCACCATATCCCTGCATACCTGTAAAGTAATGCTCTCCTCATATACAGACACCCATAGTAAAAAAAAAAAGCAATAAAGAAGCCAAATGGAGATTTCGAAGCCAAAGTTTTTTTTTTCTCGAGTTAGAAATATACAAACCTTCTGAGAGAGCAAACTTCTCAAGGGGAGCATTACTCATACTACCACCCATCAATGACTCCAGAAACCTGTTCTCATTCTCAGTTGTAGGACCATGTTTATATCTTGGATCATTTTTCAACACATCAGGCTCACTGGAAACTGTATGGATCTTCCCCAGATTGTTGTAGTTTAACCTACTACCAGATATATCTTGGATTTCATTTGGCTTGGGTGTGCTAAATCCAGGAGGTGGCCCAGACTTAGCACGCAAATGGGGCATCACATCCCCAAGCAAACGGAATGGAGAGTCAGCTGGTGTATTGGCCAAACGAACAAGCAATTCTATACCAAAATATCCAGATTCAAACCATGAGATGATATCACTCCCTGCAAAAGGACCTTGAATTTCACCTTGCGGGTCTTTATAAAAAAGAACTAGGTCTTCCGGAGATGACTGAGAAATCACATGCGATTCCATGTCCTTGTCAAAACCTATAGGTGGTTGCCTTCGCATACTGGTGTCATCACCTATTTGCCATTTGGGTCCTTTTCTGGTGTTTGGGGAATCCAAACTATTCTCCCGAACATTACTAAAATCTTTCTGAACATCATTAGACATCTCTCTCCAATCATGAGAAGTTGTGCGTCCTCCAAAAGATGATCTCCAAGAACCTGTGTGAGGAATTGAGGTATATCCTGGTGCACTAGCGTCCCTGGCACCGGAAACATCATCGTTCTTCCTATGTATAAAACTATCTTCTTTCATAGCTGTACAAGAAGAATACATTCTGTTAGCCATCAAAATAATAAATCCGCAATTACCTCTCAGAATCTAGGTATCAGAGTAAAGCTAAACACCATAGACTATATGAGAAGATTTCATTGAATGCACAACAATCACACGATTTAAGATCAACAGACCAAGGAAAAATCAAAATCAAAATTGGAACATCAAACCAACAATAACTCCACATTAACAGATACCATTAGCTTTAATCCACAAACACTTTTGCCATGTCATTCTATGCTCAGGTAACTGTTTCGCGTAGCGAGAGCAAGATCGTGGAGCGAAAATGAGAGCTAGAGCGAGAACACGAGCATGAGCATCCAATTTTGGAAAACTGATTTTTAGAGCGTCTATAAAGCATCAAACTTTATTTATCTTTTAAATATTCATATACTAATATATTGATAATTTAGAATTTTATAAGTTTCTGATAGGGTTTAGAAGCATTTTTCTACATTTTTTTTGTGATGTAAGACATGTTGTAGTATATTATTGCAAGCATTAATTAATCAAATATTATTCTTTCTGCAGGTAGTATTATGAAATTATACTAATAAATAACTAATTCCAAATTGAATATAACAAAAAGTAGTCTATAATTCAGAGATTAAACTAGTTTTTCGTACATTTTAAATAACATAATAATTTGAAAGTTATACTTAGCTAATAACTAATTCAAACTTGAAGGAATTATAATTATCCACAGCACTAAAGTTTTCGTCTAAATCTAGTAAAATGAAGGTATAAAATTAAAAATTGATACAGCATTAGTCACAAATTTAACATATTGAAATAAGTATACTGGCGGGCTATAACTATTAACTACAATTTCCATCAATCCGTGAACCCACATTGAAAAAAGGCATGTCAGTTGTTAAAGCAGATATTTTTAAGAATAAAGACATACTATTCATTGGCTAAAAAAAAAAAAAGCTGAGAATGATAGAAACGTGGATTTATTTACAGAGTGACATGAATTATGTTTCATGAGTACACAAATTTAGGATTACGCTATAAGAGCGCAAATTGTAAACCTGGGTGACGTATTTAGTTACCGAGATTCTAAGAAATGGAGATAAAATGGAAAATGACATTCTGATTAACATGTAAATTAGATGTTTTTAAGAAGTCATTTCTATAACTTATCCATTTTGCTTCTGGTGAGATCCTGCATGGTCTCAAACAATCAAAATAAACTCCTTGAATCTACAACTTAAGATCAGAAAAAGACTCATAAACTCGCAGTGTCTTTACTTTTGCACTAGGCCTAAATTGAATATGTTTTTAATGGAACAAACCTTCTGAATCATTTGAACCATCTTTGGGATTGTCCAGAGTATCATGTTTAAAATCATCCAGAGAGTTCGGCAAATCATCTTTACTGCCTGTTCGGGCCAATTAAACACAACAGAAATCAAACTTTAGAAGTATTCTAATCCGTTAACGGCCCAAAGTTGATAACAGAAGAAAAATGTGGAACTATTCAAATCAAAAGAAAAGATTACCAATCCTGCTTCGTCTTGACTGCATGAAGTCAGATGTGGTTCTTCCAGCAGATCCGTCTTTACTGATCTGTGGAGCACCACTACTCATGATTTCCCCTTTGTCAATTCCTTTTAAGATAACCTACACAGAAACACCCATGATCAATTTAAGAAGCATCAGGCTGACTAAGCTTTCAATAATATTCCTAGTAGGTAATGGGTTTTACCAATTCTTCAGGAGTAGGCGCACAAAAAGCCAGAGGTCCTACAGGATCTTCTTGTGTGAGTGAAGGCACTTCAGCAACCCCATCCAAATACTTAGCAGAGGATCTCATATCAATTGTCCTGTATATATCAATTAATCTTGTCCGGCTATATTTTAGAGGATAGGGATCTCCATGGCCACTTTCACCTTTTTCTAGGACAGATCCATGCGGTTGCAAGTTAGTTACCGTCTGGGTAACTGAGCTCCCACTAGACCCAACCCTTCCCCTGCCAAGAGAAAAGACTGGAGCAGGACTTTCGCCACGACCCCGACTATGTGAAAATGTAGGAACCTGTTTGTTTGGTGTAGCAACTTGATGATGAGTATCTGCTCTACCTCGGCCATAAGAAGAGCTAGATCTCCATGGTCGCTGATGATCCCCATCCCCCCTCTCATCTTTTCCATTATAAGGAACATGGGAGGACACTTTGTCAATAAGCACATCAGCTTCTTTGTTGGGGTCCCCCAACTTCTCAGCTTCCTTGTCATCACGCCCCCAGCGAGTGTTCCATTTGCTCTCCCGGCGTTGATCATGATTATCTTTATTTCCTGAATCGGTGGTCCATCGCTCCCCTGGGGCCCCACGACGTGCTTCACCAGAGGAGTGTCTCCCAGATGAATCAGTCCAGCGTTCCACCCTGCGGTTATCACTGTGCTGCTCTCTTTCCCCCTCCTTCCACCTATCTTTGCGAACCGAGGAATTGGTGTCCCTTTCTTCGTCACGCCAGCGATCACGACGACCAGATTCCATATCTAGCACAGAAGGACGGAAGACATCTTTCTTCCTCTGGTTATCAATCATATCCTCACCTATTCCAGTTAGTTTCGTGATATCTGGGCGATTGGCATGACCTGGAAGCGGACTGAAATGGTTCTCCTGGATCCAAAAAAAAGAAATCAATAAAAACAAAGATTTGTGCACTTAGAAAGTCTTTAGAGCATGGAAGAGCAGATTATGTAAGCAAGAACATCAAAATGTAGATAATGACATACCCCAGTAACCACTCCAGTCTTACTCTCCCCTGGTTTGGGCAGTAGCCACTGTGGTGAAAGAGGGATGGAATTGTCGGATCCTTGAACATCTACATACATGAGAGGGGGGTGATAGAAACCAAGTAAATAATACTTCAATAGAATTAAAAATAAATTGATTATACCATTGAATTATCAAACTATTTTGATAAGATTTAGATACTTATTGATTAGTCCTCTACTAAATTATTCATGGTCAAGTATGGACAAAGTTAAGAAGTACTAACTCCTAAGCAACCTTTGAAATACGGGAAACCGTGAATAAATTTACACGAACAGGTAAAACAGAGGGAGGTAGCATGTAACTACAAACCATTTCTTGTCATTATCATCTTCCAAAGTCCCGAATATACTTTAAACCAGGATATCTCTTCCACCTCAAACTATCATCAAACAGAGGCACCTAATACTAATGATGATGAACTTTAAAAAAAAAAATCCAAGTGAGAGAGTGGACATATGAACTGGTCCTGAAAATTATCCCCAACCCCAAACCGTGGCTCACATTTGGTCCTCATCTTGGTATGAGCTGAACTCACATGACTACATTACCAACCATAATAGGATAAATCAATTTCTTAAAGCAAATAAATCAAGAGACTTCATGCATCTTAGAATTGGATGCAAAGATATTATACTACATGTACAGTTAGTTCTTGAGCAAAAGCTCAATTGATAAAGCAACACATCAGGGAGTAAAAATCTTAGTAAGTTGCTTCCAAGAAACTAAACCATCCAAGTAACTGCCCTCTTCTTTCTTTTCCATTCTTGATATATGCAATCAAAATGATCATAAACGTGCCTTACTATAGAAAAAAGACAAGTGCATTAACATCTCTATCACCTATCTTCTCTTAAGCTGCAACAATTTTCCCTTCAAGTTTAACATACAACTAAAATTGCACAAAAGAACCAAAGAAAAGAAGCATCTATTAGTCGACGCAATCCTTTTTCTTTAAGAAGCTATTTTTTGACATATAAATAGAAGGATAATAGTGCAGCCTTCCATAGTTCCCTATCAATGATACTTCAATAACACAAAAATGTTCCATTAGGTTCGACCTGACCAAAGCACACTTGTCAATGTCTAACATATGAACACCAAAGTTCATAGGTGGCTTGATGCATGAGTATCGGTTATTTCCTCATATTACCCAATAATCTACTCCTCTAAGAAGATAAATAGTTCTGATCTTCCTTCTGCTGTAAATTTCAAGGACTTCCAAATATTTTTCCACGTATATGAGGATCAAGTTATAGTCCTTCCATCAATCAAGATCTTTACCAAAAAATAGCAGTATCATAAAGAAGATTTTCCAAAAAAATGGGATGCGGGAAGACGGAAAACTAGAATGTCAAAGGTCGTATAAGATAAAGTAGACTTTCAGGTAAAACTCTGATGCACGTAAAAAGATGCATTTGCAGTCAATTCATTGCTAAGAGATGGGTTAAACCGTCTAAACTGTTGTTACATTTTACACCTACATGGCTTTAAAAAAATGTGTTTTATTCATATCCAAAAATTAATCAAAATTTTAGAAAAAAATTGATAAAATTGAATTTGATATAAAATCGATGATTAGTAAAGATAGTAAGCAACTTTATTGTTTTTAAATTAAGTGCAGTTAGCAGCCGTCGTAGAAAGATTGCATTTGCTACAAAAAGATAATTTTTTCTACATTAAAATAGATATCGACAAAATAGTAAATTGAATGTAAGAAAAAAGAGAAAAGAAATAGCCTTTGTTATCACATTAAAGAAATAAATCACAAAATAAAAAAATAAAAAACTTCTTTAATCTGTAATAAAAACCCTAACCCCACAGAGACGCGAGAAATGAGAGCAAACACAAGTGGCTTATCTAGGGTTTATCGAAAACCAAAAATTACATAAAATTGATTCCGAACACAAATTATTTTAAAACAGAAAACCGCAAAAACTGAATTAATCCACAAATTAATAAATAGTGTATAGAGATGAATGAGGGAAAAGTTAAACCTTTGGGGATCTGGGTAGGGCGAGAATCAAACTCAATCTTGTCAGCCATTGATGATCGAAGTGCGGGAACAAAGGGTTTTTTTAGAGAGAGAAAAAGCCTTTTTGATTGACTGCTTGTGATAGTAAACAGAAAAATAGACAGGCGGGGTGAAGTATAGGGCAAAGGGCACAGCCAAGATAAACAAACCAGAAATCGAAAATTGTAATCCGGGTTTAGTTTAAGTACGTATCACCCTCCGGCTCACGTTAGTCAAATCCCTAGGGTTTTTCTCTTTATTACATTTTTTGTTTTACAAATGGTCAGGATATGTTTGTTTATTGTTTGGGGGAGTAGATTAGGAAAGTAATTTATATTTGTGAAATAATCTCGATTTGCGTAACGTTGTTTGTTTGAATTTTGAGATATTAGTTTGGGAAATAAGGTAAATTAGATTTTTTTGAAAATAAGTATAAGATATGTAAAACTTTATGTCATATCGTGTTCGTTATGTAAGTTTTTTTTTTATATAGGAAATTTTTTTTCTTTTGGCAAAGTAGTTTAGAAAAATTTTAAAAACAAAAAAAAATTCTTATTCGTGTGGTTTTTTCCCAAACATGAAAATATTTTCGGATTTCCGAGACAAACAACCTCTTGTCGCACGCGCTTATAGCTGATGTGAGCGGCCCTTATACTGAAGTGACAATTCTACCCTTTCAAATATTAAGTGTCATTAGCGCGCGCCTGAAGATGTTTGTGATTTCTTCAGAGCAAAATATTTTAGTGTGCAAGAAGTGCAATGCACCTGGGCTGAGTTGAACGCCGAAGTGAGGAGTTATTATTACAAATTTACAATATTTCATTTAGGTTAACGGATATTAACGTGTCTGGATCATATTGGCAGAAGGAATGGTTTGCTGTACCGGTGACCCGTGGTGGATCAAGGATGTCACACTAAGAAAATTCTGTTAAGATTAAATATACTAATATTAAAAAATTAAGGGGCTGTTTATTTGGCGGTCTCCAAAATTATTTCATGTTTGGGGTCAAACAAACATGTTTTCTATTTTTTGAAATATATTTTTTATTTTTCAATTTTCTCAAATTACTCTCTCAAAAGTCAAACAAACAACAATTTTCTTATCTCTAAACAAAACATATACACACTCTACTTTGATTTAACATAAAGTAACATATCTCTTACACAAATTATCTCACATAACAAACATGATTTGACATAAAGTCTTACATATCTTACAGCTACAATCTAACTCTTCAAAAAAACCTACACCTACTTTATTTCTCAAACCATTCTCTCAAAACCCAAAGAAACATCATTATGCAAATCGAGATTATTTTACAAACTTTCACTACTCTCCCAAAGTACTTTCCCAAACGTCAAACAAACAGGCCCAAGTTTTTTGAGTCCGAACATAATATCAGGTTCAATCAAATCAAATATATATATATATATATATATATATACACATATATTCCATAAATCTGCTTGTTTATACACAATTGCAACATTTGTGAATATAAGTAATTATCTATTTCACCAACATAATTTAACAATAAGTATTTTTTCAAATTATTTTATGTGATTTGCCAAGCTTAATTTCAGTTTTGGTCTGGGCTTCACTGTGCAAAAATTAGTCAATTAAATAACATAACTACGGACTTTTTTGTATTGTGGAAAACTGTTAATAATAAACGAGTATAGGCAAGTATATGATTGTGCAAGTAATAAAGTGTATCGAATATGAGTATTGAACCTTAGGGATTATGTTTATTAATTTAATTACACTGCTAATTTGGTTCAATTAATTAGAATATAGATTAACTTAGAGACGGCTAACTAACCTAAGTGATAATTTTTTTTTTTTTTTTTGAAAAAACCTAAGTGATAATTACAATTGTCAATTAAGCACTTGTTAAGAGATCAATTGATATTTTGAATTAAATCTTAATTGTATGGATCGGAACTATGGATCGCAGTCTTTTTTCCAATTGGTTAACCCGTTTTACTTATGTGTCTTAAGATTTTAATGATACCTTTTGGACAACACTTCACATAATTACGACTAAATTATGTATTTTTCTTTGTGTACACAACCTATGGGGCACTAGTCGTTCTTGGTTTGTCACACCCTATCCTCAATTACGCTAGTTATTAATTAGTATAACGTTTCTTTATCTATTAGTGGATCATCAATCCTAGGGAACCAATATGTTTAAATCCCATTTAAATGTTACATGTGTACCCAATTAAACGTTATTGAACAGTTGATTATTAATAGTAGCTGAGGTGTAAATACACGATATTATCACGTGTTATGCGAAATCTACACAAAATTATTATGTGAATTTTTTTTTGCACTAAACTTCTTTGTGCTTTTAAAAATACCGCATAAACTCAATCTCCGTGAGTTACTAACACCGTTAATTTTTAATTTATTTGCCTAAATTACCCCTATATATAATTAATTAAATTATAAGGGATTCTGTGCAAACATTCAAAACTACAAGGGAGTTTTGTGCTGAAAAAAATAATAAAAACTGCACATTGTTAAAAAATGAACGGAAGAAGACGAACTGAATGTTTTATACAACGTTTGTGAAAGTACTAGAGAATTTAGTGGGAAAAAAAATTCACATAATAGACATTTTCCCCTAGTAATTGATATTAAACTACATACAATTCAAATGACGAACAATTGAATCTCAAGGTATAGCAAAGCATGGGGGACAAGTCAAAACGACACATGCAAGAGATAGATTTTCACGCTAAAAATAAAAGGTTTAATAATAATAATAATAAATAAATAAAAGTATAATTGTTTGTTATACAATCGTTAATTTTACAAACGAATAATAAAACCTGGACATTTTACAGTTAGGGCAATACATTTTCCAAATTTGGCTCTATATGTGTAATGTATCGAACTTAATTTTAATTGAACTAATGTGAGTCGAATATCGAATAGGTCGATTTAACTTTTGGTCATAAGCGTTATATAATTGATTTTAATATAACTTTTAAGAGCTAAATGCAAAAATCACCTAGGTATTTTGTTTAATTAGCAAAAACTCTCTATATTAATTTTATTAGCAAAATACCCCAATGTATGTTTTTTTTATTAGCAAATTAATTAAAGAATAATCTCCCTGCTAATTTTGAAAATTCTCAAGAACACCCTTGTTCACTTAAAAAATCAGCAATAACCTCCTTATTGATTTATGAAATAATTTCAAATGGAAATAAAAAAAGAACACAAAAGGTTTTTTTGCTAATACAAATAATACAAGGGGGTTTGTCAATTATGCAAAGTACAAGGAGTACTTTTACATTTAGCTCGGCCATTAAATTGTCGTGAAAATTTGAAAAACAAATTGTCATATAAAACCATAAACACCAACATTCAGCACACAAACACAACATAATATTGAAATCAATCCAATCCAATTTAACTATTGGAACCATCAATTTGGGAAATGTACACCCAATCACCCACTATAAAATTGGGGTTGGTTCTAGGTTGAGATATATTTTGCACACATTAGCACAATTCCCACTAAATTTTCGTGAGAAATGGCGGGTAATTTTGGCGCCATTTTGAGAAACCCCGTATTCAAGCCTCCCTTTAAGAATCCCTGCTATTATCCCTCCAATTTCCAATCATCCCACAAACCCTTCTCCATTTGTAGAAAAAACCCATTTAAAAAAATCTGCTCAATGGCTCAAGAAATCGATAACAACTCAAATCGCAGTCCCGAAATCCAAGAACCCGCACCAAAAATCCCAAAGCTCCATCAAAACGGAGATTCTGAAAAACTCCCAAATGAAATTGCATCATTTCTAAGAGTCATGAAGCTATCTGAGAAAGCTATTTTGCCTTCAAGGGGTTCTCCTCTCTCCGCTGGTTATGATCTCTCCAGGTATGATTCATCCCTTTTTAATTTCTACAGTATATAAGTTATGACTCTACTCTTCTCAATTGTATTTTTATTTTTTATTTTTATTGCGATTTTATAGTGCGGCAGAGACCAAAGTTCCAGCTAGAGGCAAAGCCCTCGTACCCACAGATCTTCGCATCGCCATACCCCAAGGAACTTATGCTCGTGTTGGTAATAATAGTGTTGGATTTTCATTTTCAAATACAAATTAAATACTGAAAATAGAAAATTACTATTAACAATTGGAAAATGTATTAATGGTTTCATTTTGGGTTGTGACTCTTTGAAAAGTTGCAATCTTTCTTACTTGTATCTCCATTATCTGTAAACTGAATCATTTGGTTTCCAAAAAATAAAATCTGTGTATCATGATGCTATAAAATTTATCGAATAGAATTGTGTTTGGGTTTGTATTCTTGTAATAATTTCTTGGTCTCAATTTAATGGAAAATGATGGGTTAGGCTAATTCTTAATTTTTTTTCTTGGTCTTTTTGAAGCACCGAGGTCGGGTTTAGCGTGGAAGCATTCGATTGATGTTGGGGCAGGGGTGATTGATGCCGATTACAGGGGTCCAGTTGGGGTGATTTTGTTTAACCATTCAGATGTGGATTTTGAAGTGAAGGTTGGTGATAGAATTGCGCAATTGATTATCGAGAAGATTATGACTCCAGAAGTAACCGAGGTTGGTGATCTTGATTCAACTGTTAGAGGGTCTGGAGGATTTGGATCCACCGGTGTTTGAATTTCATTTTTCGAATGTCTATTGATTATATCATGGCTGATAGTATTAATTTAGAGAATGGGAAAGTATTTTGGAGGAAAACTTTTTTCGGCTCTATGTTATCTCATGTTATCGGTTTTTGTATCGAACATATTGTGGATATGTTGCCACTCTCTTGATATTATGAAGTACTATGTTTTCCTTTTGATTTTTTTGGTGATAATTTTTCTTTGATGTTTGTTTAAATTTTTGCAAGCAATTTGTAGTTTTTTTCATTCTTCAATTTAATTTGGTTGAAGGAGTTTATTACAAATTATTGGCAATTCTATATATCTTATGTGATTCACATAATGTAACACAGTGGAATTGTAATGTAGATAGCTGTTAATGAAATATTTTCCGACATTATCATCAGAAGAGAGATTTTTTTCATAAGCTACTGTATTTTCTTGTTAAATAGAGTATACTTACACTTTGAAGTTGATTTGTTTGTTAGTTTTTTTCACCTGATTAGGTTAAAATGTACACACTTAAATATGCGGGGACTCCTACTGTAGACCAACATGGTGGGAGACCTATTGGAACAAAGAAAGTCAGAAACGCCAGCAGAAAGAATTCGGTTAGTTATAATCAGCAAAAAGAAATTGTTGAAAGGTTAAGAGCTGCTGAAGAAAGAAAACTAATGTTAGAGGCTAGACGTAATAGAATGAATGCTCAAATGCTCGCGCAAAAAGAAAAGGAAGATGAAATTGAGATTATGTCAATGGATATATCAGTGTTCACTCCTAATACAATAGCATATTGGAAGGACATAAGGAAAGAAATACAACAAAAACGACTATGAAAAAATATATTTGGAGGTTCGTCAGATCTAGGCAACGATGGATTTAATAATTTTCCTAATATATAGAACCTTAGAATGTAATCGTTGTTTTTCATTGTTGTAATAGTTGGTGTCCTTGACTTTTATTTAGTTATTATTATTATTAAGAATGACCTATGTATTATTATTATGGTTATCATTATTATTGTTGTGTATTATTATTATGCCCTAACTTTCTTTAATTGGCAAATAATTCCTGATTGAAGATTTGGCCAAAGTATTTAGAATGTCTATAACTATTTTTATGATGCAAGTTTTCAATAAATCAGATGTTCAAATTGAATACATGAAGAAAGATGATTATTGACTCCCCTTGGATCCTAACTTTCACTTTGTGCTGTAAACTTCTATACAAGTTGTTTCTGTTTACACTACAAAGTATAAACATAAGAACATAACCTCAAACCAACATCCCTTCAATTACTTTCTTCAAGCAGTAATATTTGGCCTAAATCTAAAGGGTGCCCTACAAATAGGACAAGTGAATCTCTTTAAAAGCCAAGGATCGATGCACCATGCATGAAACTCATGGTGGCAAGATGGAAGGATGCGGCACAATTCTGATTGTCGAAAATTGTCCAAGCAGATGGCACATATATACTGATTTCCTTCTACTTTCTGGTACAAACAAGTTATCTGTTGTAGCTCTTCAATAGATAAATGGGAATTTGAAAAGTTGTCTTTCTTTGAATCTTCAAAAGTACTTGTATTTTCTTCATCTTGATTTATCGAATCAAGAACTTTAATGGCAAACTTGACATATAGTATTGTAATGGCTGTGATGGCTATGATGTAAAGGTAAGTTAGAAGTGGAGGTAGATCATGAGCCAATGAAGAGACCATTATTTTTGGGTGTTTCTTTTTTCTTTTTCTTTGTAGATCATCAAAATTCAAAATATTGGTTCTGCATTTGTATAATGTAAGAGATAAAATAGATTACGAGTAATCTAAGTGTGAAGATTTCTCCCATCTAAAGCTATAATTAATAGATATAAATGGTTTTGAGATTGACATGCACAACTATATTAAGTTTTTTAACAATTTAGTGACAGGTTTTGTGATAGTTTGAATATTAAATTAAGTTGCTCAATGTTCGATTCGAGTTCGGTTCATATAAGTTTGTCAAGTTTAGTTGTTTATAAGCAAATTAATATCAACATGAAGCAAATCACTTTTTAATTGAGTTTGGCCTAGCGATTCGAAAATCAATTATAGGAGAATTAATTTTACTAAAATGAATTTTGGCAATAATTGATTACGATAAAATTCAATTATGAAATAATTGCTTTTAGATAATAGCTTTTGTAAAAATAACATTTTAGTAGTTTCTAAAATAAGTTGATTTTTAGCTTCTGGGGATCCCAAAAGTGATTTTGACATTGGAGGTCAAACAACATTAAAAACACGATTGACTAAAAATAATTTCTATAATTGGGGCCAAACACTTAAAAAATCACAATAGATGTCTATAAGTGTTTTTAAGAGCTCCCACCGCTCGGCCAAACTCACCTAAATCTCGTTTAAAATCGATTCGTTTATCATTGAAACCAAATTCAAATAAAATTTCAAACTCAATTTGGAAAATCAAAACTTAAATACCAGGTTTCCTTTCTCTGCATACTTTAATTTCACTTCTATTCATTATAAGGTTGGGGGTTGTGAGAGTTGGACCTGTCGCTTTTGTATGACGCAATTTCTTCTATTGTTTATGCAAAGAGTTGCTTAAACACTTTGCTTGGATCAAATGGTTCGACAGTTTCTTTACATGTAACATTCGCAGAAGGTATTCAAGTTGACTTTGTTGCACATATCGGCTATTATAAATTATCATGTTCAGTATATTATTTGTAAGGTTTATATCACTTTCACTATTTAGGAGATTAGATCTTAAAATTGTGATGCAAATAGGTAGATTTTAGCTCAATTTTTTTTTTAGAACTTATTGACATGTCCTGGAATAGGCCCGGATGCATTCTCCTAATGAATTGGATTATGTATGTATAATGGTGCAAGACCCATAGGTAATTCGAAAGAAAATTAACAACTTGGCTCCATTGCCTTGTATTTCAATTGACTACTTAAGCCATAGGACATGTACCAAACTTGATATTCACACATAATCCATTTCATATTTAAACAAATTTAAACCTATTTTACAAAAATAAAATTGATTGAGATCAAGCCAATGTTGATCCGTATAAAGCCATGTCGTCCAACCCAATCTAGGTCATCATACTATTATATCCAATTTACTTATGATTTGTACATAATTTATGATATAAATCATCTTAACAAAAATATTGGTTAAATTTAAAAAAATTCTTTATATGTGAAACCTGCACGAAACTCTTAAATTTTAGACTAAGTACCATTTCACTTTTCTTATCCCATTAAATTTTAGGCTACATTTTCACTTTATAATAGAATTTATATTATAATGATATTACTAAATTAATTTTTTTTAATATAATATTTGATCAAATATTTTTAAAATGGGGAGGGGTAGGGAAGAGAATGGGGCTGGAGAGTTGGGTGCTTGGGGTGGGGTGGGGTAGGTTGGGCGGGGTAGGAAGTAATTTACTTTATTTTTTGTAAAAAAAATATTAAAAACAACCGAGGACATTTTAGACGTTTAACTAATTGAAGGTGTTTTTGTAATTTTTTGAATCAACGGGGAATTTTTTATAATTAGGATTTACATGAGGGACAAGGAGCGCAAGTTACCCTTGTATTTATAAAAAAAATATTATTTTCCCTTACAAATCTAATCTACAGAATTTCAAAGCACAATTCTTAAGTCTAAGTATTAAAAAAATTGGGGAAAAAATAGCACAACACTCTATATAGTAGCACCGCACGTAAAACAATGCCTTTAAGCATTTGTAATACATTCAAAAACATTATAAACCAACCAGGTATAGGAAAGAGTTGAAGTTTATTTAAAAAATTCCAATTAAAATAGTTACTTTTCACTCCTTCAGAAGGTAAACATTACATTATTATCGTCAATTTAGCTTAAATTCGATAAACTATGTTTAATGTGTGGAGTACATATAAATTTCAAGAACTTTACCCCACTTTTACATGCAGATACAAGTGTCTGAACATTTCTCCAAGAGATTCGGATTTTACATCTTAGGTAAAATGGTACAATCCTCCTTAGGAACATCTGCACTTGCCTGCCAAAAACAACCAAATAATTGAGAACTGAAATAAAGTTTTGAAATCCACCAGAACCATTAAAGACACAGCTTTGTACAGAAAAGGGAGTTTCTATAGAAAAGTGATTAATGAACAATCTTCTATCAGATTCTATGTTTACAAATACCTTTAACTTTTGCTAATCAGTATTGCAGCCACGTGCACTAAAGTGACAGTCCCACAGAAGGGCTATGCAGAGGCAACATGGGTCAAATAACCCGACTAAGGACCCATGTGGAACCAAATAGAATATACGAGATTAGAGGTGCATTAGAAGCCAAAAAGCAGGACTTAGGAATGATGGGCATTAAATGTAACGGATGTGTATAAATACATGAGAAAAGAGAGTGAGAGGACAAACATTAATCTCTCACGTCTACTATCCCTTTGGACATTTTTTATTTTGGCTCTCGACTCTCTCTCGATTAATTGAATCCTAGAAGGTCTCTTGCCATTGGATGTACTTCAAGTGATAAGGTAAACGAGTCTTAGGGAAAGAGGAAGAATTTTAACCTTGAGCTTGGACTAAACAATTCTTGCAGTATCGAGATTGGTCTCCTCTCGTTAATGAACTTACACGATTCCACTTATAAATTCATTGTTTCATACGCAACTTGGTTGACTTCAGTAGCAAGTATTTTTCTATGACTCACTTTTTACTGTTTCACACTCGTATTCAGCATTACCTTCCCCCCAACAAAGAAAAACAAATATGTTTCCCATTTCTAATGGAGCAACTTGTGAGCACAATGTAATAAGTAGATGTTTACCAGAAGGCAAGGGGACTAGAAAGTCTATCAATACTTATCTTCCAGAAAAAAGTTGTGTACAATTTGAGTCTAAACTCATGTACTAAGGGAAATATGATCGATTATTGCTGTCGTTTCATACCTCTAGATATCTGGTTAAGACTGTTGCAGTACTGAAATTGAAGCCTTCAACTGGTTCACCTTTCTTACGAGATGCATGGAGCTGTGTTCTAACTCGAGTAGCCAGAGACTTTGATTTGAATCAGGCACAATAAAGAAAAGAAAAATCACAAGCTTAGCACATATGACACAAACAACTAAGATAAAGGAAACACATAAATTATTCTAATAAGTTAATACCTTTCCCAACTCCACCCCCCATTGGTCGAAAGAATTGATACCCCATATAAATCCTTCTACAGCAACTCTGTGTTCATAAATCGCCAATAACTGCATATAAATTTAGGCATTCAAAATATTAGGCATGCCCATCAACATAATGGTAATCCATTACTGGAAGAAGTAAATTAATGACAATATTGTTCACCTGCCCAATGTTGTAAGCATGCAATGAAGGAAGCAGAAGGCTGACAGAAGGTCGATTGCCGGAGAAAGTCTGCAAAAAATAATTTAGTTAGATATTGAACTTTGGAGTAGGTGTATCTTACGAATTTGAATTGGAATGCAAGGAAATTACCTTGTGAGTTATAAGATGGTGAGGAACATTCTCATTTAACAACTGTTCTGGAGTCTGGAGGAAATTAAACTAAAATCAGAATGCTGACATAACCGGAGCTTCAATGATAGATGATGCAATTGAAAGAGAAACAACAACTAAAGTTTGGAATATAGTGGGGTGTGGCCTATGAAAACAGTGAACATTATTAAAAGAAATATTTCTCACCTTCCCATAGGCGAGGGCATCTGGCTGTGCAAAGAAATTCGACATGAGCTCATCATGGTTACTAACCACTTCACCTGTAAATGCAAACTGCCTAACTGTAACACTGCACCATCTATTCCGCATCTTTTATGAACATCAGAGGTAAATTATTCCCAAATGCAGATAAATAAATAAAATTAGTACCTTTCAGGTAAACAGGTTGCTGACTCTTCACGACACCAATAAAATCACATGGAATAACACGGCCCTGAAAATCCACCAGCAAGACAATGCAATCAGAAAATATAAATGGCATCCATGGCAGACCAAACTATGGTTACAGTTTTTTTATTTCAATGACAATGCACTGCAGTCATAGGATAAGAAGATTCCTAGTAGATTATAAGAAGCAAATGTTTTGAAATAACAGAGACCAATCAGAAAGTCTTGGGATAAATCTGATACTCATGCATCTCCAAGAAAAAAAGTAACAACACAAACTATTTGTCAAGACAGAAAAACTGTGGATACTACTTTTAATCACTTGAAGCTTAGTGCTTTCATAGAGATTCATCGGCGGCTTCTGATAGAGCAGAAAGAGGAAGATGGGGCACTCCAACATCTGGAATCCTCACCCTAATAGCTACGGACCTGAATACAGCACATGATGTGTTTGTGGGAATCACCATGGATTGATAGAAAATATGGCTGCTGGGCTGCAGGCAGTGCTTCTGTAGCAACGGTAAGGAAATTGGCTTTATCAAGTACCCATGAACTGTTGCTGCCCTTACTCTTACCACTTACTACTTACAAGATAATTGTTTCCAACAGATGCTTTTGAAGATTTAATTTCTAATCATTTTTTTTAGTTTACTTTTCAGAGATTTGATATTGTTCTACTTAATAACTGACTTTTATATTCTAATTTTGGTTAAAAAAATGTCTAATCTGACATATATGATTAGTAGGACTACCTAAAAACATCAATCTTAATGATATCGGATGAGTTTTTTGTTACTGTATGACATGCCACTGTTCTAAGTTTCAAAAGACTTTATATCTGAGATAGTTACCTTCATGTTCTATCAAACTTACAAGTTCACGATTCAATGGTGTCTTAAGTCTTCATTGTTTGATTTTTTTTTTTTTGTCCTTAGTTCACAAGTACTACACAAATATTATTTACAGTTTACAACCAAAGTTCAAATGCCTTATTGTATGGAGCGATGTACAGCAGAAGGTACAAAAGCAAGATTCTGGACACTCCGGTTTTCCAGCAAAGCTGCAGTTAGTACAACTGTATGGATACTTAACTTATGCATAAAATGACATTACCTGGTGAATTAGTTGGTAAAAGCTGTGTTGGCCATTTGTTCCTGGTTCGCCGAAATCAATTTCACCGGTCTCGTAGGGAAGGGGCACACCATCAATTGATACCCCTTTACCATTACTCTCCATGCTAACCTGAATGAAATTTTGTTTGAAAGTTGTCAGCTGTAAAGTGTAAACCAATGACATGCAAGAGATATCAAATAGTAAAACAGAGACGTGCCTGCTGAATATGTGGTGCAAATTTTTCCAGGGCTTGAGAATAAGGTAAAATGGCCTGAAAATAAGTGAAGGCTCGTTATTTTACTCAGTCATGAAACATAAAGCATACAATATTCAAACATACTTATCATAGGAAATACTTACTCTTGCAGGATATCCAAGGAATGACACATTCCAGACACTCAACAAGCCCAATAGCACCTGAATCAATAATTTTATTTGAAAAACAGAGAAACCAATTATTCAAGAAGAAAAGATCCAAGATATATAATAAAAGAGGAACCTTTCATAAGTGAAAACTGATCATAAAATGAGTAATCAAAGCCAGATCATAAAGTACTTGGAGCTTAGAGAAGCTTGTAATACTATTGCTATTTTCAGATATATAGGGATCAGTCAGAATATGTATAATAGATCATGCTCTTAGCATGGAACTCGTCAGAGACACCTTGGACATTAGGTTTACTAGACCCATGACAAAATGTTACGCTATTCCACATGTAACAATTACCATTGCAAAGCATAAAGAATACATGTTCTGTAAAGGACATACAGGTAAATTTTGCTCAAAAGGTGCTGAATGGAAATGTTGATCAATACTCGAAGCGCCCTTTAAGAACCTTCATGCAAAAGGGACAAACAAAAACTATGTCAGGTGGCAAGTCGGACAATAAAAAGGTCAGAAGGCATAGAACAGCAAAATGTTCAAAGCCCCATGCTGAAATACAATTCTGAATTGTTCAAAGGAAATAGATAAAACACATCCAAGATCAGAATTGCAACCGTCATAGCAGAATACACCCACGTTATAGAGGTGCAAATCAAAATGCTAAGCTCATATATGCTTAAATCATATAAAAGTCGGCATTGCATAGTCTCATGGTGAGAAGAGGTAGTTTTTGTTCAACTTATATAAATCTTATTCATTCAAAGTGAAGCACTACTTTCTTCATTAATGCTCTCACTTTCATGTAAGTATAACATTTAGTGTATAAAAGAATTAACAAACAATTAAGATTTTTCATGACAGCTCCAAAGCATATGAATGAGTGCTTTAAATAAAAGAAAGCTGAATGTTACTGTACTTCTCAACAACGTCAAAACCATATTGCAGAGAAAGAGGCAATACTCCAACAGCGCTGCAAACTGTAGATAAAGGTTCAAAAACCTATTAGGTGTCATAAACAAAGGTTCAAAAGCCTATTAAGTGTCATCCATATCGAGATTTTCCTGCAAAAACGCAGATGCTTACCACTATAGCGTCCTCCCACCCAATCCCAGAATGCAAAAGCATTGTTTGGATCAATGCCAAACTTTTCTACTAGCTGCATTGGAAGATAAAGGATGAACAAAAATTTATAAAATCAAACAACTGATAATACTAAGGTGAACTCTGACCAGCTTTCATGGCCATAACTACCGCAAATCAAGAACTAGACTTATAAACTTGTAATTAGTTCGCACAGTACCAGAAATATTTTTTGTGTTCGCACAATACTATATAATATTCTCTATATGAAAAAATTGTATATGGATAGAATAATGAATGACAGAGGGGCTAAACACAAAGCAAAGCCAACATTAAACATATTGCACCAGTGAAGCAAAGCTTGCACCAAAATATGTGCTTAGTTTATCCAGAAACTGTTCACATTTATACTTAAAACAGCATTTTAAAGACATTATCTGCTCTGCAGACAAAAAAGAACTGTTTATTTGTATGCTAAACCAGGGTAAAATGCTTTTTACTCCCACTGAATACTTGACACTTTTATTACCATTTTTTTGAAAAATAGAACTTTTGCTCCCAATTCTTTAAAATATGGCATTAAAGAAATTATATTTGCTCCGAAAACAAAAAGGACAGCAGTACAATGCTCATTACCGTTTGCACATGCAAACAGGTATAAGTGGAATATTGCTTGATTGCCAAGCTGCATGAAACTACTTAAAACAGGGAAGATAGTGGATAAGATAATTTCACCGTGAGATTAGTGCTGACAGCAACCATGTGCTTCGACACTGCTTGAGGCCTAGAAAAAATCGTGTCAAAAGAGAGATGAAACGAACATTAAGGTAAATGTCGAATGACATACACATGCTAAAAAGCAGTAGCACAAACAATAATCTTAAGAAATATTAAGTTCAAATTTATGTAGACAAGAGAGTCATATATTAAAGATCATATTAGTAAATGAGAGCCTAATCGATTATCTCCCCGAGCTACTCTCGCATATTCCATTTTGCTTCAAAGGCTTTTGTTTTAACAATATCTTAGCAAGAGGCATGTGCCCCATATCTAGAGGCATGTACCCCATATCTCCTATCTCTGCATTTGGGCTTCTATAAGATACTCATTTTCAATTTAGAATAACATTAAATGATCTCAATGTAAGTATGGTTAAGAGTTGCACACATCTTGGTTACTGATGTAAACTGAGTGGCTATATTTGCAGCCTGCATTGCATGTGAGTATCCGGGTGATTAATGCATTATCAAATACTTTACGGACACCATGTGAACACAAATGAATGAACTTGGCCTAAATTTCTACTTTTCCGGCTTTAACTTATTTCATTTTACCCATATGAAAGGAAATTCCGAATGCTTCATCCTTTTGGCAAGTATTCACAAATATGTCCACATGTCAATACATAATGTAAATGCTGACAAGGAATATTTATGGATTCGTCTTAATAATTGTAATAGGATGTAATAATTAATCTTTAGCCACACTTTCCAACAAATTATTTCCCTCAAAATCAAAGGTATCACATGCAGCCCTTCAAATATCAATTATTATATAATAGTCATCATCATACATATGCACACTGATATAATTCACATTGTTGGCAGGATACAGACCGATCTACATAGTCATAGAGCTGTGTTTATAATAATACGAGTAAATAGAGAAAATATTTATAATGTAGTCACCCTAAAGCAGCTGATATCCACTCCCTCAGAGTCCGAGCATTCAGCATGGTCTCAGCTGTGGTGAAAGTTTTTGAGACCACAACAACTACAGTACATCACAGAATAGAAAATAACAATCAATTGTTAGGACCTTTCATAAAGGCATTGTAAAGCTCTATCTATGAAGTAATATATAAATGAAGCATATATACCTAATGTGGTTTCAGGATTCAACCCTGCGATATTTCTAGCGACATCAATCGGATCGACATTTGCCAGGCTGCAATATAAAAACAGAACACAAGAAAAAAAAAAAAAAAAAAAAAAAAAAAAGAGAACAGTATCAGCTCAACTGAAATTGTTCTTGATATATGCTATGTAAATATGAAAGACAATAGTACAAGTGCTACTTCGCAAATCAAAATGTAACTAAAGAGAATTCAGATTTAAATATTTTGCATCCCGTCTAGACAATTTAACGTCCAAGAAAAGAAGTTAGAATCATTAGGAGGACGGAAAGACCAGCGCGCGACGAGTAAATGTAGATGGCCATTGTCAATGATCCCACAGTCAGTGGTTCACTCAAATTAATGGTGCAGACTGCAGTTAGTTTATTTCACAGCTTGTGTATCTCAAAATAAGAACCCAGACATCGAGTGCGTTTTGGAGCACCTTCAAAAAGAAAAAAGTATTTTTTGGAGCACTGACTACTTTATGGATTCAACATAGGCTTGAGGGATGTCCAGTCCAATTTCTGTGAGCTCTAAAATCAGGACTGGACTTTGCTAATTTAATCCAGTTCAATCAAAGAAATATAGTTACACTTACAAACGCAGCTGGCGACCGCTTGCAAATTCAGTAGCTTCTGGGTCTGCATGTTGTCATGATTATTTGAATTGTTACCCATCTTATTATTTGCAGAGACATACAGATTGTTGGAGGCAACCAATGAATAATTTGGGAACCATACCAACCTGTTTGAAGTGCTGTATGCACAAAAAGAGGACCTAGGAAACTTCCTCCAATTCCGATCGCGATAACATCTTTCAACACTTTCCCAGTGGCTCCGATCTATAAATAATTTGGTAACGAGTTAACAAAATAACAAGAATACCACAAATAAACTATTACTGTTTGACAATAAATATTACCCAGACACCACTGCGGACCCTCTCAGAGAAATCTTTGATCTTATCAAGAACCTGCCAAACATCCGGGACCACGTTCTTCCCATCACTATTTAGGACTGAATCTCTGGGAGCACGAAGTGCTATGTGAAGGACAGATCTATTCTCTGTGGTGTTTATCTAATTACTCCACAAAATTTGAAAAAAATAAGGATTTGATGAAAAAATCAGAAATATACTGCTAGATAAATGTTTGGTATTCCACATAACTACATGGTACTCTTGATGAATAACATGGATAACCACAGTCAGAGTCCAAGCACGGGGATACCCATATGATGGTTTTTTTTCTTATGCTATTCAGACTATTGTAGATCTGAGCAGAGATGTTAGGAGCATCCAAAACTACCCCAAAAAGTATGAACCCATAAATAACGCTGTTTGATTTTGCCAGATAAATATAGGAAAAAAAAAAGATAAAAAATGTATCTTCACAGTTCATGTATCCAAATTTGGAGGATGAAGACATAGCTGTATTCAACACATGCAAGTTTCAAGTTCACAATATGGTTTCAAGAACAACGGTTAAGAAATTTAGCAATGAAAATTAACTTACACGCTCTCCATTGAACATCCTGTTAATCTTTTCTTTCAGATGTGCAGCCTACAATCCCAAACAAGGTACATTAAATTAGATTAAGATAGAAATTCTATGCATCCCCAAATAACAGGTATTGACCTATAACCCACCCCTGCTAAATTGTAGAGCTTTTTCAAGGTATCTAGTGTGGCACATTGCCTCGAATAATCCAACAGCATCCCATCGAACTCACTGTTATTATTTAAAATAACAACGATTAGTACATAAAGCCTCAAGCTTTGTGGAGTATTAAACTTACAAAAACAAAGAAGCAAATAACATATAAATATTAGCTCATGTCCAAAATCATACATCATCATGGATTGGCATCGCTCAGCATCACTCATCAACTCACGCAAATGAGTCTTCTTAATGTCATCAACATGGACCTGAATATACATGTGTAAGCCACATATAAAATATCATCAAAACTCCTAACACAAATAGCTTGAATGCGGAAATATGGACTTTACCCTCAAATCCTTCCATGGCTCAGTCTCGCTGATAAGAGGAGATGACGCCATCTAGACAAATTTCAACGCAATTCTTCAAAACCCATATTTAAGAAGAAAACATCAGGTTACATTGCAAAAAGACCGTCACAAATAAATGTAAACACATTGGAACACAGCTCTAAACCACTCTCCTTTTCAGCTCTTCCTCTATTACACTAGTTTGATGTTCTAGAGCCCAAGCAGATTGCTAAATTCATCATATTAATCTTTAATATCTGATTTTCAGCAATCAATTCATTTTTGCAATCTCATTATCTCTTAATTTCAAATACAGTACTAAAATTAACTCGCACAAAATTCTTCCAATTCAAAATCACACGCTCTTTCTCCAATCAAAGATTGCGAAAAAAGGAATTAAATTGATGAATAATACCTGTAAGTGGTAATAAGAATTGAGATTAGCTGCGAGTGAAAATAGTTTGCCACTCTCCACAAAGAAGAGACTTTTATAATAGAATACTCCTAGAAAGAAACGAAAAGGAGATTTATAATAGTTAATTCTTATTTTCCTTGGGGAACAATAAAAAACTAAAAATAGATTTGTGCGGGAAAATAAATAAATAGAAAATGAAAAATGAGGGAAAATTGAGGGCGTGAAGGTCACGTGACGAGCATGAAAAATGACTAGAAAAGTGTGGGGCTCACGTGTCACGATTGACTCGGCGTATTTGTATCGGGATGGGGATCCGATGCTTATCGAGGCTTTTTGGCCGGCGATTTCTGTAAAGCAACGGATGAGATTTAAGTGGAGGTGAGAAAATAAAAAGAGCAACGAAAAACACCAAAAAGGATATTCCGTTGCCGGGAATCGAACCCGGGTCTCCTGGGTGAAAGCCAGATATCCTAACCGCTGGACGACAACGGATTTGATGTTAAGATGAATAAACAAAATTATTTCATATAAATTATTCCGTACATTTCTTAAACAGAGCATTACTATTCCGTACATTACATAACTATTCATTTGTAACTTTTTTTTTAAAAAAAAAGTAGTAATTAGGATACTATAACTTTACTACCAATTATTTAATTTATAGTAGTAATATTTAAGATAATAATATATTCGAGTTGAGTCTTATAAGGCTCAAGCTCGGCTTATAAATTAATCGGTTTTAATATGATGGCTCAAACTCAGTCTGACTCACAATTATTTGGGTCAAATTTAACCGAGTCGAGCCATCGAACTTCATGTAAACTCAATTGAAAGTCCTAGTGAGCATTTAGAAATTTTAATCAATTAATAAACTTGACATCATTTCAGGTTTTCATCTAAACTAAAATATTTACATAAAAATGAGAAATGAAAAAAAAAAGTATCTAAAAAAACTTAAATAAATAAATAAAACTTTTTCGCTCGGATTCTTGGTTATCAGGTACAATAATCGAACAAAATGCCATTATATATCAAGGGAAATTCTAATAGTTTTACCATCACTTTCTTGTACATGCATGTGATTAGAAAAATGGATCAAAATTTCCATTTTTTCCGTCGAAAGCATCGAAAAGTTTCTATCTTTGAATCAATCGAAATGAAAAGAAGTTGTATTTTCGAATTTTCGAAACTCTGGATTTGCTTTGAAACTTTATCTTTTTCTTAATTTAGTAACTTTTTTCATAACTTTTCTTAGTTTTTTCCGAAACGTTTCCGAAAACTCATCGAAAAGTTTCCTATATTCAGCTGACCGAAATATACATCGAAAACGAACTATGATCCATGATTAGGATATAATGATTAGAATTTTGAAGGGTCAAGGGGGTTCATCATAAACTCATAATACTATCATCAATTATACCTAACTTGATTTATATACTCATAATCTTAGGCTCTTAGCTATATATGTCTCAGTTTGATCTGTCTCCAACACTATAGTCAGTTATGTGATGTGCAAATCAAGGCCAGTCAGAAATATAGAATTAATTCAGAAAAATGGTTTGGTCACATAGTTCAATTCACTCTCCCCTTCAAACAATACAAAGAATCAAGAATGATCTATACAACTGAATTCTACATGCTTCAAACAAAATTCTAATTGTGTGTATTCTATTCTATACAACAAATTCTGTCATCAAATGATTTTAAATGAAATATTAGATTAACTCTACCACAAAAAATCGAATCATCGATCACGTATCAAAAGTGTTGATTCTTGCTGTCGGCATGGCTTGAAAATCCACCACCCTTATTAGTTTAGGCACAGATGTTCCTCCAAAGATGACAATTTCAATTCCTTCTCTAACGGATAAATTTGGCTTCAGTACATCTTTGGAGTTAATGAGAAGTATATCTCCAAGATAGAGGTGGTTAGTGGGCACATATACACAGCATAGTTCCTCGTCTCCGGAAGACTTATGAAGAACAACCGTTGAAGTTATGAATCCGAATGTGTATTCCCCTATTCGAGGGTGTCTTACGATGGCCACTTCTTTGAAGGCCTTTGAACTTTCATCTGTAGTATCATTTATCAGTAGTAAATGTTATAAAAAAACAAGAACGTAGGACTAGTTAAGAACGTGAAATGAGATTCTTTTACCAGGTGAAATTGCTGAGCTTATCTGCTTTGAGGCAGAATAAATGTAGCTGACAAAGGGCATTTTCCTGATTATCCATTCTCCGAGACCGAGAATAGAGGCGCCTACCCAAGAGGACATGAAAATTCCTACTAAGAATATGAAAATTATGGAAGTGATGAATCCAAGACCTGCGGCAGTACCTCAATATTAGCACATATTGAAAGTTGAATTAGGTGTAGTTTGCTGCACATATTCACTTATCATTCACCATAAGTATATTCAAAGCTAAGTGGCAATTGACAATGTTACTCCAAGAAGATACTCACCGATAACATTGATCCCTAGATGATCATAAACTGGAGAGAAGAAGTCCATAAAAAGAATAAAACTTCGTGTTATGTAGAATGTGACCGCTATTGGAAACAGAATGACACTGCAAAAGAGTACCAGAATATTCAATCAGTAAAATTGGGATAATTGAAATATTTGTTCATATTTAAATGTCTACTTCTAAAGAAAACTTTGAGTGCTTATGACATAGTACATCTCTAAGAGATTTAGTCTATATTTTATATAGTTTGGTATATGCAATAAAGAAGAGAATCTAAAAAGTATCAAAAGAAAGCGGTGAGTGAGAGAAGTAATACCATCCCGATATAAACTTTTTAGAAGCCCAACTTCGGAATACCTTGGAAAATGCCTACAACAATGAAATAAAAACACTTTAAATAAAAAACCAGACCTGTTTTTATCAACCAAACCACCATGTTCAGTTGTGAAATACAGTTCTGGATTTAGGAAATTCAAGAATAGTTTATTTTGTTGTCTAATTGAGTATAATTCATACCAAATTCACACGTTTCAAATTCAAAGCTGCATGGCTAGCTCTATTGTATTCGTAGAATAGAGACATTAATTAATTCTGTTAGGAAAAAAGAAATGCTACAACTACATGGAAACAAAATATAATGATTATGGAGAAAAACATGAAATTCAAGCATTTATAAAGAACATCTCTACACACTATTTTTTATCAAGCACTACTACAACCGTGATAATAAATCTATTCAGTCGTAATAATATCAGTACTAAATCGTAAAAAAATACATACTGAATTTCACATTTTTACTCATGATTTTCGCTACAAAAGCATACCTCTTTTCCGGAAGACCGGTAGGGTGGAGCAGCCACCGGAGGAGGTGGAGGCCCCACCAGCGGTTTTGTTTCGGTAAGATTAGCCACAGGTATTAGAAGTTGTAGATCTCTGTCTCTTTCTCTTGCTGACATTATTAATTTTAATTCTATCTTTCCTTTTTTGGATTTGGCCAATTCAGATTTAGGATTTGTACATATAGTTTCTCTCTGAAATGTGATTTATGATTAGTACCTAAGTCCTAACAAACGATGCCTCAAAAATAGTCAGGTCTGTTGCGCATACTGTGAAGGGTTGGTTTAATGTGACATTTGAGTAGTAATTGTGTTACCTTTGCGATTAATATGAGTGCGACAGGTGTTCAATACTAAAAATACGATGGTTTAGATGTTGTGCATTTCTTGTTGTGAATTAGTATTGACAATGTATGTTTTTGAAAAATAATAAATAAAATAAGATTGGACGCTTGTCATTAGGAGAATGCATCCGTGCATTACACGGCGTGTAGCATGTAAGTTCTCGGTTTTGTTACCTTTCACGAATGGTTTTGCTGGCTTTTTATGGGATGGTTTTTTTAGTTTAGTCATTATTTTCAATTTCAGTTATAAATATAATAAAGACATAAATGTCCATACCATAAAAAATGTAAATAATTATTTAAACAATTAAATATCTTTTGAAACATTTTTTAACTTATTTTTATTAAAATTATATTAAATAAAATAATATCATCTCATTTTTCCTTTAGAAAAAAAGGAAAAATTAAAAGAGAAATTGTTTTCTCTTTTAAAGAATTTTGTTCAAAAATTGCAATTAGCATTTTGGGACAAAAAAGTTGAATTTTATTTTTTTTAATTATGTTCCAAAATCACGAATAGGAAGAAAAATATTTGTCCTAGAATCGAGATTAGAAAGAGCATAATTTTTCTTTTTGAAAAGTTCTTGTTCCAAAATCGCAACTATCATTTTGAGACTCTATTACACTCCTATTTCAGGCGTGACCTCCAAAAGATAATCTATACGAGGAAATGCACAGCGATGCTTCAAATGTCATAAAAAAAACAAAAAATCATTTTTCACGAGAAATAAATAGATAGAGAGGTTAATTTATATTTAGTATTTATCCCGTGGTAAGTTAAATGTTTACATTTTCCTCCCTTTATAAAAAGAAAAATTTAAATTACATGGAGGTATATCGAACACTATGAATATCACACGAAAGTGCCATTACATATAACAAAAAGTTCTATTACTGTTTACAAGTGATTTATGAACACTTAAAATGATATACAAAGTAAAATGCACCCCACGAGTGAATACCCTTTACATAAAGTAAAGGAGTGGAAATATGGAATTCCCCTTCTCCATACATCTCCCTTCTTTTATTCTATCACTTCTCCCCAGCACAAAGTATATATATACTTTAACCAATTTGTTAAAAAATAATGAACCAACTATAATGTTATTCTATCATAACTTATGCCTCTCCACTTGTTAGTTGCTTCCACCAGGATAAGTGCAAGTATTATAACCTACAAAATATGATCAGTGTAATTTTGCAAGTAAAGGACAATGTTGAAAATTTTGCAATGGGAAGACTAGAAAAGTTACGAATTTCCTTCAAAAGACTATTTTGTCCATACGACGTGTTTAACCACGTGCACATAATACAAGGTTATTTATGTCATTTCAAAAGTTAACGAGAATAGTTCGACTTACTTGGATTTGTGGATGTGAGAGTGGCAGTTTGTGAGAAATCACAGCTCCATGGAGTTTTCTCAGTTGTTTGATACAAGAGATTCATAGCGTAAGTTGCGTGAGCAACCACAGTGATGGGATCAAAACAAGCTCCTCCTGGTTGAATTGGAGTACAATCTATACCTTGTCCACATGCATAATCCAAATTCTCTTGTAATTGTGCATCGATTACACCTTCCTTTGGCACACACCAACCATAATTTTTCGGCTTTGGAGCAGAACTAGTCACTGGAGCCATTTTTGGTGTTGATGGCGTAGTCTTCAATTAAATTCAACATCTTAGGTATTGAATTAACAAAATGAAGTAAATAATTAATATAATGATCTGACCTGTTGGCTAGTTTTAGATAGTCCAATATCATAGATCATGGTTGAATCGGTCTTAAAAAGGCCGAATGATCTCTCTGAAGTTGTTCCAGGTTTTTGGTCTTCGTCATACAATGCGAAAGATAAGTATCCACGGATTTTCCAGGCATCAGTGGTGTACCAACCATTGACCTCAAGTATGTAATCAAATCCCATTATAAGTTTTTGCATTCTCGAGGCTGGCTCCAACCTCGTTGCTGTCTCCCTTGTAAGGCCACCCAGTTTCAACAACCACAATCTCGACGCCGTTGAACCCCATAGAGTTCAATGCTGATCTGATAGCATCCACCTGTAGATACAAAAAAATACTCATCATCACTCACATAGGTACTACTAGGGGTGGGCACGGGGCGGGTTTGGGGCGGGGTTGGGGTTAGAGATATGGGTATAATAAATTTCGGGATTGACACATTTCATCCCAAACCCGCCCCGTAATAATTCGGGTACCCAAAATATTGCGGGACGGGACGGGACGGGATTACGGGTCCCATATTATTTTAAATCATCAATTATTCACGCACTTAACAACATTAAATTACAATATTTCGTATAAAAATTTGTATGTATTAGACTAGTAGTAGTAGTAATTTAATTTGTAGAGCAAACAAAAACCAAAAAATAATTATTGTATGCCGTGGCATTGGTGGGAAGAAGAAGAAGAAGAAGTGGTAGAGTCATGGAGACTATGTGAGTTTTTAGAACTGAGACAAACTTAATAAAAAAAGTATTAATAACTAGTGTACGATTAAAAAATGTATAAGGGTAAAGTAATTTTTTTTATTATATGATATTAATTAATTAATTAATTGTTACATAAATAAAGTGTATAATTATATAATAATAATAATAAAAAAGATATAGGCGGGTTCGGGTATTCGGGGTTGGAGAGGCTAATCCCAAACCCGTCCCGTATATCCGTAAAAAAATACGGGTTTTCAAGTTTGGGTACCCAAACCCAAAAAATACTCGTCCCGTTCGGGTATTTTAAAAACGGGACGGGTCGGGTTTGGGTTACCCGAACCCAACGCCCACCCCTAGGTACTACTACATCAGTTTACGTAAAATCAAAGGTAATAAGGTAGCATTAGTCACAACGAACATCACAATAAAGAAAATTTTCAATTTTTACATATTCAAGGAGATGTAGTTCTGACAAAAAAATCAGCAATGTAACATCATAAGATGCCAGATAGTACTTATCTTTTAGAAAAAGAATATACACATCCATGGAAAATCGATTCACAAACGGCCAAGAAAAATCAGGCCATAGAAAATCGTAAGAGGACAAATATGTAATTCACCAAAAAATGGACACGATTAAATGTAAGACACACAATTCGTAGATAAATCTAAATGTTTAGGCTGAAGTTGGTCAAGAAACAAATGAATCATGTCAAGGACAATGAAAGATAAAATTTATCTAAGGATGAATCATTTAATTCATCTCCCCTGTTATTTCTTACATACCCAATCACTCTCTCCATTTTACACCTCCATAGTTCCTAGAATTTCGAGACAATAATTTATCAAAGATATACTTTTTATATGTTTGTATACACATGGAATTAGTTAATTGGAATATTTCCCTACATCAACTAATTTCGAGACAATAATGAAAAATGGAATCCCCTGTCCACATAAATTTTTGTAAAACTTAACATACTCAAAACTCAAAACATGGAAATTTTCCTTTGTATCAACAAACCTGAGCATCAAACATGTTAGTGTACTTAATCTTGGAACCCGAATCAACTCGACCCGAATTAGGCTGAAACAAACAGAACGCAAGAGTCTCCGGCCTCGGGTCACTCCGGTATGCGAAATACGGGTACGGGTTAATCGCAAAAGACGACCTTGTAGCGTTATTAAACTCCAACAGTCCCTTCAAAAGATCACCAATGCTGGGATCAAAGCTCCCAGAAGAAGGAGGGTCCGATTGCCTCAACACATCCATTGAATGTACCGTTGAGACCTTAATTTTCCCACCTAAAATGTAAGATTCAAGGGCATTTTGGAGATTCTGCAATGCAGGCAGCAGTTGCGACATTATATTGTTGTCGTTGTACGACATTACCTCGTTGCCAACATTGATGAGTATGATTTTGCTAGCTGGGTAGAAGGGGATAACGTTGTTGTTGATCCAACTTTTGGAGAAGTTCGGGTCGGATGCCATACCCGGAATGTCTGAGTTGGGTACTCCAATCATGATTCCAATTCCGGTGTTGGCTAATGATTTTATGATAACCGGGTCGGACCCGTATAATGGGACCTTTTGGATTGAAGTGGATTGGAAGAGCTTGGATGTGGATTCTGGTGGTGGGAGATTGTCGGCGACTTGTCCGTAGTTTACTCCGATGTATGACTGTGATTCTGGCAAGAAAAAATAAAACAGAAAAAAAAATGTTAATGTTATTATGTTTGAAATAAAAAAAAAAGAGTAAATTTTGGCATTTGAGTATTGTAGACTTACTGGAGAGTGGAGTGAAAGTGAAGAGGAAGATGAAGATGAAAAAGAATGGTGAAGAATGGAGAAGAGTTTTCATGGCAGTATAAAATTCTGTTTTTTTTTCCTATTAATTAATTTGCTTTTCTTAAATTTGATTTTGGAAGATGAAGAACTCAGATGAGGAGGTGAGCAAATGAAGGAATTTTAGGAGGAAAGGGACAAAAAAGGATGGTGCTTTAGGTGGGGAAAGAGCTTGCAAAAGAACAAGCGTCTGTCTGTACAATGGAACTACAACGTGCTGTTGAGTGTCATATTTACATTACCGCCAAGGGTATTTATTACTATTATGAATACTAGATTCTTTTATTATTCATTAGTAGGAGATCTTGGGATCCATGTGGATGAATGTTGGCCGTTAGGTTTTGGTTTAACAAAAAAGTTGGGTGGTGGTATAAATAAATATTTGAATATAATTCGAATTGAGCTTGAATGTTCGGTTTATAAGTTTTAATATTTTGAGATATGATTTAACTTGAGTTTTGACTTTGGGGTTTAAGAGGAAAAATGGATATTATTTGTCAAACCAATAACTTGATATATAGAATAACTACGTAGAATGTATCAAATCAGCGTTATTTTTTTATAGATTTTAGATTTGTTTAGGTTTAGGGAGATGACTGAGATCTTATTTAAACCTGACAAGAATGTAAATTTATACAAATGAATGTTAGGTTGTTTCATTAGAATGAGACATAGGCAACTTAGATCCAGAAAGAGCTTGTTTGTTAGAATTTGGAGGGTTAAAAGAGAGAATTCAATGTGGTTATTCAGTATTCCATATGGGGAGAACAATTGCTTTAGAATTTAGATACTTGAAATGGACTAAAATAACCCCTCGTAGTTGTTAGGTATTTTGTTTAGTCTAACAACCCGACTTTATTTTCTGAAGGGTTGATTTTGGTCCCATGAGCCAAGGCCTAATTATGAAAATTTAGTCCTACATAGTGAAAATTACAAAAATATTTCTCAAGGGGGTGTTTGCAACTATTGCTTAAATCAAAACGACATGAATTTTGTGATTATATGCCACAAAACTGTGTTATGAAAATGAAGCATTGCAACATTTTGAATATGTGGTTGCATCGTATCACACTTATTGTCTATATACATATGTAACCTAATTTGTACGGATTGGAGTACGTTAATACTCTGTTTAGGCCACTATTGTCTTTGGGAAGAGATTTTAGACTATAATTCGAGAGTTGTTAGGTTGCTAAGAGACCTCCGTGCCTCGGCTATTCTACGACCACCATTTTGATGGCCCTACAAGGTTAGTTCAGACTAGGTATTGTTCAATTTACCAACAAAATAAATACTATTCAGACCAAACAATTAAATATCATATTAAAATTAGACTAAAAAAGACTGTTCATTGACCAAATAATAAATTTTCTTGTTTCCCTTTATGGGGCCAAATAATATTCTTTTTTGTGTGTGAAATGATAATTTGAACTTTTAAGCCTTTATATTGGATGTTTGTCATGGTTTATCAAAGTGTAGAAAGTAGATATGATCATATGAAAGAATTTTCTCACAAAAGAAAAGAAAAACGAAGATAAATAAAGGCTGTAAAAGAAGATAATGAAATTAGAAAAACAACGCCGTCTGTGGGAATCGAACCCACGACCACATGGTTAAAAGCCATGCGCTCTACCAGCTGAGCTAAGACGGCTACATGTTTTTTAGGGTGATCTGATACGTCTATTTATCATTTATTGCTATTTCTATTTCTTTTTGCTTTTTTAGGTTTCTTTTTAATGTTGCTGTTGTGAGGGTCAGTAATGGAGAAAAGCATAGTGAAATCGTGGTAGGTCTTAATTCCAGAAATGCATATCTTGCGCAGTGGGATATGATGATGGACTGGTATACTCGCGCATTCTTCTCGTTAGCCTAGTTTTTCAATTCAACTTCTCCGGTTATATAATTTGAATAAACTTCTCTTTCCCCTTTCCTTTTTCTTTTGGGGGAAGACGGATTAGAGTTTGGTATTGTGGTGATATTAATTGTGCTAATTAGGGTTCAAGAAATGTATTTACATGTGCAATTTGGTCTCAGCATCTTCTCTCATTATTTGATTGTTTTCCTGTATGTATGCGTGTGTTTGACTCTGTGTGTATGTCTATTTTACTTTATACATTCAGCCTTATATTTTCTATTTCTTCACGTGTATGTGTAACAATGACTAAGGCGGTCAGCTAGTAGCTTAGATGCAATTAGTGAATAGGTATACCTATAGATAAATTGCATCCCTTTTCATTGATGAAACTCGCCAACATATTTAAGCTTGAAATGCCACATAATATTTAGTAATAAATTATATATCATCTCCGAAAATCCACATTGTTCTTCTATATAGGTCACCCTATAGTAACACTCAATTCACACCACTCTCAGTACTTCTATTATGGTTCATACATCAATCTGATTATGTATAAGCTGGACAACCAATTTGATTTAAACAATCAAATGGAAACAGTTACAAGTAATAGATCGTTGGTGATCTCTTCGAGCAATCCATTGAGCATGTGTTTCTCCAAATCTCTTATGACATCTTCCTTTTTCAGGGAACACACACTTCATTTTGTTCCATTCAAAATCCCACATGCTGTTCACATCTGGATCCTTATTATTAATGTCATTGTCGAGCATTTTGCATAAACTGTCTGCTACATCACTTTGATCATTATCATTTCCTCCGTAGGACTTCAGTGTCTCAAAGTCTCTGCAAAGTTGCTTTACCAAATCATCTAAGGACCTTACCTTGGTACAAGTTACTGTAGTTTTAATGTAGGGGTGAAGTGTGACTTCATATGTCCTTGCTTTTCTTTTTATAACTTCATATCCACAGTCCAATATGAGCTTCTTGCCTGCAACTTCATCATTGAGATCGCTATCATGAAGAAAGCTGATTGGTATGTTGAGCTTGCAAAGTGCCTCTGCTGTGTTTAGGAACATTTGGCTTTTTATTACTATCTCCTTGAGGTCTTTTTCTGGTTCTGTCAGCTGCTCTTGTCTACCTAATGCAGTAAGTTGCATGTATTCATGTTCCGGAATCTTGTAGAGCGACTATGTGGGTTCTTCATGACCTCCTGTGAGTTGTGAAGCAATTGAATGTTAAAAGTTTAGAGAAGAGTTGTTGGAAGTGTGTGCTTTTAGGTTAATGAATGTAGATAGTCAAATAAAAACAACTGCTAATTGTTGCTTGATGATGCTCATAGACATGTTTTTGGATTATTTTAATAGCATGTAGGCATTTAATGGCATAAGCAAATGAAAGACAACATATTCATCATTTTCTTTTTTTGTGATTGTGAAGTAAGATTGATTTCCTTAAAAAAACTGAAACTAGTTACTAGATGAATACCACTGCTTTGGTCACACTGCATGAGTTCTTGTGCATCTTTAGAAGCATATGACTGTTCTACTGTTTGGGGATAATTAGAAACTTTTCCAGAATCTGAGATATCATCATTACCTTACCCCTTAGAGGACTTCAGATGATGGCATTTGCCACTTGAATTATGAGAAAAGTGAAGTGAAAGATGTGTTTGTATTCATTGTAGATTTTATTAAATAATACTCGGTTAAAAATATGTTGGTTTTTTTTTTAAAATTTATTATAATATGTTGATTAAGTTACACTGCATCGAGTATCTCATGTTCAACAACATTGTCTTTTGGAGACACTGGCCGCAAACATCAATAAACAATAAAATTATCCACAAACATCAACAGTATCTCATGTTCAACAGCTTTGTTTGGGCTTGTCCCACTAGGGTCAAATACTTCTTTAACATGGAGTAGCATATTGGGCTTTATCAAAGTTCAATATCCTTTTATCTCACAATTTTTGAAGCACCATTGGAGTTCAACCCAATAAATCAAAGATTGACAAAAGAATTTTAGCAATATTAAGTAATTCGATATTTGAGTCTAGCTCGTTTAACAATCAAACTAAACTAAAAACTCAAGTTCAAACTTGATCAAAACTCAAATCAAATTTGAAAAATCTATAATTCAACACTATTTGACTCGTTTGTACTAGGGGTGAGCACGGTCCGCCGGACCGACCGGACCGAACCGGAACCGACGGTTTGGTCCGGACCGTTTACCGAACCGAAGTTTCGGTTCGGTAAACGGTTCTTGGCCGAGAACCGAACTCCCAAAATATCGGTTTTCGGTACAACCGGGCGGTTTACCGAACCGAACCGGTTGGACCGAAACTTTTTTTTTTTTTTTTTTTTTAATTTATGATTTTCATTTACGACTTTTGGTGATAAATTTGATGAAAAATTGAATTTTGTTCAATAAATAGAAAAGGGGTTTTTATTTGTATGGTTTGTATGTTGTAAGATTTTATTTTTTTTTTTTTTATATATTTTGTGTTAAAAATTGATTTTTTGGTTTTTATAAAATAAATAAATTAAGTTTCGATTTTTTTGGACAGAACCGGTTCGGTTTTGTACCGAACCGGACCGAAATTTTCGGTCAGATAAACGGTAAACGGAAATCCAGGACCGAACCGGCCAGGAACCGAACTTCGGTTCGGTTCGGTCCAGTTCGGACCGTTTGCTCACCTCTAGTTTGTACCCCTATAATTTAATTGGTGTCATATAAAATTATTCGTATATAGGACTTTAGTCAAAATTTTGCGGATGTTTTATAACTTATAATGTTCATATTCAATTTATTTTCTTTGATAGTGTCATAGCCAGAAAATATCTTAACGGTATCATTATAAAATCAAAGCCTATAATTTTTAAATATTAATAAAAAATAATTACTTAAAAATATCAACAACAATGAACATGGAATAAAATTAGATGTAAAAATAATTTTTAAGTGTTTATGTCTTTGTCATGGATTGAAATGTTCAATCAATTCATGATTGGGTCGTTTGAAACAGTATCAAATATATATTTTTTCAAATAGTCATTCAGCGATCAACTCATTTAACCATTCATTTTCTATCCAATTCTTTAGTTAATTTTTGATATACTTCATAGTAGAATATGTCATTCCACAAATGTTGTAGCAACTACTAGATCTGGGGAGAGTTTGGTGTAAAACTAGAATGATTCTTAATATTCTCAACCCTAAAATTGTGATTTGTTGGTCTTTGTCTTTTAAAATAGTTGAAGAGTCGGACATAAATTCCATCGAAAGATAGGGTCCAAACTGTAAATAGCGAAAATATCGACAAGGATGCGTAGCAAGTTGAAACACGTTGCACCGCCTGTCCCAAATTCCCATCCCCGTCAAAACAGCTCATCCAGAACCTTCCCGACACGACAATCAATCACAACCGTTCGATTAAACCGCCCAACATTATATACTTATCCCTTAGTCAGACGCCACGTCATTCACGCGTATCCAGCCGTTGAAAATTCACCCAACTAGTCATTTCCAGCCGTTGGATCACCTCATACCCTAAATAAATACCCCTCATCAGCTATCTTTTCTTTCATATAATTCCAGCCACCCCTTTGAGCTCCCCTTCTTCCTCACATCCTGTCTGCGTTATTTGAACTCACTAATTCTTCGTTCAAATTCGTGTGGATCGGAAGCAGATCTACGTTTTGGTTATGGCCTTCAACAGATTCGATGAGCAGCTGTTTTTCTTGCTTGCTCGTCGGCGTATTTGGATTCCTATCCTCGGATCGACGGGACTTGGTTAGATTCGCTGCGTTACTCACAGATCGACGAAGGTAATTATCTAATCTGCTCTTTCTGTTTAATATTTTGTTCAATTAGACATTGGATTTGAGTATGTAAATCATTGCTTGTTCTGTTTGATGTAAATCAGTTAGCGCCTGTGTGAATATCGATGAAGAATCATAGATAATCCTAATCTTATGCTGCTATTTTTCCAATTTCCTAGTCTAAAAGTCGTTTCGTGTACTTATTTTTAATTTTGCCATTCTCAGATCTAGAAAGGTATCAAGCTGCAGATGAGGAGCTCAGAATTTTTTAGAGCTGGATTACTTGGATCAAATTTCCAGCCGGTATACTTGCACGAGAACTGATTTGTCTGCTGTGGCATAGAGTTTCTCGAGAGATTGCAGTTGCTTTGCTTGCATGGACACAAGGTTCTGATGGTTTAAATAATTTCGAATGAAATAATTGTGGTTTATTATTTATTATTGCATGATTCATGTTAAATTTTGTGAGCGAAATAATTGGTGAGGATGTGCAAGAAAAGAGAGAATTGTAGATATTGTAAAAAAAGAGATGTGAGAGGAGAGTGATATAGTTGTCTACCTGATCTTTGCCATGACGGGTGCGCTCTCATGGCAGGTCACCTGCTCAATAAAAAAATATTTTTTGTTTTTGAGGGGAGAAGGTACAGGGATTTGCCTGGCTCTCCCCTCCGTGTGTGGTGTCTGGTGTCGGTTTTTATCCTTCTCTTTTCTCCCCCTTTCTATAATCTGCCATCATGATCAATCCGTCGAGCAATCAATATCATCAATCGGTGGTCTTGAATGGATTGTGGGTAATTTATAAAAGAAATAGCACAATCCATTTAAAGACAGTGTACCATTTACTTGCAAAAAAAGTCAAATTCTAATGTTTTGGTCCTGCGAAGCATCATCCACGCCACAGGTACTAACTACTCAACTTATTTTACTATTAAAATATATAGTTTCTTAAACTTGCATTTAATCTGCGTGATAATCTAAAATATCTAAGTTTACATGCCCTCTTGCCTGGTGTCTTTTTTACTATCCCCATGATTCAATCCAATTCAAGTTCAAAGCTACTATGTTTGTTAGAGAATGGAAACGGTTCTTTCAAGATTATGTTAAATGCCAAAGTCACAACCCACTCTATGAATAATATGCCAATTATCTGCTAGAAAGTTGTGAGCAAGCAAATGAAGGATTTCTGAAGCATCAATTACTCCAGAGGTATTAATTAACATTTCCCTGTGTATTTAAATAGCTAGTTAAATATTCATCTCACACAAATTCTGGCATCTCTCGCCAACAGAAATTACAATCTAAACTTAGTTTATATTTTGATAATTTCTTTTATAGCTATTTTGATTTTCACTTACTAATTTTGACATCTAATCATTACTCTCCCAAGTATGAATATAATTTATATTTAACCAACAAGTAGGACCAGCCTTAGTCTAATTGATATTCAATATTACTTGTCAAAATTGATAATCATTAATATTAATATTGGCATCTTACTATCATCTTGCAAGATACAACTGATTTAAAAAATGGTTTTAAACAAATTTGATTTTCAATATCTCAAATTTTGGCATTTAATTTTACTTCATCTCATAATAATAGTAAATAATACTTGGAAGAATCCCAACTCTTCATTTATGGCATATTGAACATGTTAATTATATTAGATGTCATGTGATAATAAGAATTCATTACAGCTTACTATGTTACTGCAAAATATCATTATTAAATCTAATTGCATAACCATGTGATCTTCGAATGAAGTCTCTATTTAAAAGTGCTTCTGTCCTCCAGTTATTCAGTCTATTTTATCTTATTGCATTATTTATTACATTTGATATATAAGTGATTCGTTCTTCTCTCTATTAAATCTTATTGCATCAGTTATTACATTTGCTAACTATAACAATGTAAATGTTTCTATTAGTTGCAATATGATTTCATCATTTCATCTATTTATTGTGAACAGTTGCCTCTGATTATTGGGAACTGTAAATCTGTGATTATGTATTATTGGTGTAGAGACTTTCAGAGTATATATATTATGTATCGGGGATGTAATAGATACAGTTCAGTGGAATTATTCAGTTTATTCAGTGGTACATATCATGCTGATTGTTGCAACTGCAATTGGACTTCGAAGAATGCTCTTTACTCATGGAAGCTCTGGTTTATGTTCGTTGTTGCCTGCTCATGTGTGATGTTGAAGTTAATGGTGAATATGCTGCTGCGATGTTCCACAGTTTCTGCATCTGCACCCGTTGTGGCATATATATGTATGCCATCAGTACCCGACTTTGTTGCTACTGTGCAGCGGCCTACATCTCAATTTTGTTATTCTTATGTCGCCTGAATTACTAGAAAATCTCATTTCCATGATTGAGTTGGGTCCTGGTGTCGGCTATTTGGAGGAGTGCCTTGGTAAAGTTTTGCACATGTTGTATGAGTTGGGCACATTGTGCAGCTTTTGTTCAATTGCATTGTCTTTTTTTTTCTTCTGGAATACAGTCTTGCAGCTATTTAGAGTTCTTTAACTTTTTATATATTATTTTTTGTCTATTTAATAGCTGCAATTCATTGATTCATTTTATATTTATAGTGCATTAATCATGGAAAGTGAATTATTGACATAATTTCTTTTATTCGGCTTTGCAAACTCAGATGGATATTTTGCGATATTTTAGTAATGCTGGATGTCATGTTTGGTCGCTTTGTTGCGTTCAGCTTGGAGTAGTTTATTGAGATGCGGATGGATGGGTGCAAGAGGTATATTATTTGGGCTTTGGTACAGAGATATGTGCAGGGATGTTTTCTTTAGTTATTTTTTTTAATTATGTTCCTTTTAGGAATGTGGGTACTATATACTATATTATATTAGTAATAGTAAGAGATGGTACTAGTAAATTGAACCAAAATCAGGGTTCGGTCTATTATGTGCGGTCTTGTTACATGGTGGTTCAACCGTTCATTAATTACCTATTGTTCATTACTTATCTATTGCTGCTAAGATCAATATTTGAACTTTAATTAAAACAATATTTTCAGTAAAGTTATCTTAAAATATTTTATTTCTTCATAACATGCTAAAGCACTTGATCAGGTTGGAACTTGGAAAATTTGATTCATTGTAAATCTTAAACATGCAACTTAAGAAAATATTTTGAAATTGATTGGTTTGATATAAAATTGGCCAAAGGTGGTTATATATTATTTTCTTTATTAAAGATTTTGGCTTTTATATTCCTCTTAATTGATGTTTCACTTTGAATTGGAAAAACATTCTTTCTGATGCAGAATGAAAAAGGCTTGTTCGTTACGTTTAGATTTTTCCTTAGAGATTGGAGAACTTCTTGAGATGTTTCAATTTTTGTATTTATATGTTTGAAAATGTCATTTCTTTAGTTTTAAGAAATGAAGTAAATTGCGGTGTTTTAAGAAATTTGGTAGGTTTTTAAATTTAAACTGATTATGGAGAGGGAAGCGGGAGGATAAAAGATTTTCAAATTAAAGTTGGAGTAAAGTAAATCTAAAGTATTATTGTTTAGTTTTCTTATTAAAAAGGGATTTTTTAATTATTTTGAAAAATTAAGAAGGGGATATTGTTATTGTTAAAACTTAAGACGCGTCTTTATGCTAAATTCTTTTTCGAGAAACATGTTGGAAGAAAGAAAAAAATGGAATTAATTTATTTTGTGATGTGCTGGAAGGATCCATAAGCTCAAATTTGGGAGAGCGCTCAGCCGCCTTGATGCGTTGAGAGGTTGGTGGTTCGAGTCCGCCTGGGTCCATTTTATGTTATAGCTCAAATCTTTTCTGTGTTTTCACTGTCTGATAAATATGTTTAATCAAAACTAATTCCCTTTTCTTACTTGAAAGAGGGAGTAGTATTTTATCGTTTATGGTGTGAAATTTTATTTTTAGCATGTCGTTTCAAGTTAAATATTATATTTATTAAATTAAATTAATTTGTGTGCCTATTGGTTGAAATTTTGGGAAAATTGGTTCACTCTTACTTTATTAACCCAATTGAGTGCGCGAATCCTTGATGAGTTATTCCATAAAGCTCATGAAGTCCATCTATCTCTAAAATCCATAAAGCCCAATTTGAACCACAAAGCCCAGTTTGAAAATATAATATTATTTTCATAATTCCTGATATCCTCAGTCCAATTTCTCTGTTGACCCATTAAACCTAATCGAGTTTTGTGGACCTGGTCGATTACTCGGTTTTACATAGAAAATTTAAAATACATCGTTATTACATTTTTATATAACAATGAAATCTTTACTATTGTTTTTATTGTTAATTATTTTAATTATTCAAAGTCCCAATACTATATTTTGTATTTGTTAGTTAGATCATGGTGGGTCTGAACAGGGCAAAATCAGAAACTTGTGTGGATAGTTTGGTCAATGAGAAGCCGGTGTGTCGAGGTTGTTGGATTGGAACAACTATTTTGACAACTTATGTAATTTTTTTTGGGCTTGTAATTCCTTTTACAATTTGTTAGCACTGTTTCAATAATACCTTTTAAATAACTTTCTTTCATATGTATATACTAGTTGAGCCGTTTTCCTATAATCTTCTAATGTTATATATATTATCTACCTACTAGTTGAGCTTTCTCCATTCAAACTCACATTGTCATCAACTCATCATATCTTAGTCCTAGTAAAAACTTCATAATATACTTATAATAAACTAAGAAATTGTTACAACATATAATGGTGTTAGCATCGATAGATTTATCTGGATAGCAAGGAATTAGGTATAACGTGATATTATAGAATTACATTTATACATATTTTAGTAATTTGAATGTTCCGTATTCTGACAAAATTGCTACGAGGAAGACACAATTTTTATTTTTCACTGCATGTGACTTGTTTTCTTGTACAAATCCTCGCAATGGGAGGGTAATGAACCACCAAATTATTTTCAGGGTACTCGACTCAAAATAACAAGAGTATCTTAGCATTTTATTTTATTTTATTTATAGATAAGCATTTCAAAGTATTTTATCTTAATTTTTTTGATAATTAAGCAAGTAGAATGTTGGATTTAAAACAGGGCATCGCCTGCCCGGATTTTTTGGGTCCCCGTCAAAACAGCTCATCCAGAACCCACAAAACTAAAGGACCAATCACAACCGTCCGATTATTCCGCCCTACCTCATATGCTACTTTTCTCTTAGTCAACCGCCTTATTATCGACGCCCAAGTATATCACTCCCAATTACTCATTTTCAGCCGTTGGATCACCTCATGGCCCAAGTATATATACCCCTCACGAGGATGTGCCTCCATCTCAAACATCTTGCCGAGCTCTACTTCTTATTCAGATCTTATCTACGTTGTTTATCCTTCAGGGATTCTGCCTCTAGATTCTTGTAGATCGGGAGCTGATCTACGTTTTGATCATGGCTTTCAACTGTTTCGCTCGGCACCTGTTTTTCTCGCTCCCTCGTTTTTGTTTAGATCCATTGCAGTATTCATAAGATCGATGAAGGTAATTGATGCCCTTGCTCTTGATATTTGGTTTAAGTTGTAATTCGATTTGATTGTTCTCTCCACCGAGCCTGTTATGTGAGTTTTAATTTCGATCTAACCTTTATTGTGTATTGATATTTTTTTCTCGATTCATTGAATTTCTAGTTTATTTCATGCCGATTTAATTATGTTATTTAATCCAAAGGTATAGGTGCGGATTAGCCTCTCGGTCAGCCAGGATTTCAAAATCAGGATTGCTTAATCAAATCTCGATTCGATGCACCTTACACACGGGAACTGATTCGTTTCCTGGAATACGAAGTTATGAAGAGATCGTAAATATACCTGCTTGACACAAGGTTTTGATAGTTTGAATAATTTCAAACGAAATGGTGGTGATTTATTATATGTTATTGCGTAATTCATTTGCATTTTGTAAGTGTCACCATTTTTTAGGATAGAGTTATTTATGAAAAGAGAGTGAAAAGATTGTAGATTATTATGTAAAAAAAGAGAGGTGAGGATAGATAGATGAGGATGATGTGGTTGTCTTCCTGACCTTTGCCATGATGGGTGCGCTCGCATGGCAGGTCAACTGCTTAATAAAAGTTCTATTTTTTGTATGAGGGGAGAAGGTACAGGGATTTGCCTGGCTCTCCCCTCTGTGTGTGGTGTCGTTGCCCCCCCCCCCCCCCCCCCCCCCCCCCCCCCCCGGTAATCTCAACCTGCACTATCCAAAACTGGGCTCAATCAGATTTTATCTGTTGACTGGATTTTTATCAATACAACAATATACATAAGTAACCCCACAATCAGTTTAAGGTCAGACACTGCCAGTTACTTGCAAATAAATTTGTTTCAAGCAACTCCAATGGTTGGTTCTTCTGAAGCATCTACTACAAAGGTACAAACTATTCCTACTTAATATATTTTATTCGTTCAATATCAGATCTCTTAGATTTTGACATTTAATCTATATGCTCGTCTATTAAGAACATAAATGAGATATTGCACGGAAGTTTATATCAATTCCTTAGTTCTATAGTGTGGTGTCCTTTCTCCATTTTCGGTATCTCCTCTCTCTAGCCTCAAACTTCTTTCAGAATCCCTTCAAGTTCAGTGGCTGTCATCTTCTTCTTATTGAATGGTGAGTGGTCATTGCAGTTGTGATATATGGCAATTACACGACCCATACAAGGCAAAGCATGCCAACCATTCTCTATAAAGTTGCGAACTATTAAAATACAATGGATGGGGCTTCTGAAACATCAGCTATACCAGAGGTATTAATGAGTACTTCTAAGTTTATCAGCTATTTAATTTCCCAATTCATGACATCTAATCTAAATTTATCTAGTAAGAACATAATATATGTTGCTTGGAAGTTCGATTCAGTTCCCTTTATCAAATTCGGATACAACATCTAATCCATATTCATCTAATTGTAATACAACCAAAGTAGGTCATTATAATTTTTTTAGAATTTCTTATAATCTGAAATTATGTACTAGTGATGAAATCTAAATTACTTGGAAGCTAAATCAATGTTCAATTTCTCAAATTCTGACTCCGAATCTTCCATATAACTATAAGAATCTAATCGTTCCTCTCAAATTATCCATTTTCTCAATTGAATCTATGAATTTACGAGGAAGTCTTAGTTTTCAAATGGTTATTAGATTCCATTCTATAAATATTTTCGCATAGCAATGATGTGGCTAAGACATATAATTGCATATACTGTTCTTTTCGTTTTTTTGTTTCACATGTCAGTTGATTTTGATCATTTGCAAGTGTTGTTATCATATTTTATTCTAGAGTTTGTTATTAATGTAGTCTCTTTCATTGGAATTTTATAGTCTGTCTTGATGTAAAAAATTTACTGGTTTAGAAGCCTTCATATCTTGTGTGATATGTTTGATGGCAGTAGCATGTTTGTTGTAATAGATCTGCAATTTTGTTGAGTTATCCAGTTTATTCGGTTATTGAATTCAACCATGATCGTGCTCCTGCCGTTGCATTACATGGTGCATCACTTGGACATTCTGGACGCTTTGTTGGTGGCTTCTTATGCGTGGCTATAATCTGAATCAAGATATCTGCATGTATGGCTGCAATTGCTGCTGCTTTGAGAAGCAGATTTTCTATTGAAAAACTACCTGCTTTGCTCTGCATTTCAACATTGGGATGTTATATTTCTATCTCCATTGCTGGTGGAAGAGCCATTTTCCTTGATTCAACTTAATCTTTATTGATTCAAACTTTCTGAACTTTCAGTTGGCTTATGCACTTATTGTGTTGATGCCCATTGGAGTGTTGTAACACTTGGCTGGTGAATATTTTTTAATCTACTTTTTTCTGTATAGCTGCAATTCTTTTATATGTATTAATCCTATATTTTGATTTATTTATATGAATCGTTACTTTGGTTCTTACAAAGCTCAGATGGATACTATGATCTGTATAATTCGTGCTGGAAGTCGAACTAAAGTGATTTTGATCTCTTTGTTGGGATCAGCCTGGAGTTGATGCAATTAAAAAGCTCTAATGTCTTGATCTGTAGCTTTCAATAGACAAACCGTGAGGGTTGTTGCAAGAGGGAGGAGGTACTATGGATTTAAATTTGGAGGCTCCTGCAACAAGGTATTGTATTGTGGGTTTGAATTCAGAGGCTCAGGTGGTGATGAATTCTTTCTTTAGCAATTGAGATTGTTAATTACTGATGAAGGAATTTCTAGATTCATTTCCCCTTTAGTTTAATTATTTGTTGCATTTGGTTGCACTCTTAATTGATTATGTTTGAGTTGGATTAATATAACTGTTTCATGTTCCCAGTTCATCTTTGTTTAATCCTTAACCCCTTTATAAATTTTCTATGCTTAAATATTTGCTCTAGTTACATAGTCGTTTTGGACATGTATGCGCCTCTCCCGTCTTCAACACACTTTTTTTTTTTTTTCTTTTTTCTTTTATTTTCTTTACTATATTCTAACTTAAGTAGTGTTCTGTGGAACTCCAGTTATTTTGATAACTATTTTGTGGAAAATATAGGACACCTTGAACTTTCTATTTAGAAAAATTAAAGTACCATAAAGTTTTAAATTCGTTTCTAAATTTCATAATCAATGAAAATTTGTATAAAATTATGTAATTGGTTTTTTGAGATAAAACATTATCTTGGATAAAGTTGTTCTTATCCTGACATCTATTATTAATACATTTGTGTTTTTTCATTCCAATGTATGCATCGATTGGTGTCTTTAGGGAAGCATATATGATCATGTTTATCTATATATATAATAACCGCTTATTGTGTATGCCCTAATATACTTGTTGGATGGATCCATAAGCTCAAAAATGGTAGAGCGCTCAGCTGCGTTGGTGCGCTGAGACGTTGGTGGTTCGAATCCACCTGGATTCCTTATTCTGTGTATAATAGTGGAAAATAAGTAATGTTCTTCTTTGTACTGTGCTTGCTCGTATTCTTACTACATTGTTAATATCCTTTAGTTAAGAGATCATTTTTATTGAATCATTAGTCACATCCTGTAGATCATATATCTATTTTACTATTTATCAAACTTTCTTTGATTGTTAAATGATTGGATCTTGGACAAGTTTTTCTCGCGCATTCTCCTAGTTCGCCTTGTTTTTCAATTTCAACTTCTTTGGTTATTTAATTTTAGAAAATTTCTCTTTCCCCTTTCCTTTTTCTTTTGGGGGAAGGTGGATTAGAGTTTGGTATTGTGGTGATATTAATTGTGCTAATTAGGGTTCAGGAAATGTATTTACATGTGCAATTTGGTCTCAGCATCTTCTCTCATTATTTGATTGTTTTCCTGTATGTATGCGTGTGTTTGACTGTGTGTGTATGTCTATTTTACTTTATTCATTCAGCCTTATGTTTTCATATTTCTTCACGTGTATGTGTAAAAATGACTAAGGCGGACAGCTAGTAGCTTAGATTCAATTAGTGAATAGGTATACCTATAAGATAAATTGCATCCCTTTTCATTGATGAAACTCGCCAACATATTTACGCTTGAAATGCCACATAATATTTATTAATAAATTATATATCATCGGTAACAAAACAAAAAAAAAATTTGAGTTTCTCAGAAAATCCACATTGTTCTTCTATATAGGTCACACCCTATAGTAACACTCAATTCAAACCTCTCTCAATTCTATTATGGTTCATAAATAAATCTGATAGAAGTATAAGCTGCACAACCAATTTGATTTAAACAATCAAATGGAAACAGTTAACAAGTAAGAGATCGTTGGTGATCTCTTCGAGCAATCCATTGAGCATGTGTTTCTCCACATCTCTTATGACATCTTCCTTTTCAGGGAACACACACTTCATTTTGTTCCATTCAAAATCCCACATGCTGTTCACATCTGGATCCTTATTATTAATGTCATTGTCGAGCATTTTGCATAAGCTGTCTGCTACATCACTTTGATCATTATCATTTCCTCCGTAGGACTTCAGTGTCTCAAAGTCTCTGCAAAGTTGCTTTACCAAATCATCTAAGGACCTTACCTTGGTACAAGTTACGGTAGTTTTAATGTAGGGGTGAAGTGTGACTTCATATCTCCTTGCTTTTCTTTTTATAACTTCATATCCACAGTCCAATATGAGCTTCTTGCCTGCAACTTCATCATTGAGATCGCTATCATGAAGAAAGCTGATTGGTATGTTGAGCTTGAAAAGTGCCTCTGCTGTGTTTAGGAACATTTGGCTTTTTATTACTATCTCCTTGAGGTCTTTTTCTGGTTCTGTCAGCTGCTCTTGTCTACCTAATGCAGTAAGTTGCATGTATTCATGTTCCGGAATCTTGTCGAGCGACTCTGTGGGTTCTTCATGAGCTCCTGTGAGTTGTGAAGCAATTGAATGTTAAAAGTTTAGAGAAGAGTTGTTGGAAGTGTGTGCTTTTTAGGTTAATGAATGTAGATAGTCAAATAAAAACAGCTGCTAATTGTTGCTTGATGATGCTCATAGACATGTTTTTGGATTATTTTAATAGCATGTAGGCATTTAATGGCATAAGCAAATGAAAGACAACAAATTCATCATTTTCTTTTTTTGTGATTGTGAAGTAAGATTGATTTCCTTAAAAAAACTGAAACTAGTTACTAGATGAATACCACTGCTTTGGTCACACTGCATGAGTTCTTGTGCATCTTTAGAAGCATATGGCTGTTCTACTGTTTGGGGATAATTAGAAACTTTTCCAGAATCTGAGATATCATCATACTGCAAAATCCAAATAATACCAGCGTCAAGACGTAATCATTTTGGATGGAACTTTAATATAATTTAATTCAAATCTTTTATGTGGACTTACATTGTCATTCGAGGTTGGCGTTCTCTGTATGTTCTGAGTTTGGCATTCATCTTCAACAGAACTATTTAATGTGAAAACATGTTCGGCTTCATTCTGTAACTTGTCCGATTGGTTCAAGGTTTCAGTGCTCATTTGTGATGCGTTACACATAATAGTGCTTACTTCTCCTTCCTTGACCTTGCTATCACTTTGCAGCTCCATTGTTTTGGAGCTGCAATTTTTGTTATGCATCTGTTGTTTCAAGTCTTGCAACATGTTAGCCGACTGTTTCAGAGATCTTGTCAAACGATTTTCAGTTGCACTTGCATTTCTTCTTGTTATCAGTACATCTATTTTTCGAGGGTTCTCACTTTTCTGAACCTTCTGAGAAATGGCCTTCTCACGAGTAACTGAGACGGTGATTGGCTTGTCCTGTGTGAGCAGGTCACTGCTTTCTTTTTCGTTATCAAATTCTGGTTTGATTGGAGATGAATCCTGACTTTTGTCTTCTTTCTTGAAATTTTCCTGATTGGCTACACTGTTTTTAGAGGTGTCAATCATGAGAGCATCATCCCGATTTCTACTATTTGCTGGAACTTTTTCAGTGAATTTTGTCAATGTCCCATTTCCAAGCATAGATTTGTCACGTGATATAATCTTTTCCAAATTTTCAGCTGCAACTTTCTTGGGGTTTGATGAGATTATGGATTCAACTTTACCCTCCTGTTTCTTGTTCAGGAAATTTTGTTTTTTAAGTTGCTGGCCCTTTTGTTCTACCCGTCTCTTATCTTCTGAATGTCCGGGCTTTTTAAGAACCTGTACTTGAGCGGAAGCACGTTGATCCGGGGACTTCTGTTGATTTCTTGAGAGGTCCTTACTGGTAATCCTCTTTTCCAGGTAATTTGCACTTATGTTGCGGTCAGTCCTGTTGTGTGGTGTGTCTTCAACTTTGGATATTCTTTTTTTTTTGGCCTTCTGAAGCAGCTCACTATTCAAAATTGGTGCCTTTCTTTCCTTTGTCTCGATAATTTCTCTTTTACTTTCCTCCTTGAGATCTTGTTTACTCTCACTATCCTGGTTTTGTTGCTTCTGCATCGTGGTGGTTGCTAGTAATTTCGAATCTTTTTGGGGTTTGTTTCCCTCAGACTTAACCATTTTACAGCTGCCATCTGGGGTTTCATGACTCTTTTCAGCTTTAAGATTTAGCTTGGAGTCTCTGATTAGTGTATTGTTGGTCAGATGCAACTTTTTGTCTGTGGTGAGGGGCAAGGCTTTCCTACTGTCTCTATTCAAGGATTCAGTCAGTTTATTGGTTTTGCTTGAAACCTTCTTTTGTTTCCCTTCATTTGTGTCTTTTCCTTCCTTCCATTTTGAATCTTTTTGCTTCCCAGTGGAGATTTCCATTTGTGGGAGTTCTTCAAGTCCCATAAGTTTCGCTATGACATTTGAAAGTCTTCCCTTATCTTGGGTGGACTCTGATGAACTTGAATTATTATTTAGTTTCACTTGTGTGGAAATACTAAGATCTTGGCCACAGCTAGCAGACTTTTTATGAGAAATTATTTTTGAGTTACTAACAGGTTGTTTAGGAGTTCCATCCAGATATGAGATGGCCAATTGCCGCCCCTTACTGTTATTTTTAACTGCACTTTGAACATTATGTGAGTTCCTCGAGGTTTTATCGAAGGAGAATCTTGGTCGACTCAGTTGCCAGTGTTCAGTTGTTTTTTCTGTGTCTTCTTGATAATCCTCATCCTCCTCAAGTAACTTTATACGACTTTTTTGCTGTGCGCCGCCGCCATTTGTGTACACTGAAGCTTCCTGCAAGTTTACAAGCATTCTTAGGGACTCTTCCAAGTCAATGGATCCTTTCAGCAACTCTTTTCCAACTTCAATCGAGTTAATGTCAAAGTTAATTCCATTGGAGCAAGCTCTCAAAATCTGGTTTAGCTTCTGTACTCCTTTTGATATTTCACTAATATGAATGTTAGAAACGTTAGGAAACTGACTGGTTGAAAGACTGTGATTATCAAAGCTGGTTATGTCCATCTTCTGACAGTCCATTGATCTCCGACCAAATCGATTGAAAAAATTCACCAGTGGATTACTGCTAGAGGTGTTTTTATTGAACTTTCCGCTATTCTCAAAGGCAAAAGCTATGGCCATCGACAGATCTCTGACTTGTGTCGAGGTTTGTCCTTTGTCGTAGAGAACTATCTGATTTGAAGACTCTGCAAAACTGTTTGATCTGCTTCCTTTATTAGACCTTCGGCTCATGTTTCCTGTTCTAGAACCAGCCTGTAGGGTGCCAAACAGGTTAAACAATTGCTTTACTTCAAGAAAAAACTACTTTTGGAATAAGTAGAATATTTAAGCAACACTTACATATTCTAGTGCATTTACTTGTTGAGATCCTCTGTTAGTCCGCCCAGTATTTTCATGGATATCTGTTTAAATCATACACATGAGATTGTTAAGTGTAAAACAATAGGAATCAATTGCAGTTTCAATAGTACAAGAAAAGTACTAAAAAATTAGTCATGATCTTTAAGGCGAGTGTTATTAGGAATGTTTAAGTGGAATTTGGACATGCTTGTCTGTTTTTATATGATAGAATCTCAACCACACTTAAATATTGCCAATTGTTAACCTCCTTTTTTTGGGTTAACAGGTTACAAAACTGGAATATGCTGAAGAACTTTGAAGCTTGCCCTTGATAGCATGGGGAGAGAGGATCCGGAAAATCGAAATAAGGATCTTTGAGTTTAAGGTTGAGCCCTTGATTCTGAAGGTAACCGTTGGGACTTTGTGATGATAGTATCTAGCCAAATGTTTATCAGCTAGGTCTAATGTTTCTTATCTGAGATCTAGTAGAGTATATGATTCATAATCTAATAATATCAACTAGAAGATACGACTTTCGCAAGATGAAGTGTATATATGCAGGAATCTATCTTGAATAGAAGGATTTTGAGATCATTATAATGTAGTGGTGTTTTTAATAATAATATGATACTCTACAGTTCTTTTTTATTTATTTCTTGAGAAAATGAGTTAACTCCTTTCTAATAGTTTTACCATCTTAAATACATATTAATGGGAATTGGAGTCTGACGAGGAGTCCCTCCTGTTGCCAGAGAGAGAGAGAGACAGACACAGGTACGGAGAAAGAAGAGTAACTCCAGTGAAAAATTTAACAATAGCTATGGATGACTTTCTTTACTAAGTAGTCTTGCAATAAAGTTTCACAAATATAAGTAAGAGTTATTACTGCACCCAGGTTGACTATGTTGATTCGAGCCATTTAACTAGAAGTCATTTAAGATTAATTATTCTCAAGGAATGGTTGTTCAAATAATTCTGAAGGAATCATATTGAGGAAAAATTAAGTGTCATAAATACTGTCAAATATTTCACATCTAAAATATGATGCAGGGGAAAAAAAAAAAAAAAGAACTTTGCCAAGTTCTTACCTCTAGACGTCTGACCAGAATGTCGGCTTGAATTTTGTGTTACGGCCATCTTTTCCTTGCGCAGCCGAAGATCATGGAGCAGCTTCTGGGCAAAATCCGACTTGGTTGCCATGTCGCAGAATTTCTGCTCTTTGTGCAATTTGATTTTGATACCGTATTTCTGAATTCAAAACTCGACTACACAAACTGGACAACTGCTTAAGAAGTACATATGATAATGGAGAATATCCTTTGATTATGTGTTGGGTTTTGGTGTTTTTACATATGACAGGGAGGGAATATATTCTTATTCACTTCACACTTTGGTGGTGTGGCTTTGTCAGTGTTGGGTGAGGTGGACTGTGGGGGAATATATAGGCAATCAAAATGGAAATTGAAATATTGAGATTGGCTGTAGGTGGACATTTAGAATTACTTGCTTGCTTTTGTTCCACTCCAAGCAATGGCAGAGCTGAGTTTCAGCTTTAAGGGCTTCTAGATTCATTTCCCCTTTAGTTTAATTATTTGGTTGCACTCTTAATTGATTATGTTTGAGTTGGATTAATATAACTAACTGTTTCATGTTCCCAGTTCATCTTTGTTTAATCCTTAACCCCTTTATAAATTTTCTATGCTTAAATATTTGCTCTAGTCGTTTTGGACATAGGATGTGCCTCTCCTGTCTTCAACACACTTTTTTTCTTTTTTTTCTTTTTTCTTTTATTTTCTTTACTATATTCTAACTTAAGTTCATCTTTGTTTAATCCCCTTTATAAACTTTCTTTGATTGTTAAATGATTGGATCTTGGACAAGTTTTCACTGAACATATACGATTCGAGCTCCAACCGAGTTTCATATAAACTATAGATGCTATTTGATATTTTGGTGTCAATCGGGTACTATGAGCCAGACTTGGAGTGATTCAAGCTCAAATATCATTGGGTTTTATGACATTAGCTTCATAAGATTTTTGGTCATGTTCGGCTCAAACTCGACTCACATATTATTTTCAACTTCATGTTTATATCTAGTTAAAACTCTTCACATAAAATGAATACTGGTACGTAACATACAATGATATATAAACCTCATATAAGTGATATGTGACTTTCAACATTGCAAAATGCTTATAAATAATGATAAAAATATAAGATATCTTTTTCCACGATTAATAATGGTCCTTCACTGTATATTACATATGGCCTATCTGTCCATATTAATAAGTAGGGTTTATTTAGGTATAGTCTTTTTTAGCTCAAATTCAGCTCATAAATATGGAGCCTAAAACAGTTCAAATTTAGTACAACTCACATTTAACTACAATCAGACTGACTCCATCGGGCCTCATATACTCCCTCCCTCCTCAATTGACAATCTTAATTGTAAATTTATCGGGCCTAAAACAGTTCAAATTTAATACAACTCACATTTAACTACACTCAGACTGACTCCATCGGGCCTCATATACTCCCTCCCACCTCAATTGACAATCTTAATTGTAAATTTATCGGGCCTAAAAGAGTTCAAATTCAGAGCAACTCACATTTAACTACGCTCGGACTAAAGGGAAATTCTTACCCACACCGGGTTTGGCCGAACCCAAAGTAACTACAAGGCAAATACAATACACTTGCTTTGGAATTGGATGTAACTCCTGACCAATCACAAAGCAAGTGCAATACATTTGCTTGGTGGTTGGATGGGTTTGGCCAAGCCAGACTTGGACAAGAATTTTCCCGGACTCAAATATGATCTGACTCCATGGAGATATACTTCCTACTCATTTGACAATCTTAATCGTCTACTAGTCAGATGAACCCCGGTTGCTGCTGCCCTGAAAAAGTGTTTCAATCTCATCCGACCTCTAAGTTCACTTAAATTTTGGGCCAAATGTAATTGGGCCGCTGCTAGGCCCGTATCACTCCATCAATCGATTCGTAAGAGCCCTGAGATCCTCATCCTCATGCAATGCATCAATTAATATTTAATACCTCAAAACTCCCACTTCCTATGTCTAAGTCTAATTACACTTATGTGAAAATATCTGAAAAATTTTGATATGGAATTAGGATATCAAATACTCATTGCTACAATGTTTTGAAACTACAACAAAAGTCTTTTCCTTCACCACGCGGTGTCAAATTGGTAATCACTTTTATATAGATTATTTAAGTTTAAATTAATTTATATTTATATTTGAAAATGTAATGTAAAGTAAACTTAAATAAAATTCATGAAATTAAATGAAACATGAAACTTATTGTCCTTAAACTGAATAACTTATATTTAATTGTAGGCCTAACTAAAATGAAACTCAAACCAAATTAAAACTTAATCTTATGACCTAAAACCGAATTCTAACCCCAACCGCCACTAAACAGTAAAAGAATTTCCTTTCCCCTAATAATTTTGCTACCTCCACAGAGCTAGGAGAGAGCAAAATAACACTCCGATTTGATGCTTGGCTGAAATGTATTTCCTCGTGACAATTGAGAGTTGATGTCTCATTCACAATCTCCTTAGAACTGATTTTAATAATATTCACTCAATTATAATTAATGACAAAAATTTGCATGTGTTTACACGTATTTTGTAAATAATTTAGTACAACGAAAGTGAACTCGAACTCAAGTTTTTCTTGATAAACTTGTGGTGGACTAAATTATACTTTTCGGATTTCATTAATTTTCCTCCTTTTACTTTGAGACAAAGATTTATTTAAAAGTTTAAAATTTTGAAACTTTAAATACAGTATTTTTACATTATCTCTTTAATGGTTGAAGACAAATTATTACTTTACGTAAAATGATTTTAAAGAAATTGAGTTTTGAATAAACATCACAAAAATAAACTAAAAAAATTGAAATTACAGATATATAGAGGATGTAGTAGAAGTTGGAGATGAAACTTAGGTTATCCTTAAACGCATGGATGGGACTCTAAAAATTTAGTACCTGTTCCTCTACTAAAAATAACTAGTTTAGGTTATTTGAACTTTCATTAGAAAATTTCTTTAGTTAGGACTTAGGATACGACTAGAAAATGTTTTCAATTTAATTTTAATTTTAATGAGGAATATGCTAATGATTTATTTTAGAATTTATTAAAATAACGATTGAACAATTAAAAGAAGAAAAGCTAAAGAGAAATTTACATGAAAAGAAACTATTCAAATTTAACAATTTACATGTAGTAATGTACTTTATTAGAATGGATTACAGTTCAATTAACCAGAACTCATGAGTCAATTTAAATAAAACAACATTATTCGAATTTTGTTTAACTTTTCTTAAACTTGATATTGTTTGAATTTCATTCGTTTATCAAACAAATTAAGCTTGGGCAAACTTAAATAAGACAGAACATGAAACTGAATAATTATATTATAGTATTTATATACATACATACATAAACACACATGACTGAAGATTAAATAACTCAATAGATGAAAGCTCATTTTAGCTGAAAATCAAACCAACTTTTAATGAATGAGTTATTTGATTTTTGGCTTAAATATGTCGAGAAAAGAAAAGAAAAGAGAGTCAAAAAGTGTTAAACAACAGCCATTTTCTCAAAAAGGGGTCAAACAACAGCCATCATTCTAGGATTCCACAATGTCTTGCTAAGATGAAAGAAAAAACATGTTATTTGCAGAGTGATATACATATTTTGCACTAGACACAACTATTTTCCATCACCATCTCTCTTTCAAACAACAAAATGCATCCCAGAATAAAGAAAACACAAAACAGTTCATTGTGCCATTAAGTATCTGTCAATTTTCTCACAATTTTATAAGAAGCCAAGTTAAAAGTGTGAACACTAATAAAATTTTGACCAACTATCCTAATGACTTTTACTATCTCATAACTGGGACGATACAAAAGATGACGCGGTTACTTACCTATTTATAGAAGGCGCCTTTTAAAGGTTCGGGTGGTGGTCTGGTAAGTACGGACCAACAAACCGACTCCAATACCAAGCCCAACGCAAACACCGAGGCCTATTCCAACACCAACTCTAACCCCAGCATTGAACCAAGAAAGCTCCCCATCTTCACCTTCTAAATATTCCATCCTTCTGTTGTACATATTATCATAGTCTTCCTCACTTTCTGGTTTATAATTTCTGTATTCTATCACCTGAAAATGTCAAAATTGAATTTTTTTTAAAACCGTGTAACTTTTAAAATGATAATGAAGTGAATATGAACAAAGTTACCACTTTTATAAGACAAACTCATTAGAAGGGCATTAAAGTAGAAGGTGAGACATGAATATCACAAGACATAAGCAATCATAAAGAGCATGAAGAATTCACATATTCAAATTAGAATATAGTGATTAGTGTATATTTTTACTTCTTGTAGATAGGCCAAATACATCTTAAAGAACATCATAAATGCAATAACTTTGTTTAAAATGTTCTGGCTTAATCATGTATTATTAGACCTAAATGGATAAGCTGCAATTTTAGATCCATTCCATTAAAAGTTAATTTTATGTTGGGGGACCTTTTTATGATTAAATGCATAGCTGAAACCATTTGGACACTCGGGACCTATATTTAGTCACATATTCATTATATGCAAAATTATATAAATATCTTTGAAATAATAGAGAAATAATGTCAGTTAATATGTTTGTGTACTATTAGCAAGTAGAATCAAGGTAAATCATAATCAACGATTCCAATTTACACTCTGACACCCCTTAAGAAAATCTTTACTTCTAATAAGCATGGGCATGAACTACAAAATAGTTACATACTCTATGATACAACACTATGTTTGGTAGAAATTTCAAAGTTTTCTAGCAACAAGGGAAAACATATTTGGCTTCAAACACGTACACGTATCTTTCCAAACAATTCAAATATCAAACCAGGTTGCCGAAAATTAAAAATTGTTCTAAGTTTATAACTATGGTCATAAAGTTAAGTATAACTTGTGAAAAAATATGCAGATGATTGGACCCCAATGACAGCCCATGTGCCAAACTGGGCCCAAGAATTAAATACTACCTACCTAGTTCTTGATTAGGACCAAGCATGTCAGTTTTCAAAAGGATATGGATTCTGTAAGAGAAAACAAAAAGAGAAGATATTACTCTTTATCTCTTTAATACATGTGCCTGCCCATACCCTCTGAAATATCCAGGATAAGGTTCTGCAGATAGCATAATATTCAATCCTAATGAAAATGGGCCTTTTGCCGCAATAAAATGGGATTCGTGTGGAAAAGATAAGATTACCTATAGTCAAAATCATTAATATTTCCCATGATAAAAAACTTTTCTTTCTAGGACTCTTCAAAAACTTAATGCAGATAGCAAATGTTTTCTGAAGTACATAAAATTGAAAATACCACTTTAGCTATAACCAAATATTGACAACATTATTCGATATTGAACTTAGTCTTAACATACAAGAGACAAGATTATAATAAAACCTAAAACTAACTAGAAACTATTACCTGCAGATCACGTTCGGATGCAACATCTTGATGGGATTCAGAAGCATCATACTCGGGAATCGAATCAAGCATACCCTTTCTATGCTTTTTGCGGTGATTAAGTTGCAAAGTTTTGGTTAATATAATAGGAGTTCCAGAAAAACAACCTGCCACATAAACTTCAATCGTAGGCGATGAGGATTCAGAACCCTTTATTTGTTTTCCTTTCAGAAATCCCATTCCAGCACTAATCACGGATTCACAATTCATGATCCACCTCTTGGATGAATTATTATTTGATTCCCCAACAAAACCATTGGTATTTAACATTTCCAAAACACCAGAGATCACAAGGTCTTCTTTATGGAATACCTCAAATTTCACACTGTCTGTTAATCTTATACAATCTGTACTGACAAATGTAGCCTCTTCAGATTTCTTATCCACTCGATCTTTTCGTAGAATGCATGAGATTCCTTCTGAATCGGTCGAGCATCTTACTCCATTCACTTCAAGGACTGTGTCTGGGCTCAAAGGGACATGATTGAGGGTGAGAGATTCTGGAGTGGAATCGTCGACTAGGAAATTGCTGATTCTGACATAGAATACTCTTATCTCAAATCGAGGCAAGGAAAATCGGCCAGGTAATTGGTACATGGGGTGCCTTATGATTTGTAGATTTGGATCGGTTATATTTCCATTGCTATGTGATTCGTAAGAGTTCTCCATTTTTCAGGAGTTTATTTTGCACCAGATTCCTTCAATGACATGGATGTACCAAGATGAGCAAATCTGAGAAACCCTGATTCACAATAAACACAATAGTCAGTATTTAGAAGAATAAAAAAACTTTTTGGAAGGAGTTCATATTGAGGTAATCAAGAACATATTGCAGAACCGTGTTATCATACAAAATTCGATATATCTGATCTAAAGGAATCATTTAGCAAACCCAGAAATTCAAATCAATGATCATTAATTATATGAACTGTAAATAAATGTTACCAGAATGTAAGAAAAACCCGAATTTTGAAATTGAAAACCTTGATCCAAGGGCAGGGGAAGAGAGGATCACAAAAACCAGGGTTATTACTCTATAAAGGGAGAGGGCTTAAAGAGTAATTACATGCACTACTATTCCTGGCAAAACAAATTCAATCTAAGAGATTTTACCCCTGAAATGTAGAACAGAATAGGGAAGAAAACTAAAAAATGGCAAAAAATATTACCTCATCATCACTAGAAAAATGAAATTAAGGGGTGAAAGCAACACAAATTAATAGGAGTAATATGCAAACCCAATTATTCGGTGGAAAATTATTGAAGAATTCATACAAATTCCCTACTCGGATAATAATCCATCTCATAATAGAAAGAACAAACAACAAAAGGAGATACAAGAGATAGGGAATCTTAACCAGTAAACATACCGAAATACAAGCTGATATATTTTTTAAAATTTCATAGTAGATTTAGTCTGATCAGAAAGAGAGCGAGAGGAAGAGGAATTGGTAAAAAGGGTTAAACAAAATTGCCGGCACTTATCAATAATAATACGCGTGTCGCAAAATTCAGTCAGCCAATTCACACAAAAATAAAAGAAAAAAATTGAAAAAGACAAAAACCCTTTCATTGATAAAACGACAAAGGGAATACAGCGCTGATGACAAAAGCCAGAAATTGCTTTATCAGAGAATCATATGAAATTATGATAAGAACTTACCAAAAAATCTTCAATTTTTCAGAGAATCAGTATGTTGTCTCTTCAAATGGAAAAGAATCGAGCTTTTCTGTGATCTCTCAATCGCTTTCCGGTTACCAGATCGGAGGTTTTGCTCTCCACCCACTCAATTTTTGTGTCCTAAAATCACGTAAAGTGATCCCTTTCTTTGTATTAATCAATCAACGGAGATAAAAAAAATTGGTAATTTTAATTTCTGGGCTCAGTCTTCAGGTGAGAATTTGCAAAAGGAAATGTGAGATAAGAATAAATCCGGATGATTTTATATTAATGGAGGTCTTTGATAAATATCTTGAAACTGTTTATTTGGTTGTTGACTAATCTAATAAAAAATAACACACACACACACACACACACACACACACAAGCGTCCTTATGGGAATGGAAATTTTAAATCTCTAGGGGCGTAAACCAAAAAGTAGCATAGAACAAAACATGTTTAAAGCTCACTTTGAACATTTATCAATTTTTAGTGTTATTTTTTGATTTGATTTCATACTTACGACTTGAGTTGAACGCCAAGCTCTTTGATATACTTTTTAATATTATATTTCTTCAAATAATTTGATAAATATTATGTCAAAAGGGTTATTTTATTTCGTTCTTCTTCCAATCTCAATATACAATACTTATACAAAGTTCGTAATGTCTAGATACATAATCAATTGTTGTTTGTGGAAAAAAACAAATTGCTTCCACTCTAATAATTGGCCATCATCAATTTGATACTATTTCCCAACATAGTTTGCTGCTTGTTTTTCATTCCTAGACTTTTCTTCAAATGTTCTCTTTTTTGTCTTGTAAGTATAACCCCATGATTTATTTAAACTAAGCTACCTCAAATCAAATTCCAGCAATTTGATAATTTTACATATACCTTTTACAGCTTATTGGTCTTTAAAAATTCATTTTGAACAAAACTAACAATTCAAGTCAAGTTTTTGTTTATTTGTTTATTTTAGCATTCAAGTCAATTTAAGAGCACAAAAAGTACTCCAAAATGGAAACTTTTGAAAGACAAATGCAGCATCAAGTAATCTACCAGTGCACAAGCCACAATTATCAGTGCACCACCAACTAGTGTGCAGCTGCAACATATTAATTAACTCTTATAAAAGTATATTCACCCTCTAAAAATGAGTATACACTGTTAATATTGAGATTTTGATCTATTTTGCATTATAATACAAGAAAAAAAAATTAGCACAAAATTGGTTGGAGAAGAAATCTACTCTTCTGTGAAAAGAACATGTGAAATTAATTTAGATATACATGCAAATACAATGGTAGCACGATGAATCTAATCAGGGTCGCCACATGGTTTTTTGAGCACATACGATACCTTCTTTATCTCGTGCAAAAGTCATTCGTATTTCCCAATGCAAACTCCTCAGAATTCCTTCTAATGGATTAAGTATTTCTACTTTGTCGCGAATGATTGCCCAACCACCGGGCCTTAATAGTCGATCCATCTCAACAACAATTACTATAGGCTGCTTACATCTGAGAAATAAAGATTTAACATTTACTATAGGCTGCTTCAAGGTTATACTTTATAATTAATATATAAAGATTAACTCAAACAAGCAGGTTTCTTAATGTAGAAATAAATGGAAAATTTAGAACCTGTTCTTAAGTCTTGAGAAGAGATGATCAGCATGCAAAAGGTCATATGACCTTGGATAAGAACCGAAAGATTCACACCAATCATGGTAAACACCAACAAGCCCACGCTCGAAAATTATGGGTAGTGTGTCCGGTGCATGTGTAGGGACCACATTCATAACCCAAACATTCTTGTCTGAAAGTGCAGCCGCAAATCTGTACAGTATCACTAATTAGAAACTTGTTCATTCAGGATTGATCAGATTTTTCACAAACAGAATTTTTCGGAGTAATTGGCACTTTGCTCCCTATAAATACACCATTTGGCACTTTACACCCTCCAGAAGTATATTCGTTGGCAACACAATGGGCATTTTGCACCCCAGTAGGGTGTATTTTGCCAAAGAATATGCAACTCGAGGGTGCAAAGTGCCAAAATTTCAATTTTAGGGTGAAAAGTGCTAAAATGGTCTATTTGTAGGATGAAAATGCCAAATACTCGAATTTGTCCCTTCAATTCTGCTACATTGATGGCATTCTAAGGAAGTAGATATTGATCTAGTAATAACTCTGTTAGCTTACCCTCCATTGACGGCTTTCATGTCAATTACATTGCGGATAGTTGACCAGTCAATGCCCATTCCAACTAGATAAGAATTGTTAACAATAGATCTCCAGTGCTTAGTTTCGGCAATCAATTTGTCTCTATTGTTCATCCAGTCGGGAAACGCGTGAAGCCTCTTTGGCCATTCTGAAGGCCACTCAGTGCCACGTTGTTCAATCGCTTCAGGAATGGTGTGCAGACAAGTTTTTAATGGAATGTACCTGTAACCAATATATAGTGTACTTACAATCATACAAGTAAATGCAGATTATAAGGCTAATAACAATACACCAAATATTACTTATCATGGATCTTGTTAATATAATAACTTTTTGTTTCCGATTATGTTCAAGTATATATATTAAGGTAAATTACACAAACATCCCCTGGGGTATGTATATTGTTACACATTTTCCCTTACGGCGTCAACTTTTGTCGAAGAAAATGACGTCATCGAAAATCGACATGATTACCCAAGAATACCCTCAATCAGGGGGTGTTTGTGTAATTTTTCAAAATAATAGTATAACTAATACCTTAGGAGGTAATGTAATTTTTTTTTTCTTTTTCTTTTTTTTTTGTAAATAGGACCCTGACCCTCGCGACCAATATTTACAAATATGCTATAAAGTTTGAACCCTATGAAAACGCAAATTCATCATGGTTTCATCAAACAAAAGCAAGCAATTCTTGTAATATAAAAGAAAATATAATTCAACAAAATTGCGGGAGAAAATAAATAAAATTCAGAGTTAGCCTATTTTTAGTTTTAACTGGACGTCAATTTGACTGAAAACTACATATGTAGGAAGTGAGCTTAAATTCCTTACCAGGCAGCATCTGGATTTTCATTTTCCTTGCATAGAGGTGGAACCTTTTTCCTTCTCATTCTATATAAGTCATTTGTTTCTGGTTTTTGGTATATCTTAACACCTATGTCACTGACTTCATCGGTTTTATCGGCCATAATGTTCCAACAAATAGATGCTGTCAAAGTCAACAGAGCTGCAAAAGAAGAATTAAATAAGGATGACAAACACTCAAAATCCAGCGATCACAGAGCGATGTTAAATCCTATGTCCTTGAAATTTCAAACTTAAAATTTCATTTGTTGAAATGAAAAATAGAGCTAACCTTCTTCAGCTTCAATACTATTGTGCTTAGTTGACAATATGAAATATCCGCCAGGCCTCAAAATCCTGTTCATCTCTAGGATAAGTTTACCTCCTGAAAAAAAAATCAAGAAATTACTTCCTGAATTTAGTTATGATGCTATTTAGGTAAAAGGAGAATTAAGATATAGTTACACTAACCATTTGAATGCCAAGAGATACTGCATTCTCCACAATGAATAGCATCAAAGACTCCACTAGGAAAAGGAAGCCTCCGATTTGCAAATGGACTAACTACTGCAGGGAAACCACGTTCTAAGGCAACCTGTGCTAGGTCCACTAAATCATCTTTCAAGCCTAGTGTAAGAGTAAACACATCCTTTTCGAGTAGAGAAGCACTAAAGCTCGAATCTTTGCATCCTATATCTAGAACTATTCTAATATTTTTTCCCCATTCAATGTCCGGTACCATCTACAAAGAGCAAATTACTACCAAAGATCAAATATGGAAATCTGACAACCAAAATCGAATTTTGTAATTAATTTTGATGTTAATGAACTAAAGTGGAAATGACAACTAAAATAGAATATTAAGACTAAAAATGTCCCACATGGATTGGATAATAAGACTAAGTTCACTTAAATGGTTTTGGCCTAACTCAACCCAAAAGCTAGCTTAAGAGTTGATGATTGCCCAAGACCTTATTATAAGGTGAACTTAGTCTTGTTATCCATGTGGGGCATTTTTATTCTTAATAACCTTACCTCTTCAACGGATTCTAAATAGTGTTGAATTCCACCTTTGAATAGAGATTGATTCTGCGGAAAAGTAAGATATTCTCCAGACTCCACCACCCAATCTTGGGTCTTAATAAATGCCGCTAATTTTGGATGAGCTACATTTTTATACAATATCTACAAGAAATGTACATTTATCAATTACTTATATCTAAGCAATTGATATTCTATTTGAAACTATGAGCTTATACTTATACCTTCACTTTGCTTTCAGGCCAATGCACAGGAGTGCTATAACCATCACGAGGAAGGGAAACGAGACACTCAAAAGGCGATTTAGGACAACTCCTCTCGTGGTGCCGATAGCTCTGTAGCCTTCCCAGTGCACTTTCATTGTCAATGCAGGGAATGTAATTATGCTTGCTTCTTGTATTGCATAATTTCCAAGAATATTGTGCTTTAGGATCAAATAAAGGACCTAATCTCTTCTCCTTCTTTGTGTTTCTTGAACCTACATTGTCTTCTTCAACCACTTCTTGATCCAAATCTTCGGGATTAATCAAATCGACATCTCCTTCCTTTACATCATTTACATTGCCATCATTATCCAAATCTTCACTTTCATCTTCCTCCCTTTCTTTTATTACCTCTTGCTCTTCAGATCCCCCATTTTCATGATTTTCCTCTTTTGACAACTTCGAATTTTCAACACCACTTTTTTTCTTAGCTTTAGCTTTCACATTTTCTGGTTTTTTCTTAGGCTTCAATGGCAAAGACCCATCAATTTTTTTCTTGTTTTTCTCTTCCAATCTAGACTTGGAACCATTTTTGTCACTTTCTTGATCTTTTTTGGGTTCTTTATTGTTAGAATGAATTTGAACATTACTAATCTTCTCACTAGATAAAGATACTGGGGCAGCAATATCATCAAAAGTGTCCCTTTGAGAAGTAACTGAGAAATTTGAAAATACAGACCATACAAATACAAAACACAAGCCCAATATTATAACTGCTGATAATTTTACAAAGAACCCATATGACTGATAAGAGCGCTTTACTTGGCGCCCAAATCTTGCTATAGCCATATCTCTAACAACCCACAAAAAATCTTCACAAAGAAATTAACTTTTCATTCAGATTCAGCTGAAAAAATACTATAAACATTGAAATATCAACTCAGCTGCAGTAAGAATTGTTGGAGACAGTAAGTATAACTAGATAATGAAGTTTCAACTGTAAAAGAGTGGAGGTGAAGGAAGATCCAGAAGTAGAAGTGAAGCACTGAGAATCAATTTCTGATATATTTAGATTAAGTGAGGTTGAATCTAGATCACCCTCAAAAGAATGAAAAAAGTTTGGATGAACCCATATTAGAATAAAGTTAAGAAATCATTTTCTAATAAGGGTTGTTTGGTAATTTGGAGTTGGCATCCACCTAATCTTGAAGATTAATGAAATGGGTCAGTCAGTCTTTATGTAATCAATATTCAAGAATTAAAAAGGAGTAAAGCTATGGTCTTATGCGTAGACAAAAATAAGGAAAAGGAGTAGAAAAGAAGGTTATTTTATTTTCATCACTGCAAAAGTTGTTTATAATAAGAAAGTTCAGAATCTCATCTATGATCAAACCAATAAATATTTATCGTGTAGCCGAGGTTTAAGGATGTAATTTATGAAGTTTACTACAGAACAGCTAGAAGGTGGAGTTCGTTTTGGACTCAATTGGCAAATGGCATGTGACTGCACAAAAAAAGAAAAAAAAAAAAGAAAGACGAATTTAGAGAGAACCCAATTTGGAGGGTGTGATGGTTTGCTTTATCTCCTTCAATATTTGTGAGTAGTACAAAAAAAAAAAAAAAAGTGAAAAAATAATTTCAAAGAGCACATTAAAAGATTATGGTCGATAACAAATCTTTCTTCATTATTTATTTAATTCATAAATTATATATGTAAGAATTAAATTGTTTTAACAAAATATGTAGATAATGTTAAATATCGAGAGTAAAATGATAATTGACTTGAAACCTAACGGACGGTTAGTGACATTGACGGAAATATGGTGAATGTACCAGGGGATGGGGATTCTATACAATAAACCTAATATACACTGAAGTCAATATTATTCTCACTATTAGAACTGTTCACATAATAGAATAATCGAAAAATAAATTTGGCTTGTATTAAAGACTACATTGAATTTTTAATCTTCCATTCGGTGAAATTTCTATGAAATGAGGAAAAATTTAGTAGCAAGAAAATGGTACTAAATCCACAAATAAATGACCAAGAGGAGGTTCTTGATGAATGTTTTACAAGCAGTAGATTTTAGAATACATATATTTTGGCTGCTCAACAAAAACTTAAACCGGGCTCAAACCTAGCTTCTGCTCTTTAGACTGTTTCAATTAACATTAAGTCCTTAGCGAAAATCGCAAGATTCCTTACGGAAACTATATATGTGTCTGTCGCTATGCTAATAGATGTTATAGTGAAGTAGTTGAAGCAATTGATTGAATAGAATTTGACTCCGGAGCCTTTTCCTGAGAAGCATTCATATTTATCTTTATCCTGCAACAAAAAAGTTCAATCACTTTCCCAATTTGCTTTTCAACTGATAAAACAAAAATCATCTTAAGAACGAAACCTCTTCATCACCCTAACTGTCGTTTTATTTTTCGAAGAATCAAACCAATTTTCAGTAGTTTAATGGAAAATATGTAGTATAACTTTACCGGTTGTGTATGTTGACATATTCATCCGTTTCATCCAATATCTCCTCCTAGTAATAAGAAAGACAAAAAGGTAAGCCGAAGCAAAGGAATATGAAACTAATAATGCTTGTTTAATAGTGTCTTAGATGGAATCTCAGTGAATCGTGATAGCAAGGCCACTCTGACGCTTACAGTACCTCGTCGTGTATCTAAATCGATTCTACACAGGATAATTGACACGTAAGAACAATGAAAGTAGACTTATTAAACTAAAATCTAGGATTACCTGAAGAAGCTCCTCGATGACATCTTCCATGGTAATAACACCAACTACTTGTTGATCGGGTGAAAACTCGGGAATTGGAGAGTTATCCAAGTCCAAAATGCAAAAGGAGCAGCCCCTGTGTCTCTTCTTGAAGGCAGGAGTAGATGGAGGACTTTTCTTTATCACTTGATCATCAGCCATGTCAGCACCGTGTGAAATCGATTTTATTGCAAAGTTTTGACTATCTGGAATACGATGTGAAGACAAGCAAAAATCCAATGTGGTAATGTATTTATAGAAGGAAACAAATATGAGTTGAATTTATTTTATCAATATTTATACCTCCTTTTATTTTCTGTAATGTCTCTTTTGTTTCGTTTGAATCTTTATATACAACAGCAAGGTGGCTGTGACCCTTCTGAAATTCATTCAAAATATCATAAAGAGGCATGTTTTCTGAGACCCTGGCAATTATACGACACAAAAAAGAATTAGTCATCTAATAGTTATGCTTTCAATTGCAATCATTTTCTTGTAATGAATATCAAAGCCTTTCTGTATTAAAATTGGCATTGGGGAATAAATAATAAAGTTCACACTCACCGAGGAATTTTCCTTATTAACATTTTTCTTAGAGGAACCGAATCATCGGGATTAACTGCTAAAAGATTTTTAACCTGCCCACAGTGAAAATAACAATCTGATAGTATCATTAAACATTTCAATAAAATACCAATAATAAGAGCGATACAAAAGAAAAATGACACTGTGATAGTTGTGCACAAGAAGAAACAAACTTACCAATATGAGTCCAATAATATTATTTGGATTTTTATGATAAATAGGTACTCTACTATGGCCCATTGCCATTATAGCATTCAATGTTTCCCTGTTCAAGTATTAAAAGGGGAGAGAGTTAGGGATCAGGAACACATAAACAACAAGTTTAAGGCAAAACAATTAGATGTAATAGCAAATAATAATAAACCCACAAATTAAGAGTTCCATCTAGATCAATGGAAAATGCCTTTGTTATCGGGGTCATGGCATCTTTTGCAGTCTTCAAAGTTAATTCCAGTGCCCCACCAATTATTGTTGTCTCATCATGTGTCAAATCCCCACCTTTCCCAGCCTATCGTCACATGAGGATATCCCAAGTTAAGCTTCAAAGTAAGAGTGAAATGAAACAAAATTGTACCTTAAGAAAGTTAAACAATCATATTTGAGAATGCTATGAGCCGATAGTTTTACCTCGTTTCCATGAAAATCCACAAATGTTTTCAGCTCTGCCCTACGCAAGAGTGCAGCATGCCCTTTTCCCAACATCCAATCAAGAACCTAAAAGCAAAGTGGGTCCCTCATATTAGAAACCATGGGTAATATGCCAAACCCCAACAGCAATATACGTGGCAAGTGCCATACACTAGCTTTGTGATTGGTCAGTCTTAGGCATGTGCAAATACACTTGCCTTGTGGTTAGATGGATTTGGCCAAGTTAGAATTTTCTATAGAAAGACAGGAGCATATTATCTTTCTTGGGCTAAAAAATATCTGAATCATGCAACATAGCCATGGACAAAAATAACTTCATATGCACTTAAAAAATTAGTATATTTGGCACAATGTGATTAGTAATTGTAACTGAAATAATTTATGATTCATAATCTTCTTTCGTGACAATGTGAAAACTGTCAAATTGAGGAAATAATATAACCGAAAGACCTTCCAATTTTCACAAGTATCATTTCCTGCAAAATACATAACATAAAGGCATCAAAATGCCATTCATATACCTTACTTATTGGATAAGCAATAGGGAAGAATGCCCAAAGAAGAAGCTGAACAAAGGGTGCCACAGTTGCTCCGACAGTTAGTCCATAACGAGTACAGATTGCTTGAGGCATTATCTGCAAACAGATGTAATACAATGAAACCAAATAACTAAACTAAGCACGAACAACATATTCCAATTTTCTTCAATTAAGTTTCAGATTAACCACCTCACCAAACATGAGGATTAGTGTGACTGATACAAGAATCGCTGCCCATGGAGGTAAAAGCTTGTCTAAGAATATGGGGAGTGACTACAAGCAAAACACAGTCAAAGAGTTTGAAAATCCATGCAGTAATGGAACACATAAATATCTTTAAGAATAGAATGTCATCAAGTTATTTATATTCTACAAACCTCCATTGCTAAAGAGTTGCCAATCAATAGCGTGCAAAGCAAAAGATGTTGATTCTTCACCACCGGAATTATTTTAGCTGCCACGAAATGAATATTGTTATATGTTCACTTTCCAACCGGGAAATTTGCATATTTGGTACCATATAATAGGGCATACCTAAATGCACATTTAGTACAACAATTTAAATTTTGTTTGCAATGTTCATACCACCGTCAAATTATTGGAGGAAAACGGATGGAATCGGCCACATGCACCACATGTGACCATTGTCTCGTCTTTTTGAGGGAAAATTTATCACGTGATAATATGAGGGAAACTTTATCATTTTCCCTTCAAAAGATTAGAAAAAATCATAATTTTACCTCCAAAAGACGACATAACAGTCAGGAGCGGTGCACGAGGCTAATTCCGTTATTTTTTGTCCAATTATATCCAATGTTGCAAAATGCCCTATTGTATGGTACCACATGCAATTTCCCCCTTTCCAACCAAAAAACAAAGAAAAATAAATTGTAAACAAAAAGAACAATACTTATATGCACACAAATTACAATCAAATAAATAACATTGTCCAATTATACGTGTAGAAGGTTCACACAAGATAAATCAGATAAGTGTGTCAATTCATTTCTGGAAAACTGAATGCCTCATAATACATGATTATTAAAGCATATCATATGTAACCTTCAAACAAACTAATAAAAGAGAAAAATCAATCCATCTTTACTTCCTAAATTCATCACAAAAGGTGCTCGAAAATACAGAAAATCCAAACAGTCAGCCATTTACAAGCAAATTAGGCCATAATAGCTAATCAAACTAAAAGCTCAAAAACTTAACTTGTATCCACTAAAAACATTTTAATGAAATAGTAAACATCAGAAATAGCTAAATTTGCAACTCAAATCAACCAAATAACAACAATCCAAGAAAACCCACAAAAGTAATCATACTCTAAACTCGCAGGTGATTAACAAAACAGAAAATTTCCAGAAACCCAAAATCAAAACCATGTAAAATTCTGCAAATACATACATAAATAAAATAAGATAAAATTACAGTACAAACTTACAAGCATGTTTACGATCTTGGGGGCGCCCTGATTTGCTGAGAACTTCAAGGTCTACAAGCCCAAGAGACATAAGCCCAAGAGTCAAACCTGCCATTAACCCAGCAAAGGTAACAAGCCCTATGACTATTGCTATATACAGAAAGAATTTGGTTTCACAACATGGTATATCATCAGCCATATCTATGTCTCTCTATCACACACGCAGTGAGTGTGTTTGTGAGTGTTTATGCGATTGTTTAAAAAGGAGGCTTTTCAAGAAAATCTTGCAAATTGTGCGGGTTTATTTGTCTTTATTCCTTTTTGGTGTGGTTTTATCGTGTGCACTTGCTGGAGTTCAATTTGGTAAGAGCCCATATGCAATCGAATCAGATTGATTCGCTGTTTGTGATGAGCTGGTGTTTTTCAAGTTCCAAATTTAGAAGTTAGAACAAAGTTTGGTTTGGATAATTCAATGGTGTTCCTCCATTGAATGATGTGAGAGTTGTCCAAATTATTATACTAATTGAGTTTTTTAAAGAATTTTTAGAGACTTGTATTATTATTTTTTTGAGATGTTTCCATTTTCAAAAATTGTTCGTTTGAGTTTTAAAAAATGAAATAAAATGTTTTTTTAATTTTTAGAATCTTTTAGAGATAGAAATAAGATAAATAGGTTAAGAGATTGTTAATTTAGGTTAAATTAAGGTTGTTACGAAAGTGAAAGAATAAAATTTATGTTATTCTATGTCACATCAATATATAATTTATTCAAGTTTTTTTTTGAGAAAATATTATATTATTGAAAAATTGAGAAAAATACTTATAAGGATAAACTTATATCTAAAGGACAAAAACTTGTTTATTTACTTTCTCGAAAATAAAATAAATAGGCCCTCTATTTTACATTTCTATTTTATTTTACTCCATTATTTTGCCTGTTCTAATAGTTTGTAGTACAGTTTAAGAATAAACTATAGAATTTTGATTGAAGCATTGATCACTTTGACAAGACTATGACTCAAATACAAAAAAAATCACATGTGCTTTATGTAATTGACCAAAAACATGTGTTATTTCAGTTAGAAAAAATCCCTATGTGATAACATTTTACTGTAACGTTGCATTCATTTAAAAATCAGGATTTGAAGCAGATAAATAAACGGAAATATTCTCATTAGTCAACATGGACTCATGGAGTCATCACCAATTTAATAAGTAAATGAGAGAGCTCTCGCAATATTTTTAAGAATATAGGGATTATTGCTAAATTTTAAGTTAGCCGTTATTTGTTATCAACTCTTTAATTGAACAAAAGTATTTTCACATTTTTAACCTAAGGAAAAGTAATATCTAGGTATAGAATTGTCATTTTCTCTGAAAATTACAAAGAATACTTGTATAATAATGAAACACACCGCGACCTAGAAATGGATAACTGATTTCACTTATTAATGCAATGAATTTTTGTGTAGAATAATGTAAAATACTTAATAGAATTGTGTAGTAGGAAATTTGTAGAATGTTTTAGTTGTAGGAACCTTCTAGATAATCAATCTTAGTCATTGGATATGATTAATCTTGGCCATCCATTAGGGATGCCAACATGTATAAATAAGTCTTTCATTTCATATGTAATCATCCAAGTTAGAATCCATCATCCAAGTCCAAGTTTCTATCGAGTAAATAATTCTAAGTGTTGTGCAAAGTGTTAACCATTCTAGCCTCCTCCTTCAATACACCAATCTTCGGGATGAGAATAAAACTGAGAATAGCCAACCGCGGGGCAAAATCCCGTGACAAGTAGCTTGAATAGTCTTGGCAGGATAAAAGGGATGGTGTCATTAACATTAGAAGAAGGACTACCCAGAGTAGAAGACTTGACCTCACAACTAATGTTGAAATCCCTTCTCCGAAGAGGTCTCCTTTAGGCTTTTATGACACTACTAATGATTGTATTGATATAAATGATATGCATCAAGATCCTAGGGGTAAGCAACATCTTGAAGAGTTTTAGAGGCATAACATTTGAAGAAGGGCTACAAATCCCTCCTCTGAAGAGGCCTCCTATAGGCTTTTATGACACTATTAATGACCTCTGGACTTTTTAATCTTGGATCTGTCTAAGATATTGTTTTTCCTTTCATTTTTTGTTGAACTAAAAAAAGTGCATATATGTCATATGTGTCTAGTTAATTTCATGGATTATTTTTATAAATTTGAGTAAAATTAACTTTATTATGTTATAAGATAGCATGTATTAATGGCTGATATTCAATTAATATTTTATTATATCTATTTTTTTAAAATTATAATTTTACAAAAATAATGATGACTTTAAATTATTGTAATCAAATATAAAATGATGACTGATTTAGGTGGTTTTTTCAATTTCTTTCGCCTTTGCTTGGAGTAGAGAAACTAAAAGCATGTCCATATCTGCTTCTACTATCTAACTTATTTTGATTTATTTTGGCTTAGTTATTAGAGAAGTAGAAGTAGAATTTGATATTGCAAACACTTCATCAACACTTATTTGATTTCAAAAGCTAAAAAGTACAACGATAGCAGTATATGATCGACTCGATAGGAAGGTAATTTTATCAGTTAAGGAAGTTGCATTTTATTTGATGTTGTGCTCTTAAGTTTATTGCTTGCGGCTTATTCATGGAAAACTCTATGGGCTATTTTTTTGGTTGATATGGAAAAGGAAAAGTTGAGCTCACAAATAGGCATTAAAAAAGAAAAGAAAAGAAAAAAACCAAAAACCGCAGAGTATGGTGCATCGATTAACTTTGGATCTTGATCAAATTTCTGGATTGTTTACTTAATATTGAATATATCGATTTGAGTTGATTAATTTTTCAAAAAAAATTGAGTTTACTTAGTAAAATTGGTGGAAGTCTAGTGATTTGGGGTAATTCGCTACAATGACACGTCGAGTCAAATACTTACTCTCAGAACATTGAATGTGTAAGAATTCACCAATGCTCTTGGAAAATCCCAGTTAAAATCGATCATGAGTACTTGAGGATGACTGAGCATGACCACTCAAAGTTGGGCTCCGAGTAGAATATTTAATCTGCAACTTTTAAGTGCCATTAATTTGCGTCTTGCAGTATATTGACTATATTCTATTTATAGTGAGAAGGTTACACGTGTTAACTCATTATTCCAAAAGCAACTTATTGTGTCCATCCGAGTAAAGTGACGCGGACCACAATTAACCAATTGCAGTTGGTTTGATCGGGAGCATACGGTGAAATAAGGCGGTGATCCAAGGGCGTGCTTTGCCATGTCATTGAGGGATTTACGGATGTCCAATAACACCCCTTTCACAGTTGGTTGATCCCATGGTTGAAAGCCTACCTGCTCGAGTAACACTACATTGCATCCTGGAGGATCGAGCAAGGATGTGCTTGAACAGTACGAAGGGATATTTTCGTAGGGATCTTGGGCGAATTTAACTGGGCTCGAGAATCCACAAGGTCGGTGATGACTCAATTAAGTTAGGCTTGGGAATTACACCGTTCCAATAGAATCAGATGGACCATGACCAACTCGAGCATGTCTGAGATCGAATTGAGTTGGATGGATCATGGTCTGGTCGAGCAGGTCCGAGATCAAATTGAACTTCATGTTTGATTTTTCAGTGAGTCGCTCTCGCTCATACTCAAATGTACGCGTGGGTGCGACTTATGTGATACATTGTATGGTACATGATTTGGCAAAGGGGGTTAACTTTGTTTAATTAAACTCAGTTGGTTATAGGCGAGTACGCGAGCGAGTAGTGCTTAATCCTAGTTGGACGGATCAGGTGGAGATTGAGTTTGGGCCCCCAATCTGTAACACGGATAGCCCACTTTATTGATCCATAAAAAAATTAAAACTAGTAACAGCCCAATAAGTCACGACTCCAGCCTTGCACCCAGATATATATTTCCAACATGAATAGGCCTCCCACCTCCAGCCCCATTCTGTTGGAACATTAAAATAAAAAATTAAAGATATATACAACACAAATTACTCGCTGAAATTAAACATTCAGATTATTTTTAAAAGAGAAAAAAAAAACATTGTACAGTTTTAAAGGTCAGATTTAACGTCTATTTTCTTTCTTTAACGTTTATTTTGTGTTCTTTCTTCAACGTTTATTTTGTGTTCTTTCTTCTCCAACAAATTATTATTGTCTCTACTCTCGATTTCTTTATTAAATTCTGGATTTTCAATTTTTCATCGCTTATCATCCTATCAAATGATCAAATAAAATTCAGATTTCAATCTTGGATCTTTCTCCATGTACAAAATAAGGCATATTTATATAGTTTTACTTTTATCTAATTTTTAGGTTGACTTTGTTTTATTACATCGAAAAATATAAAAATCCTGCTTAAGATCAAAATGACAACCCTATTGACACGCAATTTGAAAACTCTATTGTTGTTTAAAACAAAAATCTTATTTCTGGTCAATATGGGGAACCTATACATATTCATGAAATAGTTAGGACTTCGATTTTAAATTTTGCCTCGAGTCCCAAAAAGTCTAGGAACGGTCTTAACTTAAGGTGTCGATTACTATGTTTTGGATGTACACGTAAATGCCATGTATATGGTACAGAGTAAGGTACATCATCAAATTTTGAAGTAATAAATAATAGATTATAAAAATATAAGACAATTAATTAGTTAAAATGATTTTCCCGGGATAATAAACTGACTCGAACGTGCACGACCACCTTACTAATTTGAACCAGTTGATATCGATCTAATTTTACTGGGTGAGTAGTAGCCAGTAGGTAATTATATATAGTAATTTGGTTCATATGATCTCTCTAACTACTAGACGCAATTACAACTAATATAAGAAAGTAACCTTATTACTATTTCATTTTGTGGATCTAATTTCTTCAAGCTATTATATCATATTAATGTTGTCTCTTCTCTTGTAAACCAAGAATTTAATTGTGGATATCTTTGAGACAAATGACAAAACTATAGTCCTACAAATATATACCCTCAGCTAACCAGGCTCACTCGTGTAGGCTTTTGGCACTTTAGAACACACAAATAAAATAATGCAGCAAATAACATTTCACTAATATTAATTAAAATGTGTATCATGAAAGTTCGACTCATCTAAAATCTTAAACTGATAGAGAGAAGAGACATTTAATATCTATGACTTAACACACCCCTCTCACTTGTAGGCGATATATATTTTACTGAAGCCTAACAAGTGGAATTTAGAAATAGGCGGCAAAGAGCTTAACAAAAAATAACCCAATTGAACTTTTAACGATAGGCGAGTCTCCCAATGCAACAAAAGAATGTACAATTGTATGATGCTAACACATACACATGTAACAGCAAATGAGTACTTGGTGTTGTACATGTGGAAACGTTAGCTCAAAACAAACAAGTGGAGAACCAACATTGACAATCGACAATCAAGACACATTTGAGGTGGGAGCCATTTTCAGCCACTTTTTGCAACTTGTTAAAAGAGAGAGAAACCAACAGAGCCTTTTTTGTACCATGTATTGTAAGGGATATCATGATGAATTTGTGGTAATCGTATGTGGACTACCTGAACAGCTTTCGTTTTGTGTGTGGCTATCTTTCCTTATCTCTACCAACAAAAAACCCCTCCTCCTCCTCCTCCTCCTTTTAACCATATATTATAACGTGTTTATCGTTTAGTTTCTCTTCAAAGATCGAACAATATGTCATCGAATCAAGAGAATGGTTTACCGGAAGAGAAGCCTTGGCCAGAACTAAAGTTACCTGAATTACTGAGTAGTGGCACTGTAAAAGCTCTTCATGCAGCTATTGAGAGTGAATGGGATTCCCTCCGGAGATCAGCGTGCCAGATGGCAGCCGGAAGAGCGTTGTGGAAGCACGTGATCCATGATGAGGTGGCAGAGTTACTTGCAGGGGAGACGTACCTGAAGAACATTTATGAAAAGATTAAGAAAGATAGGCTTAACAATGCTAAGGAAATACATGGGGTAATTCTTGCTGTGAGAACACTTTGGTTCGACTCAAAACTTGAAGCGGCGTTGAGTTCGTTTGATGGTGGAGGAGCACAAGTTGTTCTTCTAGGTGCAGGTAAGTGCCAGTGCTAAAATCATTGCATTTCATTCTGGAGAAATTTACTTATTTGATTCTAGTGTTTTACTCACTAAAATCCAAGAACCAAATATAGCTATATGTCGAAATTCTGAAGGGAAAACTAATTGATTGTTTTTACCGATTTCCATCTGCAGGGTAAAATTAATCTACTGCTTAAAGAGCTTTAAACATGAAATTATATATCCTTCATTCTGCGACTTCTACTTCTTTTAATGTGTCATCCATTTGGTGTTCATTAGCTAATATTAATTGGAAAAGAGAACATATATAGCTTAGGAATGGTAACAATTTTCATATTGGGATTCATTAAATTCATCAAAATTTGTCATAAAATTTATCCCAGTGTCCAATTTTGAGTGTCCATCCATTTCAATATATAACTGATCATTGTCTATATGTTATCATATAACACAGTATATGCTATTACAAAGACCTCATAGGATATTACTATTCCATAACTTTGTTTAATAATCTAACATAGTGTCAAATCAAGATCTCTACAATTAAGAAACTAAAGATTACATGTTTGTAACATATATACTTACCTGCAGGAATGGACGCAAGATCATATCGCCTTAACTGCTTGAAAGAAAGCAACATTTTTGAAGTAGATTTTCCTGAGGTCTTAAATGCAAAAACCACTATTCTAGAGGAAGCAGTAAATTCAAGATGTCTAATGACACCCAAATCGTTAAGTAGAGTGGCAGCTGACCTCACAGAAGACGACTGGCTCGAAAAGCTTCAAACATCAGGTTTCGAGCCAATGAAGAATACCGTCTGGATTCTAGAAGGCATTCTATACTACCTCTCGCACACCCACGCCATGAAGTTACTTCAAACCATTGCCGAAAAATGCAATATTACACACACAGTCCTCTTAGCAGACTTCATGAACAAACAAGCAACAACGCTATCCAGCTCTACTTATCATTTCTACTGCGATTGGCCAGATGAGTTATTGCCGTCTCTAGGCTTTTCCGATGTCAAGCTTTCACAGATTGGCGATCCAGATGCTCGTTTTGGATTGTTACAAGATCCATTGAATTTGTTCGACAAGTTACGTAACTTGCCTAGATCGATTCAAACTCACCCTGATGACGGGACTCCATGTTGTCGCTTGTATTTGTTACAGGCTTGTGGCTTACCTAGTTCATGAGGCCAAGTTGTGACAGTGTAAAAGCTATATACATAACAGACATTCGATTTTACAGTATAGTTGTAGACATTATTGCTCGTTAGATATTATTAAAGGTTTTAGTAACAACCACAAATATTAAATGAGGAATAGATGTCACGAATTGTTGTTTACATAGAGAGCTCAAGTTTTTTGGATGTGATTATACTAACTGCATCCGCGAAAACAATATTTGAAGATAATATAGAAAATGGACTATACTATGAATCAGATGACTCAAAATATGTGGAAGCAAAAGCAAGCTACATGATCTACCAACCAAGCATTTTTCACAATGGTCTGGAATTAATTAATCACAAGTTTAGCTTCATTTGACATAAATAAAAATAAAATAAAAGACTAAATGGAAAAACAGCTCCTAGCTTGATTGGTCTACATCAAGCAACAAAATGTGCAGACTTAAAGTTAGAGGCTCACTAACTGCAAATTCTATGGACAATAAAAGCACAATTCAGGAACACTACTTTACCTTGTATGAATGTTTGTGTTGATAAGATCAGATTATGTCATTCAGATTCAAATCCGAGTGAGATACTAATAAAATTTGCTAAATATATACGATTGAATTTTCACTGGATTCCACCAAATTAATTGTATTGACAAAGTTAATTAGGTCAAGTGAAAAAGAAAAACAGAAAAAAAAAAGAGCATTATTCTTCATTAAACAAGATCAATAAGTAGTAATATTAAACAAGGAAAAAACGAAATAATGGAGATGCGGGGGATCGAACCCCGTGCCTCTCGCATGCAAAGCGAGCGCTCTACCATTTGAGCTACATCCCCGTTTGTTATTATGTCATAATAAAGTTTTTATATTAAACAAAACAAATGATAGATGAAAAATATTTAATCAGATATGGAAGCCATTCATATCAGAGCCAGGTTTCGATCCTGGGACCTGTGGGTTATGGGCCCACCACGCTTCCGCTGCGCCACTCTGATTTGTTTGTTAATAAGTTATAAAAAATAATATTAATTATTTAAAAAACAAAATGATAGATAGAAAACATATAATCAGATTTGGAAGCCTCTCATATCAGAGCCAGGTTTCGATCCTGGGACCTGTGGGTTATGGGCCCACCACGCTTCCGCTGCACCACTCTGATTTGTTGGTAATTTATATATATATATTAAAAAAATACATAATGTTCTTACTGTTAGTACTAGTTATTTATTTCATAACTCAAACCCACGTTTCTCTCATTTCCTCATTTTAAGAAAGTTCAAATGCAAGACGTCAATGTAATCTATCATCAATTAATTAGTCAATAAAAAGTGTGGGTAATTTTTTTTTTCAATCAATATTGATCAAAGTGCTAAGCCACATAACTATATAAAAGAATTGCTAAGCATTACTTTCATAAACCAAAACCATGTGACAATAAAGCTTTTATGATCTCTGCATCAATAGAGTTCATCACCTTCAAATTATGAAGGTTAATATAATGGATCGAGTACTCCGTTTTTCCTTCAAATCCCTTGTTACGATCTATTACAAATTTCCATTTACATCCTCCAGATTTTAAACCCCAAAAGCAATGAGATTTCGTGACACTAGCTAGCTTTTGGTAAGAAGCAATCAACGACAAGATGTAATCCACTTTTTACATATAGATACAGTATATACTTGTGAGGTTCAAAACATATAAGATGTTTAAGGATAAAAATAAGCATGATATATTGAGTATAACGAATCAATAAAATTTCTACCAAATCAATCTTCGATATTGAATCAAGATTAGATGACAGATAACCTTCTTAGGCCAAAATCCTAAAACATATATATACCATTTGGCAAAATATTTCCTAGGCGGAAGGGAAAAAAGCCCTCGTTACAAAATACTTTCCCTAATAATCCACATAGTACTAAGGGGTGTGAATGTGAAGGATAAAATCATAGCAGCAACAAACTGGCAATAAGTTCCCATAACTACATATCAAAAAACACTATCCATACTATTAATCATGACATCTTCCGAAAAATTTCAAAAGTCATCACATGTACTGTACGTGCACACCTATAGCATTGAGATATTCACCACTGCTTCCGCGAAATCCCAGTATCTTTCCTCGGCATGAAAGTGAAGTGAAGTAAGTACCTTTCTCCTCGCCAAAAGGCCCATACATTCCCTTGTTCGTGTAGAATGTCAGAGATTTAATAACATTAACCCCGCCATTTTCCAATTGACCATAGAATCCAGACACCCCAATCAAGAAATCAGTCTCAGGATCGATGTTGATCTGCCAAAAGCATAAATGAAAGCTCAATACATAAGCATGCATATTATGGAAAACTTACATTAATTGGGTATGTATAAAGTTTCTCTGTTTATGATCTTCCCTATGTTTTTTTTTTTTAATATATATGTGGAAAAGAAAGGAATAAAGCATTACATGTATAGCGCTTGGAAAGCTCTGAGAGCAGTAATAAGTTACATGTATTTTAGTGAGAAAAATTACGTAGGACAAAAATATGAGAGCATTCGAGACAAGTAACGTGAAATATTTAAATATCTAAAAGAAGTTAAATTATCTAAAATGTAGCTTTTTGGCAAAAACAATTCTACAAAATCAGTAATGCCATAATTAGTATTTGTGAAATGGTTTTAAACTCTTTCCATGTAGCTTGACTCACTTCTTAATTAGAAAATTTCCAAAGTTACTGAGGAACTGGTTTATATTATTTCCTCTGTCCCTCTATGTTTGGTTCTGTTTAAAAAAATATTTGAAAAGCATAGGCATTAAAAAATAAAATAAGAATGAGAATTTAGAGGCAAAGTGATGTTTGTCTAACCTGTCTCACCCTACAATCTCCTTCGCCGCCATATTTTTGGGACGTTATACTCTTCCCGTTGGCATCGAGATACTCAAATTGCACAGCACATATGACATTGGTAGATTTCCCAATATGTACATTAATTTTTTTAACAGAAGCAAAGACTCCATCATCCCACAGTTTTCCTGTACCACCCCAAGGCCCTGGATCACGTGGCGCTACATCTTCAGTTATACTATTAAGCTGCAATAGGGCCAATAATATACATAATCAACATGAATTTTCCCCACCCAATGATTTTTCAATATAGTCGAACTCAAAATGTTCAATTAACAAATGCTATTCAAGTGTTTTTTTATAATTGAATAATAATTATACAAAGGGGAATATCGATCAGAAAATATAGAGTGAAATACAAAAATATCCCATGTATTTTACCTAAATGGTTGAAAATTCTCACTGGTATCTCTATTGGCAAACAAAATTCTATTTTAACAAATCAAAAACATTTACCCCTTTCTTTCTTTTATTTTCCAAAATTATTAAGGTCTTAAACACTCCTTCTGCGCATACATACATATTACGTGGAAACCTCTTTGAACCTGAATTCGTAGCATTAATATTCATGATTTATAAATGTTAGTATATTTTTCTTTGAAATAAAATGCAAAACATAATTCAATATTTGACCTCTTGGGTTCGTCTGACGGGACGTGCGACATGGACCGGCGGACCAGAACTGGTAAAAACACCAATGGCATCAAGATATGTACCCGAACGCCCATGAAATCCAGCTATATGAGAATCCTTCACATTCTTCAACACAAAAGAAGTTCCTTTCCCTTCATATGAGCCATATGGACCATATTTTGTTGTATTTGTATGAAATTGCAGTGATTTCACAACTCTAGGTAGAGAAGGATGGGGTAAAATGTCATGAACCCCACTTATCCCTGTCAAGTACTCCGAAGGATAGTCAATTTTAATCTGCATTTATAAAAAACAAATGAAAAAATAAAATCGATTACCATTATTAGCCTAATAGGAAAAAAAAGAAAAAAACTCCCCTTTCCTCTATAAAATAGAATGTAGAAGATTAGAGTGTTTACTTACCTTTACAGATTGATTACCTCCCGTGGCCCCAAACTTAGGCGAACACTCCCCCAAGCCATCGACAAACATAATGGAGTTTATACACTCACCGTGGAAAATATGTATTTCGGTGATTCCGTTTTGGGGCTTGTAACTCCACATGTGGCCGCCGGAACCACCCCATGGCCCACCTTGAGTTCTCAGCATAATGATTCAGTAAAATTAATTTACTTTATCAAAAGTTACAAGGATTTTAATGGGGTTGTGTACGTTCAATTTTTGTACTATCTTATTAGGTTTCTGCTACCGTAATTTTTCAGAACGGCGGCATAAATGTTCCTCTTTTTATGTAGCGTGCTTCTGAAAAATCACGCCTATTTATAGAGAATCTGAGAAGTTTTTTTTTTTTATTTTTATTCTGCGTGCATAAAACATAAGAGTTCTTTTTTTAATTTTATCTGAAAAAAGTAGTAAAATAATTTTATTAATTGTTGTAGTGAGAAAGGTGAAAATTTAAAAGTTTCATAGTTAAATAATTTAAAATGCTAAAAGGTATAATAAAAATTAAAAAAAATAGTGTAAAATAACATGAATTTTCTTTATAATAGTAAGTAGACATTCTCACCACGCGTTTCATGCGTGAATAATTTTTTTAAGAAAAATAAATAATAAGTATTTCTTTTATGGTTTGATCGAAAGAAAAGTTAAAAGATAAACTTTATTTGTGGATCTAATGGGAGAACTGGAAGAATTAAAAAAGTTATAAAGGTAATTATAAATATTAAGGATTACAATAGAAAAACTGAAAATGGTGTAAAATAATGTGCATTATCTTTCGTTTATTTACAAAAATTCATGTTAGCAAAAGAGATTTTTATTAATTATAAAAATTTAATTAACAAAGAACTAATTAATCACCAAAAGAATCGCATTTAGCAACTACGACTCTTCTAACCCTAAATTATTAAGTGTATGCATCGTTGGCCCAACAAAATCACAAGATGTAACTCAAAAGATACATTCATTGTGCAATCAACCACACAACACTTGGTATTTAAATATTTCAAAAAAATAATGAAAATAGGGATTGTGAAAGCTGTTGCATCAGAGAGATTCCCATCGATAAATCAACATACTCAAACAAGAGTTCTGATGTCCCTGCCTGTTTTAAGTAACTATAGGTAGTCAGGGACGGACCTACATAAGGATTAGTGGGGTCCATAGCCCCCACTCAAAACTACTATATATTTATTTTAATAGTATTATTAAGTAAATAATTTCAATGGTTCAGTGTATAAAAGGCCCAAGATTTTGTATAGAGGCCCAAGTTCAAAACTTTGTTGTGATACATAATCTTACTTTTTTGAAGTCTTTCTTATTTTCTAATCATTATTTTAGTTTATATTAGTTTTCTTCACAAAAAAACCCCTTTGCTTTTTGGTTTGGGTGATGCAAGATGATTCTAGAGTTCAAACCTAGGATATCCATTTTCTTTTTACTTTTTCATAGTCTTTTTTCTTTCTTAACAATAATTGTTCTTTAATTTCATTCTCTTTCTTAATAGTTATTCTTTGATTTTTATCATTTCTTAGTAATATTTTTAATTTTATTTCTTTCTCAATAACAATCAAGAGAAAGTAATCAATTTTTATTTTATTATATGATTACTTCTTCTTATTTTTTATAATTAATAGTAATTACAACACAAATTTCTCCTCCCCCCAAAAAAATATTGATCTAGATCCGCCCCTGGCTATTATGGAGCGATTTCAATAAATTAAAAATCGGCATGGTCAATTATAGATGTAATTGGTGTCATTTGAAATTGTAATTAAAATACATATACGTTTTTAAGGGTCATAACGGGGTACCATACGTAATTAAAGTAACTTATGGAGGTTTTTTTTGTCAAATTTCACCTCCTCCCTTTTGTATCTCCTCATATATTTTATCGTAAATGAAATATAAATTTTAAGTTTAACTGTTTGATTGTTTTTTTTGTATTTGAATTATTAAATTTATTATAGAACTTCAGCCCCCATACACCAAATTCCTGGATCTACCCCTGCAGGTAGCATCTACGATTCATTTAAAAATTAATCAGTCATTATTAATTATTTTCTAATAATTATCGCAGTTAGCAACTATGATTTTTTTTCGTAAATTCAAAAATAATAAAAAATCGTAGGTGTTAACTGCGATTTTTAATAAGAATCGCAGTTGCTACTGCAATTGTTAGGAAAATGTACATCCGGGAAATAGTTTAAAGCTAAAGACATTTTAAGAAATATTTTTGCCATGAAGGCCATTTAAAAAAAAAAATCCATAAAATATGGTTAAACTAGGATTCTGTGATCTTGACTAGGACTCACAAAAAAGTTAAACACTTAGAATAATACAATTTAAAATCTCACACATTTGAATCACAAAATATAGAATAATACAATTTAAAATCTCACACATTTGAATCACAAAATATAGTTAAACTAGGATTCTTAAAAAAAATTCAAAACACTTAAACGAACAATGGGTGCCACCCCATTGGTGTCCAAATTGCTAGCAAAACCAAAATCTGCCCACAAAGAAGAGTCATCAACTTCAGGCAAACTCACATCCAATTTCTCCACTATCCCAACACGAATCAATACAAATTATAAAATTTGTTTGGTGTTTGTTGGTGAAAGTTCTGAAAAATATCAATTTGTACTTGATATTGTGGGTGAAGTCACTACTGAAAAAACTCAAAATTGCAATCGAAAATGGTCAAAAATCGGTTGGAAAACCTATTTTGCAATCGAATAAATCGGTGGAAAAAAGTTGCATTGGAATCCGGATTGCAACCGAAAATCATAGCAACCGATTTGTTTGGGTTGGAATTTTTCCAACCGATTTTATCGTTGCAATATTTACAACCGATTTTTATTTCGGTTGGAAATAATTCCAACTGATTTTTCCCACAAGTTATTTTCGGTTGGAATATTTCGGTTGTAATAATTCCAACTGATTTTCTAGAAATGGTTATGCATCAATCTGATTGTTGAATAAAAAATCAGGTAACATATAGATTTATTGATTATTTAAATTAGATATTATTTTTATTCTCTTTTTATATAAGACCATGTATTATGGTAGAGGATGTATTACGTCATTGAAGATTTGATATGACGAAAATAAAATATTCTAATTTTGGCAGAGTACAAAGATGAATGAATACAATGATAAAATTAAAAAAAAATGAGATACACAATTAAACCGTGGCTTCTTAGGACCCGTTTGTTTGACGGGAATGGAATCTGAATCTGGGTATTTGATTTCTAGTAATCTGATTTCCAGAAATATGATTCTATTATAGTGTTTGGGTACTACTTGGAATTGTACCAAGGAAATTAATCGAATTCCTTTTCAATGTTTGGTAATGACAAGGAATTGATTACATATTTAAAAAGTTCACTAAAATACCTCCATCCATATATTATATATAAATCATATAGAAGCAACATTTATTATATGGTATTATTATAATATATTGATTTAAAAAAATATGTATAATATATTAATTCATAATTTATATATTATAATATATAGTAAAAATTAAAGAACATATATAAAAGAAATCAGTGTTAGAGGAGAGTCGTGAATATATTTATATATATATATATATATATATATTAATAATTCAAAAATGTAACTATCACAATAAATTGTGTATGCTATTAGTATAAATAAGATAACACTTTCAAAATAAAAAACAAAATTAAGCGTACAATTTGAAAATGAATGTGCTATGAAGCATAAGCTTTGGATTTGGCCTGTGAATATGGTGTATAAACTATATGCATATTCTCAAATCAATTCACATTTAAAATTTTATATTATTTCAGTAGATTCAACTAGTAGGTAAATGAACGTGAAAATTTAATATGTGATTTAAGTACTTGGAGAAGAAAAAGAACGCAAGAAACAAGAAAACAATGGCTAGAGGAGAGAAAATTTATATTACGTAGGGAGAAAATAAAACTATCATAAAAAATATTATATGGATAATAATGTCTCTTTTTATTTTTAGTACTAAATCCCCCAGGAATGGAATCATAATACCATAGAAAAGTTGGGTTTAACATTCTCATATTTTGATGGCAAGATTCCTGATTTTTTGGAATATATTTCCTTTCCCAAAATCCAAAAAATCTACCCAAACAATATTACTTAATTCCAAGGAATCACATTGCCAAATAATATGGCATTCCTGAGTAAACAAACGGGTCCTTAGAGCACAAATGATGCCACAGAAATCATCAAAAGATTAGTATTTTCATTAGACGTGATATATCAAAGCATTCTTCATCTTTTACTAAAAATTTCATTGATTATTAACTTTTTTCTACTTAGGTTCATTATTTTATGATCTTGTATGCTTAGAGATGTATGAACTGAAAAAAAAAATAATGCCGAATTGCATTCATTGTGGTGTTGTTCAGGTGAAATTGGTGAAAATAACATGTGAAATCAGTGAATAATGTGCCAAATAGGTGAAAACGGGTTAAACTGATAAAAATGAGTGAAATCAGTAAAAAAATTATATTAACTGACAAAAACATGGTGAAATCAATAGAAAAATGATTTTGAAAGGGAAAAAAAAGAAGGTAATCGACGAAATCGTATAAAATAGTGAAAATAGGTTATAACTAATAAAAATGGGTTAAACGGTAAATAATAATAATAAACTGATAAAAATGAATGACATCGGCTTAAAAATTGGCTAAATCGATAAAAAAAAATGGATTAAATTGATGAGTTAAATAGGTGAAAAAAGTTAATTTGTATTATTTTACGACATAACAAAATTAATTTTACTCTAAATTATAAAAATTACAAATAAAAATTAATTAGACACGTACAACGTACATACACTATTTTAGTTTCACCTAATAGATTCAAACAAACAACACTACAAAAATCAAAAGTTTTTCTAGAACATCAATTTATTTCTAAAACCACTTTCAGAAACGCGAGATAAAGAGACTTGACTAAGGAACAAAGAAACACATTGAGCAAAATTTTAGTAGTAGCTTTATACTTCTAAAACTAAGTAACTTTACACCACTAAAATCTATCCCACATAGCTTAAAATTGCATCGTTCATCTTACTCGAGCTCGTGGGTTGAGCTACCCTCAACAGGTCGGGCGCAACAGTCCATCATAGATCAATCAGCTTCACTAAATAGATCACAGACGCCCTTATAATTCATAGGTTCATTTATAACATAACAGTCTCAGCTGGAATTAATCATCCCATCTCTCTTCATCATGTATCTCAACCGGCTCAGGGAAAACATCACTAGATAATCATTTATGTGAAGCCGAAGAGTATTCATTCACTCCACTACCACGAGACCCTACTCTCTTACAACCACCGATAATTTCTTTATTTGTGTGGCTCGACATATTAGAACCATTGGATGAGCTACGATGCCAACTACCAAAGAATGCAGCAGTAGTCCAGGACCAGCTAGATGAACTGCTAAAGTTTTCCCTTCTAACAACCTTAAACGGATTTTCCAATACTCTAAGAACGTGTCTCATTGAAGGACGTCTGGAAGCTTTAGGATTGAGACATGACTTGGCCACGATGGCCACGGCCCATACTTCTTCTAGAAGATCATCGTTTATATGAAGAGATTGGTCGACAATTTTATTCATCAGTTCCTTTTCGTTTATACTTATAAATGGTATATTGCTCTCCAACCATTGCTTTGTGTCGGTGTCGTTTAGTCTACTGGTTCCTAGCTTACCAGTAACAAGCTCGAGTAAGACCTTTCCGAAACAATGCACATCATAAGCACATGTTGATGAAGATCCTGGCAATTTTTTAAAACATTAATTTATAAAACATTCTCTACAATTTTTTTGGGTTAGTAATTGAGTGAAATGCAAAAATACCCCCTATGCTTTGTCTAATTAGCAAAATCCCCCGGTATTATTTTTATTACCAAAACCCCCTGTACTATTTTTTATTGACAAAAAACCCCTTCCTGCATATTTTGCAGGAATAATGACAATTTTACCCCTACCAAAAGTGCAAAAACACTCCTATTCACCTAAAAATGACAATAATCCCCTGTTAACTTTGAAAATTGGAAGTAACCCCTAATTCCCTTAAACAATTGGTAATAACTTCCCTATTGATCTACGAAGACATTTCAAATGGGGTTTTTTGCTCATAAAAAATGAACACGGGGATTTTTGCTAATAAAAACAACACAAAGATTTTTTTGTTAATCAGGCAAACCATAGGGGGTAATGTTGCATTTACCTCATTTTTTGTGTTAGTAATTGGACAAATGACAATTAATGAATATAAAAATTATAAACCGAAGTCTTACCAGAAGGTCTTTTTCCAGAAGTCCTGCAAATTGTGAAGAATTTTTTTTGAGAATTTCAAATGTAAAAAAGAGAAGGCAAAAGATTGAAGGTATGTAAATCAATTTCAAAGTAAAATATCTATAATGTACCCAAATTATCTTAATTGAGTTATGTGAACCAATAGTATTTTGAAATAACTTACTGTGGTGTTCGAAGCAACCTTGCAATCATATTCTGATTATTATTAGCTTCTAGGTAACAAATTTCACTCAAACTTCCAAGCCGGACCTCGTATTTGTCATCTAAAAGGATGCTACTAGCTTGAATATCTCTACACAATACAATAGTTCAAAGCAAATCAATCACTAAATATGATCTTTGTCAAGAAAACAACTTCAGATTACGTATGCTTTTTCGTGCAAATGATAACTAAATCACTAAATACCTGTGGACAACAGGGGGATTGCATTCATGGTGTAAGTAAGATAAGGCCTCAGCAACTCCAATCGCAATTTTCAGTCTCGTAATCCAATCCAAAGACTGCATATCTTCTTCTCCTCTGTATAAAGAATTTGACAAATCTCCATTTGGCATGTACTTATACACTAAAATCTTCTCGTTTTCATCCTCTAAGCATTGTCCCATGAGGGGTACAAACCTTGGGTGTGTCACCTTATTGAATAAATCCAACTCCAACATAAACGATTCTTTCCTAAGAACACGTAAATCAACTCTCTTAACAACTACAAGGCAGCCATCCTCTAACGTTCCTCGAAATAGGTCCCCTGAATGACCACGCCTTATAAGGTTTGAATTACTGAAATTACTTGTTGCTAGGAGCATTTGCTCGTACGTAAATGATTCTCCGAGTGTAGAAAAGTCAATTGAAACCTTAGGAGGTGGCTCGATACCTCCTCCTAAAACAGGACTCACATTTCTACTTCCAATATTGCATGTTTTAACAAGCACTAGAAATCCGGTTGTTAGAACCACAATGAAGCCTATCCCACCAAAAACTCCGATCATAATGAATGTAAGTCTTTTACTAGTCTTTGGTGGTTGTATTAACGGAGGTTCAGGTGCACTATCGTTACCTAAAGATAGCCCTCTCTCCGTGTAAAACTCCAAGCACGAGTTCGAATTCCTCTGATTTTGTACATTTGAGAAGCAATTATCTGAAAGGATAATGTTGCTCCTGACATCACTAGGAACCGAGCCTTCTAAATAGTTGTTTGACACATCAATCACATGAAATGCTCCAATCCCATAATTCAAATTTCTGTAAAAAAAATTATTAGAGAAGTTGAAGATTGCACTAGTGACATTGAAAGAAGCAATAATGCTCGGGAAAGCACCAGTGAGGTTATTACAAGAAACATCTAGGAAAGTCAAACGGGACATTGACCATAGGGCATCGGGAAGTCTTCCATCGAAATTATTTCGACTGAGAACTAAATATTCCAATCGAGTCATTCTTTGAAAGAAGGTATCCAACAATGAGCCCTCCAAAGAATTGTATCCAAAATCAAGTTTGACTAACTGAGAAAGATTTCCGAGCTGAGCAGGAACGGAACCACTAAGACTATTATTACTCAAACTTAATATCTTAAGACTAGAAAGTGAACCAAACTCGACTGGAATCCCGCCGGATAGAAAATTAGAAGACATGTCGAGATTAGTAAGATTCCCAAGTGATGAAATCTCACTAGGGATTTGCCCTGTTAATAAATTTTCCGAAAGATCAAGATCCGATAGCGAAATCAATTTCCCCAATGCAGGTGGGATTGTCCCCGTAATCGAATTACCCGACAAATTTAAAGAGCTAAGTTTACTTAAATTCCCAAGTGATGATGGAATTGAACCATGAATTGAACTAGAGCTTAGATCAAGAACTTCAAGATTACTCAACCTTTGGCCTAACCATTCAGGAATTGAACCCGGAAGCGAAAACCCAGATGAATTAAAGCTCGATAACAATAGAAAATTCTGTGAAGAATCAACGGAAAACCGCGGATTGAGTTTTCCTTCACGGGTTCTTCTTAACCCGGATAAATTTATCCGAATTACATGACCATTTTTGCATTCAATTCCAGTCCAATTAAAACATGGATTAGCTTTCTTACCCCAATCTTTAGCTGTGATTCCAAGTGATGACCGAAGACCCAATAAACCTCTCCACTCGGCTTCAGAACTCAGCCGCGGGAGTGTCAAATTAAAGGCTAATTCCAAGTTAAGAAACAAGAAAGCCAACAAAAGAAAAACCTTCAACATGACTTGTGCAAATAAAAGACTAATTACACTTTTTACTCAACTCTATCTGTGAAAAGGAGCCTCTGCAGAAATGGGAAAAGTGTGGATATAAATCAATACAGAGGAAAATAAATTGATGAATGCATATAGTAAGCATGTATATATGCATAAATATACATACCTCAATGATCACGAGCTTCAGTTCTTAACTTCAATGCAAACTAGTAATATGCAATTTCAAGAATTGTGTTCCAATTATATGTTGTTGACGGAAGCAGGATATGCATTAATGGCGAAAAGGGTTTTTCAAAGAAACTGTGAAGAGCAAATTAATTCTGTTTCCATGGCAGTTGAGATGAGAGAAGCTATTATATTTAGGAGCAATGATTGCACGGTAACTAGCTAGTTAATCGACCTAAACGCGGGATAATGAATTGAGTTAGTGTGTGTTTTAAGTTCAAGTGTAACCAGAAATACATTAAGAAAAGCTTAACATATAGGACAAAGCATATTTATTAACAACTCTAGTATTAAAGTATTAATCTAGAGATTAACTTGGAAAAAAACTCACATTTCTGAAGAATTCAGCTTCGGTATCATTAATTCCCACTAATTATTACTTTTTCTTTCTGAAATTTATAATTACGTACTTTTTTTCCATAAGTTCCACTTCTAATCCTATTTTTTCCTGGACACTTCATTTTGATAAGTACAATTTATTTTTCTCGGAAAATATTATCACATAAAATGATATTTTGATATTACTAATTCTCAGTCACTAATTTTTAGGAGCATAAATAGGAAAGGGTTTTTAATTTCGCATTCCTTAGTTCCGACTTATAAATTAATAATTACAAATTAACTTGTTTTTCCCTAAATTTTCACTTCTAATCCTAACTTTTTTTCTGACATGGCCTAACGCTTCATTTTCCATAAAAAAATTATTTTTTTTTTAAAATACTATTTTACATAAAATAATATTTTGATGATCATAAATGTGTAAAATTACTGTAAAGTTTCACTTTTTTGTGCTATTTTTTGTTAGAATAAACTTCCTCCCAAACATAGTACATATTTTGCAGGAAAAATGACAAGTATGTTCCAACAAAATATACACAAACACCATTATTACTTCAAAAATTCACGTGTTAACTTTGAAAATTAACAAAAATAACACATGGGGTGTTTGCCAATCCAACAAATTAAAGCACAGGGGGTATTTTTACATTTAACTCTATTCATCAAATACCAAACAAACCTTGTGCAATCAAGCACTTCATCTTACTTAAATTGCATTATCTATCAATTAGAATAGCTCCAAACTAACAAATACGAGTCCATTTTTGTTATTTTTTTAGGTCAACATGAAAGCAACATAATATCAGGAATGGCAGCCAGCAATAGCCAAGTTGCATACAACTATATATAATGTGAACAGTGAAATGGGATTTTGAATAAGACTACTTTTGGTTTTTTGTGAAAGTACTAATCGGATGTAATTTGTCACTTGATATTTGTTCGGTTTCATTGATTAACTGCCAATAATTCATCAGGAATCCAAAAATCTTTGATAATATCCCAATCAGAGACTCTTCTCCTGTGGAATTTATGAATTCATGGGTCCTTGTTATATATGTCAAGTTATACCTCTGTTAGGTGCAAGCTTTAAAATCAAGCTAATAGCAAACTACCCCTTATAGATAATTTGCCCCGTGATAAATCAAATGGCATTATAACCCCCGTGTTTTCGTATAAAGGCTTTACATCTCTCTTATTCTTAGACGAAATCACAGAGGAGGTACGATGTCAATATCACAAGAATGTGAAGTGTCTATTAGATAGAATTACAGGGAGTGAATAGCAAATTAACTCCCTATGTTATTCTAAATAGACAATTTAACTCCCTGTGATAAATAAAAGGGCAAAGTACCTCCCTGTGATATTCTAAATAGGCAATTTAACTCCCTGTGATAAGAAAAATGGCAAGATATCTCCCTGTGTTTTTATAAAAGAAGCACATTGCCTCCCTCTAAATTTCTCATTAATTCATATCACAGGGAATTAAATTGCTCATTATTTCATTTCATAGGGAGGTAAATTGCCTATTTTTATATCACAAGGAGGTAAATTGCTCATTATTTCATTTCACAGGGAGTTAAATTGCCTATTTTTATTTCACAGGGAAGTAAAATTGCCTATTTTTATTTCACAGGGAGGTAAATTGCCCATTAGACATATCACAGGGAGTTAACTTGCAAAAAAAACCCGAATTACAGGGGGTAAAGGGTTAGAATTCATCACATGAGTTGGACTAAGTCCACATCAAATGGTGGGACTAATTCACCTCAAAAACTAGCTCAAAGGTTGAGGATTACCCAAGGCCTTATAAAATGAACATATTATTGTTATCCAATCCATGTGATAACATTTAGTAGCATCATTCCATTTTCACGTGTGGGTGAAACAAGCCCAACATGTGATATATTAATGCCTAACCTTGCAAATTACGATACGTGGGTAAATGCCCAACACGCAAATAATGACAGCTCATACCTTCTTAACTAGACGAATATTGGCAACCCAAACTTTTATTATATGGGCGAAGTGTGTGGGTAGATAAAGAAGACATCATGCGAACAAGCTGGAGGGGCTCATCACGCAAAGAGGTGGTCTACATTAACATCGAGCTCTGATATCATTTTAAAATTCAACACATGAATTGGGCTAAATCCACCTCAAATTGCTAAGTAGCCATTATCGTGAGGGTTGGGGGAGTAAAATGCTCGTTATAGCATTTCACACAGGGTAAAGTGAATTAAATATTTTATCAATTGAAAGTTAAATTGGTCATTTTGTGCCTCATAATGAAGCGTCACTCATACTTTTACGCGAGTAATGTGCTTATTATCATATCATAATGAGTTAAATTGTCCATTAAACATATCACAACTAAATAAAGTCAAGCACAAAATTTCTTTGAAACATGGATTTTGATTTATTTTTAGAGATAGAAGGCGTAATAAATGTTTTTATCTGAGCCCAATGGATCACTTCATCATATCCTTGGAAACCTATATATGCATAGAACCTAGAGGAAAAGCTTTGGCCCAATAGAAATTCTTTAATATAATGAAAAAGCCCATATATACCCCGTGCACCTGATCATTGACACTAGCTTAAAAAAAAAAGATCAAATATTCTGCAAGAATAGTATCCTTTCTTTTGGTTTTACAATTATTGTTATAGCGAGTTAGCAATGTTAAGTTTGAATCTCATAATAAAATTCCTTTTGTAAAATAACTCTTCAATTCTTCTGGTATATATACTTTCAGTTTAGTAAGTTTAGGAATATATGCCATAACCTCAATCATTTAATATTTTTTTTTTAAGAAAAAATTACACTTCAGCTTATTTGATTTAGAAGGGAAAGATTGGAATTTAAATGCTACACGACATTACTAAATTTTCAAAACGACATGTGTTCAATTTTATTTTATTCTTAAAAAATCTTCCTTGTTAATGGTAATTAGCAAGAACACATAGTATTGACTTAATGTTCCATACATGGCACGTGATGCATGCCATGTTTAGCATCTAACAGAGCATGTTGTGCACAAGCATGTAAAGACATTAATAAGTGACTTAATGAGTTGTTACAGGACCATTTTAAGAAGTGTCCTAAGAATATATTGGGACATGTACAAGGAATGCCCTTATTGGAGATTTGCCAATTTGCCCAGCTTCACTTTGTGTATTTTGAGAAGGTGAAGAAGGCTCGTATATTTAGGATTTAATTTTATTTGTATATATATTTAGAAAAAGAAGCTGGGCAGATTGAAGCTGGGCAAATTGGAAATCTCCAATAGTCCTTGGATAAAATAATTTACGGAAAATTTTATAGCTTGTTTGGTTGTATGGAAAGTGAGGGAAAATTGTAGGAAAATGAAAAAGAAAGGAAAGGAAAAGAAAAGGAAAAGAAAGTCATTTTCCTCTACATGTTTGGTTGTTAGGAAAATTATTTTCTTGCAGATGTTTGGTTGTCAAGAAAATTTAGAAAAAGAAGGAGTAATATTTTTTATCTATATACATGATTAAAATCTTTAATTTTTTCTTTGGTTGGGATTTACGTAAAATTTACTTGATATTGTCTTTTGCAATTTGTACTTTTCTAGTTTCAAGATTAAAATTACATTTTTTTGGGTTGTTTGCGCCTGAAATGGGTGTTTTTGCGATATTTTGTGGGGATATAATTGTTATTATGACTTGAGAGAGTATTTGTTTGCTAATAATAAATAATCACAAAGGGGATTTTGGTAAAAAAAAAATCACAAATAGAAGGTTTTGATAGTTAGACAAAGTACAAGGGTTGTTTTACAAATTACTCTAAAATTTTCCCAAGATTTTCCCAGCATTTCCCTATCAAATTGGTGGGGAAATTTTTTTCACAAAATTTTCGTGCAGGAAAGTTGAAGGAAAATAGTAACTTCCTTTCCTGCTATCCAAACAACAAGTGGGAGAAAAAAAAACTGACTTTCCTTCACTTTCCCTCACTTTCCCGACAACCAAACAATACATTAGGGACACATAAAGTGTAGGTTCAGGGAATGCGACATGCCTTAGGTAACTAAAACGCCGAGCGGGAACGGGAGCGGGAGCGCGAGCGGGAGCGTGAGAGCGTGACATATTAAAATTTTAGAATATGAGAGCGCCTATAGAGCGTGTATTAAAATAATTATTAATAATATAAAATTATTAATTTACGGTATTAAAATAATAAATATATAATAAAGAGATAAGTTACGGCTACATTTTTAGAAGAATTAAGAGCAAAATATATGTCTTTCAACTAATAAGTATAGTTTATGATGACTAAATATGAATCTAATTATCTAAAACGACTTAATATCATGAGCAAATGTATTTTCATTGCTATAGACATATGTTTTCTCAAAAGTGCCACACTATGGTAGTACTGGATAGTGGACACTGGTAACTATCTAGCACTTCATCAGTTTAGACTCACAATTATTTGTAAATTACAAAATAAATCCATAAAGTTTACAAAATAAAGATACAATTATTATTTGTGTTATAATTATTTGTAAATTACAAAATAAACCCATAAACTTTAAAAAATAAAGTTACAAGCATTATTAGTGTTTTTTTTTTGTGTGGTTGTAAATTCTTTTTGCTTCCAAGTAATAAGGAGAGAATTTCACTTTTGATACCACAAGTAACCCTACTTTAAGGTTACGGTATCATAACTTTAAAAACATACACATTTGGTACCATATGTTAGCTGTCCTCGACACATTTGGTACTTCCGTCAATTTTTGGACGGAAAGTTGATGGAAAATTTGCATAAAATAGTCTTATAGTTATATATTGCTGCTAAAGTTTGTCCCACATATTTCATGGCCGTTAAATTTACACCAAAAGTTAACAAGTTTTATAAATTTTTTATATTATTATTATTAAATTTCTTAAACTAATTAGATTATATATAAAATAAATATTATTTTATATAAAATATAAATTAAATTTATTAAAATATTTTTATTTCAAAAAATAATCTTTTAAACTAATAGATTTTATATATAATATATATAAATTAATAATATTTTATATAAAATATGAAAACAAAATATACTTATTAAATTTTTTAAATTAAAAAAAAAATCTTTTAAACTAATTAGATTTAGGGTTTTTTAATTTTTTTAATTATTTATATAATTTTAAAAAGATTTTTTTCAATTTAATAAGTTTAATTTATATTTATTTTTTTCAAATTTTATATAATATATTATTTAATTTATATGTAAAATCTAATTAGTTTAAAAGATTTTTTTTGAAATTTAAAAAATCCAATAAATTTAATTGATATTTTTTTTTGGGGATTTTATATAAAATATTATATATAAAATCTAGTGAAAGAAATTTAATAATTATAGTATATAAAATTTATAAATAGGATTTATAATTAATTATACGTGCAATTGGGACTGAAATGATTCAAAGTTGTGAATTGTGGGTAAATTTGTCAGCCATAAAATATGTGGGGCAAAGTTTGGCAACAATCTATAACTATAGGACCTATTCTGTAAATTTTCCATCAATTTTCCGTCTAAAATTAAATTTTCCGTACAAAAATTGACGGAAGTACCAAATGTGTCGAGGGCAGTTAATTTGTGGTACCAAATGTGTATGTTTTTTAAGTTATGGTACCATAACCTTAAAGTAGGGTTACTTGTGGTACCAAAAGTAAAATTCTATCAAGTAATAAGTATTTGTAAATGACAAAATAAACCAATAGACTTTACAACTATGTAAAAAATACACTTTTTGTCAAAATTCGTGAATTTAAATTGTGTAATGCATGTTTTCTGTAAAGATAATACACGCTCTATCAAAATTAAAACGGCGCTCTATATATAATAAATTCGCGCTCCTAAAATTATAAATTCACGCTCCAAATATTATAAATTCGCGCTCTCACTTTCAATAATTCGCGTTTTTTTTGCGAATTTTGCAAATGCGCTCCGATTCGCGAATTCGGAGCGCGTCGACACCTCGGGTGCGCGAATTTAGTTATCTAGGCGGACATGCGGTACGAATCAATGTGACACTTGTATACTGTCTCGAAATTGTAAGTGTCCCAATATGTACCGTACAAATATGTTTTTTTTGTGTGTTTAGTAGTGAGAGAGAATTTTCACTATAAAATTAAGAATTATTTTTGGTAGCACCGAGTCAAATGACCTAATGAAATAAGTATCATGTAAATATTTTTGCTAGCACCAAGTTAAATGATATAATAATTGTTTATTAGCATTTTTATGTTATTGTGAGTCTTTATAATGCTCTAGTTTTCATAGTAACATTTAAAATTTTGAGACACCTGTAAGAACATAGTTATATTTTTGTGTATAATGACATTATTTTAATATGTTAGTTGTCACAGTTTGACTAAATATTGAAGTTTCTATTTTAGGGAATCGATAACTCTAGTTATAAATTGTCATATTTGTCATTGAACAACATAATTTAACATTTATATTTTGTGTTTTTTCTTGAATTACAAGAATATTAGTATATTTTTCTAATACTTTGTATAGTGCTATTTATCTAGTCCCAGCCAGTAGAAACATTTTAGTGTTTAGATTCATCACAAATATTTCAATTATTTCTAACATCAACTAGAAAAAATGTTAAAACATAAGTTGCATGATAAATGGAGAGAAATATCAAAATATTGTTGTCAGCAAAACATTAACATGCAATCTTTCCTTTCCTAAATTAATCTCGTGTCCAAATATAGAAGATTTTCTTGGAAGCATCAAATCTTGAAAATGTCAGTCCTGGAGATAATATTCAGGTTCTTTTAATTTTCTATATTTTGATAACTAAAGATGATGAGAAATCTTTTGTGTATTCCTTAATTTTTTAGTTTATATTTAAAGCTTGAAAGCATGCTATAGATCAAAATAAAATGCATTGCATGTCAAGAACATTTATTTCAATGATTAGCATAAAATTAAAGAAATTGAAGAATCCATTAAAAGAATAAACTTCAATTGGATTCTGGATGGGAATGAGCTTCAACTTGTAAGGTGGAACAAGATAAAAGGAAAAATTAAAGAAATTGAAAGAGAAAGGAGAGCCGATTTAACCACATATCACATTTTCAGTGGAAAAACCAGAATGATAAGGAATCCTTATGTCAGGCATGTATCTCAAGGTATCTTTTATTAGAAAGGTTCTACTTCTACCAAAGTTGTGGAAGGTGGTTTGTTGACTGTTCAAACCGTATGAAATCTTTTAGAGGAGGAAATTGAAAGAATAATTTATTTATTTTTTATGAAAACTCTCTCGTTATGGAATCCAACTATTTTTTCACTCTTGGATTATTATAGATTAATGAAACTTATTCCAGTCTGTCTTTTTAATATTTGTAATGTTCAAATTATTCTCCTATAATATATAATAATAGCAGTTTACCTAGATACCTATGTTTTTGTAAAAGATTCTAACTCTCTTCCTCTTGCTTTTAAACCTCCGAAAAATATGTAATGACAATTAAAACTTGTTTATACAGTATTGACTTAGACCTAGCTAGTTGCCCTCGTGTGTTATTTTATATGAAGCAGTTTACCTCCTTTGATTTATTTTATTTGGAACAACTTACCCTTTTTGTTATTTTATGTGGACCACTTGACCTCTCTCGTTTTATATGTACAGTGAGGGATATACTTTCACCTTCATATTCAATTTGGCGCGTGTGAACTATATTCTTCAATTGAATAAGATAAAATGTTGATTTAAAATTTTCACAGTAGGATAATGTATCTATTTCTATATTAAGGAAAGGTAATTTAGACATTATGCTTATTACATTAGTGATGAAATGAGAATTTACCATTGTTCTAATCAGGACCTATTTTTCTCATTTATCTCCCACTATCATTATCTCCTCTTGTTTAGTAAGAGGTGATTGGATGACCCGTATTCCTTTTGATTTAATTCCATATAGTTTTTGTGATAGAGTTTTTCCGTCTTTTATGTTGTTGAACCGTTTGTTTGACTATGATTTTTGAATGAATAAATTAAAAATATATATTACTATATTCAATAATCGACTCATAGCTAGGGTTGAACTTTTTTTAATAAACCTCATAAATTAATGTTGAGATCACTTTACTCGATCCTCATATTTATAAGAACCATGAAGTCTTTTTAATTATCAGAGAATCTGCATATATGTTCAAGCAATATATATATCTTTCAACAAGATCCCAAAATCAACTTGCAATTCAGGGTAGGCCTAAAGGTTTTGACAAAGAAACCAATGAAAATAATTTTTACTTGATCATCAACGTGGACGATAAGGATTCCAAATATATCTAGATCATCTTTCACCTCAAAGAATATTTTTTGACTTTGAAAATCCTATGATAATATTAATTTCAACATATATCATGAATTCGCACCATGTTAGTAGTTTGTACGTACATTGATAGTTGTTTGGGGTTGTTTGTTTGGTGTATGAGAAAGTAGTTTGAGAGAGTAGTAGAGGTTTTCGAAATAATCTCGATTTGCGTAATGTTGTTTGTTTGAGTTTTGAGAGAGTGGTTTGAGAAATAAAGTAGGTGTATGTTTTTTTGGACGAGTTAGGTTGTAGGTGTAAGATGTGTAAGACTTTATGTCAAATCATGTTTGTTATGTGAGATAAATTTTTTAAGAGATATGTTACTTTATGTCAAATCATAGTAGAATTTGTATATGTTTTGTTTAACGATAATAAAATTGTTGTTTGTTTGGCTTTTGAGAGAGTAGTTTGAGAAAACTAAGATATAAAATATTTATTTCAGAAAATAGAAAATATATTTATTTGATATTTCTCAAACACAAATTTTTTTTGGAAAATGCCAAACAAATATGCCCTTGACATTTACATGAAAAATAATTTAATTGAGAGGCAATGTGAAGGCCATATATATATCATATATGTGTAGAAAGATAAATCAATGATGTTTGTCCAAAAAAATGATGGAAGAGCCTGCAAAACTCATGAGATTGTCGGTACATGGATGAAATGAACCTAGGACTTGTCAAAAAAATATTACAGCCTAGGGGAATCAATATAATTAGTAAAAATTAATAAAGGGAAGAGGGGACAATAAAATAATTTTCTTAGGAATTTAAGACCCTCTCCCGTAAGAAAAGGTGAAGTACGTACGTACTCTTTTGGAGATGAGATCAGATAGATAGATGTGTCTGTCTATCTGTCTGTAAAGATAACATGAGATAAGTGGGACCACGTTTTAATTTCCTGGTGAGAATATACATATTAGTATATTACATACAGCTAGGTAAGCTAGCTTCTATCTATATATTCCAATTTTAGCATTTCATTTTAGTAACAGTCTAACAGAACAATAAGGGGTAATTATAATTATATTGATTCTAATCTAGTTCGGTTTGCACGTACAGGACACTCTAATTATCTGGTCCAGGAGTGAGTTAATCTCCTGGTTTTTGTGGTCCAATTTTTCCTCTTCTTTTCTATTTTTTCAATTTCTCTTCATTCTGTTTTTTTTTCTTAATTTCTTTATAGTATGATCGAGTGAAATAATTTGCAAGTTTACATCTTCAGAAATAATTAAAAGCATTAACTCAATAACATTTCATATAGATTTATTTCACAAATCATGCAAAATTGTGCGTGAATGTACAAGAGATCTAGTAGTATTACACAATTTAGTTTTGCATTTTCAAAAATAAATAAAAACATCAACACAACAACATTAAACAATGATGAAAAAGACACAAGATATCAAAAGTGTCAATAACAATTTTAGAGGGACAATATATTATAAGTTTGCAACACAAAATATATAAATGTATTTGAAATCATGTGTACAAGAATATTATTTATAAGGAAGGAAGAAAGAACGAAAAAAAAACCTGGACCCGGTCCAAGTAAAAGATTTCCGGTTTGCACTATCAAAACAATTCACAAGCCTAAGTCTAATAATCTATTTGAGTTTTCACACCATTCTAGATCCGAAATTGAGTTAAACTCATAAATAACCATTTTCAATCGTGAAATTGTATAAGGAGATATTAATTATTACCATATCCTTAACCATTATATCTTCAAACCATCTTTATGTTTACAAAGAATTAACATGATTATTAATATTGATTTACATTATTATTTTACTTAGTTACAGAATCTTCATATCATATATGTGGAAATAAAAAAGCAGCCTGTCTATATGATCTCTTGTTTTGAACCTACTGTTTGTAACAAACTTTTTCCTAAAAGTGCAAGTAGAACAACACTAAGTCACGTACTCCAAAAGCACACCCCCAAAATGCCATATATATAGAGCAGCTACCATGCCACATTTCATCACACAAACATTAATTTATTCAACACTTTGGTTTCATATATTTTTATTTTCGTAGGAAATTAAATGGGTTCGAACTCGAGTTGGACAAGCAAGCAAAACAAGCTTTTTGAGGATGCATTGGCAAACTACGACAAGAACGTTAACAGCCCTGATTGGTGGCAGAATCTTGCCAGGGCAGTGGGCGGCGGAAAGACTGTGGAGGAAGTGAAGTGCCATTACCAGAAGCTAGTCGAAGATGTTACACACATTGAAACTGGAAAAATACCTTTGCCTAATTACAAATCTAATTATATTAATGGAGGAGGAGACACTAGTACTGGAAAAGGATACAAACTATCCGATCAGGAACAAAGGTTAAATATATTTTGATATTATTATATATATACACTTATTTATTTATATATGGTATGAGTCCACAATTAATTAATCCTTTTATCAATGCATGAAAACCTGTGACATCAATAAGTTTGAATTAATTAATTCGAATTTGATTATATTCCTATATATTTCTTGTCAGGCTGAAATATCTGAAGCTCCAGTAAACAAATGCATTGCCCCTATGGATTCATTGTTTCGAATTCGAAAGAAAAAAAATCCAGAACCAAATAAACCAGGAACGAAATGCACCTGATTATCCGTTTATGTACTTACTATTAAATATTGAATTTCAGATGTTAATTTTGCTCCAGCACATCATGAATCTAATGAGAATTCTAATTAAATCTTCCGCCCGTATATTTTCATTTGATAGATATTGATGTAATCAAATTTTTATTTGTAATTTACTTCTGGTAATTATAACATATTTGATTACAATAAACCTATCATTGTTCAATTCAAAAGGTACGTCTTCTTTTATTGCTTATAAACTCTTGATCTTTTCATCATTTACCTAAATTCTCAATTTTCAACTTTTAATACTTTGTCACAAACCTCCGCCTCCGGCTCAATCTACTGCTTAATATTGTAGCCACATATATATTTTTCTTTTTACGAAAAACATATAGGAAGCATATATCAACATATCGAAAACTATAACCATTTACATAATACGTATTTAAAACAAATCCTTCTCGGGTTTGTCATTGTCTACGCGGATGGAATGAAAGCTTGCTTGATCTCTACAACCTAACCGGAGTTCCCGAAATCTCATCGTGTACGTATTCGAACGGTTGTATCAACTATTATACTATTGAATGTTAGAACAAAACCCACTTGGCATATTTAAATATTTGTAAAAAAATAAATGAAAACTGCGAATTGATTTGTGCAACAAAATACATGAGCAGAATTTAGGTAAACAAAAGATGAATAGAATATATACTGTCCACAATTCTTCAAGATGGAATAGTTAATTTATATAGTTCATATATGAATCATATATTATGTATTTGTAGTTGACTCTTTTTTTCTCAAACTCTTTTCTAGTATTATATTTTTCGAAATTGGCCATATTTTTTTTTTTTTTTTGTAACAAAATTGGAGATTTCGATGAGTCTAAATAAGCATTGTGGTTTTCCCTTTTATTTTATGGGCTAAATGGGCTTTGTATTTCGGTCATAAGAACCCTATGGGCTATGGGCCTATGGCTATGACACTATGATAAAAGGATGTCATCTCCATATCGGATCTTACGAACTATGGGCTTTGCCTCGAGATCTGTCGGTTCCCTCTGCTTCGCGTGCACAATAATTGGCCCATAAATGAGACGAGGATTTCTTTTTTTGGTTTCCCAAGGGTTTAATCCCTTTCGAGGTGCGTCGGACACATAAAGTGGAACCTCTCCCAACAAGGATTCGAACTTGAATAAGTTATAATGAATTCCAAAGTACACCCATTCAACTTGGTGATTGAGGACTGATTCCAACAAGCTCCCTGACCATGGTCACCGAAAAACATCCACATCATTTGGCATCGTTTGTGGGAAATATTTACAATTTTTATTTTACTTTTTATCTGAGAATGAACGGCAAACAACATATTTGTTTTGATGAAGAGCGCACACATCGTGATGGTGGTCGGTCTGCCCCATAGGTATCATGAAGGTCGTTAAAGTGATATGTCAAGGCGTCACCGTCAAAGATGTTCTTGCGACCAGTAAAATTGGCATCACCGATGATCCCCCCAACTTGTGTAATACACTCTAATGTGGCCAATTATGGAATGGAATGAATTCCAATTGACATAAGAAGCTCACACAATATTATGATATCATAAATATTGAATCAGTTCAAGATCACATGAAGCACTCTAGCACCAACCAATACCTCCCTCCGTGGTTCTAACGAACTAGAACACTATCCTTAGGCATGATAACCACCATGGGAGCAACACGAAAAGAAGATAATTGACGATCAAGTACGTCGTGGTATAGATTTGAATTTCATAGTACATCATATCCGGGAGTTCGTCCATGGTCATGTTCAAAGCCGTCTTTATTGACCTACTGTTTGAAATTGAAGTTTCTTGCGACCCGATATTTGGTAGGGAAAGTACGTGACAATCATATGAAGCCAAAGAAAGTTACGTAAATTCCCCTGTGATAACAACTGTTAGCCTCATTGAGCAACAGAAGCTTGCAAAAGTCGCAACTCGTGAGGACAAGATTGGTGAAGAACAAGGCCCAAATACGTGGATTGAAGCGACACATCATATAGTATTACAAGAAGGTCGAAGTTCACCTCGATGATCCGCAAAATATTTCTTGGATCGAAACTTAGTTGAACCAGGGATTAGAAAGCCTCTTAATCTCTTGCTTACAGAAGAATGTCGGCATCTTCGCCTAGAGCATAAGCAATTTTCCAAGAATATTTTCTGATGTGATAATGCATCGACTCAACGTCGACTAAGAGCATAAGCATTTATGTAAAAAAAAACAGAAGTTTGGTCACAGAGCAAAACATCATAATTAAGTAGGAGATCTTTAAGCTTCTCCTAACTCGATTCATATATAGGCAAAAATTCATTTTTGGCACCATAGAACTAGGCGTTTTTCAACTTTGGTACCAAATTCAACCTGACTTTTTCAATTTTGGCACTTCCGTCAGTTGACCGTTAAGTCAACTGACGGAAGTGCCAAAATTGAAAATACAAGTCAGAATTGGTACCAAAATTGACACAATGGTACCAAAATTGAAAAACAACTAGTTCTATGGTGCCAACAATGATTTTTTGCCAATTTCCCTCACCAATTACTTTCAATTCACAATTTATCCCACTCGCATTTTAATAATAATAAGAATAAGAATAATATTAATAAAATAGTAAAAAAATTATATTAAATAAAATATTTGGGTACACAATAATAATAATGGCTGTAATAATAATATTTTTTTGCTACACATGTTATCATCAAACCATTAACTCATTGACTCAACTTCATCCAACAATTCCCCTCTTTTTTATGATGACAAAACATTCAACTAAAAACGTCTTCTAAGTCTTCAGTTTGGTCTTTACTCAAAGATGAAAATCACTTGGCTGAATAAGGATATACGATTATCTTCTGATACGAACTTCCGCTTATCAGTTGTATCCATCTTTCAATTGTAAGTTGCCTCCTCATTTTCTTCTTTCTATTCTTCTCCTTATTATTCCAATAATGGATATGTTACTTAGATGCATTACTTCTTCTCATTTTGAAGAGTTAGAAGCGATTCTTTTTTGATTCCTTTTAAATCTTTCGAAATTATATAAACAACTTTTAAACCATATTTGAAAGTCGGGTCGAAATAATAAATGAACAAATTAATAGACTGCATTGATGTGCTATATAAAAAATATATGAATAAAATAATATAGAAACTAATTTTATATACTCATAGTTAAAATAAAATACTTTAAATAAGTATGCAAACTATTATATGAGAATGTATAATATATTTATATTCCCCAATTTACATTTAGCATTTGGAGTTGATCTTAGTTTTCTTTTTTCGCTGATATTCCTTAATTTAAAATTAGAAGTATTATGAAACTTATGAATAAATATTTTTTTTAATAAATTAAGACTTAGAAGACGTGCTTAGTTAAATGTTTTATCATCATAAAAAAGTAGAGAATTGTTGGATGAAGCTGAGTCAATGAGTTAATGGTTTGATGATAACAAGTGTAGCAAACAAAATATTATTATTACAGTCATTATTATTATTGTGTACCCAAATATTTTTTTTAATATAATTTTTTTACTATTTTATTAATATTATTCTTATTCTTGTTATTATTAAAATGCGAGTGGAATAAATTGTGAATTGGAAGTAATTGGTGAGAGAAATTGGCAAAAAATCATTTTTGGCACCATAGAACTAGCTGTTTCTCAATTTTGGTACTATTGTGTCAATTTTGTTACCAATTCTGACTTGCATTTTCAATTTTGGCACTTCAGTCAGTTGACTTAACGGTCAACTAACGGAAGTGTCAAAATTAAAAAAGTCAGTTAGAATTGATACCAAAATTGACACCATGGTACAAAAATTGAAAAACGCCTAGTTCTATGGTGCCAAAAATAAATTTTTGCCTTCATATATATATGTCACATTAATTGGACCTATCGAATTAAGGAGGAAATTTTAAATATGTATTATGTCACATTAATTGGACCTATCGAATTAATAAAATTAATAGAGTATAAAAAAAGATCATTTTAATTTTTAACCATTGGATTTGAAAAACAGTGGTTCAAACCTCCCCAGCCGCAGCCTGCAGGTATATTCCCTCAGAAAAAGTCAATATCTTTCCCCCTTAACCCCTCAACTATTTGAAAAGCCCCTTAACCACTTTCCTCATCTTCTCATCCCCTATCTAAGATTCTTCAAAATACTACTTCAACAAAAACCTCCAATGGCCGGAGATGGCGCCGAATCTCAACAACCCGTCGGCGTCCAGATCCACCCGACCCGGAGACTCCCCGACTTCCTCCAGAGCGTTAAATTAAAGTACGTCAAACTCGGGTACCATTACTTGATCTCTAATTTGCTAACTCTACTCTTAATCCCTATCATGATTATCATAATCGTCGAAGCTTCTCAATTGAATCCTAACGACGTCCGCCATTTATGGCGGCATTTGCAATACAACCTGGTATCCGTCATAATCTGTTCCGCTTTTCTCGTATTCGGATCCACCGTTTACATCATGACCCGACCCCGACCTGTTTACTTGGTCGACTACTCCTGTTACCGTGCTCCGGATACTCTTAAGGTACCTTACGATCGGTTCATGGAGCACTCTTCGTTGACGGGTGATTTCGACGAGTCTTCGCTTGAGTTCCAGAGGAAGATTCTAGAGAGATCGGGGCTTGGTGACGAGACTTATGTTCCGGAAGCTATGCATTTTCTACCTCCACGGCCGTCTATGCAGGCGGCTAGGGAGGAGGCAGAGCAGGTAATGTTTGGGGCGTTGGATAATTTGTTTGCTAATACGAATGTGAAGCCTAAGGATATTGGGGTTTTGGTTGTGAACTGTAGTTTGTTTAACCCGACTCCGTCTTTATCGGCTATGATTGTGAATAAGTATAAATTGAGGGGTAATATTAGGAGTTTTAATTTGGGGGGAATGGGTTGTAGTGCTGGTGTTATTGCTGTGGATTTGGCTAAAGATATGTTACTTGTGCATAGAAACACTTATGCCGTCGTGGTTAGCACGGAGAATATAACACAGAATTGGTATTTTGGGAACAAGAAGTCTATGTTGATTCCTAATTGTTTGTTTAGAGTTGGGGGCGCCGCAATTTTGTTGTCTAATAAAGCTGGGGATAAAAGGAGGGCAAAGTATAAGCTTGTTCATGTCGTGAGGACTCATAAAGGTGCCGATGATAAGGCATTTCGTTGTGTGTATCAGGAGCAGGACGATGCAGGGAAGACAGGTGTTTCTCTGTCCAAAGATCTCATGGCTATTGCAGGTGGGGCCCTCAAGACTAACATTACTACGTTAGGTCCTCTCGTGTTGCCCATAAGCGAGCAGCTTTTGTTCTTTGCTACTTTGATACTCAAGAAGTTGGTGAAAAAGAATGTGAAGCCTTATATTCCGGATTTTAAGTTAGCGTTCGATCATTTCTGCATACATGCTGGGGGAAGAGCTGTGATTGATGAACTAGAGAAGAATTTGCAGCTACTACCGGTTCACGTGGAAGCTTCTAGAATGTCTTTGCATCGATTTGGTAACACTTCTTCGAGCTCGATATGGTATGAGTTGGCATATACAGAGGCAAAGGGTAGAATGAGGAGGGGGAATAGGGTATGGCAGATTGCGTTTGGGAGTGGTTTTAAATGTAATAGTGCAGTTTGGGAGGCACTTCGGAATGTTAAACCGTCTAGGAATGGTCCTTGGGAGGATTGCATTGACAGGTACCCTGTGAAAGTAGTTTCGTAGAATATTATCATTCATTGTACTCTTGATATAGTCTAGATTTGTGTCTCCTTTTTGGATGTTCACAATGTATTCTATATTCTATTCTTGTGATATTTCAGTTTTTAGGTGTATCTTTTTTTTTCTATTGGCAACCCTTTGGTTCTACAAGATGACATTCATCTTGTGATTCTAGTATCAGAGAATTTCTTGATTCATCTGTTAAACCCAGCCAGCCGTGCTGATAGCCTTAATTGAGTGCTAACAATTGTTATTTATCCATATTTTCTGCAAGGAAAGATTTATGGCATGTATACTGTATAATACCATTTCCATGATTGGGTTTTATTGGAGATCAATCGAAATCTTGCATATTCTGAAACTAATCCTTATTCTGTCTTGTATTTCTATACTCTGGGCAGTTGGTTTTGCTTATGCAACGTTCTATAGATGACAAGAATGATATTTAGGTCATGCAATTTGGTTTAAGCCTAGTTAATTTTGGAACTGTGATTTCCTTAAAAAGTATGGTGCAACTTTTATAAACACACATAGGTATTGCTATGTCAACAATTTTACCATGTAATCACTATGCATGTGTCGGTCGTTATGCGGTTGTGTATGCAAGCCACAGCAAAACATATGTGGTGGTCCGGTGTGAAGTTGAGGTATTTTTTTTATTCATTTAAATTTGTACACTTTCATATGATCATATGTTATTGTCGATGTGCTTATCCTAAAGCAGATGTGAGTTGTTCTTTGATGAATATGAAGGGGTGCACGTGCATACTTCTAATAGGAATATCAACATGTCATATTTTGATCGGATTGACCAGATTCATATTCTGCTTCATTTAAATCTTTTAGATCCAATAAAATATTCACTTTTCAATTACACACTTTTTTTTTTTTTAGAAATAGAATATTCATAAAAATCACCGGGAGCAATAGTACAATACAAGCATTAAAACCATCAAGTAAAATCGACTCTACCGTCTGAAGATGACTTGGCTAATATTCTTTTCAGTAACTATAAATTAATCTAACTTAGCTACATGTTCAATATTTTTTCATAATCTACTTAGCTCCAACATAGAAAAAATCAATTCTCAACACATTTAACAACTAGTATTAAAGTATTTAAGAGATTTGTGTTGAAAATAATAATACTGATATTAAATTGTTAATGTATCAAAATTAATTTGCATGAAAATTGCATAAAACTAAGATTATGAATGAAATCTCAATTAATATCCTATGAAGCTAATTACTAATGTTATAGGAATAAACATTATTTACATATTTAATTTTTCAATTTGTTATCATATTCCATTTTTTAACGATAATAACATCAGATTGATCTAGATTCATATGTAATTCATGTAAATCGGATTAAGAAACTTTTTAATAAGACTAGGTTCATCAGTACTTTACTAGAATAAATATCCTAATAATTCAAATCAGATTGAAATTAATATCCTCACCATTAACTGCCCTACTTCTAATTTGTGTATATTTGTTTTTTTTCTTTCTCATTGAAAACATCAAATTGTAGCTGGCACAGCTAGTTTTTGTATGGTTGTGAGCACTACATGAAGTGATGGGTATATTGTATTTTTATTGTCCACTTATATTACGGTTTTCTTCGTATTGTAGCATGTGAAATTATTCTTTTTCCAGCTGGCAAATGATTTGACAATTGGTGTTGACTATTAACCTTACAAATAATGCCAAGTTTTTTGCAGGGGGCCCACCACAGATTTGCAATTTCTTTCCCTGTTTTGTGGCCGGCATTATTATTCTTGGGCATGACTATTGTTATATGTAGAAAGAACACTTTGATAGACAATTTGCTCTCAATAAAAGTAAAGAGCTAGTCATGAAATATTATGGGTCTGATTGTTTGGCGTTTCTCAGAATTTTTTTGTGTTTGAAAAATGCCAAACAAACATATTTTCTATTTTTTGAAATAAATTTTTCATCCATTAATTTTCTCAAACTATTCTCTCAAAAGCCAAATAAACAATAATTTTCTTATCTCTAAACAAAACTTATATAAACTCTACTTTGATTTGACATAAAGTAACCTATCTCTTACACAATTTATCTCACATAACAAACATGATTTGACATAAAGTCTTACACATCTTACACCTACAACCCAACTCTTCCAAAAAAACATACACCTACTTTATTTCTCAAACCACTCTCTCAAAACCCATACAAACAACATTACGCAAATCGAGATTATTTCACAAACCTCCACTACTCTCCCAAACTACTTTCCCAAATGCCAAACAAACAGGCCCTATAATTCTATATAAGTTTGATGTCTTCTTCAAGATCTTTTTTCTCTCTTCTCGACCTTTGTCCACATTGTTCACAAATCAATTAGAGTGCACTTTGTTTAAAGATTGGATGATGCATTTACGAAAATGATCAATTAAATTAAACATTGCATTTAATGACATTTTCCATGTGATTGGGTTGGTAGCCAATTCTGAGTTTTTTTATTTTTATTTTTATTTTTATTTTTTATCATTCAGTTCTGAATTTAGAATTATCAATAATTTTCCATGTTCTGATTTGGGTCTTTTTGGATATTTATAAGATGATTGGCTATGAATCTTTTTTATTTTTTTGGTTATGAATCTATGGTGTTTTGTTAGGGACAATATTATTGAAGACAAAACATTATTATTTTTATTTATATGTATTGGATAATGATTAGTCGCCATTTTGATTGTTTCAAACCTTGTGTTGTCTCGTGACTAATTAATAGTATGTACTTCTATTGAATCTTTTTTTTTAAGAAGAATTTACTTCAATTGACTCAGAAAAGCAGCTTTCAAGGTTCTTTTAATCTCATGATAGCTTTTATTCGCTGCCATTTTCTTGGACTATTTACTGTTGACCGTATCCTCATTCATGTACTTAATAGTTTATGTACTTTTTTTAAGATCCTCATTCAAGTATGTTATAGTTTTAAGAAGAAAAAGGGGGGGGGGGGGGGGGGGGGGGGGGGGGGGGGGGGGTGCGGTGCGGGAATAGAACTTTATATTATCAAAGCAATTACGAAATTCATTTGTGAAAGCTGCATATACAATCAGTAAATTTGTGAAAATTACATTTCAAGGTTTTATTACATAATAAATAATAAATACACTGACAATAATAAAAAAAATCATATATCCCCAAGAACAACAAAAAAAATAACAAGCACAAAACTGGTAAAAATACAAAAATGAGCAGTCAGACAGTTTTAAACTCTCATCTGAAGGATGTCTGGATTTCCTCCAAAGTTTTTCCTTTTGTTTCAGGGACCCAAATTGACACAAATGCCACTGTGAGGACGCATACAACCGTGTAAAGAGTGAACGCTCCTGTTAGTTAGCATGCAAAACGTTCGATTAGTAGTTCCTCAGGAAGACAATATCAAAAACAGAGAAAGGTTATCAGATGATGTCTCTATATTGCACCACATTATCGCAATTAGAACCATTCTTTTCTTCGAAAGACACATGAATTTTTCAAACATTAGCAAAAGCAAAAAAAATAGAAGCAAAAACATACAACAATGAACATATAAAGGGTAGCGTTGTACAAACCTCCGCTGCTCCAAGCCAGTAACAATGGAGCAGTCATAGTAATAACCCAGGAGCAGAACCAATTAAGCAAAGTTGCCAGACTTCCAGCTAGGCCTTTGATTTTAATTGGAAGAATCTGAGAAAAAAAAATATATCTAATATAAACATAGATTCTGCTCCAGAAATTATAAGCCATGAAAAATTATTTTGAGAAAATGGGGAGAAGACATTACCTCAGACATTATAAGCCATGGAATGGGGCCCATTCCGAGTGAAAAAAATAGAATCATGCCCTACGGTTGAAAAAGTCGATGAACCAAGTAAGAAACATATGCAGACGGAAACTAAAGAACCGTGATTAACTTGTGAGAAAACGTACCACCACCCCAACTACTGATAATATTCCCAATACGCCATACATTGTGGAATCCTTCTCTACAAAGCCCTACAAACAATTTCAAAGTTCAAAGCCACAAATTGTATAATAACCATAAATAAAGACATTCATAGAGCATTACCTTTAGGAAAAACGATACAGCAACAAGTAGGAGACTAACAGCCATGCCCGAAGAGGATAACTAAACAAAATCCCAATTTGTAGTTAGGAAATTTGATAAGGCCTTAAAAATAATTAATAAATTTTGACTTACAATTAGTAGAATCCTACGCCCTGTTTTGTCCACCAACCATGTCGCAACTGCAGTAGCAATCACCTAAACATTGCCAACAATTTTTTTATCATTGAAAGAATTTAGACAAGCTAGCATGAAATTACAAGATAAATTTTACGAGCATACACACGATAAACAAACAAAAAATGAGCAAACACAAATTTCCAAGCTAAACCTGAACAGCGCCAACACCAACTGTTGCAGAATTGCTCGATGTGATTCCTGTTTCATAAATAGTAACTATATTAAATCTATCTAACTCAAATTAAAAAATTAAATATTCTGAAAATATATTGTACTATAACTTAAACACGGAGCAAATTGTATCTACACACCAGCAGATTCAAATATAGTAGTAGAGTAGAAGATAACGCCGTTAACTCCGGATAGCTGTTGTAAAACGAGTAACCCAATACCTATCTGCATGAAAAGAAATAAACAGGACACATATAAGATGTCTATTTTAAAAAGTAGGATTGAGACATGATCATATGAAAAATAGAACACTTAAAAAACAAATTACATACCATCAAAGGTAACCAATATCTTCTCAGTTTGAGATCTGCAAATCTAATTGCTCCCGTTCTTCTAGTCGTTGAAGCTACAGACCTCTGTAACCCAAAAAAATGAAATTTGACTTGTGCACTGTCAAAAAAATTGATTGCAGCGAGAAAAAGGTTACCTTTATTTCATTAACTTCAACTGTAATGTCGGTGTCAAATCCCCGAAGAACTTGCAAAGAGGCTTCAAATTCTTCTGTCATTCCCATTTTTGCCTAATATTTATGAAAAATATATATATATATATTACTACCCACTTGTGACTGTGCTGAAACGAAACTAACTCAAAAAAGAGACTTTGTAGCCTCACCAACCACCGAGGAGATTCCGGGATGAAAAAGAGCGCGGGTATCAATATTAAACAAGGTAATATTCCTGTGATGGAATAATTGAAATGAACATTATGAAAGTGAAATAATTGCTATTTAAAAAAAAAAAGTTGTCAAAGTTTTGCTTTGACAACTGCATATAATTTCGATAACAAACATAAATAAAAACTAATTAAGAATTACATAAAAAACAACTAACTAAAGATGAATCTAATAAAATCAAATAATTTTAATTTGTCTTGGGATCCATGATCATAAACTAAAAAAACCAAAGTGCATTTTCCTAATAAACCGAAAGTCGCAAAATAAACTACATAAAGTTTGGAACTGTCATAAGTCCCATATCCAATTACCTAGAACAGCAAGCACTCTCCAACTGACAAATAGTCCCAATAAATACGCTAGCATGATTCCAATTGTTACAGAGAGCTACATCAGAGAAGAAAGTAGAATCGAGTCACACTCGTAGTGTAACAAGTTTAAATGAATGATAAAATGGAAACTAAGCAAACCTGGTTCACCGAGCCTAGTCCTCCTCTCAGATTTTGAGGTGCTATCTCAGCTATATATACAGGCACCTATATAAAATACGAAAATGAAATAAAGGTTATAAGTTGTCGTCACTTTTCACAGCTAGAATGACCACTCAAAAGCTCTGTACTTACCACGTAAGAGATGATGCCCACACCAAATCCTTCCAATAATCTTCCCATGTACAGAAATGAGAAGTCCTGTAATTTTTTTTTAAATGAGAAGAAATAAAAACTAATAGATAATTAAAATTAAGTAGTTTAGGAAAATCTCACCCTGGCAAATGAAATTGCTAGCCAACCAATGATATTAGGTATGGCAGCGATCATTAAACACTGCAAGTTAACAAATTATATCAAAACTTGTGGTTTTAAGTAAAGAATAAAAAACTCTTTTATTGCAAGTAAATTAATGAAGTTTGAATACACAAACTAACCCCTTTTCGACCTATGTATTCAGCAATCTGACCACTAGCTATTGCTCCAACCATAGCTCCCACATTTGATAAAGAACCAAATACCGAAAACTGTTCCAATCATTTCAGTTAATATATTAAATTAACAAATGATGGTAAGAAAATGGACTGTCACTAACCTGTGAGACTGTGAGCTTCAAATCATGGCTAAGAGCAGTCTGCGTTGGTGAAGTGTAACCACACTACATGACCAAGAATAAGCCATTATTTTAGCTAAAGTTCAGTAGCTTAAATTACATTCAAGAGATAAAAAAAAGGTATTACAAACTCGAAAAAATAATGAACAATGTGCTTCCATTACTATTTATAACAAATTTCAAGAACCAGAATTTATCTTTGCCACAAAATTAATATCAATCTTTTTAGGGCTAATACTACTTTGATTTCTTCTAACTTCATCAAATATTTGTCCTATCCTAAGCTGCTAATAATGTACTCAATCATTACCTCTTATAAAGCTACTAAATAAATGTTGCAAACAATAATAAGGGCAAACTCTAATTCAGCACTAGTTCAAAATCAACGTCAAGAATCACAAAAAATTAACCCAATTCAGTTACAATCAAGCTTTTGAAAAGTTCAATTTCCCATAACGGAATTTCTTATTCCCATTTTCAATTACTTAACCTACTTCAATCATACAATAATTGGGCTACAAAAAAATCATTAAAAAAGGGGCAAAAATAAATAGAGAGAAAGTAGAGAAATTACAGTGAAACCAAACTGTATAGGACCCAAAGCAACAATCAAAACACAAGCCAAGACTGAGATAGAACTATCCCTAATAGCTTGAGAAGAACCCATTAAGCTAGATTGCCTCGAACCCATTCGATACCAACTTCCAGTATGCAAAAATGGTTTCCTCAGATCCCCTCTGCCACTGCCATCGTCACTTTCCTCCCTGAAACTCATCTTTAATTAACTTCAAAATCCAATAAAATGAAAACCCAATTTGAGAGACTGGATTCTTGATTTGCTCTTGGTCAAGAAATTTCGTTTATTGAAGTTTAACTTTAGTTGAAGAATTATGAGATGAAGGAAGACTTTTGATTGGATGAGATGAGTATAATAAATTAAAGAAAATGTTTAAAAGCGTCGTGTCTGCATCATGTTTTTAAAGTGCACAAAAAATCTTGAGGTAATTTTTCTTAGCTTGACGAGATAATTTTCTCTCTCTTGTTTTTATATAGAGCTGCTCTATTTAGTGAAGGGACAATTATTTGTTGACAGCAGGATTTGATAAGGAAGAGGACATATAATACTAATAAACACGATCCCGAATCACTAGCTACCCCAAACTTCTGTTTATTAATAGTATTTCTGGATTTTTACACACAATCGTATGGATGTATGTAGTACTATGTACTGATATTTTTGTGCATACCCATTTATTTACTGGGTTTTATTTACTGAGAGCTAAAGCCATGATTTATTTTATGGTTTCCGAGTTTTCTAGTGAGGACAAACATGGTTAAAAAAATAGATATAAAAATAATATAATTTCGAAAAATATGTAGTGCCAACTTATTATTTTATGTATTTGAAATTATTGAAATTACGTTAGTATGTTTACGGGTGTCGATTTTGGAAAACATAAAGTCATATATTAGAGTTTTTAATTAAGAAAAAAGGATAATATACACTTTTCTCCAAAAAGTTTTCAAGTTTGGCACATCAATCCCATAAAAGTATAACTTTCATACTTTGCGCCCTAGTGAATAATTTATAGGTTTTAAAGGAGTAAAAAAGTAATTAAAACGGGAATATAAATGAACATATTAAGTCTATCAATATCCAACACCCATATTATATGATGCACTAAAATGATAAAGAAATGAAAATGTGTATCACAAATATATTCTAATTTCCGGGCATATCGACTTTTTTTTAGAAAAATGTGCATTACACCCTAAAAAAAATAAGACTCTTTACAGTTTAAAATTTTTGCTCTATGGACCCAAAATGACTTTTATGTACTTTAAAATCTTCTTAAATTTTAAGGGAAAAGTGAAAGTGATAATTAAATTGTATGTAAGTGTGAAAATTATACTTTCTCGTGGTTAGGTGAGAAAAGTGAAAAAAAAATTAGGGGCAAAATGTGAAGTATTCTCAAAAATATGAACATGTATTGAAATGTATTTTAAATGTGCACATTAGATATATTCGATGTTGTCTTTTTTAACGAGAAATGTGAGATTATAGTTTAGAAATTTGAATAGGGCCTTTTAAAAATACATTTTAAATAACAGGGTCTTGTAAAAGTGGGGAAAATGCAAGATGCTCCCCCGTGTTACGTTAAATCTGTAAAAAACTACCCTGTGAAATTTTTATTGCGCTAAACTTCCTTGTGTTTTCAGAAACCCTGCAAAAAACACCCATTTTATAAAAAATAGGTCGTTTTGGATCGACATATTTTAAGAAATAATTTTAAAAATATATCACGTGAAGTTGTAGGGTCCAACTTGAAGCATTTTAAAAATAGTTTCTTCAAATATGTCGATCCAAAACGACCTATTTTTTATAAATTGGGTGTTTTTTGCAGGATTTTTTAAAACACAAGGAAGTTTGGCGCAATAAAAAATTTACAGGGTAGTTTCTTGCAGGTTTAGCATAACACATGGGAGTATTTTGCATTTACCCCTGTAAAAGTTTTGAATATAGTTAATGAAATGTTTAATTTATTTGAAAATTGTCGGAATTCACTCATTATGGCCTAACACAGTCAAAATAGTGATGATCTAACGAAAATTATTGGTAATCTGATTTACAGTTTCACATACAAACACACGGTGCCGCTTCAAGGGTCATTTTTGTCCAATCATTCGTTTGTGAATTGAACGGTCTGGGGCTGGTATTATGGTGATGTGACCTGTGGACTATCAACAATGGTTGGTTTTAGGAATTAGTTGGCAAAATTTCATTTTTGGATTTTTGAAGTAGCTGCATTTCAAAATTGACCATTTATTGTGGTACCTTAACAATAATTATCTTTTATTGTGTTATCATCACCAATTTTAGTTCTTATTGTCGGGAATTTTTATTTATCGCCGGAAATCATCAATTTATATCTTAATTGACCGGAAAATTAATTTTTTTTTGTCAAAAATCACCAATTTATGTCTAATTTGACAAAAAAATTAATTTTAGCTAAAATATAATTTGTCGAGTGACACTTAAAATTAAGAATTTCATATTCTTACTCCACAATTTGCAAGACCAGACCATGTGATAGGTCAAATATGACATAAATTGATATTTTTTTGGCGATAATTAAAAAAAATCGGTGATAAGGACTGAAATTGATGATGTTGACACAATAAATGACGTATATTGTCGAGGTACCACAATAAATGACCAATTTTGAAATGCAGTCACTTTAGAGGGCCAAAAATAAAATTTTGTTGAATTAGTATTATATTTTTAGTTTATTATAAAATACTCCAATTAAACTATATCTATTGTTTTACATTAAAATACCCATTTATCTTCTGTACTCATAATATTTGTAATTTTTTGTCACGCTATTACTTTCCTTTTTTTTATAAGCTCAACTATATATAACTATTTTACTTTAGAATCTAAGACCAAAATTATTCTACAAGAACTGATTTTATCAAACTTAATTCTTACAATAAAGAATAGATTTTATAAAAACTGCACTTGTCAAAAACTTTTCCATTTAATTTTTGGAATAATGATTATTTGAGTTGGAGATCTCCAAAAGCAACTATAAACACTAAAGTTAAACATAAAAAAATATCTTTAATAGGTTAATAGATCAAATTGATTTTTGCACCTTTGAAATTACGATTGGGATCTAAAAGTAATTTTAGAATCTCTACCATTATATAAAATTCACTCTTAGTCCTTTGGTAATACAATTTGTTTTGTATTTCTCGGACCACATCTCCATGTAAACCATTTTTTCTTGTAAGGAATACTTTCATGTCCTGCCAAAGAGTTTCGATGTTACACTCCTAGAATTGAATTTCGTTTCTAATATACGTTTTTGTCAGTTAAATAATACAAAAAAATAAAAACATTTCGAAATTTCTAGAAGAAATGTAAACAAAATGCTACATGGCAGAACCCTTAAAACATATATTGGGTACGCTTACATGACATTTAATAGCACAAACATGACAGTTTTGAGGGTTCTGCCATCGAACTCGACTCGGCCAACCCGTTTAAGCTCCCTGACCTGCTTGGCCTAAATATAGAGCTCACCGACCAGCGCAATCGACCGTCTGCTTGGTACAAACACCATTTTGTTGAAGTAAGAAATGAAGGGGACCGCACTCAATGTGTCATTATCAAAACCATTTGGTCGTAAACCCGATCAAAGTCGACGAATCATTGGGTAATGTTATACATGAGGATCTAGATGACAAAATAAATCACAAATTGACTAATAAACCCTTCGAGTCTCATGAAATATCCAAACACTCCAGGGTTCGTGCATCTTTAATCGATCGCCCCGAAGTCATATGTAATTTTCCATATCTATCAATACCCCATCATTTAACAAATTCAGGCACGCAAAACATAAACTCTTACTATTATAGTGGAGTTCGGATTCATCTGTTCTTGATTATGACATGACTTAGGCATCATAAGATCTTCATTGAAATCATTTTCGAGGAAAAACCCTAACGAGCTTCTTTGAGTGGAAGCCAAATTCCTTATAAAAAGAAGAGCTCCTATTGATTCATGAGTTTTTTGATTTGATCTGATCAACCTTAACTTGGAAGGATTAAATCCGACTATTGAATACCTAAGCCTGTACAGTTGAACTTGGATTTTGACATTTAGTGGACCCGGGAACTATTTCATACTATTTTTTTGACCCATGATTCCGCTATGCCTACTTATTGAAACATACAAACCGTAGTGATTAAAAAATTGTAATTGGGCCACGACTTGTGAAGGGACAACCCAAGGTTGCACATTTTTTTGGGCTGATAGATAAACCCAAATCTTTCCAATTAATAGGCCCAATAGTAATGTTTGAGTGGAACTAGCCTGATATTTAATTTTTTATATCATATTTAACTAAATAATTTTGAAGCTGTTTTTCTTCTTCTTATTTTCTTCTTATAAACAAATAAATTTAATATACTCCCGCCCGGGTTTAAGCTAGTTTTGTATCATAAGATACTTTTTTATTATTTTTACATTTTGTTAGATAACCTTTGATAGTGTTGTTTTAGAAGCTTATAAGTTTTCATATTTTCACTAATATTTTATCATTAATTCCGCCAATCAATTTTCTTTCACTATATCCTTATGAATATTCCCAGTTTAAAACATCAATTCGTAACTATCTTAACATATTCCATATGCTAACAAACGGATTACATCCTCAAAATAAATCTCTCTTTGTTCTTCGGACCTTTTTTTTATTTATATTAAACTTTCCCGCAAGTTAAATCATAACTGGTGGATAACTGGATATTATATGCTAGGATTATTCTTTCATAACATAGATCATAACGAAAAAAAACATAAATATACACCACATTTTTTTACCTGTCTATTTAAACTAATCATAACAGGGATATTCATGGAATATTTGTCACAAGCCAGTTTGTACTCTGTGCAAAAGACAGGATTAAACACCTAAACATTCTATCCTAGTTTCTTCATCTTATTACTATATAATCATGAACTAAAACAATGTAGTTTACTGCATTCCAAAGAAAACAAAAAAATCATGAATTATGAGAATTATGACCTTTGTTTTCCAGACCAACCTGTAGTTGATCTCTACCTCCCAATATGGGCCAACCTTCCAGCATTCCGGCACAAGCCAGCCTTCGTTTGGGCCGAAGATGGGCCTGAACGAGTGTCCGGTTCCTCAGCCCTAACCTACGAGCAGCTAAACACTTCAGTTCAGACCATTTCAGACCAACTATTACTCTCATTACGGAAGGGTGACACTGTTGTGATCTTATGTACACCGGGCCTCGAGCTCGTGGAAATAATATTTTCTTGCCAACGGGCCGGGCTTTTGGCGGTCCCAATCACCCCTCCGAACCCATCTTTTTCAAATAACAATCACCGCCATCTTACTCGAGTCCTCTCTCAAGCAAAGCCTAAGGCCGCTTTAGCATCATCCAGTTACATAAACCGCGTTAGAGATTACACATCCTCGAGCAATAACCGGTTTTCTAATCTTTTACAAACACTTAAATGGATTTCTACGGAGGAACTAAAGGGCTCGAAAATGGAGGACATGCGATTAAACTTATCACAATATGACGGATGCAAAGCAGATGAACTGTATTTAATTCAGTACACCTCGGGTGCGACTGGGATTCCGAAACCAGTTCTTGTCACTGCAGGTGCAGCAGCTCATAATGTCAGAGTAGCTAGAAAAGCTTATGATCTTCACCCGAATAGTATTATCGTTTCTTGGTTGCCTCAGTACCATGATTGTGGCCTTATGTTTCTACTACTAACTATAGTATCTGGTGCCACGTGTGTGTTAGCATCGCCAAGCGATTTCGTAAATCGGCCTAGGCTATGGCTAGAGTTGATTACTGAGTACAAAGCTACTTGCACTCCGGTTCCATTGTTCACTCTACCACTTGTAGTTAAACGTGGGGGTGTGGATAAAGGGACATCATCTATAAACCTTCTTAGCATGAAGAACCTTATAATCATTAACGAGCCGATATATAAAGCGTCAGTCGAGGAATTTGTTCGAGTTTTTAGGCCTTTCGGGCTTAATCCCTCGAGCATTTCTCCATCTTATGGCTTGGCAGAGAATTGCACTTTTGTTTCGACATCATGGAGAAGCGAAAACGATGGGAATTTTCCGATTTACAAGAACCTATTGCCTAGTGCAAAACTACCTTCTTTTAGAGAACAAACAACAGAGGAAGAAATTGAAATTTGGGTTGTGAATGAAGAAACTCATGAACTTGTTGAAGATGGAATTGAAGGAGAGATTTGGGTTTCATCTCCAAGCAACGCTAGTGGATATCTCGACCATCCTTCTTTAACAAGAGAAGTTTTCAAAGGAAGGTTAAAAAACAAACTGGTTGGGGCATTTCTTCGAACAGGTGATAGGGGAGTTATAACAGGGCAACAACAGAGATTTTTATTTGTAACTGGCCGATGTTCAGACATCATTAAACTTGAAAATGGTCATGAAATTCATCCTCATTACTTGGAGACTGTGGCCTATAATAGCTCCCCGAAGCTGCTGAGGGGAGGTTGTGTTGCGATTTTTGAGATTTCAAGAACAACAGTTGTTGTAGCTGAGTTGCAAAAAAATGAGGAAGAATTAAAGAATTTGAGGAAAATATGTGTTGGGATTAGAGATGCAATATTGAATGAAGAGAAAATTGAAGTTGGGTTGGTGGTTCTTGTGAAGAGTGGAAGTGTTCCAAAAACTACTTCTGGGAAAATACAGAGATGGGCAACTAAAGATAAATTGGAAAGAGGGGAAATGAATAAAGTAATGAAGATGGAGTTTGGGGAAAATAGGATTAATAAGTCAAGACTGTTTGGAACTTTAACAGTACATGATGAAAATAAAGGAAAAGATGGGAAGAAGATTGAGATAGGGATGTTTCTTGCAACCCAAAACAATACAAGAAATCATCTCACTTTGCTATCTTCTTTGTGAGGATACATTAATTTCACATATGGCAATGTTTTCAAAATTGGATTGAATATTGATTCAATACTACTAGATTGTGTATTTACAGTTCGGATTGAGGAGTGCTTTAAGTATAAGTATTTTCCAATGTGGTGCCTTCAATAGAATTCGATCGTGAGTTTCGCCTCAATAGTATTTTAGTTATCAGTTTGATTTGGAAGATTGACATAACCGTCAAAATAATGCAATATTTATTAGTTTTCGAAATTATATTATGTCTATACTAATTAAATTACATAAAAATATACTTCAATCTTGATTTTTTTTTTTTTTTTTTTATAATTAAACATCAGTACCTTTTATTTGCTTGATTCATATTTAACACGTAAATTACATAAACATATACGAAAAATAAGATATTATAAATTCTAAAATTATAAATTCCAAATTTCAGAAAATGAATATGCGAAATACATAATTTTGATATTTGGGGCCATTAGATATTGGATGATGGTAGAGGTGTAAACTGGGCACGGCTGAACCGGACCGAGCCTGTCGGGCTAAGTAGGTGTGCTGTGTGTGAGAGATTATTTAGTGCAACCGCTGCACCACGTCATTAAGTACACGTGGTGCAGCCCACCAATACACTTGGTACATGTAGAGTGATAAAAAAATAGGATTTCAAAAAATTGTGTTCACATTGCCAGAACATGGATGAGTGGATTATCACTCCAAGTGTATTGGTGGGTTGTACTACGTGTACTTAATGACGTGGTGCAGCGGTTGCATTAAATAATTTTTCGGTGTGTATGCCCTGCATTAGACGGGTTGGTCTTGGGTTGGGTTTTTTTAAATAGAAAAGATACCTACATAGGCTTTGGCACAAGTTAGATTTGGGCTGGGCTTGGGCTGGATTCAGTTGGCTGGGCCTTTAAGATAAGCTTTTAAAAAGTTATACGTAAAGTTTAGCATATTGAAATTTTGAAAGTTCAATATTATTACTATATGCAATGGAGCTCTCTTTAAAACTATATTAAATTTTATTAAATCTGAACATAAAATAAAATGTTTAATTTCACAAAAAATAAATGATAAAGTAGCAAGTTAAATTCTTCAATCTTCTAATAATCTCAAACTCTCACTAATAATCTCAAATTCCTTTGTTCTCCGAGTTATCTTCTAAAACGAGAGCTACGCGTTTCAATTTCTTAATTGGTTCGATATTGAGCATCTAGCCAATCCTTCCACATGATACAAAACTTGATTGATTCATCATTCGATCGACTTATTTTATTTGTTGTTACCACTCGCTTTTATGATGTTCCAGTATATATTTGAGATGTTAGAAGAAATATAAGGCTATTCGACCAATATAAATGTAAAATTAATCATTTATTTATTCATATAAAATATTATCATATTCAAATTAATAACATACGAGTTGACTAGTCAACGTTTGAAATTATAATTTTACTTTCCCTTAATCCTGCAATATAAATATAAAGCTCATTGCTACACGCTAAGATAGATTTTTTAGAGTCACGATAAACAATACAAGGGACGACCAAAGTAGCTTGTATCGTTATGCACAAGCAATTATATTGCAAAGGTTTAAGTGTTGTATATATCTTTGAAACAAATATATATATATATATATATATATATATATATATATATATATATATATATTTTACGTTAAATTATTTCAGTTATATTTAAATTTTAAGCTACAGTGTTTTGTCATTTAACTTGTTGAGATGACAATCATCATAGTAAAAATAAGAATCAGTTGTAAAATTTTCAATAATTTTACGTGAGAACAAAATGTAAATTCTTTTACATGATGTATTCATAAGAATTACACATGGAATGCTCAATTAGTAACAGAATTCAGTCAAACATATATACTTACATGGTAATTTCATATACAACGTTGAAAATGAAATTGATCCATGAAAAAATTTCAGTAATGACCACTAATTGAAGGTAAATTTATAAACGTATAATTGTTGAGTTGATGGTAAAATGATTCCAAATACAATAAGGTTTATAATAGTTTATGTAATGTTGAAGTTGTATCAGATGATATCTATGACTAGAAGGTTCTAACAATATAATTACTCTTTAATAGAAGTTAAAGTTATATTCGTTTACTTATGCTTTAGTTCTTTGGTAACGACGTTAACACTTAATTAATTCAAATATTTGTTCATCAGTTGGTTTTTTTCTTGTGGCTCTTTTGAAATGCTTTAGTTGTTTAATTAGTAAATGATCATAGAAGATTGATTATAGAAGATTGTTTATTAAAAAGAAATTAACCTTTTAAGTAGATATTTAGAGAGATTATTCCTTTAGAAACTTTAATTTGTAATTAGCACCTAAATGCAACGTCAAGTCATGAGAGTGACTTTTGGAGAGGTCCTGGTCCTGGATCAACCATTTCATAATTTCAGCCTAAAATTAATCCACGCGAGCGAAACTATCCATTTGTAAATTAATTTTATTGTGTTATAATATATAATTAATAAGACATCTGGTTTTTTGTAGGCATAAAATACTTTAATTTGTGCAATTCTCCTCAATCAAAATTCAAACATTTAAAAGAGGGATAAAAATCCATATATAGTCTCCAATTCCCATTCACAAGGATTAGAACATGACGTCAAAGTCTCAATGTTATAAAAGAGGGAAATCTTTTTCTAAAACTTTCAATAAAAAGATATGGAAATATACATATATGCTATATGGAAATTGATGGTTATGGAAAGGATATGTCTGAGTAATATTCTGGAGACGCTCAAGGGTAAATTTGTAACAAAAAAATTTGAGTTGAGGATGATAACACAATCACAGGGGATTCCCCAATTATATTCGACCAAGATAAAGGAGGGTGGCCCACTTTTTTAGACTGACCTGAAATTTTATTAATCAAATCAAGCAATTGATATATTGATATATGATGATTAATTTCTGAATATGGGCTTATTAGGCAAACTGAATGCCCCCATAGTTAATTAATGATATATTTGACCTGAATATTACCTAAGAAGAAGGGCCCCTCCACCTGCATGTGGGGAGTATCTCAAGCCATGGCCTCATTGCTAGTTGTCCAAAAGGACGAATTTTCCTTAATTGTGAACCTCTGAAATTTTGGGTACGTGAATGTACTATAAGGCTATAATATGTACGCGTCTTTTTTAACACTAATTAATTTTGGATTAAATAATAGTGCCAAAAATCCTATATATGGAGGATAATGAATTGAATCAATTCTACGTTCTTTTCCTTCAAATTCTCAAATAAAATTAATATATATATATATGGTATATATATACTTAAGATGAGAACTTCTATTCTGGCATGCAATTTGCAACTTGTTAAACAGGTTGTTGTGTCATGTTAAATCAAGTACCAGTGAAGACGAATAGATGATGAGATGATATGTGATTTGCAAAGGAAATTAATTAATTAAACAATTAATATCTTGACAGAATATATGTATCTTGTGCGTTTGATTTATGTTATGGGAGTATGATTTTCTATGTGATATTGTTGGAGCATCTATCTTAACTAGCCAGTAGGGACTTGGGAATTGGAGGATCTAATCCTACCAGATGGGGTATGAGGAATTTAAATTCACTTGGGTAATCAATCCACTTGTTGTCGTTGATATTAATTGTGAAAAGTGTAAGAAAATGACTTTTCAAAAATTAAGCAAACCTTCTTCTCTTTATCTATCTCTCCTTCTTCTTAATCATATATAGTTCGAGGGAAAAACACTTTTGATACCAAACTTTAGTCCAAAAAACACATTTGGTACCAAGCTTTTTCAAAAAACACATTACATACCATGATTCACACAATCTTGACACATTTAGTTTTGCCGTCAATTTTCAGTCAAAATTTAGCACGTGTCGTTTATGTGTGGGTCTTTAAAACCCGTGCATATTCTCCATCCCATTGTCAATTTAACGGACACATGAGCAGCATCTGCTGAATTTCGTCCGAAAATTGACGGCAAAACTAAATGTGTCAAGATTGTGTGAATCATGGTATGTAATGTGTTTTTTGAAAAAGCTTGGTACCAAATGTGTTTTTTGGAATAAAGTTTGGTATCAAAAGTGTTTTTCCCTCGATATAGTTCATATTACTAGACCAAGTAATAAGACAACAACCGCCATCCCGGAAGAGATAGGATATATGTTTGTCTGCAAACAAATTAAATGAACGTGGTACTTAATTGGACTATTATGTTGAATTGAAGGATTTAAATAATTAAATTGAATTGTTGATATAACTAAAAATATTCTCACCCATATATCAGATTCTTCTTATTCTAACCAAGATCACGAGCTCAACTTACAATAAGGGAGTCTAATGAACGAATTCCTGTGTGTTATGTGCACGCAACTCCAATTTGTTATATTTTTTTTTTTGGTTTCTTAAGCGTTTAATCATTTTTAAGACGCGTCAGACACATTATATTAGGATTCAATTATGGATCGCCACTTTATGAGTACCAGTCTCTTCCACTAGACTAATCACTTGTTGATAATATGTTATATTTATTACATATACTTCCACTATGTTATTCACTATTTATTTTCATACAACAAAATGTTAGAGTGAATCAGAGCTTCCTGCAGGTTTCGCATATCACGAAAGTGTCGTGCATTTAAATCCTCGAGTAGTTATTTACCAAAAGGAGATTGTTGGTCTGAGTATGACAGCCCCAACTCGAACTAGAATCAAACAATGGTTGGTTTGTCATTTGAATTTATGTCGACTAAGTATAAATAAATATTTTTAACACAACACTGTATGTGAATCACATCCAACACATGGCCCCTTCTCCAAAAAGATGGCAAAAATATTCGTCAACTTGCTTCCCCTCCCTCGCCTTTTCGTCTATATAATAAACACTTTTGTGTAGCAAATCTTTAACCAACTCACAATCACTTCTCCCTTGACTGAGGCAGTACTTACATCTCCTCTAAATGGCATCTTCACGTGACTCATCATGGACACCAAAACAAAACAAGCAATTTGAGGAGGCTTTGGTCATATTCGACAGGGATACACCCGATCGATGGCATAACATAGCCAGAGCAGTTAGTGGTAAATCAGCCGAAGAAGTAAGGAGGCATTACGAGGCACTAGTGAAAGACATTATGCAGATTGAAACAGATCAAGTTCCGATTCCAAATTACAGGGCCATGCCCACCAACACCCGATCGAGGATACGGTAATTAATGACCATAGGTACGTTACGTACCCCTCAAACTACAACTATTCCAATTAATACATTAGATGAAGAAACCTTATCATTTTTTTATTCTTTTTGACAGGTCTTTTAAGAATCTCAAGATGCAGAGATCGATATATAAGTTTTCATTAATTTACTTTAATGCCATCGCGAGATCTTTAGAACAAATGACGAGCAAATGTAATATATGTTGCTTTATTCGTCAATCCATGTATATTTAGCTTGCCAGTCTTATTATTCCAAGAAATATAAAATGTGTACTAACTAATTGTGCCCTGTAATTTTGTACTATATCGTGGAAAAATGTATAATATTAATATGTTTGTGCCCTTTATTCTTGAATTTCGTAGCAGATTTTGTCCCAATTAAGATCAGATTGATTTTTGAAAATGTGAACGTGACCATTGATCTATGAATTGCTGAGACATATCTTGTATGCATTACCAATTTACCAATTCAAAAGACAAGAAAATCAGGAGGGAAGAGAGAGAGTTTAAATTCGAAATACAGGTAAAAAAAAATTACTAATACTAACGTAATAAAAGTATTGGATAAGATGGAGATGCGGGGTATCGATCCCCGTACCTCTCGCATGCTAAGCGAGCGCTCTACCATCTGAGCTACATCCCCTTTGTTCTTTTGTTAGGTAAATTAAATTTAATAAATACAAACTTTCTACTCGAGATGACCAGATACAAAAAACTAATTGACGTGCTTAAAATTTAAATAGATACTTTGGGACAATTAATTGACGTATACAAATTGACACTCCGTAATAGAACAAAGCGTATATATTTTTATACATAATTACCATAACCAAATATTTGCACTCTAAATGGCTTGTTCAAATTATATAACAAGGCTACAATTTGAGTTTGGTTTGCCAAATTTGACAAATCTCAAATATAGAAATCCAACAAAAAAGATTCTGCCAATTCTAATAAGTAATACCTTGAATCTTTTTAGAAAAAATCATAAAAAAAATTATTCTATTATATCATATACATAATATTTTGTATAACTAAGATTACTCTTATCCTATAATCTTATTTTTTTAATTTTACACGATGTGCAATGCATGGATGCATTATCTAAATAACATGTGCCTCGTTTTCATATTTTGAAAATCCAACTTGTTAATGATAGACTTGATAGTCAATAATCATGACACAAGTAATTAATAGACTTGGACATGCTTCTAAAAGTGAAGTACTTGTACTCCTTCCATTTCATTTTAACTGTCGTTTTAGGCTTTTGCACAAGTATTAAGAAAGTTAATAATTAACTTAAATTTTAGGAAAAAATTAAAGTTACACCTAAATTAATCCTCTTATCTCCAAACAATTATTCTTTCTCCTTCAATTAACGATTTCTTATTCTATCTCCTTCAATTGGTTAAAGCAGAAGAGCAATTGGTTAAAATAAAAGAGAGAGAGAAACAGAGGGAGTAAATAAGGGTAAAATTGGAAGATATATAATTAATGTTATATTGAAATTCTAAAGCTACAATTAATTTGAAACAGAAAAAAATCTCTAAATCGACAATTCATCTCTACTACTCTTCATTTTCTTTTTAGATTCTCATAGTTAACAGCACAAGCAACTGCTTAGAACGACCAGAATGAGTTCTACTTACAGAAAAAAGATGGAAAAATTATGATTTAATCCAGATTATAGCCTAAAAGTAAAGAGTTAGTTGTTGAAAAAGCGTAAATCATTAAAGACGTGTTTGAGTCTTGAATCTAATGAAAAGATACATCTAAAAAACTGAAAAACCTCAACTTTTTGAAAGGAACGGATTTTTTTTTTTTTACTAAAATAATTCATATCTATATAATGTTTTTTTATGCAGAAAAGAGACCACAAAAAAATGACATTTCTCTTGATGCTTGAATGTGGGAATGAAAGATGCTTGTATGATTCTTTGCTTTCTTTTGAGGACACCTAAGTAAACTTTGCTGCTTAACTTAAAGAAATTAATGAATTGATTTCATGTTTAATTGGAATAGTCAAATGTAGAACTGGAAGAAAGAATAAATACCAAGATTAAAGAAAGGGCTAAATCCTAATTCCTAAATCTGATGGAAGGGGTCTGTAATTCATTCATGTCAGAAAAAAAGATGCTAAACTTCATTTCAACAAAAACCAGATTTGGAAGAGAAGAAATGGAAGAATGATACCACAAGCAATGCAACAGTACCCTGTCCTCTGCAAGAAATTTCAACAGTTTCCAATTACAAAATGTTATAAGAGAAGAGTAGTGCTTCTTTCATGTCAAACTAATTTTAACAACACAAAGACATCTATCAATCTTATCCTCTCTTCATAGAGCCATCTCTTTTTGAGCACTCATGGGGGATCGAAGGCCAGCGTTCTCTTTTCGGTTTTGGTCCTCAGCTGCACCATCTCCACGCCGTACAGCTGAAGCCCAAACTACAGCTAAACCACCACCAACCACCCCTCAAACTACGGCTGAGACCAAACCTGCCGCCCAGCCCGCCCCCACCTCCACGACTCCACCTACTGATAAAGAGTTGACCACCTCCACTCCCACCGCCCCTCCACCTACATCTGAGACCAAAACTACAGGCCAGTCCACCCCCACCGACACAACTCCACCTTCAACCATCACCATAAGCACCCCTTCCACTCCCATCACTACACCTAAAACCGAAACCCAAATGGACAACCAGCAACCCAATAGTACTTCTGCTCGGCCTACAAATGAGCCTCAAACCACGTTACCATCTCGTGTAACTAGTCAAACCAAACCCTCATCACAGCCCACATCACCCTCTCGTTCTACAGTTCAATCAAGATCACCTCCTCAAGCACTGCCCACGCCTTCGTCTCCATCGCGTATGGGTTCTCAGACCCCCTCGACTCCCCCAAGGACCCCACAACTTCGATCTCCATCTCGCGTGGCTTCTCACTCTCCTAAGCAGACATCCTCGCCTTCCACCAAGGGAACTTCCCCATTAAAAGAATCACAAAGGTCGACTGGAGACCCAACTTTTGCTCCTAATGAGAAAGGACCAAAGCCTCCTTTGTCTCAGCAGGAGCCGCCTCTAGAACCTCAGCTGAAAGCAGAGGTCAATGACTCCAAAGGTGTCAAACAAAATGAAATGGAAGTAGTGCCTTCAAAATTATCAGAGCAAAGCACTACCACAGACCTTGTTCAGGAAGCCGATACACGCATACCGGCCCAAAAGTTGGGCTCCTCGACTACCAATGCTGAAAATAACCCACAAACTGAATCGAAATCAAAGCTTCAAGAAACAAAAGAAGTGAAAGAAATAGAGCAAGCGACAGATATTGAAGGCAATGAACAGTCAAAAGAGAAAGCCAATGATTTTCTTACTCCAAAATCTGTTTCTGAAGTACAAACCATTGAGAAGGCTCAGATTCCTAGTAAACAAGCCCTCGACAAAAAAGAGATTTCACCTACCTCTCTCCATGATATAAAACGAACCAATGACAAAACTTCACAGCCGAAGAAGAGAAGCATGATTTCTGATACCCGTGAAGAATCTGCACTACCAAAAGGAGAACATGTGTCCATGAACAAAGACATTAGGAGTGACATATCAACTTTTGTTAACCGAGTGACCAATGGAGATGCCAAAAACGCCATTTATGATAGACCTCTAAGTGTGATAACCCTTGCAGGAGAAAATAGAGGGGCATCAATGCAGATGGGGTCTAATTATTCGAAAAGAGAAGGGTCGGTTCACATCCACAGAGGCTACAAGAGAAATCCTGATGAAAGTACTGAAGTGACCAACAATGGAGAGGGAAGTTCTAAAGGGAAAAATTCGGAAGACGCAAAGGGTACAGAAGATCAACCGAAAGAGGCATGCGTAAACAACAATGCACAAGGAATCAATAACTCCATTGTGTTCAGAAGTTCCCTTTCTGAAAGAGATCCTGGAGTTCACATGGTCATTAATCATGTCCCAAAGGAATTAATTGAGTCGACGTACAAATCAAGGACCACTCAGACACGGAAGGCTGAATTTAACACAACTCCTGCAGATAAACATACATATGATCCCAAAGTCAGAAGAAGATGCCTCAGAGGTCTATTCTTGGAACCAAGTGATTCTGATCCAGAAAATCCCGAAAAGCCTCGACGCCATGGTTGCCTTGTTGGCTGTAAAGAAAAGGGTAACGAGAACAATATAGATGTTCTCTGAACAAGGAAAGAAAGTATTAAATATTGAAAGATGCCATATGTATGTACCTCAGTGTTGATGTCCAGAAATAAACAGAATAAGGACGCTATATGATTCATAGCAACAAAAAGAATAGTCTCCCTACTACTATGGTGCTGTTAATGAACAAGAATAAGTTTAAAAGGCCTATATGTAAATAACCAATATATATGGCATACTTATTCAAAACATTTCAAAAAGGCATGTAACAGATCATTTTTACATTAATTTTTCGACTTACTATATTAGCAACATAGTTATCCAAAAAGTATATTGAAGTTCAAAATCTTTTCTGCATTACACATAAGGAGCAAACTTCAATCTACATGTTTAATTCCCTACTATTTATAACTAAAGCTTAATCTTCTGAAGAAGTGCGAGCTTACACCATTTCAGGTAAAAAGATATCAAACAAAAAAAAAGAACTATTTACAAACACAAAACATCATTGCAGCCTACATCTTCCTTTTTTTTTTTTTTTACAGAAAACGGCTACTCGCATGCCGGTTTTGTGTCAAAACTACTTAAACAAATAGCAAAGGCCTGAAAGGCCGAAATAGGATACCGATAATCCATGGTAAATATGTCTTTTCCAATTTTTCCAAATTGCAAGATCACCTTCTCTTGTTCTGAAGCTGAAACATTATGTGTTGGGTCAACATCAGCTTCCAGCTGAAAGTTTTTAACAGATGCCACTGTAACACGTCCTCTGAAGTTCAAACACCAACACTGTAGCTGCTCATGCCATCTTGGAGTTTTGTTTCTCAAAGCCAGTGGTTCTCTAGGATTATTAATTGATTCCTTTGATTTAGCTAAACTATTTTTCAAGGGGCAAAAAGTTTCATCAAGAACATAACTAAATGTTGGAGGCGTGGGAGCAACTCCGCCTTCTTGTATTGAAGAAATGGGAATCGAGTGCAGTGTGCAGTGCATTCTTCTTGGCCCTCTTGTGCGAAGGACATTGAGCTCGTAAGATATAGTGGCGACGTTATAGTTGCAAATAGGTAGCCTTGGTGACACCTTCTTAGTAGAGATTCTTTTCCATGACCAACCTTGGGATTGGACAGAAGAGTTGCATGGAGGCCGACAATCATGAATTACAAACTTGGAGCCGAAAAAGTTGGACCTGATAAGTTACACATGTGGTTTAATGAAAATGAATTAGCATATTAATGAGATAAAACTGAGAAAAATATTCAAACAAGGAACCGAACCTCAGTTTCCCTGCATAATTATCACTGGTCTGAGAAAAATCATTCGGGCTCAAAGATATTACAAAATCTGTTTTCATGGCCTTTTTCATCCTTTTAGCTGCCAATAGGAATTTACTCGCATCCCCTGAAAGAGCTGTATTTGAGATCAAAGTTGTCAATATCATACATATTGAGATGTCATTTGAGAATCATAATCATTCAAAATTATGATTATAAGCCATACAGACGTGAAATAAAAATAAGTTTGAGATGGTATAAGTTTTAAACTTAATGTCAATGATTTCGGAGTTCATAGCACCTCAAATTTATGAATATAGCTGGCAAATTACCAATTACCTAATGAACAATCAAAAAGGAAACAGGAAAAACAGAGCTAGCCAAATCTATTAACATAAAATCATTAGACATATCGTTATCCAAAAAAAAAAAATATGAGACATGCGGATAAACTTCTTCTTTAATATATGTTTGATTATTTTCCTATACTATACTTAATCACAATACACAGTTCATGATCATTTACCAGGGCTCAAACCAAGGTACAACCGGTAAGTTGATGTCGTCCTTTCCCTTCTAATAAAGCATTGAATTGGAGAATCTCTTGATCCCGGCTAATACATATTCACAAGAATAAATAAAGTCAATAATAATAATCAAGTAAATTTATCCACTAAATCAAAATATAAAATTTACCTGCTTCAATGCCATGGGAAAAGTGAGTAAACTACATTCCTCAGGAGTCCTAATGACATCTTTAGTTATTTCCCTCCAAGACATGCAAACTGCAGCACAACAAACCACGGCCCTTCGAGATGGCCATGTAGTCTCATTGGCCTCTAATCTACTAATAATATCAAGAAGCAATTCAGGTGGTAAGTTTGCCCACAGGCTTTGTAGCACCAATAAGTTCGGAGATGACGCCTCAGGAATTACATCGAAATTTCTATGGCCTACCAAACTGTTTTGCTCAGTTGGTTGCTTGAGCTTTTTATTGATTCCATTTTTCCTCATAAGCTCCCCCAAAACCGATATAAACGGCATCTTTCCTCAGTCGGACTAAATCTTTTCCGGAAAATCCAGTGGCAGATAAAAATGGAAAAGTTCTCAAACATTCACTAAAGTTCCAATAAAACCAATTTAGATACTACTACCACACGCCAAAGAGTATGACCGGAAATCCTATTGTTTATCAAGAGTTTTTCACATCTTATCTGAAAAAAAGAGAGAGAAATAATTAGGCATAGAAAATTGGGATTTCTTAATGAAAGATAAAGAAATTCTTTATGTTCATATTATGCACATTTACATTTCTCTATCAAATTTCATAAATCGTTCGAAATATATGAAATTAACAATCACAGGGAAAAGAATTGGAAAACTAACATTAAGCTGAAAATGCAGAGAAATTCAATGGATACCCAATGCACAATGCTTAACGAGATCCAAAGCCAAAATTAAGCCTTTTAATGTTCCAATGTCTCCCTTACACACACACATATTGATATATACATACACGTGTGTGTATTTATATATTTTCTCCACGATAAAGGCTCTGGGAAAATTAATACTTCAAAAATCGCACCATGACCTCAATTTTCCGAATTACAAGGTGAAATGTACCTAGGTATCTATGCAAAATAAAAATAATTGATTTCTTTTTTGGGTTGAATAAAATTAGTGGTATTTCTTATGATTAATAATAGAGAAAGAGAAGAGCGAGAGATTCGACAAAGCAAAGATGCCGCAGCGCCACCGCCACTGCGAGTGAGGTTGGCGGCTAGCGTTTCTCGGATTCTCGCAACTCTGCTGTGTCCTGTTCTGTGTTTCTCTCCTCTTTTCTTCTTAAATCAAAATGAAGAGTTTCTTCTGCTATATATGAACTGATATGAGTCTCCTTTTTATTTTATGTCCTCCCTTTGTATTAACGGTCCTAAATTGTATGGACGATTTTTCGAGGGAGGATTTTTCTAGTGTGCGGGCATGTGAGTTACGCCCGCACATGCGGGAAGCCTCATCATGCCGTTTATTTGGCTCAGATTGATCTGGTCGTTGATTGGGTAACTTGGTCAAATATAATTAGTAACTATTGACTTTGATTAAATTTCGGTTTTCCTAATTTACCCTTTCTCTTATTTTGCTTCTAAATAAATTTAAAAACCGTTCTCATAAAAAAAGACCATTTTAGCCCCAATTTTGACAAAAAATTGAATTTAATAATTTTGCAAATTGACCCCTATCTTTTGTGATTTTATGAATTGAACCCTTCCTCGTTCTTCCTCATGTACACCTTCTTATCACCCATGGATATTCAACATTAATCCCATAAACATACACTTCTGACATTCAAAACATCATGAATATTGAGTAGAACATGAATTAAAACAAAGAGGCAAAATACTAAATAAAATTCACATCTCACTGTTAGTTTCCAATTTCATTTCGAATTAAATAACACAACAATGTTTGTTAGACAAAGTGAAAAAAAAAAACACTACCTGGTCTTCAAAGACCAGGAAGAGAATCTACTTAAGAATAGATGGTTATGCCTTCAAGAAAACTCGACTTCGTTTTGCTCTTCTTGATTTCGCCGACGATTGGTGCTCCACCTGTAGGGGCAGTGCGTTTCACCAAAACCATAATTTTGCTCATTTTGACTGTTGCTGCCGTCTCCACCATCGAAATTAAATGGTGGTATTTGTTCTCCTCTTCGTCGTCGTCACACTCGTATAATCAATTCATCCTAACTCCCACTAATTTGCCCAATATTTCCTCTTGAAATTCTAGATTGCAAACTCAAATTCTGCCCGCTTTCTTTCATCGATTCCATTAATTGTTGTGCGGCTCCAATCTATGAATCAGTTACATGGTTGAAATCCCCTTGTGAAGAGTTTCAAGGTAATTGCTGGTTTCGTCGGCGTTTTACCGAAACTCAGATTTGCTGGTTTCGTCGGCGTTTTTCTTTGAAGAATATTTTTTTTTTCTAAGGTTATAACCGTCTTGTGATAATTGATTGTTAAATGTTTCAATTTAAGATAAATGAAAAGGTTATAAAAGACTTTTCAAATTGGCTTGGTTATTTTAAGTTTTCTTTAAATATAAAATTCAAAGGATAATATGGTATATTAGAAGACCAAGTCAACTCACTGAGTTAACCTCCAGTTACGTACGACACGTGGCATGATTCCAAGGCTATCCCGCATGTAAGGGCAAGTTACTGCGCCCGCACCCTAGAAGCTCCGATGTATGGAATGCAATTAACCAATAACAATAAGGGATAATAATTGCATTCAATAGTTTTCAACATTTTTTTCCTATTTTATAAATACATATTGTTAATTCTTAACATATTACGGGCAAAACCTACAAATTTTAAAAATGACAATAATTGATTACGATAAAAAATAATTATAAAATTATTGTTTTTGTATAATTGATTTTGCAAAAGTAACATTTTCGTATCTTCTGAGATAAGCTGATTATTTTTCTATTGGAGATATGACATTAAGGGTCAAACAACATAAAAATCACGATTGACCCAAACTATTTTTTTATTCTTAAGGGTCAAACATTTTCAAAATCACGATAAAAATCTAGAAGTATTTTTAAAAGTTTTCACCGTGGGGTCAAACCCACCTTACATATATATATTTGTTGACAAGAGAACTCGCAGCCACCGAAGTGAACAAGGTAAACCCCGCCCTCATGCAATAGCTCGCAAATCATATGAGAGATATAAATCACACTAGGCAAACCAGGTGTGATGAGCTCAACCTAGAAAGTGTTGGCAAGGAGATTCGAACTCGGGTCGCGTTCACTTGCTCCACCAACTAGGCCACCCTTGCGGGTCACCTTACATATTTGATATTGTACAAGATGGAGAGACTAACTTGTCGGATATTGGTACAATCGAGGAAGATGTCAAGCATTTGGCCACTTCTCTTCATGAGTGTTTATATTTTGTTAGGCGAAATTGTAATTAGGGTTGCACACTCTTTAAGTAGATTAGCCACTTTGGTAAGTTTCTCGATCTACCTAATCGTACTTAGGATACTGTAATCGCTGATTTGAGTTGAGTAATAAAATCATTGTTTTTATTAAAAATAAATAAATTGGACCTTGATTTAAAGTAAATTTTAGGATGAAAATATATTCTTCATTAAGGAGTACAATTGTAATTAAATTAAGAATGAGGTGGCGTATATATAGTGTTACGTATATATAATCAATTTTTTTGGGAAAAATGGATTTATGAATTACCATGTTTGTCCCTAAAAAATTGCCCCTCATTTTTTCCATAGCTGTTTTTGCTGGAAAATGCAATGGGGTGCAAAGTGCCATACTTAATTGAATTCCAGAGTGCATACTGCTATTTTTAAGATTCAACGGTGCAAAGTGCTCATTTCACCTAATTCAAGGATACAAAGTGTCAAATACTTGATTTATGATGTAATGAATGATAATTGAGGGTTTTTGCCATTTTTCACCCTAGAAATATAGGGTTTTAGCACTTTGCACTCGACTTAAGTTTTGGCACTTCGCACCCTGAAAATACAATTCATTTGGTACTTTGCACCTTACAAATATAAAATATTGGCACTTTGCACCTTGCAAATATAATTTTTTTGCACATGCCACCCCGATTAAATCTTTTTGGCACTTTGCACCTTAGAAATATTTTTTGGTATTTTGTACCCTAATATTTTCTTTTGAAAAAAGTTCATGAATGTCGTCGGTGGATAGATAAAATATCATATTCAGTGCACAACAATCAAATTAACATAGGAACACATTTTTATTTTGCGTTCAATCACAAAAATAATCAATTTTTTTGCAAATTATATGTACAACTTGTCCTTAGAAAACTCAAAAATGACTATTCTACCCTTCTTGCAACTAAATTTCCTCATCAAAACACACATTAGGGTGAAAGGTGTCAAATAAATTATATTTTCAGGGTGTAAAGTGCCAAATTTTTTAAGTCAGGATACAAAATGCTAAAATCCAATAATTGATATATTTTAGAAAGAAAAAATAGATTGAATGGTGGAATTGAAACCCAATCAAATTAGAACACTACTATTTTCATCTTTTATTAGTACTTTTACACCATCACCATACTCTTGCTCTTGGAAGGTAATGCAAATATGGAAAATAATCCGACATTTTGTACAATTGAAAGCTGGCTACCTAATAATAATATATGAATGAAATTTCATCTGGCTAGCAAGTTTTCTACATATGTTCATGACCCCATCTCCAAAAAGGGTAAAGTTTTGGGAGGTTTAAAATCATTTGTAATGTTTGTTTGAGTGATTCATAGATGTTACTTGTGAGATATACATGTGGATGTTAGGAATTGTATGTTGATTTAGTACGTAGAGACTGTAGCTAGGTAGGGGCTATGGCTTTTGAAAATTAATCGATAAACATGTGGATTAACGCTATTTGTTTGACAGAATATATATGTGAGAGTAACTTATAAGAATGAACTTACATACGACAAAAATCTGTGGTTCAGATTTGATTTATTCTTACATATTACTCACTCATAAACAGAAAAAAGTAAAAGTGGATTAACGCTATTTGTTTGACAGAATATAGTGACTACTATTTGAAATGTGACTCGAGATAAAAGTTTATTTGAATTCGGTTCGTAGTACTTATCAAAAAAATTGAACAATATTTTTTTTGATAATTTTGAAGTTTGATTCGATCTTGGTTTGATAAGCTAAAAATTGATAAAAATTATATACGTAAATATATTAAACTACTCGATTCCAGCACGTTCGGTAAATTAAAATTTTGTTTCAGCTCGATTTAATATTTTAATAAATAATTAAACTAAACTCAAATATAATTTCAAGATCAATACAAAATGCAAATTAAGATTGAATAAGATATATCTTATAACTATTTATCTCGGTTGTAAGACAGTTGTTAGTAAATGCACATAAGTCGCCTTATCCATATAAATTTGAAAGAATTGGAGGAGTGTTTGTTTCCAATCAACTTAAATGACGTGGAGGGGAGGAGAGGGGAGGGGAGGGGGTACTATGTTTCTATATATGTTCACTATTCTTTACATATAATCTGCAACCTCACATGGAAGTTGTCACCATTTTTTTAGCACGAAAATCGTAGTTTAAGTGATCAAATGATTCAATCGTGTGATTTGATTCAAGAATAAGTTTATTTTATGGAAAATCTCTATAGTATAAAATTAGTAAGGTGCAATCGAACCTAGTCATGAATCAATTTGTTTTTTGTTAACCCGAAATTATAATAGGTGTTTGATTTGATAGTGAGTCAGAACATGAGTGCTGTTGATTCTCATTTGACATGGTGTAACAGATGCACTAAATAATTTCTCCACCATCAGGGATGGAGCCAGAACTTTAGCGGGAGACGGAGGGATGGGGAGGTGGGGGGAGGGAGGGAGATAAATACATTTCATTGAAAATAATTGAAGTACTTATCATAAAAATAATATTTTAAATACATCCATAACTTTTGTGATAACCAATATAAGTAATATAAATAATGACTAAGATACTCGCACATTTGCAATATATATATTATTAGTTCGTCGAATATCATCTTTCTTAATTACTAGATAATCGCAAATTATAAATTTCATTCCTGAATCTCGTTCTCTATGAAAATGATTTACATCTATATCAATTCCTGGAATTTATGTTCATGGATGCATAACTTGATATTCCAAAATATTTACAATCTCATAAAGATAGTTACAATTACTTGAACAACGTCAAACAATATGGAAACAACAATAAGATCAAGGATGATTTCAAATATTCATGATTTAAAATTTTAGAATAATATAACTTGTATAATACTTTGTTGACTAATATAAAATAAGATTAAGGATGAATTCAAATATTCAGGATTTAAAATTTTAGAATATTATAATCGTTTATAATACGTTTTGATAATTTTAACCATTTTGTATTAGAATTATGAGCATTTAGAAAAAAATCACTTAAATACAATTATGGAAAAAAATATAGAAATATTATTAAATTGGAATCTAATAAACATTGGTGGAATAAAAATTCCTTATCCAACCTTTGAATGGTGAAACATTTAAGGATTTTGATAAGGTATCATAATTGGGGTGGGATACTAAACAAAATAAAAGCATTGTATAATCACTTCAAAACTATAGTCATTTTAGTATCTATATATGAAGATTGAACCGTCTTATTAAATTATGTTTAATCGAATATAAGGCGTTCAACCTTAAATGTAATATTAGAAGCATATCATTATTTAAATGCGACGTGAACACATATTATCGCATTCAAATTGATGAAACATAAGGTTCTTCAACTTTTATAAATGTAAAATTAATCATCTGACTATCCATATACGATCACGATCATACAAAACTATTGTCATATTCAAATTAACATAATATGCGACTAGTTAACGTTTGTAAGCGTAGCTTTATTCGCCATAGATCCCACAATATAAATATAAAGCTCATTGCTACAAGTGAATGAGGTTTTTCAAAGTCGCGTTAAACAATAGTTACCAAAATATTGGACGATCAGAGTAGCTTGTATCGTCATGCACTAGCAATGATACTGCAAAGGTTTAATCATCAGTGAGTTAATATTGTTTTATTAACCCCCGTTTGTTTAAGTGTTGTATCATTGAAACAAATATATATATTTTTTGTTATATTATTTCACTTATTTTTAAGTTGCGATCTACAAGACTTGTTGGAAACATAATTGTTTGTTAGTATCCAATTTTTTAAACTTCATGTTGGTGACTTTAATTTAAGGCTTCAAACTGTATTTTAGTTATAAATTGTTTGTTGATATGTTTTTACATATATGTTGTATATAGATAAAATTGCTAGATACAATTTTTTAACGAAATAGGAAAGATAAGTAGCATAATTTCACCCTTGACTTAAATAATTGTATACTTTTTTTCTTTCTATTATGAATTTATATTTATTTTCTTTGACGTTGGTACTTAATTGAATTATGGAAGATGATATTTTGAATTTTTCTTCTATTTTGCGTCATGTTTTGTTATAAATACACTTGGATAAAATATGGTAGTAACTTAACCCAAAAAAAAAAAAGGATTAAAGTAGTCTACATTGTCTTGATTATATATATGTACACCAAAAAAACTCATTTAACTTGTTAATATTACAAGCATCATAGTAAAAATTACCAGATAATTATAAGAATCATGTGTGAATTTTTCAGTAAAGTTATGTGAAACAAAATGTACACGATGTACGTATTGATAAGAATTAGTCCTGGAATGCTAAATTAGTAACAAAACTCAAACATATGCTTTCATAGTAATTTCATAAAAAAGTTGTTGAAATTGAAATTGGTCCATGAAAAATTTCAATTAGGACCACTCATAGATAGTAAATTTATGTATGTTTGGAAATTACTAAATAGAGTTGTTAAAATAAAAACTAAATCCAAAAAATTAAAAATAAATTTTCTCTAATTTCATGTATTTTATTCCAATACATAAAACTATTAATTTTTTTTCCAATAATAGATGGATTATTAATTTATTAACAAAGTTACTATCGCAATGTTTTGACTTGGTTGACCACTTTCTCCTATTAATACACCTCACTGAAGCTTACTTTCTTCATAGTTTTCAAAGAAAAAATTCTCCACATATATTCATTGACTATGGCACAAAGACAATCAAGAGGTCGCCAGAGAATTCCAATCCAAAAAATTGAAAACCAAGATAGTCGATATGCCACATTTTCCAAACGACGTGTAGGTATCTACAAAAAGGCTAGTGAATTATGCACTTTGTGTGGTGTAGACATTGGCATAATTACTTTCTCACCTACTGGTGCTCCTCCTTACTCATTCTTTTCTCCAACAATGGAGTCGGTAATTGATCGGTACGAGAATCCGAACATGCAACCCGATGATGGTTCAATGACTGCTGATTCTCAAACAAAAGGTCGAATATCTGAACTTAATCATAGGTTGGACGAAGCGCGTGCCAAAAAAGAGGCACAACTTGAGCGAGCAGAAATATTGGAAGAGAAGGATAAAACTCGACAGAAAGAGTGGTGGGAGGAGATTCCAGTAGAACAAATGAACATAGAACAAGTGAAGGAACTAAAAACACTGTTCGAAGATTATCTATCGAATTCCTCCATTCGGATGGAGCAACTCAGAAATGGAGCTAGTGCGAGCTAGTTCTTCCTAGATGTGTATGAGGATTTGAGATCAAGTCCTAAAACATGCTAGTAATTTTTTTCTATCGTTTTTATAGTAGTCAATTTATTTTAGATATTATATCGTCAAACACATTATTTAAGCGGCCTACTATAATTATTAACATGGTATTACTTATCTAATAATGAATCTGATATGCATTTTTTTTTTTTTTTTGCACAACTTCACAATAATGTTTTAAATGTATGCTAGATAAAAATTAATTGTACAATTTTTTGTTTATTCAAGCTTCAAGTTCATTAACATGTCAAAACTATAGTTTTGTGTTGATGTACTATAATTAGAGAAGTACGTAATATAATGTTTCATTTATATTACAATTGCACATGCATCCGACGTTTACGTGTCTTATCTAAGTAACATTTATTTGTTTTTGTCCAACTGGATCACAAGTTGCTAGTATATGTACTCATAAAAGAGTTGTTGGTGTATTTTTTTTTTTACTTTTGTTGGATGAAATTATAGAATTAGTTTATTTTAATTTTTTTTGCATTTTATCCAAATATCGAGAATATATCGATTTTGGTACTAAAAAAGGTCTTGGCCCCCTAAAAAGACATGGTTTAGGTTCGCCCCTGGGATACAGTATCATACGTGCCGAAGGTTAAGGGTATGACACTCGGAAGTCATATTCATAACCCAATGTACGTTTTTCTAGTACCATATAATCCATCTTCAGGAATAACTAAAGAAGTTGGTTTTTCTCAGCTTACGAATATGAATTCTAGATAGCTCAATATTAAAAAACGTATATTTTTATTACAAATACAATAAGGCTTTTAGTAGTTTATGTTATTTTGGAGTTGTATCAAATGATATTTATGCTTCAAACGATTACTCTTTGATGGATGTAAGGTTATATTCGTTTACTTATGTTCTAGTTCTTTGGTAAAGATGTTAACACTTAATTAAATCCAGATATTTACTTGTCAATTGGTTTAGCACGAAAATTTGGACAATTGTTTATATAACAAAATGATCATGAATTGCAGTGCCTAAAAAAAAATGAAAATGTGGTTTTCATATTTCTTCTAGTAAAATTGGCTATGTTCACAAACAAATATGAAATGAAATTGAGTATCTTAAGAAACTGAAATAATTATTAGAAAGAATTTTATGTATCTATAGTTGTACAAATATTTTAATTAAATTTTTTAATGAACTGTTGAGTGGAATTAATAGACATTAAAACTCCATGTGATTTTTTTCGATGTTCAATATACGAAAAAAAAATGATATCGAATCAGATAGTGTGATTGAAAAAAATCAAAGTCAAACTTTACTTATTTTTATACCATATCAATACCTTCAATTGGCGCGGTTTTGGTGGGGGTACGATACGGTTTTACAAGTTTTCGTAACATTTATTTCTCGTGGTATTTTTCTTCTATGGTCGATTGCTTAGTTGACACAAATGTAATATTTTTCGAGAGAATTGCACTTGTGATACCAAACTTTGCAAAATGAGAGAGCTAAATCACCAGAGTTTGTTAAGCTGCATTTTCTGGTGTGCCTAGTCTTTAGCAGTGCAAAGAATGCCAAATTCTGCACAGAAAGGTTTGATTGTTCACTTAATACTTCTGCCATGCATTTTGGGCTTTTTTTATTTTTTATTTTTTCAGGTATATATCTCTTTGAGCAACATAATAGAGAGAAGGTTTTGATATATATTATTAATCTATTTAATATTTATTAAATAATAAAGTTATATATTATTAATAAATTATTATAATTCAGATTTATATTAAAGTATTATTTAATTTTATTAATATTGTTTATAATATCAAAATAGTTAAATAGATATGTAAATATAATAAGTAAAATTTTCAAAACGGTACGCACGTGGTCTTATTCGAGACAATTTTGAAATTGAGCAACAATGTGAACTAAAACCGTCAACAAATTTGAAAATGTGGTGTTATTTTGTCAACTTGAAATTTGATGGAGTAAAATTATCAGTCAGCATAAGTAATGACATCAATTTTACAATAATTCAAATTGCCTTAACGGCAGTACCACATCACCCACTTAACGGCATCATTGAATGTGAAATAATTTGTTAAATTATAATACCAAATATATCGACCTTTTTTTTTTGTACCATAAGTGAGAATTAATATAAATTTTTGTATCAAAAATATAATTTTTTTTCCATATGGGGTGATTTTAAAGATCATGTAAATCCTTGTCTTGGCCCACTCTTAACATAGTATTAGGTAGTGATGTTCTAGATAATTCGACTAGAATTTCAATCACAGAAACAGATCACAAGGCTGGCTTATATAATTAATAATAACTGTATGAGTTGAAATGAGGTTACCTATAATATATCTGAACTCCAATTTTTCTTGTATATCTTATATGAAACATTGTAAGCACTTTAATTTGCAAGTGGATAAATGTATATATAGGGGAAAAATGCAAGATACTCCCCTGTATTATACTAAATTTATAAGAAACTATCTTGTGAAATTTTTATTGTTTCAAATTTTCTTGTGTTTTCAAAAATCCTGCAAAAAAACCCAATTTGTAAAAAATAGGTCGTTTTGGATCGACATATGTCAATAAATAATTTTAAAAATATATCACGTGAAGTTGTAAGAACCAACTTGAAGTATTTTAAAAATGATTTCTTGAAATATGTCGATCCAAAATGACCTATTTTTACAAATTGAGTGTTATTTGCAGGGTTTTTAAAAACACAAGAAAATTTGCAGCAATAAAATTTTTATAGAATAATTTCTTGCAGGTTTAACATAATACAGGGGAGTATTTTGCATTCCCCATGTATATATATATGTAAATAACACGCGTCCTGAAAATCTATGTGCTGCGTCCTGAAAATCTATGTGCTGAGGTGGTATAGTGAATCCAGAATCCAGATCACAAACTTACAAAACCAGCGGTCAGATTTCAAGATTATCGTGTGTTTGTCGCCAGCATTAGGATATTTTACATCAAACGTAGATAAGCTTAAAAAATAATGGACCCCACTAAACATAGTGCTAACTATTATTTTTAGCTTTATCTATAACTTTTTGTATTTATAAAAAGACGACATTTATGGGTTAATTAAGGATGTAAAACAAATAAGTAATTTGACAATTCGAGAGCATTTATTTTAAGATATACCATCATCATATATGGGTTCTCTTTTGGCAGGTTGGGATTCTCATACGAAGGATCCAAATGTTGGTTAGTACAATTTTGGTTTATTTTAATATTAATGTTTTGTAGTAGGTTGGGATTAATTGTGATTATTTTTAATTGTTTGGGGGGGATTTTCACTTTTCAGTGAAGTTCAGGAGGAATAACTCATTGACAAAGGAAGAAATTGAATCATTTTGGAAATCAAAGAAGCTTAAAGAGGATGAACACTTGAGAGATCTCTCTCTTCTCTCACCTCGCACCACCCAGGTTTTTAAATATAATATAATCTTAATTTTAATTATGGTCTAATTATTAAATAAATCATTAATTAATTAAGCTCAAAGACTTGCCTACTTCAAGTACGTACCGTAATAGTGAAACTAAGTTTAGGAGGCTTAAGTGACTCCAAAAATTTGATCCGATTCACTCAAAAGGAAAAAAGTACTACTTGCCATACGTAATAGCTAGTGAAGATTATCGAAGTTTAGTTTTATTCATATATTAAAGAAAAAAAGTTTGATTCATATTTAATTTGAAAGATGAAAAGGAGAAATAGTTCATTCAAGAACTTATGGAGGGTAGATTTGAGTAGGTTAAACATTAATAATTGGCTAAAAAAAATGGATTAAAGTTTGATTTTCGATGTATATTTTGATCAGTAAAAAAATTTCGGAAGTTTTTTAGAAACATTTGAAAAATTATAAATCAATGAAATGTGTTAAAGTAGAAACTATATCATATTTACTTAAAAATAGAATTTTTTCGGCATTTTCTGTGAAAACGTATCGAAATTTTGATCCACGAAGATTAGTAAAACTTACAGAACCTTGTTTAATCCCTTTAGAATAGTATTTTCCTTTGTTATAATTTGATTGTATCGGGCTGGTATCCTGCATAGAACTTCGTTTAGTGCTTTATAAGATTAATTTATTATGTGTATTTGTTTATTTAATTATTTACACAGAAGTATATATATATGTACAATTATCTAGCTAGTGGGCAATTAAATTGGGATAGTTGCATTTGAATATGGTATTAATTAATGTGACACATTTACAGGAAATCTTGTTTGAAGAAGCAAAGACGGCAAGCAGTGATGAAAGAGACAAAAGTGTAGATCAAATAATACGGAAAAATGGATGGTAAGTATAATCCATCACATATATACTATAATTGTTAAAAGTTTTTCATCATTTTAATTCATAAAAGAAAGAAAAAAAAAATTGATTTATTAATTTGATTATGATTAATAAATAAGCAGTCTAACTAATTACGCATTTTTTTGTGCTAAATTTCCAGGTGGATGAGCAGTAAGTGGGCATTTCTTAATGAAAGGCCAGTAATAGGACCGGACGGGACCGGACGGAAGTATGCTTCATAGTTCCACGTATCTGGTTGGACCAAACCTCAAGATCGGACCGGCATCGATCCGTGAGAGTTCCAAAGACTGAAGTAACGCCGTTAATGCTTACTACGTACGCTTGTGTACCATAGCGTTAGTGTTTTTTTAATTTCAGTCTTGTTTTATATATGGAGAGTTGGGAAATTACTTACTATATGACGGATCTAGCTTGTAGTTGTAGATCATGTAAAGTGAGTTTATTTGTGTTTTGAGCGTGTTGTATATATCTGTTGTAAAACTATGCTAAAATGTTGAGTAAGTTAAAAGTAAATAAAATAAAGAATAATATAGATCTAGGAGATGTAGAGTATCATTTCATTCTCAATCTTGTAATATATAATATAGAGTACATTATTGCTTTCTTAATTTTTTCTTTTTTGGTACCATACAATACGGTGATTTGTAATTTTGGTACCGAGACATATCGAAATGTATATTTGATATTATAATTTAATATACTATTTTATATGTTATAGGACGGAATTTGTCAGCGTCATATGTGGCTGTCTACTCGGTATTTTGGATTAAAAAAATTATATTTTTGTGGAGTTTTGTTTTGACTAAAAAATATCAACTAATCTAAAGAATAAAAACATCTAGATCTAATTCGAACCAAGTTTATAACAATAAAAAAATAAAAGATGTTCTTTAGAAGAATGTCACTGTTATATTTTTCGTTTTTCCTGTAACATATATAGTTCTATATATTGGTCAACATTTATTTTTCATACCATAAAATTGGATATATAATTTTTTATACCAAATTCACAAAGAATGTGTCAATTATTTGACAGACATAACAAAGTGATATTTTTGTTAGTTTTGTTAATGGAATTGCCACGTGGCCGTAAACTATTAATATTTTTTAAAATATTCAAATTAATAAAATGATTAAATTTTGGGAATTTTTCGGATCGACTCCCGTCTTTTGGCGATTTTGCAAATTGACCATTGTCTTCTTCTTCACGTACGATCACGGTCATCTGGTAGTTGTTCGTTGTAAATAGAAGAGGGGCTTTGCTCGTCTATTCACCGCGAAAACATACGTTTTAATAAATTTTATATTACGTTGAATGGGTCGTTCAATTTTTGCATTTGAAAATTCAAATAATGAAACTCTTTTCCTCCACAAATTTCAAATTGCTATTACGGCCTTGTTTCTCCACCTTTTTCTAAATATTTTGCGTCATCTTACTCCTTTGAATCTAGACTTCATATCTCAACAAAACTAACGGAAGTATCGCTTTTGTAACGGCTGTCAAGAATTGTGATGTAGGAGTAGGCATGCAAAAGGGTCAAGATCCAAGCGCGGGCCCATGACCCTCCCTGGCCCATCCAGACCCAACTTTAATTTATATTTTTGTTGGGTTGGGTTGGTCTTGGGTGTTTTTTATATTTAACGGGTCACTAATAGGTTTGATAATGGGTCTTTAATGGGCCTTAAAGAAAACAAGAAATAATCAATTTCATACACAACACACATTAAATACGGGATGTCTATACAACCCTAGCCGCCTTACATCCCTCTCTCCTCTCCATCTCCAATACTGTTATTTTCGGCCAATTCTTGGTTCTCCGACCAACAAGAAAATAAATTTTAAAGCTTTTGTGGACTTTTTTTTTTCCATCTTCTTCTCCTCTACAACCATTCACCCACAAAGAAACCACCCCCACCCCCCCAAAAAAAAAAGGACTCCCTTCCCCAAACCTCTCTCTGTACATCTCAGTTTTTGAGACAATTGATTTTTTTTACTTGATCTATGTTTTTGTATTTATATTTAAAATATTGCACTGGGGTAAATACCATTAGTGGTCCTTCTTATCATTAAATTTTTACAGAGTGGTCCTTCTTGTATTTTTTTTTCTCATGTTAGTCCCCACTATGAATTATTTGTTTCATTTTGGCCATTTATGAAAGGGTCTTTTACTTTTAGTGTTACACTTTAGCCCCTCATAAAATTATTTTGTATCAATTTAGTCTTCATAAAATTGTTTCTTAATCAATTTAGTCCCTCATAAAACTGTTTTGACACTTTAGTTCACCTTGGACCACCTAAAAATGTCCAAAGTGAAACAAATAATTCATAGTGAAAAAAAAACACAAGAGGGACCACTCTGTAAAAAATTAATGATAAGGAGTACCATTAGTGGTGTTTATCCTATTGTATTGCTTATACTTTTTTTTGGGTATGAGAAATTGAGGATGGTAACTCTTTGTTTAGATTTTTTTGGTTTATGAATTGTTCTTTGTTGATTAGCTTGATTCTATGTGATTTTATTCTTCAAGTTTTTGTGGGTTTGTTTATTGTTATGTGAAATTAAGTGTTATTTTTGGGCAAAAAATTGTACTTTTTAAATGGAGTTGATAACTTAATGATCCATCCAAGATGAAAATTCAGAAAATGAGTGAATTTTTGTTTAAAAAAAATTCAAAAAAAGAAGGAAAAAAAAGCGGACCGGCCCATGACCCGACTCGAATTGACCCGTTAATTAAGGACCCGACCCGATTACGACCCGCTAACATAGACCCGTTAAGAACCCTACCAATTTTTTTGCCCGCTCGAACCCGACCCACCCACCCATTTGCCACCCCTATAGAAGGATTTGATACAGACGAAGTTGAAGTATCTGATAATACTTTATCGGCATTGGAATATCACGAGTTGATGGATCGACGCAAAAATAGAGAGTAATCGAAGTTTACTTCCGAATTGGGCTCTTTTTGACATGTTTCCACTGTTTTAGTCACAACTTTGGCTACGGTTGTCAAAGTTGCGATTAAGACCCCATTCTGGAACGCTCTCATCGACACGCACGTCCTACGAATCATCTAAAGATCATTCGCACGCCCATTTTCTCATCCTTAAATTCCTTCGTTTTCCCCTTCAAATTTACATTTTCAGTCTTTTTTGCCATTTTTGGTAATATTTGACTAGTTGTTTTTCAGGTCAATTTGAACCCGTTTTGGGTCAAATTTTGGTCGAGTGTTGTATTTTATTTTGTGCTTTAAACTGGTTTAGTTTTCGTATTTTGCCATTTTTGGCATATTTTACCGTTTTACCCTTATTTGCTATTAGTCTGGCTTGTAGACTAACTTTGAACCAGATGATTATCTTGAGATATTAAATTCGAGAGTTTCTCTCTCCTAAGATTTTGTTTCTTGCTTCAATTTCTGGTAATTTTTGCGTATCAATTCAGCCAATAGTTAATTATTAATCTATTTCGAATCTAAATTGGTGTTTTTTTAGCGAGTTTGATATGAAAAGTAAAATCTGTAAAGTTCCATGGTATGAAAAATAAATTTTTGCCACTATATATTCATTAGGTATCACCATATATGTAGATTACTTCAAGAAATGATAGTAAATAGTCGAATGGTGATTGACACAAATTGATCACCAATAAATTTACTAAACAAACCACTTACATATCAAGCACCAAACAACTCGTAAATTTATAATCATAATAAATAGTTGCTTAGAAAGATGGTCAATTAAGTGTACCAACTTTTCATATATAGTACCATTGATAGAAATGTACCACCTAGCAATCACCAAACAATATTTATCTAGAAATGAGCAACAAAATGAAAACATCACTTAATAATTATGTAGTTTGCCTATATATACTTGAGCAATCTGTTCCTTTTGTCAGTCATCAGTGTACATTTTGTTATTTAATTTTTCCCAGTAAATAAAAATGGCAGAGAAAAGCAAGATTTTGATAATTGGAGGAACAGGGTACATTGGGAAATTTATAGTGGAAGCCAGCGCAACATCTGGGCATCCCACCTTTGTTTTATTAAGAGAGAAAACAATTTCTGATCCTGCTAAGTCCAATATCATTGATGGATTCAAGAATTCTGGCATCAATATACTCCAAGTATGTGTGTGATGTGTAATTTTATTTCACAAACTTACTTTTACAATTAATTTGTAATTCAATCGAAATTACAGGGTGATTTAAATGATAAAGAGAGCTTGGTGAAGGCCATTAAGCAGGTGGATGTTGTTATATCCACGGTTGGTCAAATGCAGTTGGCTGATCAACTGAACATCATTGCTGCAATTAAAGAAGCCGGAAATATTAAGGTTAATTACTAGTATAATACATGATTTTTTCTTCCTAATTGCCTTTTTTCATGTTATGGATTAAAAAATGATCGAATCATCGTTCAGGAATCCAGTTAATTTGTTTGCCAACTTATTCATTAGTAAGCGGTTTTGGTTGATTAATTTCGATTCCAATAAGATATAATCTAGTATTGAAAAAATTATTTCATGTATGACAGTGGTGCAATCAATTCCGTTTTTTCTACATCAGCGTTATTTTTTACTCGCGAAATACCCAGTGCAAGTTTTGTGAAACTTTTGAAAAATAAAAATCCCCACTTTAAGTTTTCATTTTATTTCAATGTGACTTATTGTTTTAAGGGAAATATAATATATATTCCTCCTACCTTAATAAAAACTCTTAGTCTTATCCTTGTTGCACGTTTACTATCAATGCAATGCTTATTAATTCTGCAATAACATGTATTGTTAAAATCCGCGGATCTCCAAAGAGGTTCTTTCCATCGGAGTTTGGAAACGATGTGGATCGGGCAAGAGCCGTGGAGCCAGCAAAGTCAGCATGGGCGGTGAAGGTTGAAATCCGTAGAGCGATTGAGGCGGAAGGCATTCCTTACACCTTTGTCACATCAAACTTTTTTGCCGGTTATTCTCTCCCTTCACTTATGCAGCCGGGGCCTCCGCCTCCGCCTAGAGATAAAGTAATCATCCTAGGAGATGGGAATGCCAAAGGTATCCATTTAATTTAAAAGGAACAATTGTAAATTTAGTATGTCAATTTTTAGTATACGCATGTCATGGATTGCGCTAAATCCATTTAAATGAACTACTTAAATGAACTACTGTACATTCTTTTTTAGCTGTGTTTAACAATGAACGGGACATTGGCACATACACCATCAGAGCGGTGGATGATCCAAGAACTTTGAACAAGATCCTCTACATAAAGCCTAGTAAAAATATATATTCTTTTAACGAAGTTGTTAATATATGGGAGAAGAAGATTGGGAAGACACTCGAAAAGATCTATGTTCCTGAAGATCAAGTTCTCAAACAAATTGCAGGTTTGTAGAGAATCAAATCCGACTCTACCACACATAAATTAATCACGCGAAATGAGAAAGTACAAATACATTTATATTTATAATATAAAACTCAATTTAAATGTACTAATTAATTAAATATTTTACGTTGATTTTCCATTGAATTGCAGAATCTCCAATGCCGATAAATATCATATTGGCTATTAATCATTCAGTTTTTGTGAACGGTGACCAAACCTATTTTGAGATTGAACCATCATTTGGAGTTGAGGCTTCAGAGCTTTATCCAGATGTCAAATACACCAATGTGGAGGAATATCTCGACCAATTTGTTTAATTATATTGATGTGTAATTATTAATTAAGTGCTGTTTGAAATTGAAGTATAATTACTATACAGAAAATGGTTGGTTTATCTTTCTCTATAATGGAATATTTTACTTGAATTGTTCTTATTTTTATTAGTTTTGGTCAAACTGTCTGGCAGTATGTACATGCAAACTTGTATATATGTAAAAATTCCGTCTATATACATATGAATGTTCAAATGATTATTTTTTTCTTTTTGAATTAACTATAGTCTCAAGTAACCTATCTATAACAAGTCATTCAATATGTAACTTAATGGTTTTTATTAATTATGAAACATGATCTAGAATACACCTAACTACAACAAAAAAATTGCAATTAGGCACCGCAAATCATCTCAATAGCATTGTCGTTGAGGTGCTTGTAACATGATCTAAAATACACCTAACTGCAACAAAAAAATTGCAATTAGGCACCGCAAATCATCTCAATAGCATTGTCGTTGAGGCGCTTGTTTTTTTTTTTACAATGTTCAAAATCGAATCAAGTAAAACATTATAAGCATACGACGCTTTGAAAAGATAATCTAGCTAGCTACTTCATATGTTATTGTGTTCATAATAAAGGGTAGTAAATTAGTAATAGCCTTTGTGACACCCTTGAGAATATTAACCCATTTCAATTCATAGAGTTCAATTGAGAAGGATATAGATGGAATCGCAAAGTCTTGTAGATTATGTATTATTCAAACAATTGGAATATTAGAGTTCTGTGAACGAGGTTCGATACCGACGGGTATAAGTTGGGTAGCCTGATAGGAGGTCAAATGCATCACTCTGAATGTAGAATACTCATCTTGGAAGTGCATGTCACATATTAGTGATGATGTTTTTCTCCAACTTACGACAGTGTACAGATATGAATACATTGATATACTTCCTGACCACATTACTAACGTCGCATAATCGTAGTGGATTTATGTTGGTTGCATGTATTCCTGTAAACTAGTTAGCATCAACAGAGGATCTACCAACTCATCGTAATTGATTAGGCGAACCTTCTTGCATTCTAAGATGACCAATTATTCGGAGTCGTTGGCCTAGGCAGGTGCAGATTTAAAAATCATGGTCAATAGAATCATCATCCAAAACAAGAAGGCACATAATAGAGACTATTAGGGAAACCGTTAAATTCACATAAACTAAGTCGCGGTTGGGACATTAATTAGTTGATAAAAGAAAATGTATGTGCATGGTAATCATAAGGGAAAAGGTTAATACAATGAATTCACCCGAAATTAGGTCTTATGGGATTGTGGGTAGACATGACCATGAGGTGTATCTACCATTGAACTGGTTGAGATTGGTTCAATAATGGTCAATTAAAATTGCCTAATTTTAAATTGCTTGTCAATTAAACCATAAATTGTTTGTGGGCATGCGGCTAACTTATAGTGAATCTAAGTGATCGTACACAATACAGTCGAGTTGATTGTTAAATTAATTATTTAACTGAATAAATACTTAATTCAATTTAATTAAAAGAAGAAACGATTTAATTAGATAGTTCAATTAAATAAATTAGGAATTTGATTCCCAATTTATATAATTTGGTCTCACCAATTTGTATTAAAAAGATAAATTATGAGATAAGGAGAGAGAAATTTGAATTTAGTTTTGAGTTTTATATTGAAAGGAAGAACTTGATTCTGATGTCTCTCTAAATGTGGCAGAAAACTGGTGTGGTCTGGGGCCCTATTGATAGAAGTGCTTGCATTTGGTGCTTTGGAAGCTGTTTTTTTTTTTTAAAAAATATATCTAACAGTTATATACAAATAGCTGACCAAAGCAAGAAGACAAAAAAAATGGTCAAGACATGCAGGTCATAGTGTCCCTCAAAAATCCTCTTATTTCTTGCAGTCCATATGTGATATATGGTGCAAGCAAGTGCAATTCGTTTTGCCTTACTCAACCAAGACGTCCCTAGAGGTTGCGGAAGAATAGTCATTGAAGCTGTCATTGAAATTTTTGAGTTGCTGGCGCTTCGCTTGAGTCCTTTAGAACATCCACCTTTATCATGACTAAATACATTAGCAGTTTAACATAATTGCCTAAACACTGCTAAACTAGACGTGATAGTGATAAACATACATCCAAAGTTAATCTACAAGACAAAAGAACAATTACAATTTCCCTCATATTATGAATTTCTATCACGATCCAGTCCAAATACACTTTCAACCATCATGACTTCAATCAACATCATTATGACTTCACAAACGTTTAAAATTGAAAATACTAGAACTGATGGGACTCGCCTATAAATATAGTGCGTTCGATTCAGTCTACATACAAACACAATACACAAACTAATAGACAAATAGTAATCCTTGAATATTTTCATTTCAATATTTCCTTAAAAGAAATTTCTGAAAATGGCAGAGAAAAGCAAAATTTTGATCATTGGTGGAACAGGGTACATCGGTAAATACATATTGGAAGCGAGTGCAAAATCCGGCCACCCCACCTTCGCGTTGTTCAGAGAAAGCACAATTAATGACCCTGTCAAAGGCAAAATCGTGGAAGGATTCAAAAGTTCAGGGGTCACCATTCTCACTGTATGTATATATGCATTTTATTTTAAAAAAAATTAAATGAAACATCATTTGTTTATGCAAATTTGTGAATTTTTGAAGGGTGATTTGCATGATCATGAGAGCTTGGTGAAGGCCATAAAGCAAGTGGATGTTGTTATATCAGCTGTAGGTCTCTTTCAATTAGCTGATCAAGACAAGATCATTGCCGCCATTAAAGAGGCTGGAAATGTCAAGGTTTGGTTTTAATTTAATTTTTCATTCTTCAATTCTTAAAATTTAAAACAAATCCATTCCTTTATAATTTTGTTATTTTATCTGTTTCAATGTAATTAGAGGTTTCTCCCTTCCGAATTTGGGAACGACGTGGATCGAACTCGTGCTGTTGAACCGGCGAAATCGACATTTGAAATAAAAGTTAAAATCCGTAGAGCTATTGAGGCAGAAGGAATCCCGTACACTTATGTGGCTTCCAATTACTTTGCTGGATATTCATTGTCCACACTTGCTCAACCAGGGGCCACTGCCCCTCCTAGAGACAAAGTAATTATCTTAGGTGATGGAAATGCTAAAGGTAATTTTTTATTAACTAACCCCTGTCATCAATGTATGTATGTACAACGTAATAAAATCAATTAACAAAAATATCTAATCATTATGGATTTGTTCATGTGTTTGTAGCTGTTTTCAATTTCGAGGGCGATATCGGCACATACACCATAAAAGCAGTGGATGATCCTAGAACATTGAACAAGATTGTGTACATTAAGCCTCCTAAGAACATATACTCGTTTAACGAGCTTGTTGCTTTATGGGAGAAGAAGATTGGAAAAACTCTTGAGAAAGAATATGTTACAGAGGAACAACTTTTGAAACAGATCCAAGGTGAGTATATCTACAGTATTTATTTATAATTGACAATATTTGATTTGAATATTGAATTGAAAATGTTTGATTGTAATATATTATTATTGTGCAGAATCTCCGATCCCTTTGAATATCATTTTGTCAATCAACCACTCAATTTTTCTCAAGGGTGATCAAACATACTTCGAGATTGAACCTTCGTTCGGTGTTGAGGCATCTGAACTCTATCCTGATGTTAAATACAAGACCGTGGAGGAGTACCTGGACCAGTTTGTGTGAAGAGATGTGGACGGACATGAATGAATACTGGAGCATTTACTATATGGTTTCTTGATATTGTAATGTTTTAAGAACACTTTTATATGTTGTTGCTGCTGCATTGTTTCTTACTTGTATATTGTAAATTGTAATGTGTTCTGGTTTCTTTGTTTGATAAATAAATTTATGAATAAAATTTCCTAGTTTTATCAATTTCAAATAGTAAATAGTCTTATCAACCAATTGCATCTCAAGAAAAATATGTATCTATAACAGAAAACAAATAGATAAGTCTCAAAATAGGGGTAAATGCAAAATACTCCCCTGTGTTATGCTAAACCTGCAAAAAACTACCCTGTGAAATTTTTATTGCGCCAAACTTCCTTGTGTTTTCAAAAACCCTGCAAAAAACACCCAATTTATAAAAAATAGGTCGTTTTGGATCGACATATTTCAAGAAACCATTTTTAAGATACTTCAAGTTGGTCCCTACAACTTCACGTGATATATTTTTGAAATCATTTCTTGAAATATGTCGATCCAAAACGACCTATTTTTTACAAATTGGGTGTTTTTTGCAGGGTTTTTAAAAACACAAGGAAGTTTAGCGCAATAAAAATTTCACAGGATAGTTTCTTGCAGGTTTAGCATAACACAGGGGAGTATCTTGCATTTTCCCCCTCAAAATAATATTCACTACAAGAGAATTACCAAGTCTGATAAAGTCCTTCCTCGACAAAGTCATTTCTTCTACTGCCACATACACAATATTTAAACACATAATAATAGCGAAAAAATAGTTTCGTAAGGAAAAGAAGATGTAAGTTCTCAAATTTTATAAGAAAATTATAAGGATTTATAAGGCCATATTGATACAGTTTAGGGGAATTATATTGTCTCTCAACTCAAAGTTGAGTCACAAGAAAAAATCAATCTCAACCATTGAAAAAAAAAAAATTTATCTTGTCCATTGAATATGTACAAATGTGTATCACCCCAATATTTTGTGTATTACACCCAAAAACTAAATAAACAATACATTGTAAATAGGAATTTTACATTATTACCCTTTATAGAAATACTCAAAATACCAAAATGTCCCACTCTTTTCATCTCCCCCAAATTCTCTTCAAAATCTAACCCATACCACCACCACCCTCCTCCTCTCTATGTACCTATTCCAGCGAGGACGGCGACGGCGAAGTGCCGTCTCCCATCTGGTCGCACCAGTATGGCGATGAAAGGTCGCCACCCTTTTGGTCGCGACCAGAACGCCGCAACCCTTCCCCCTCAGTTTTAGTCTCTGACCAAAACAGTGAAGCTTCATCCTTTTAAGATATGAATTTTTCCTTTTTTTTCTTTATTATTTGATTTTTTTAAATAAGAAATGACTTAAAATATTAAATATTTAATAATGTACAATTATTGTAGAAAAACATTTCATTATGAGAATAATATATTTTTGTAAATAAAAAAATTCATTTTAATGTTATATTTATCTAAAAGAATTATATATTTGAATTTATTATTTTTATTGGCTTTGTATTTGACTTGGTAGAAAATCTAATATAATTTCAATAAATTTTAATCCAACAATGTATACTTAAAAAAATGGTTTTTTACTTTCATGATTTTTTTTAGATTGTCATTAACTACATGTTTTAACCTAACACTATAGTCTTAAAAATAAAATTAGCGGATTCGCACATGTATATAATATATAAATAAAAAAGATAATTTGAATTTAATTTAATTTAAATTGATAAAAAATACATAAATAAAATTGTTTAATATTCATTTATTTGATGTTGTGACTTTATTAATTAAAACAATTACCAATGTTAGCTCAAATATCAAGCATCTATAACTTATTTAACTTTACAAATTAGGGTGTATTGGACTTTTACAAATAAAGAGTAAGGGTATAGTGGTAATATTACAGGATCAAGTGGGGTTGTAAATGAGTTGGTTGGGATTGTAATATTGACACATGTCCAAATTTAATTGAATTTCAAAGAGGTTGTTGGTGACTCACTCCTAAGGATGAGTCACAATAGACCATCCCTATTTATATCTCCTTTTGAAACTTAACAATTTCATATAATGGATTTCAAAGAACTTTATCAATCAATCTCGAATTAAATTTCAAACCTTTTTTTTTTAAACAAAGACTTTTCATTGATCACAATGTTCGGATGAAACAATTTCACCTAGTAACAACAAAAGGGTGCGTTCTAAAGAATAAAGAGTTAGCAGTTGAATTGACTTCTCTAAAGATGTGGGATATATGAAAACCTTTCAATGTACATGACTCCTCATATTTCCAATGCTTTCAGAATCGGACCGGACAATGAACCGGTTTGTCAACTGGCCACTGATTTTACTGGTCGAATTGGTCGGACCATTTGTCGGACCGAATGACGTCATAATGATATAATAAATATATTTAATTTTAAAGGATATACAATATGCATAAAATTTAAACATTATCCTACAATTGATTAAAAATATACAAAAATTTAGAATATATTTTAATTAAACCTTATAATATTTATCTAACTTATATCATAATGGTACTAAGATACTAATTAGTAAGCTCATATAAATATAATATGATTATATTTATTTAATTAAAAATATAAAAGTGTAAGTTAAAATACAAACTAAGGGATTAATAAATTTTAATATATGATTTTGTATACAAGTCTAATATTCAAAATCAAATTTGCATAATATATTGTTTTGACTTTCAAACTCTGACACTACTCTTTATCCTAAAAATATATAGCTAGAAAGAAATATCTTATAGAAAAACTTTTAATAAGAAATTATTTCATAAAACTAATTAGTTTTAATTTTCATTGATAATGTATAAATATTAATTTGAGTTCATTACAAAAGTTTTCAATTTATTTTTAATATTAAAAAAAATCAAAAAAAGAAAGAAAAAAAAAGGAAATCAGAACCGGATTGAATCGATCCAAATTGGTTTTAGGGGGTTAACTGAACCGGACAGGCCTTCGATCGAACCGATCGGACCGGCCAATCCGGGTTTAATAACATTGCATATTTCGGCTATTTGTTGATAAATTATATCATAGTTAGGGGCCTTAGGGCTAAAAATTAAATTAAATTTGATATTCGACTGAGTTTGTTAGGCAAAATTGTTTGAGTTCGGTTAAGGTATGCACACTATTATCGAGAGAGTATCGAAATTGCATTGTACATGTAATATGAGAATTGATTACATTGCTTGGAAATTTATGACATATTTATAGTTCTCTAACAGGGGTACAATGGTCATTTTAGAAAAGATGTTACAAGGAATAAATTTGAAGACTTTATAGACGTTACAAACGTTACGAGTTAATTAAATGATAAAGACGTTACAAATCTCTTATTTATGTCAACTTAATGTAAATGTACGTGATCCCCAAATCACATTTGAGCACAAAATTACGTACATCAATAATTTAACAATTCACATAATATGTTTGAAAATATCAAACTACTCTAGCCCAACTTTTGTTCATTTTTGTTAACGTAACTTTAAAGGATAAATATATATAATTCCAGTTTGGTGGTAATTAACTTTGGTTCATGAAATAGTATGTATTAACCAATCAAACAAATTTTCTCATGTTATAAGAATTGGGAATGGGATTGAGAAATAATTTCTCGAGGCAAAAGAACATCCACCTTTATCATGACTAAATACATTTGCAGCTTAACATAACGGCCCAAACACCGCTAAAGTAGACGTGATTGTGATGAACATACATCCAAATTCCAAAGCTTTATCTACAAAAGAACAATTACAATTTCCCTCGTATTATGAATTTCCATCACTATCCAGTCCAAATACACTTTCAATCATCATGACTTCAATTCAACGTCATTATGACATCATCACGTACGTTTCCGTTTCCACTAAGCAAAATCCAGACTGAAAATATTACTACTAGAATTTATGGGACTCGCCTATAAATATAGTGCGTGCGATTCAATCTACATACAAACACAATACACAACCTAATAGTATTCCTTGAATATTTCCTTGAAAGAAATTTCTGAAATGGCAGAGAAAAGCAAAATTTTGATCATTGGTGGAACAGGGTACATCGGTAAATTCATACTGGAAGCGAGTGCAAAATCCGGCCACCCCACCTTTGCTTTGTTCAGAGAAAGCACAATTAATGATCCTGTCAAAGGCAAAATCGTGAAAGGATTCAAAAGTTCTGGAGTCACAATTCTCACTGTATGTATATGCATTTTATATTTTAAATTTTAAATGAAACAACATTTGTTTATGTAAATTTGTGTATTTTTGAAGGGTGATTTATATGATCATGAGAGCTTGGTGAAGGCCATAAAGCAAGTGGATGTTGTTATATCCACTGTAGGTCACTTGCAATTGGCTGATCAAGACAAGATCATTGCCGCCATTAAAGAGGCTGGAAATGTCAAGGTTTTGTTTTAATTTAATTTTTCAGTCTTCAATTTTTAAAATTAGAATAAATCCATTCCTTTTCAATTTCTAATTTTCTGTTTCAATGTAATTTAGAGGTTTTTCCCTTCTGAATTTGGGAACGACGTGGATCGAACTCGTGCTGTTGAACCTGCAAAATCAACATTTGAAATAAAAGCTAAAATCCGTAGAGCGATTGAGGCAGAAGGAATCCCGTACACTTATTTGGCTTCCAATTACTTTGCTGGCTATTCATTGTCCACACTTGCTCAACCAGGGGCCACTGCCCCTCCTAGAGACAAAGTAATTATCTTAGGAGATGGAAATGCTAAAGGTAATTTTTTATTAACCCCTGTAATGTAACGGAATAAAATCAAATAACAAAAAAAAAAATCTAATTATTGTGGATTTGTAGCTGTTTTCAATTTCGAGGGAGATATCGGCACATACACCATAAAAGCTGTGGATGATCCTAGAACATTGAACAAGATTGTGTACATTAAGCCTCCTAAGAACATATACTCGTTCAACGAACTTGTTGCCTTATGGGAGAAAAAGATTGGAAAAACTCTTGAGAAGGAATATGTTACAGAGGAACAACTCGTGAAACAGATCCAGGGTGAGTATTAGACAGAGTATTTATTTATAATTGACAATATTTGATTTGAATATTGAAAATTGAAAATGTTTGATTTTAATATATATATATATATATATATATTGTGCAGAATCTCCGATCCCTGTGAATATCATACTGGCAATCAACCACTCAATTTTGCTCAAGGGGGATCAAACATACTTCGAGATTGAGCCTTCGTTCGGTGTCGAGGCATCTGAACTCTATCCTGATGTTAAATACACAACCGTGGAGGAGTACCTGGACAAGTTTGTGTGAAGAGATGTGGACTGACATGAACGAAAACTGGAGCATTTACCATATGGTTTATTGATATTGTAATGTTTTAAGAACTTTTATTTGTTGTTGTTGCAGCTGCTGCATTGTTTCTTACTTGTAATGTGTTCTGGTTTCCTTGTTTGATAAATAAATTTAAGATATCATGAATAAAAATTTCGAATTTTTTCAATTTCAAATATTAAATTCACTATAAATTTCGAATTTTTTCAGCATGGGTTGATATATTTATGCTTTTTCTTTTCACCCCTTTACCTTCCATATTTAATGATCATTCATTGTGTTCGTGGGTAACTACCATTGAGAGAGATATATGTGACATAATGGAGAATGGGACAGGAAACACTCCTAGAAGAATATGTGCTCCGAACATAGCTACATGTCAATTCCTTGTCACATTTTTTATATTGCTTTTTCTCAAGTCACCTCTAGTGTTTCTAGAAGATAAACATACCTTTTCCTGAATATGATTTTTAAAACTAATTATAAAAATACTATTTTCCATATATTTTCAAATGATACATTTGTGCTATATTAATTTTAAACATAAGTAGTGGTGTCAAAATGAGATCATAGTCCATTAACGAGAACGTTCTATTTTAGGTTATATAAGGTATTTTAAAATTGATTTTTTATTTTCATATCTTACAAATACATATTATTTATTGCGTCATGTCGTTAATTTATGTTTGATTTGACCAAAAAAATTAATTTCCTCCAATAAATGTCCCGTGTCGAGCACATGACAACTAAAAATTGGAAATTTTCAAATTTTGACTCCAAAAGAAAATCTGATTTTTTTTTTATTTTACGTCCAATAAATAAATTTTGGCTCCATTAAAAAAAAATCATTTACTACGTGACATTAAAAATTCCATTCAATTCCAATAACAACCTCACGCTCACCTCACACCCTAATTCATTTTTCTATCAGAACTCTTTCCTCACTCATTATTGAGACTAAATGTTCCATATTGGTTGAAAACAATAGTTAAGTCCACCTTATAAGGTCTTTGGCAATTTTCACCTTATAAGCTAGCTTTTGAGGTTGAGTTAGACCCAAACCACATAAGTGGACTTAGCTCAAACCCATGTGGTGAATTCTAATATGGTATCAGAGTCTCAGGTTAAAATTGTCATTATTCCTCCAGTTAATCAAAGCTTTGAGTGTCATTATTCATTTGGTTAACAAAGGCCCGGAGTATCATTATTCGTGTGTTGGGTCTTCACCAACATGTTGCAAATTCATAAGGTTGGGCTTTCATATATCACGTGTTGGGCTTGTTCACTCACACAGTATTGAGACTCAATGTCTCACATTGGTTTAAAACAATAGTTAAGTCCACCTTATAAGGTCTTGGGACAATCATCACCTTATAAGCTAGCTTTTGAGATTGAGTTAGGCTCAACCCATATAAGTGAACTTAGCCCAACTCATGTGATGAATTCTAATACTCACACATTCATTCTCGATTCTAATCCAATTGAGTCTCCATTCCTTGTGGATTGTTTATGTACATTGTGGTGGCTTGTACATTAGAATTTGAATTGCTAAATTAGTACAGCATATTAATTTACAATGCTATACATAGTGGAATTTGAATTGAGCATGGAGTATATAATATATTTTGTTGAAAATGATGATATTTTTGGAAGTGCAAACTTTTTTGAAGCAAATATGATTGTGACTTGTGAGTTTGGACAATTTCCTTTTTCATTTTAGATGAAAATAGAGATCTTGAGATCCATTTCTCCTCCAAAATGAAACCGGTGAAACTTTTACATTTAAGTATTTATTATCTACCAGCTGGTGGGTTATCTCCGCTAACTCGAGGCCTTAACCAGAGTCAGTCAGGGTTAACATTGGATCCTCTTATTGTAATTATCTTTTCACAAAATATTGTCTATCTTATTTCAATTATCACATACACATTATCATATTAAACAGTTTATTATTTCCCCTAATACATCTGTTTTCCCCTGAACTGTTGCATCATGATTTTCATCTCCCCCCTTCAATTATTTCTTTCTTCATCTCCTATACATTTCTTGCAAACTAAAAAAAAAACCCAAAAGAGTATAATATTTGTATTTACAACCATAGTTTACTGTACTTATCTCAATCATGAACCTCAAAGATCCAACACACACCATAGTCTTCAACATCAAGAAATGGATGAAATTTAATTTAATGGAAATGATTCAAGAACTCCTTCAAATAAATATATTCTCCACCGAGAACGTAAAACGCCACCTTCTGCGGTCGATACCGGCCCTGGTGCCGGTGACACTGCTGCCCCAACAAGTGCCTTTCTTGGCAATATTAACTTCACTCCTTCTCTCCTTTCACCTGCAAACCTCAACTTCATGAAATCGTATAGAACCACGAAGGAAATAAAAATGTTACAAATACGTTGAAGATAATCGCATTCAAACAATGAAATTCATACCATCAAATTTCATTTGGAGTTTAGCAGACGCAGATAAGCGAACAAGCATTGGTGTAACAATGGTGAGAACAGCCCAGGCGAATAATATCACAACATAAATTCTACCACTCATTGCTCATAAAAAGTATTTGGAAGCCATTGAAATACAAAGAGGGGGCTTTTATTGAACCGCAATGGAAGTTGGAGAGGACCTTTTGATACTTAGCTGTCCATTTTTTATGACCATAAAGAATTACAAATCTCAGTTCTCAAACTGATTAGTTTATGGCTCTATCTACTAGTATATATCAACATGTTTCTGCCCCAAGCACGCAATAATTTGACTATATATAAAAACTTGTATTTTTTATGATTGGTTGTTGGAAGTGGTTACACCAAATTATTGTGTGTGTGATTTGGGATCCCTTCTGGCATCTCCTAGCCCAAGTCAAGGTTCAATGCACCAATTGTAATCAATGGTGTAATATAAACGAACAAAAAGTTTGAGCACTATGTGATCAAACATGAGATTAAGTTTGGACTTGATTTTGCTTGTAAATGCATTGAGATCAAACGAACTTTAATCGAGTACTTGCACGAACAATTAAGTATATAAAGGCCACGTATTACTTGCTCCCACTCGAGCTAGTATAAAAACAAAATGCATGATTATGGAATACTTAGTAGCTGGGCCATCTGCAAATAATTCTGAAAGCTAGCAGTTGTACAGATTTTAAAAGCAACAACCAAAGTCAACATCTACCAATAAAAGAGCATGACAAATAAATTGGAAAATTACCCATATTTAAACTTGCCAATATTTTACTGAAAGAGATATATTGCTCTTCAGATGATGTATTGAAATTCATATAACCTGATGTATATATTACTGAAAGAGATGTACAAACTTCCCGGTTCCAGAGTTTGAATGCTCTTCATCTAAAACTACCATAAAACGTAGAAAAGTATTTGAAATAAGAAAATGATTAGTAAAATTACAAACAATCACATCCTCACCTGGAGTAGCTCTGGTGGAGGCACGAAACATCACCACTTTCTGGCATTCTGTTGGTTATTCAAAATTGTCGGAGTAAAAGACAACATATTCATCTAAAAACAAAAATGATCGTATCACTGATTTCCCAAAAAGTACTTGTATACATCAGAAATAAGACAATCTGGTTCCAACTATCATAATCTCATAAGTTCATGACTAAAAGCCATGTCTATTCATATTACATCCAAGTTTTGCCAAGGTTAAGTTACATATATACAGAGTACATGTTTGAGATAAGTAGATTTTCGAAAGTTTCATGACAAGCTGCAAATTTGAAGGATTCCTCTCCCACATATCAACATGTGCAACCTTAATCCTTCAAATAACCATTAGTACTTTAAGAAGAACTCCGTTCAGCATACCTCTGTTTCAAAGAAAGGTATCGTTATATTTAGTGTTCAAAGAGTAACAAAGAAATGGGAGGTTAAAGATGATGATAAAATAACTAAACAAACATTTCCCAGAATTTGTTTAATGAAATTAAAGCTGTCACCTTCTTTCTTAAGTTGAGCGGAACATATTTGTATTTGATCATGTGTGTGATTTGCCGCTTCATTGTGAGGAAAAATAGGAAAACCCAGTAAAAGAATAGAATTGGCCAGAAAACCGGGACATCAAATACAGAGAAGAAGGTCATAAGAAAGGCAACACAAAAAGCTTTTGTTATAGCATACCTGAAATATGAAAGGGCAGCTACATAAATAATAGTCTTTGTGCAGAAAATTACAGCAAAAAACTTGTAATATATATATATATATATGTGCGTGTGTAAGTGTGCGCGTTTGCACGCCCACATGCATATACACAATATCAATGACACAGTGAGCACAGATAAACACATCAGCCACTTAAAAACAATATTTGCTAGATCCACAAGACTTTTGTATTTGTTTACCAACATTAACAGGGAGCTTCTAACCTTAATTAAGGCACATAAAAGCTGGATCAAATACAGTTTAGCCTTATTCTCTATTTCTCCACATACTTAGAGTGATTTATACTTTACATTACATCATATTGATCATTCAATTGAACAGTGTGCAAGTGATCAAATAAAAAAATGTCTACTTTGAATGTCTGAACTTTATATATTTCTGTTAAATACACAGCTAACTAAGTTTTCACACTCACTGAATCAGACAAATATTTTGAACCAAAAGGGCATTGACATGCTGAATTCCATGTGGATGTTGAGGCTTCATTTATTTTTTGTTTTCATTCAAATCAAATCAAATGGTACTCACTATGAAGTTGGACACATCGATAAAGATATACGACGATAACATCAAATGCCCAAAATACTAGGAGCCTAATTTCTTATTACTAGGACTACGATAACATCTCAAATATTGTTGTGATCCAGTAATAGGAATATAATCTACACATCATTTATATCTTTCTCTTGCAAATAAATGATAATTATTGCAACTAAAATTACCATAAGATGTGAAAATAACAACAAAGAAGCACTATAGAGGAATTATGAACCACCGAATAAACTCAGGCATAGAAGAAGAAGAAGAAGACATGTCATTCAGATTGCTCTCATTTCTTTATCTAGTTAGTCAAGAACTGATTGGTCATAGTAGTTAGAAGCTCCTCAAATATATGAAACCTCAAATTAGTTACTCATCACATCCAAAAAGAAAATTATGAATTCAAATATTTAGCATGCAATTGGAATCTCATAAGAGCCACTAACCAGAACAGGAACTCAGGCAGGCGACGTATAAATGGTTTAAATTCATCAGAGTCCCTCTTCGGAGAAGAAGCCCCATCTAAAGCTTCTAATTCAGGATCAACATCTGGAGATAGAAACCCAATCAACAAATTCAAGATATAGATTCCCAGGCCATAAGAGATAACGTAAAAACCTCGTATATAATAAACACGCAAGACGTATATAGCTGCAACAGCGAGTGTTCCGAGCCACCTATTGACTATATTAGGAGCAGATCTATCCAAATAATACCGAAAAGCCATAGAGAAGTCATTTCTCCATTTTGCTAGTGGTGACACCGTAGTGGCACCATCACTCTCAACCCCTTCCATTCTGTTCGTCCTTTAAACCTGCACTTAAATAGATTAATATTATATATACTATAATTACTTTTACAGAAAAACTTCAAAAGTTCTATTCACATTTGCAAATTACTGCTAAATATCTAATATATATTTACAAGACGGTTTAGCAAATTTTTTCCTGAGTTCTTTCAGATGAAATCCTCAACCCTAAATGCTCAAAAGAAATCACAAAATTAATAGTAGCAAAAAATATAGCTCAAATTAACACTTTCTGTGTTGTTTTAGGCTCTCAACCAGATGGGATTTAATTAACTCACAATCAGGTTTACCAACACAAAATTAAATCAATTTTCAGATTTTTTCGCAGCTCAGAAAATATCATGACTAGTTTCCACTAGCAGCAAACTCTTGAAAACAATTACTTCATTCATATATTTCATTACGAAGTAAAGAAATATACTTTGCAAGTACAAAAACGAAACTTTTAAAATACAAAAGAACAGATTAAAAAGAAGAAAGTTAGAAAATAAAATCACCAACAATGATCAAACAAACGCACCTTGTTTTGTGAGAATAATAGAAATAAACAAATTAGACTGTGATTGGTATTTTCCTGAATTTTTCTCACTGATTTGTGATAAGTTTTCAACTGGAGATTTTTGTTTTGAAATTCACATAGAACCCCTCCAAATCTATGCATTTCCTCTTTTGCACGTTTCTTAGTCGGTTACTTTTTCAAGAATGAGAATGTTATGATACTTTATTAATTAACTCATTTGAAACTATTATATTAATTATTTAATAATACTTTCTAGTACTAGATAAGAAAAAAAAGATTATTAATGAAACCTAGAATCTTAGGATGCATTTGATGATACGTGAAATTTATAAATAAATATAAACAATAATTGGTAGGTATATTCGCTCATTGTTCAAAACTAGGAGAGTTATTGTAATTAAAAAATATTTTTATTTGGATGGATTTTAGCTCGTTATTGCTAGATTGGATGGTGAAGGTAAATATTTTAAAATCTTATTTGAATTAAGATTAAATATTTGGGTTTAACCAAAAAAAATATTTAATCGATATCAAGTCAATATTTTTGCTAAAGAAAAAGTAGAGGTACTTAGGGATTCCACCAAGTGTAATTAATCCAATAACATTAGTCATTTTTCTTCGTTGTCGAGATATTATTTACCCCTTTTCATGAATTCTTAAAATCCGAAAGGAATACAAATTTGCCAACGAAATCCCGTTTTTATCCCTCAAAGTCCAAAGGCAAAACCCATTTAATTCTTCACTCAACGGAGAGAGTGAGACCCCGTCCGCCCCTTTTCATCAGAACAAATCAAAAGGAAATTGTTCAGCTAAATGGGAACCTTAGGAAGAGCAGTGTACACCTTAGGGCACTGGATTCGAGAAACGGGTCAAGCCATGGATCGCCTTGGTTCCCGCTTCCAAGGAAATTACTATTTCCAAGAACAATGTAAGTTCTTCTTTTTATTTAATTATTTATTTATTTTCTGATTGAATGCAGAACCCACATTTTTTGTGTTTCCTCTTAATTTCTGATCCATTGGTTAATCATTTAATTTAAATATATAGTAATATTTAGATTTATGCCAGTTCGTGGAAAAGAAAGGGAGAAATGTCATTCTAAAAAAAAAGAAGAGTATTTTGCGGTTTCGATCCTTTTAGCTAAAAGCACTAAATGATACATTGAAAATTTTCATATTGCTGGATTGTTTTCAGAATTAAACGCATTCTCTATGTGATTTTAAGCTTTAATAGTACTGGTAGTATAATGGTTTGAACATATGTAAAGATGACAATGTTGCAGCAGCGTTTTAAAGGTTTGTGTGGACCATGTAAGCTACTATCGATTGATGTACACAAGTAGAAAAGATTTTAGTGCTTATGAGCATGAAATGATTCAAAGATATTGTTGATTCTTTGAATATGTATCTTGATTGAGTAAACACGAGAAAAGCTAATTGGTAACCAAGCAGTGTATATATGAACAACAACAAATGGATATCCCCAAGTATGAAAATTTCATTGTCTAATATGACAAGTAGCAAGGTCATACCAAGTGATATCATTAAATTTGAAGTGAAAATTGCATTTAGATTTGTTATGTTATTTACTTCCCTAGACTCATTAGTGATAAGTGCCTTATGTTACTTAAGTGAAGAATAATAACTTTCCGAATGTAATCTTATCCTACTTACAGTTTCTTGCTGCTTCATATGCATCCATATTCTGATGGAATAAAGATGTATTTGGTTCAACCTATGTGCTGTGAAACACAAGGGTAATATGCAAGTTGATATAGGCTAGGCTAATAGCTTTTTAGATGGAGTTATGATAGTCAAAATGACAACATTTGGAGTGTGCAAACGTGACAGAGAATTGGTCTATTGGACTGTGAATAAGTAAAATTCCGTGGAGGAGAATGGGAAATATTATTAGTTAAGAGTGTGGTGATTAGGACTATATATAATGTGAAAAAAGTACCATTGAGATATAATATGGAGTTAGTTAAATGCATCAGATACATCAATATTTGCTGATAATCATGGTCAGAGCAAGTATGAACAGAAACCGAAGTTATTTGAGGAAGCATCTTGAAGAAGTGTTATCAAGTTGTTCATTGCAATGCAGAAAATCTGTTCTTGAGCAAGTTTCATTATCTGACAAAAATAGTATGGAAGAGTATAACTAAACTAGGCAAATGCTCTTCTGGTGGAAAATTGATGCAACAGATGTATCTTTCGGTTCTTGTAGAGATAGAGAGAGAGTGTAGGAGGGAGGGAAAGCCAGAAGAGAGGGGAAGGGGGTGGGAGGGAGGGAGGGAGGGAAGGAGGGAGGGGAAGGGAGATATAAAAGGAGACTATTACATTCAATGCTGATATTATTTAACTTAAAAGTTGGAGAAAATTCTGATTGTTAGGTGTACTTCCACATCAAAAGGAGCTTTTCTGACTCAAATATGATCATAAATCTCATCTTACACGGGGATACATGTGTGCATCTTTATATTTTATGCTCTTGCAAGTTAGCTTCAATTGTACATGTGACTAAATTGAACGTGGAAAAGGTAGATATATATGAAGAATGGAATGACTTGAATGTGCTTCTTATGTATTTTGACAACCTATTATCTCGTTCCTTAATTACTAGGGGTTTATGTAGTATTTAAGTCCTAACAAGCTTCTGATGTGATCTCACAGCCTTTGTTTTCAAACACCTCTGGGGAGACTTTCCAAATACTCTACATATATTAAGATTAATATGTTGATTGTGTTGCATCTTCAAAAATCATGAATTATATTGTATGTAAAGCTTGAAATTGTTGCACTTTGCAGTCCATGGGTTCTAGAATTACGGAAACTTAATTTTTAAGAAGCGTTTTCTACATATTAAGAAGAGTCCTATTACAGAACCACAAAGTTTTCCTTATATATGGTTATTATTCCTTTATTCTTTGTAAGTAGAAGTTACTTGAGACGAATGTATGAATCATTACATTGCCTAGTGATATGATTTGAGACTTGAGAGCCTGAAATATAAAGAATGGATCATAGTTTGTTATTTTCAATGTTAAGTAAAGAAGTAGGAGACTGAGGTCTTTCAAACTGAACCTTCATTTCTTTAGTCTTAAAATAAGGAAAAAAGTATTACCTAGAGTCAGGGGGAAGTAGAAATGAGAGCTATATGTGTTTTATTAAAAACTCAATCTTGGAGCCTTTTTTACTCTGGAGTCTTTGGCTATCAAGTATCAGACTTATTAAATCAACATCGCAATAGTGTTTATGTGGCTGTAGTTTCACTGAGAAATGTCCCTTAGGGCCTGTTTGTCTTGCTTTTTCCAAAATAATTTCGTGTTTCGGAAAAAGCGAGACAAACACGGTCTCTAGTTTCTAAAATAAATTTGTCCTCTCTTAATTTTCCCAAACTAATCTCTCAAAAGCCAAACATACAACAATTTTCTTATCTCTAAAAAAAACCTATTCAAACTCTACTTTGATTTGACATAAAGTAATTTATCTCTTACACAACTTATCTCACATAACAAATTGGATAAAGTCTTACACATCTTACACCAACAACATAAACCCTTCCAAAAAAACACACACCTACCTTATTTCACAAACTACTCTTCCCAAAACACAAACAAACAATATTATGCAAATCGAGATTATTTCACAACCCTCAATTACTCTCCCAAATACCAGACAAACAGGCGCTTAATATTTGTAATTTTTATTGCTACTTTGTTTTGAATTCAAACATATTTGATGTTCTCTCCCTTTCCTACATGCATTTGCATTTCATTTATTCTAATTTCAGATGTATTTATTTTTAGTGTCCAGGCATCGGACCCTAATGAACCTATTTGATAAATCTCCGGTTGTTGATAAGGAGGCTTTTGTTGCCCCAAGTGCATCCGTTATTGGGGATGTCCAAGTGGGACGAGGATCATCTATCTGGTACGGAAGCGTCCTTCGAGGTGCGTGCTTAATACAGAAGTCATTATTGGGTGTTTTAGATGAATATTTCCTGCCTTATTGATGTTGAAAATTAAATTAAGTTAACCTATGATTTCGTGCATTTAACTTGTGTTTTACATAGTTCCAGCGTATCTTTAGTTTTTTCTATAACCGTTTCAATCAAACATTGTTGCATAAACCAGTACACCAGTTGTTCCTAAATTGGTGTTATAATTGAAATATTGTTGTACTAATATCTTCATCGAGTGTGTGAAATTTGACATAGTTATGTAAAACTAATGGATTGTAAGTTATGAGAATGATTGTCAGAGAAAAAAGTGTCGTGAAAAGCTGTTTGTCAGTGGCACTTGCCCTCGTCAACTCACAAACTATAACATGACAGATTACTTGAAAAGTTGTGTTTTACATATTAAGGTTTAGAATATGTTGAAATTTGATTAAATGCATTAAAATTTCAAACAATTGATTCGCCCAAGTTTACATAGTTATATTATGGGACTACTAATAGGTTTCTTTGTATTCATATGTCAATAATACTAAAGGGGAGTCATACTTAGGTTTGTCCAAAAATATTATAAGAAACTTGTACGGGAGCACACCCCTCATAATAGTCAAGCTTTAGCTGCACCCATGATAAAGTGATTCTAATTTTAGAAATTAATCCACACTCACCTATATTATGCTGTATTGAAATAAATTCCTGTTTTCAATGTCTCATTTAGTACTTTGTTTGTGGTAATTTCTAGTTTCAGTAACATGTTACTCATAAAAAGGACTTCTCTTGTCCAAACTTTTTTATTTTTCATAAAATTATAATTTGTTCTCCGGTAATTGATTCCAAACATTTTGTATTATGCACAAAAATGACAGACCCACTAAGTGTTTGCTTGTGTATTCCAAAATCCCATATCATGCTTTCACTATTTATGAAATTAGTGCCAGATTTATTTATTTATTTTTGAGAAGTTTCTTAGACTAAGATCAACCCAAGCCTGCCTTGAATTATTTATTACTTCAGTTCTGATATTCGTTTTGCCTTTCTCAAATCACAAGCACTATGAGCAGAAAACTCGGTTTAGAAATTACAAATATTGTATGTTCTCTTTCATGATAATTTGATAAATATACCTCTTTTCCGAGCACAGGTGATGTGAATAGCATCAGTGTTGGGTCTGGAACTAATATACAAGACAATGCCCTTGTGCATGTTGCAAAATCTAATCTTGCTGGGAAGGTACTTCCAACTATAATTGGAAATAACGTCACAATTGGTGAGTGCTCTTTATTATCTTCTTTTGATATTTTAGTTTTGAGTTTTTGAATTTTGTCGTCTTTTTTTAACAAAAATATATGTTAATAATATTCCCATTTCTTCCATCTTAAACATGAACGAACACACAGGTCATAGTGCAGTTGTGCATGGCTGCACAATTGAGGATGATGCTTTTGTTGGTATGGGAGCTATCTTGCTAGATGGTGTGGTTGTGGAGAAACATGCCATGGTTGCTGCGGGAGCCCTCGTGAGACAGAACACTAGGGTCCCTGTTGGAGAGGTATTTTATTTTATTGCTTTTCCAAACCCAAAAGTCAAATGAGAAAATATAATTTAATTATGAAAAATATTTATTTTTAAAATTCTAGAGATACTCAGTGATTATGCTTCTTTATTAATCAAGAGCATGTTTATAGAAGCTTTGTATTATTTTTTAAAATTAATTTTTCTTTTTAGAAAATTATGGATAACATAAATTATTTTTTTAACTTGTTTGTCGTAGGTGTGGGCAGGCAATCCCGCCAAGTTCCTGAGGAAGCTAACGGACGAAGAGATTGCATTTATCGCTGAATCAGCAACTAATTATATTAACCTTGCAAAGGTACATGCTGCTGAAAATGCAAAGGCCTTTGATGAAATCGAACTTGAAAAGATGTTACGCAAAAAGTTTGCTCACAAAGATGAGGACTACGATTCAATGATAGGTATAGTTCGTGAAACTCCACCCGAACTTGTCCTTCCCGAAAACATCCTACCTCATAAATCCCCAAAGGCAGTTGTTCAATGAGGAGACACGTTTGCTTTTGCTTTTGCTTTTTGCTCTCTGAAAATTTGATGCCAACCAAGGATTGTAGTGAAGGCAACATTACTTCTTTCAAATAAATTGAAGACTTGTTTTAGGTTCAATTCGTGGCTCTATTGGAACCGGTGTTGTAGAGCAATATGAAAGACAGTTCATTGCTTTCCTTGTAGTATTTGAGATAAGAATGAATAATTTGTTGAATCAAATTTTACCATAATATGTGATGGTACTATTAACATTGAGTAAACGTTTACATTTGTTCTTCACACTTTATACAAGGCTAGAGGTACTGATTTGAAGATGTTCAGTTGTTGCTTGCTCGATTTTCAAGCGCAATCCTTGATGTGCGCTTTCTACGCGAGGTAAGATAATGTAATCCAATGAAAATAAGAGCTCAATCGGTGAGCGACATGAAGTGTAAATTAAAGGAGGAATCTAAATTCGAATTATTTATCGGTGAACATTGAGGAATGAACAATCTATATAGAAAATATATTCGGCTAACTCTCAATTACTAATATATTTGCTGCCTAGTTGAGGGCAGTTAAGAAATGTTACTAGGTCCCCTAGTCCATGTGCAGGAATCATTAATATGAATCTAGACTTGTATTTATGTGGTAGAGGGAAAATATTTATATTTCTTCTTGTTTATTAAAGTTGCATTATTGTTGGTGAGAATCTTTGAAAGCAAGGCATGATAATTGGCTGGTGGAAATGAAAAGCCAAAGATGAACCACTCCCGTGAATTCAGCTGTTTTTTTTTTTTTTTTTTTTTTTTTTTTTTACTTAAAAAAAAAATACAATAATGAGAGTCGTCCTTCAATCATGCTAGATAACTACACTCTCATAATAAAAAATGGAATCTCAACATTTGTTTGATTTTCTTGGATTCTTCTTTGTCGTGGAACTTGATCTCTTTTCCATTTATCAATTTACTGATATTTTAATTTATTTGGATTCATCATGCAGCTAGCCCCTCAACCCTTCTAAAGGCAGCATACAAATTTAATTCTGGGAAAGATGTAATTTTAGCCCTTTAATTTTCATTGAATGACTAATTTTGGAATAGTATTTTATCAGTATATAGTTTGAGGACCTCTAACTTTTTAGTATTTGCGATTTTAAAACATACATTTGGCTGCAATTTCAATTTTTTAGTATTGTAAGTTTACGACATTTTTGATCCATTGCTCTCGAAATTTACCATGTGAACAAATAGATTAAACATTTAGAGATTTTGCTTAGTTGGCATTCACACGCCAATGATAAATTCCGGTGAATTTTTTTAAATTCCGGTAACAATGGACCAAAATTGCAGTCATATAATATTACACAAACTAAAAGTTAAAGGATTAAAATTGCAGCTAAATATTCTAAAATTGAAAACACTAACAAGTTGAAGAATCCAAAAATATTTATCAAAGAAAAAATTGTCACAAAATTTTCACCTAGTAAAAGAGAAACTATTAAAAATGCATTGTAAAAATTTTAAACACAAATATTCTTTGGGAAATTAAAAATCTAGCTAAGAAAAGGCAAAAGAACTATATGCGTACAAATGAAAATGCCCAAGTTAGTAAAGCATAATTTTAAATTTTAAAATATATTAAATTATATACAATACAGATTTTCTTATTTCCTTTTGTTTGGTCCACAAACAAGTGGAGAGTTATCATGTGGATCCATATATGCGGCGGCACACCTGACCTTTTCGACACTGCATCTGCCTTTAGCTAGATCATTATTTTTCTTCTTTTCTGCACTTTATTTCATGTCAAATTTCAAGAAAAATCAGGTAATAGTAAACTTGTGTCACGAAATCTATTTTCCTCAACGTTGAATTTAGATCTTCTATTTAACTTTTAGAATGAAAAAGAGCTTGTAAGTAGTACATTACTTTTCTAGCATAACCTTACAGAGTATAATTTGTTGAAAGTTGATTTTTAATCTCAAGAATAGTAATTAGAGCACAATTAAGTGTAGCTACTATCATATTGTAATTATGTATTAGAGATAGTTGCAAGAATGCTGTAGAGATTTAAGTCATTTAACAAACTAGTATAAATTACTGGAAAATTGTAAATTTGGTACTATATAATATAACATTTCGCAATATTGGTATAATTGGACACATAAATGCATATTTAATACCACAATTTGAATATTAATTGTAATGTTCATACCACCATCTAATAATTGAAGTGAAATTTTTTTTTTTGGTTTCCCAAGGGTTTAATCCCTTTCGAGGCGCGTCGGACACATAAAGTGGGAACCTCTCCCAACAGGGATTCGAACCTGAGTCCGCTACTTTGTAGTGACTAGTTCCTTCCACTAGACCAATCACCTGTTGGTATAATTGAACTGAAATGGACAAAATCGAACACGTGCAAATTATCACGTGAAAAACATGAGGAAAACTTTATAAATTTTCCACAAAAAATGAAATATTATGATAATTTTCCCTTCAAAAGTGAGGAAAACGTCATTATTTTCCTTCCAGAAGATGAGGTAACAGGTAACGGCCACATCCGGTGTACGCAGCCAATTCTGTTCAATTATTTGACGATGGTATGAATATTACAACCAATATTTGAATTGTGATACTAAATGTGCATTTACTTTTCAAGTGGTACCAAAATTACAAAATTTCCTATTGTACGGTACCAAATATACAGGGGTAAATGCAAAATACTCCCTTGTGTTATGCTAAACCTGCAAGAAACTACCCTGCAAAATTTTTATTGGGCCGAACTTCCTTGTGTTTTCAAAACCCTGCAAAAAACACCCAATTTATAAAAAATAGGTCGTTTTGGATCGACATATTTCAAGAAACCATTTTTTAAATGCTTCAAGTTGGTCCCTCCAACTTCACGTGATATATTTTTAAAATTATTTCTTGAAATATGTCGATCCAAAACGACCTAATTTTTACAAATTGGGTAATTTTTTGCAGGGTTTTTAAAAACACAAGGAAGTTTGGTGCAATAAAAATTTCACATGGTAGTTTCTTGCAGGTTTAGCATAACACAGGGGAGAATCTTACATTTTCCCTAATTACAATTTTTCCTATAAATTACTATCAGTTTGTAGTGTATGCAGCAGAAAAGAATTAACAAAAGTTCAATAATAAAACAAAACAGTATAACAACTCATTATCGTCTTCAACCATATCTCATATTCCACATAATTAAACCTCTCATTTAGTTAATCAATTACACAATCACAATTATCTAACCGCAAATTTTTGGAGTATTTGCGAAATTTAAAGTGAATTTGTGGAAACATTTCCCTCATAATTTGGATTCAATAAAATATAGTGCCTTAGTCACACTCAAGTTATTTCCTAGTTGGAATAGTGAAGTTAGTAGTTTTTTAGATGGGATGGTCTCCCATTAGTTTACTATTGTCCGATCTTTTGTAAGGTCTCAACCGAAATCCGCCACGTGTCCAAGAAAAAACCGAGAACCTATTAATGAACTTGAGAATTTTTTTTTATAATGTCCGAAATACCCTTCTTCCTTTCTTCCCTTTTATCCTTCTTCATTCTCATAACTTTACACAAGTTGAGACTTCCTCCCCAATTTTCTTTTATAGACTTTCTCCCCAAATTTGATTCTTCTCCGATGAATGTGTGAATGAGCTCTTCCCCATTGTTTTTCCCCAATCTGATTTCAATTGCTTTCTATATTATTTGAGTTCCATTTTTTTATTTTTCTAACAAGTACATAACTAGTCCCTGTGATGGAGCTTCAAGTGGTAAGGTTTTCCAACAAAAAATCACACACACAACTATTTCAAGAAGACAGGAAGCCACACTATTAATGGAGTATTGTGTTCTTATTTTCTGAAATGGGGTATGAACACAAAAAAAAAAATCTCAGATCCGAAAATTTCAAGAATCCCCAAATCCGAAATCAATTCATGAATGAACCGTATTTTTCGTATGTGGAAAACTAGCAGTACGTAGGGTGAGAGGAAGATGTGGCATTGCGCGGGGGGGGGGGGGGGAGGGGAGAGGGTAGGTGGTGGGAGGTTGGGTGAGGTGAGGTGAGGAAGAAGAAGGGTTGTTTTTGCAATAAAGGTCAAATAAATGTTTAAGAAAATACACATTGGTCCAAGTTTTAATATATTCATTTTATTAGTTTTAACTTAAATATAAATTAGATCTAATTCAATAATATTTGAGAACTTGGGATTTTTTTATAATTTTATAAATTTACATTTTAATTATTTTAATTTATGGGATTATAATTCGACAATAAAAATATTGTTATTGAATGTAAAATGTGTATACAAGTATCTAATATACAATTTGATCGGGTCATCAATTTTTTTTTTAAATTATCAATATATTTTAAATTACGGAGAACTTAGTGTTACATAACCATCTAATAGACAATTTGATCGAAATAATGACCGACTCATCAATTTTTTTAAAAATTATCGATATATTTTCAAATTACGGAGAACTTAGTGTTACATAACCATCTAATAGATAATTTGATCGGAATAATGACCGACTCATCAATTTTTAAAATTATCGATATATTTTCAAACTACGGAGGATTTAGCGTTACATAACCATCTAATAGACAATTTGATCGAAATAATGACCGACTCATCAATTTTTTTAAAATTATCGATATATTTTCAAATTACGGAAGAGTTAGTGATACATAGTCATCTTAAAGACAATTTGATCGAAATAATGACCGAGTCATCGATGTTTTTTAAATTATCGATATATTTTCAAATTACGGAGAGCTTAGTGTTACATAACCATCTAATAGACAGTTTGATCGGAATAATGACCAAGTCATCAATTTTTTTAAAATTATCGATATATTTTCAAATTACGGAGGACTTAGTATTACATAACCATCTAATAGACAATTTGATCGAAATAATAACAGAAGCATCATGTTTTTAAAATTTATCGATATATTTTCAAATTACGGAGAATTTGGTGTTACATAACCATCTAATAGACAATTTGATAGGATAATGACCGAGTGATCAATTTTTTTAAAATTATCGATATATTTTCAAATTACGGAGGACTTAGTGTTACATAACCATCTAATAGACAATTTGATTAGAATAATGACCGGGTCATCAATTTTTTTAAAATTATCGATATATTTTCAAATTACGGAGGACATAGTGTTACACAACGATCTAATAGACAATTTGATCGAAATAATGACCGAGTCATCAATTTTTTTAAAATTATCGATATATTTTCAAATTACGGAGGAATTAGTGTTATATAATCATCTAATAGACAATTTGATCGGAATAATGACCGAGTCATCAAAATTTTTCAAAATTATCGATATTTTTTCAAATTACGGAGGACATAGTATTACATAACCATCTAATAGACAATTTGATCGAAATAGTGACCGAATCATCAATTTTTTTTCAAATTATCAATATATTTCAAATACGGAGGAGCTAGTGTTACAACCATCTAAAATACAATTTGATCGAAATAATGACCGAGTCAATAATTTTTTTTAAATTATCAATATTTTTTCAAATTAAACAAGAATTTAAAAAAAAAAAACCAAATTAAATGAATTTGTAATTTAAAAAATGAATAGAAATTTTAGAAAAGGAATATTTTAAAAAAGAAAAGAAATTCACCATCTTAAAAAAAAAAGTTGTATTTTTTATTTAAGATGTGTTGTGTATTAATTAAGATTTATTTAAGTTTTTTTTTTCCAAAAATTCTAATTAAGTCGTATTTTTTTATATTCATACTAGCTATTTCGTATTTTTCAAATTTTAGACTTAAAAATTAAAACTAACAATATTTAAACTAATCATGTTATTAAATTTTAAACTTTATTAAATCTTAAAAAATCTTTAATTTTTCAACAAAATTAAAAGTTTGAGGGCGATTTTAACCAAAGACAGAGCCTGGGGGCTGAATATGCAAATATATCATCTTCCTCAAAACAAGTTCGTACATGAGTAGACTCACAGTAAGAGGGATGGCGATTGAAGACTTTTGGGAGAAGAATTTATGGTGGCAGCCGCAATTGAAGACTTTTGGGAGAAGAATTTATCGTGTTAAAATGAACGGTGAGATTGGAGAAGGAGAAAGAGGAAGAAGGAAAAAAAAAAAAAAAAAAAAAAAAAAAAGAACCATAAATCCGCACAGCACAGAGTACAACAGGCAACAGCTACGAAAAGAAAAGGAAAAACGGAATGGTGGAGCCCATAGTCGGTCAATTGGTGGTGGTGGTGGAGGGTGAGGAAAGTGGTGGCCATGAAGGTGACTCTGGTGGGAGGAGTTTTGGTGAAGAAGATGAAATATATGTAATTTCATCGGAACTGTGGATTAATTTGGAGAGGAAGAAGAGATAAAATAAATATTTTTATTTAGTAAGGACTTTGAAGTAAATTCATTTAAATTCAATTATATAACCAAGTAACAACACTACACAACTAGGTCCAATGACCGGTTGTGTAGGTCACCTCCAAAAAATATAAATATATTATAAAAATCAATTCAAGGTCTTTTTATTGCCTACCTTATGAAAGGTTTTTTTTGCCAACCTTGTGGGAGACAATCCCTTTTTAGATTGAGTCTATTTGTAGAGTTATTTTCCAAATTGAAGAAGACTTAAAGATATATAATTACTTGTAGTTATCTTTATTTTTAAATTAAAGATAAAATTATAATTTAAACAACTCAATCTTAGTTCTCCGAATATTATGATAGAAAAAAATATTATGATAAAATTATAATTTGATTTGATTTTAAAAATGTGTCCTTTATTTCTTTTAAAATTCAATCGCTTGGGTATCATTACATGTCCTTAACTTTTAGTAGGTTAGTAAGTTGATTTACCTCTTAAATTTAATCTTAATTAGCTTTCTGATATGAGAATGTATGATCACAAAATTTAGTTTTTCTATATATTTAATAAAATCGAAAAGAGAAAGTACAATTAAATCGGAACTGTATGTAGGAAAAGCAGGCATCGTATCTGCTGCGATTTTCAACTTGTGGCACGGGTGTGGATTCGCAATGCAAAGAGGAAATGTCCTTGTCTAATGTCTATCTTGTTTGGATTTGTTTACAACTTTATCCTCATCGAAACTTTTACGGCTTTTTGGAATATAAATAATTGATCGGATTTATTCTGCACTTTGTCATAGGCTGACTGGATTACATGTTAGCTTAGCACTCAGAATTGATGATTGATGATGATTCCCAATTCCAGAAATTTTTCCTATTTTTCAAACAAAAAAAAAAAAAAAAAAAATCTCATTCTTATTTCTTGATTATATGTTAATATGTTATAATCCCCATCCTTTTTTCTTTTTCATTTACATTTGACGTGTGGCCTTAGATAAGTGTAAAAATTAAAAAAGTTAGATATCTTTATACTTTCCTTGAAAGTAGTACTAATTGTATTAAGTCAATACTTTATGGGAAATGATATTTTTCAGAAAACTAATTTTATAAGTTGAGATAAAGTCTAATTTTGGCCATTATTTTGATATTGGTCACCATAAAAAAAATTGAAATATTTAAAAAAAGGTAAATGACAAGTACAATTTTGTACATGTAAAAAAGAACTAGTCAAATTATTTAATGATATATCCGCTAAAATTTAAAACAGATTACTAAGATTACTAATTCTTTTATCTTGTAAACATTTACCCCTGTTCTCTTGAGTTTTTTTTAAATGTTGAGAAAATGAAACTTTAGGCATTTTTTTATTTTTGACCTTTAAAAGTAATGCTAGAGAATTAGTTGTGTCAAATAATTATTTTATATGATAGAGTATTTTTGAAAAAATAATTACATTTTAGGGAAAAAAAAAAAGCATTGTTCACATAAAACAATAGTAAAAATAAAATAACAAAAGGAGTATTATTAATCAATAATGTTTCATGATAATTTGAAAACTCGCCTATTTGTTTGGCGTTTCCCAAATTTTCTAATGGCTGGAAAATGCCAAACAAACATGTTTTCTAATTTCTGAAATAAACTCAATTTTCTCAAACTACTCTTTCAAAAGCAAAACAAACAACTATTTTTTTATCTCTAAACAAAACATATACAAACTCTACTCTGATTTGACATAAAATAATATATCTCTTACACAATTTATCTCACATAATAAACATGATTTGACATAAAATTAATATTACACATTTTAAACATACAACCTAAAAAAAAACCTACACCTACTTTATTTCTTAAACCACTCTCTCAAAAATCAAACAAACAATATTACGTAAATCGAAATTATTTCACAAACTTCTACTAATCTCCCAAACTACTTTTCCAAACACCAAATAAACAGGCCCAACGTATTCAACTTTTCTGGAGAGAAATTCTAATGATAACCTCGCCTAATTATATACTACCTCCATCCCATTTTTCTTTATCCCTTGCTACAGTTGACCAGTCAACTTGACTAAATTTATAAAAAATACAATAAATAATTTAATTAATATATTTCACTAATAAATAGATTAGATCAAATGTCACCATATATATTAATATTTAAAAGGTTTAATACACCACAAATGTGAATAATTTAACATGATAAGTCACTTAAAAGATTGAAAAGTTTGACCGAGTATTGTAGCTAATAGAGTAAAAATAATGAGACAAAATAAATATATTTAGTTTTTTATGTAATTGACACTCCCTTGAAAGTATTATGATAATCATATTAGTAGATTTATATAATATTTTTCTTTTGATAAATACTTCCTATGTCCCTAAATTTTTATTCCTATTTTATTTTTGGAATATTTCAAAATAAGACTTCATTTCTATAAATGGAATTATTTTTCTCAAAAATACCCTCTCACATAAAGTAATGATTTAACACCACTAATTCTCAACAACTACTTTTGAGAATATAAAAGTAAAAATATACAAAACTTTCACTTTTTCAACTCTTACCTAAAACTCCGTGCAAAAAGTGAAAGGAGTGAAGAAAGGTACGGAGGAAGTAGTAACTTAAAACAAAAGAATCACGATCTATTTGTTCGACATTTCTCAAAATTATTTCGTATTTAAGAAATGTCAAACAAAACATGTTTTCTATTTTCTGAAATAAAATTTTTTAACTCTCAAACTTCAAACGAGTGCCCTCAATATTTATTGGATATTGAGTACATGGGAGTCACAAAACCCTACGCTATATAAATAGTAAAATATTTGATGAGAGATAAAATAGTGTACGTGGGTCTATATATACAAAGCTAAAACAGATGAATGAGGGGGGAGGGAGGAGTGGAAGAAAGGGCAACAACAGAGCACACGAAAACTGAGGGAAAGTAAGAGAGAGGAGGAAATCCTCTTCCGTTAAATCTTACTCCATAAATTTTCCCCCAGAAAAAAAAAATAGAAAAAGTAAGGAAAATGGGTATTGAAATTCAACCCAAAATCAACAAAGAAAATGATACTGCTGCTGTTGCACCTTTGATACTGGGGCTACAGCCCTCAGCTCTGGTTGACCACGTGGCAAGAGTTGATTGGTCCCTCCTCTCCCGAATCCCCGGTGAAGCCGGTGGCTCCTTCCCTGTACACCCTCCTCATCCTCTTTTTTATTTTATTCTATATTGTTTTTGGGGTTTTTAATGAATGCCCATTTGAACATTTGATGCAAATTGTTCAGAATTAAATGGCAATATGTATGTTAATGTTGTTTTCTTATAGTTTGTTATGTGTTTGTTGTGCTTCATATATTGATAAAGTTAAGATCTTTTTCATTGTTTGGGAGTGTGCATGTCTGATCTTAAGATATTTGAAATTATATGCAATTATGGTCATGATGAATTGGGTCTGACTATTATTTTATACTCCATATGATTCAAGGGTAATAAGTGAGTGTTATTCTATCATCTTTTATGAATTTAAGGTTTTCAATTTTCAGTCTACATTATTTTCTGAATTGAGAGCTGTTAGTAGAAATATGTATTTAAGTTTTGGTTGATATGGTATTGAAACAAAGTTCTTGGCGTATTTCATAAATGTATGTTAGATGCCTAATCATCAGATTCGGTGCAGCTATTTTCATCTAGTTGAATACTTCAAGTATGTGAAAATTTGCTTAAGCATTGCCCTTTCTTGATTTTCTGAGAAGAATGCATTGATTTAACTCGTTACTCATTCTGCCATAATGATTATTTTAGTGTACTAATTAGAAATTATACTCTCTTGGCTGTGTAGGTTGCTTACGAGGAGCTGAAGTTCATCCTTGATGAAGTAAATAACTACAATATATCTTCACCAGAAAATATATCTTTGTTGAAGACCATAGCAGGGGGAAGTGTTGCTAATACTATTAGAGGCCTAGCTTCCGGCTTTGGGGTTACTTGTGGTATAATTGGTGCGTGTGGGGACGATGATCAAGGAAGCTTGTTTGTAGATAATATGAGCTCTCACAAAGTCGATCTCTCAAGATTGAGGCTTAAAAGTGGACACACAGCACAGGTGAGCTTTCTGCCTCTACCAATGGAGGCTTTATGTATAACATATTCTTTAAAATCATAACACACAAAGAATGTGAAATTTATTATGCAGTGTGTTTGCTTAGTCGATGAATTGGGCAATCGTACAATGAGGCCATGTCTCTCTAGTGCCGTGAAAGTTCAGGTGCATTTCACTTGCATCGTGTCTGCTATATAATGTGATTTTTAGAGAAAATCTTAACATTATTAGTAAACATAACTTGTAATGCTATCTTTTACCAGGCCAATGATTTGACTGCAGCAGATTTGAAAGGTTCCAAGGTGAGCATCTCTGATATAAGCCAGTTTTCGAGTTTCGTTTATCACTTGCTTTTCTTTTAATTTTTGTCCTGTTGTTGAAGAGGGGGTTTGGGATTGTCCTTACATATAGCTCCGTTCTTGCATATAATTTATTAGGTTTCTTCTTATCAATTTTGTTGACACACAACATCTAATCATGGTAAATATTACAGTGGTTGGTGCTGAGATATGCAGTATTTAATTTAGAAGTTATTCAGGCGGCCATTAAGATTGCCAAGCAAGAGGGTCTTTCTGTTTCACTAGATCTTGCCAGTTTTGAGGTATAACTTTAAACATCATATTTCAGTAATCTTTAATGTGTGCATACATGACTTCTTTGGTATAATATTCTTCTTTTGGCAGATGGTGCGAAAGTTTAAATTGCCACTTCTAAAGTTACTAGAATCAGGGAGCATAGACCTTTGCTTTGCCAATGAGGATGAAGCTGCAGAATTGCTGAGAGATCAAGACAATGCAGACCCTGAGGTGGCCCTCGAGTTTTTGGCCAAACACTGCCAATGGGCTGTGGTCACATTGGGCCCAAAGGGATGCATTGCAAAACATGGAAAAGAGGTATGTTTAGATTGGTTTGTCTAATTACCAAAAAGAAATAGAAACAACAAAAGAAATCTAGGTTGGTTTTGAGAGTCTTTTACGATGATATTTCTAGGTTGTTCATGTTCCGGCAATTGGGGAGTCGAAGTTAGTCGATGCCACTGGTGCTGGTGATCTTTTTGCTTGTGGGTTTTTGTATGGATTGGTGAACGGACTGTCTCTAGAGGAGTGTTGCAGGATCGGGTCTTGTAGTGGTGGGTCGGTTATTCGTTCGCTCGGTGGCGAGGTGACTCCTGAGAATTGGCAATGGATGTACAAACAAATGCAGACGAAGGGACTTCCCATTCCCGATTTTGGTTTGTGAAGTTGAAGATTACTATTTTTATTGGTGTTGATCGAGGTAATCGTGGCTAAGTCATTATCACTCGAGTTATATATAAGACAAGTGGAGTTGCATATTGTTTTTTAATTTTTCTGCAACTGTTGTCTTTAACCTATGCTAACGATGATCGAGTGAGAATTCAATAATTCTACTCTCCATAAGAAAAGTCTTTGGATTCAGCATTTTAATCTCTTTGTTAACCTTCTTTTGTAACTTGATGCTAGTTAGCCTTTGTGCCCAGTAATTTGTGTTTTTTAACCCCTATTGTCAACTTGTTTCATAGTTACAATTGTGACCAAATCATTTGAGGTTTCATAATGCCTCGTATCAGATGGGCATGGACTCAATTTGATCTGATTCTAATTTTTGTGATTGAGTTGGACTAATTTCAAGCGGGGTTAATACTGAGTAAACAGGATATATTTTAATGTTCAAATTTCAAGTCAATCCTAAGGCCCATTGAATCTTTTGCACATCGGGGATTACAAAGACATTTCTTAATTCTTTGGCAGTAAATATACTACACCCCCCGACAGTACACAATTGCCACAATATGCGAAAGCCAACTCTTAACCTTAATAACTTATTAAGGTTGTATAACAATTTAACTTGTACTGCTAGAAAACCAATGATTTTCCTCTATTAGCCTAGAACATAACTAAGAAGCATATGAATATCACACTCAATATGTTCCCAACAAAAAGGAAATTCATAACTGTAACCCAATATAATTATGACACAAGGTACACAAGAACCAACTCAAACTGTAGCATTTAATAAAGTACAACGCAAATGCTTCTCAACATAATAAAAGTTACGCAATTCCACCAGCATTTTCTATTTTGGAGGGAGTTTAAGGAACACGAGACTCAAATCTTACACCATGAAACAAGACAACATTATCAGATATCCATTGGAGCCATGTCTTCAGACGGACCCGGTGCAGCAGCACCACTACCTTGATCTGGAGCAGCAGTCTCATCAGCAGGGGCTGGCTCTTCACCTACTATCTCGAATTCATTGATAAGTCCTTGCACAGTTTCTTGATCCAATATGTGGAATGCCTCGCCTACTCCTACTACGGCAATTGTGCATACAGAGCTTGTCAGCTTTTCTCCTTGTAATGTCTCTCTCAATGCAAAGAGTGCATCCTTGACTAGATTATCTCTTGAAGAGTCTGTGAAAGTCTCAAACTTCCGTTCTAAGTATGTCTTTGCAGCCTGTGATCGAGATCCAATTGCAAATGCTTGATATTCAAAGTAATTACCACTTGGACAGTTGTAATAGAGGTGAGCTCCAGATTCATCTAGACCACCGACCAGCAGCCCAACGCCATAAGGTCGCTTCCATGAGCGCTGCGTGCAGACCTGCATTAATATAATGATGAATAACCTGATATCATAATATATTTTAGGAGAAATTAAAGAAGATATTGCAATTAACATATGGTAGGAAGACTATGAATTTCAGTAATTTGATCTTGTTATTGGCTAATCTAAATCACATGTTTGATCTGAAATCAAATCTGGGTCAACCCGACTTCTGATCGCGAGCACAAATTAGACAATGATGAAAATGCAATGGTGGGCGCTCAAGTTTTCCGACTTTGTCATAAAAAAATAATACACTACTTTTATGATAGTTCAACACATTCAAAACCCCAGACAAACTTGTCATGGAGATTCCAATGAAATCTAGACCTACAATATGATATGAAGCATCCATTTATGATATGAATCATCCATTTATGAAGAAGATGAGGAAAGACTTTTTCCAGCCTCAACAATCGTCGCATGCCAAACATAGCAACATTTCATCAAGAATGGAGAAGACAACCCATGGGCCACTTTTTACCTTCATAACTAAAGCACATGTAACTTAAATGGCCGATTATTAAAATAAAAAACAAATACAGGTACAGGCAAATAGAGGCAAACATATGCGGGTGTTCTATGTATGTGGTGGACCAACTCAAGGTTAATACAGACGCAAATTTAGAAGAAGATACTACTGTGAAGAGTTCCAAGTTTAGTGAATACAGTTTGAGCATCCTTTTCTTATAGTGCTAGCATATTAAAGTTCTTGTAACCTATTTAAATTCACAAAAGTAAAAGAAAAGGATAGTATTAAAATTCCAATTAAAAACACAGATCACTTTAAATTTTAGGCCCTCACCTCTACTCAGGTGACATTGATGAGGGATATTTTCTAGATTATCCCAGATTAAATATCCCAAACAAATTAAAATCTCAAAATTATCCAAAATTCAATAAACAATCTTTATCCTTTTTGTACATATGTATACATCCTATAAAAGGAAATTTTGAGTTTTAAACAATTACAAAGAGATCAAATCCATTTTCCAGTCAAATATTTAAAAAATTAAGCTTGTATACTTACATACAAAGAAAATATAGTTATTTTTCCCTTGCACTAGAAATCTAACCACCACCACTTTAACAAATGACTGCATAGATCCTTCCTTTTGTTATTTAAACCTAAGCTGACAGTTCTGCTTCTTATATATGATAGCAGCCTCAGCTAATAAATCTTGAGAATAATGCTACCAGCCAAACCACATAAATCAGCAGACAAAATTCCATTACTGTAAAAGATTGTGCACACACATCCAAAATTGGAATATAGTGATTATTTTTTTTCATGGAAAGGAATACAGTGATTTTATAAAGAGCAAACCAGACAAATCAGTTGTATTCATAATAATTGCTATGCATAGTATAATGCCATGGCCTAGATAGTCCGCAGGTCCAACTAATGTGGATGAGGGGAGGAGTGAGGTCACCCTCCTAAACCAGCGAGATGAGGATCCCCCCCCCCCCCCCAAAGTGGTAATATATGTTCCCAATATGAAATAACACCATAGAACTCACAAGAAAAAGAAAAGGAACTAAGTTCATGTTAACAATTTCCAATACATTAAATTTCGTTTTATTCTCCAGGATGTACCAACAAATAACATGCTTCAAAGTTTCATCTCATGAAACCATGAAACAAACTTTAACATGAGTGAAGAACAAGGAAAATAGTTTTCTTAATTCAATCGATAGAACTTAGTATTTTTTACCTTTTCACTTTTCCTATCATTATCCTCCCTGAAATCCATAGCACAAACTAGCTTTTGCTCTTCAAACTCATTACATGTACAAGCATAGCTAATCAACATTGGTCCAACTTCTCTCTCATCTCAATTAGTATCACTTCACAAAACCTATTTTCCAGCTAAATATTCTAATAGAGGAGCTAAAACTTGAACTTTTTCACAGAAACCTCCATTCCTAAATTTCATCCCACAATCTCAAATGTACAATCACTCTCTCAACATCTGGCCAACAAATATACACCAATAGTTTTCCTTTAGTTCTATTCACGAAATTCCCAAACCCTAACAATCAAACACACAATTCACTCCATTTTCACAGTATAAACCACCAAAAAAAGGTACAATAAATGTCAATTGAAACAGTTAGGGTTCAATCAAAATCATCAAAATAAGAATTAACCTGAGCCTTATCAGCCAGCTGAACAACAAGGCGACCCACGGGGAGTGGCGACTCGTACGTGTACGAATAATTAATACACTCATTGCGCATGTAACGGGAGAGTACGCGTCCGTCGGCTGTGAGTCCGGCGATGGAAACACCGATGTGGTCGTCGACTTTGAAGATCTTCTTCTGGTGCGATGAGAGCTCGGAAGTTGACTTGTTAACGCACGCGAGTACCACGTGAGTCTTCGATCTCAGCCCTATCGCCGCCGAGCCCTGCTTCACTGCCTCCATAGCGTATTCCACTTGGAATAGCCTCCCCGCCGGTGACCACGTCGTCACATCAGTGTCGTATTGATTTCTAAACATTTTGTATACGTCGTCGTTTTTGTATAGTTATGCAGAATGTAGATTCAGAAAGTGTATGTGTGTGTGTGTTCTCTTCTGTGTTTGTGTGTTTCTCTCTCTTACGGAGAAGAGGAGTGGAGAGGTATTGGGTTTTAGTCTGCTTTTCTTTTCCTTCAAGGCAAGAGTAAAGACTAAAGAGAAAAGAAAATTTGTCGTTGGGGTTTTGGGTCTTGTAGTTGGGCTTCAGTTTGGGTCAAAGACGGCCAGAGTTTGCAGGTCTGGATCAATATTTCAGAAGATTCGATTCGAATTATCAATTATGTATGATCTATTAGAATTTTTATCGAATTAAAGATTACATTCATCTGATTCAATAAAGAAAATTTGTAATTTGGAGGGCAAATAATAAATATCAATCTAGGATGATTCGTTCCGTCAAAGATCTAAATACCATAATGAATCAAATAATTACATGTACATAATATTATATTTGGATCAGTTTAATATAGTAATATTGCACGAGTTAATGATTCATTCATAAAATGTTAGATTTTAATTGGTCTTATTGACTGGATCTTAGCCAGACTGCTAGTAAGTTGTTTAATTGTTGGTCAGATTAAGCAACGTTGGGCCAGAATCAATCCGACCGAATCCATAGTTTGGTTGACCATAATAACTATCGGGTCAGCCCTTTCATAATTTGACTGACCTGATACTAGACAATTACAGTATTAATTAGAATAAGATATGGGACCAAGATACGGGCCATTCGTTACCCGGTCCTAAAAGGCCTTGCTACGTAGACTGCCAAACATTCTTAAAAAAATATTATTAATCAATCAATTTGATCAAATTTTAAAAAATATTATAATAAGTAATCTAATTAGTTTGTATAATATATGTTATTATTTGGAAGCATTAAAACACGATAAATGTAAAAAAATTAATTTGATAAATTACTTAAAAGATTAAATAGTTTGATTTAACACTGTAATTAATGGAGTAAATTTTGGGCCAGAAGGAGTATATGTCTATACCCCTCCCCCCGGGTTATCTCTGATTTAACTTACTAATATTCTACAACAATAAATTACATCATAAAGCTTTTATGAAATAAAAAAAATTCACATTACAAGCCATATATGTAAACATTTTAATAATATATGCTTTAAATAACCTAGTACAATGAGCTTTAATCGAGCCATGCAAACACAAGTCGAGTTCAAGTAGATTGATATTTTATAATTTTTTTTTAATAATAATTAACTTATCCAGGCGACCTCAAACCAAGCCCCACAATCTAACAAAAGATAAGTGTTCAAATTAGACTTACACGACGAATAAAACTCAAATAATTTTTTATTCAAAACTAAACTAAAATTGGAATATCCTATATTCAACTCTCAAACAAAATAGTATTAAGGCAAATTTAGAAAACCAAAGGCCTCTCTTTGTACTCATTTAATTGATTGAGCCAAAAAATTATGACTTTTGGTGAAATGCTCGAAATGATACATCAATACAATAAATTTCACATGCATATCTTAAAATCAAAGCATAACATGTTGCCACGAGTCCAGTGACAAAAAAATGTTCCTTTTTCACTTACCATCAGAGGCAACCCGTGAGTAACTCAGAAGCCAGAACTCAACATCTTGGTACTATTCCATGATATTGATACCCATAAATTTCCATCACAAATATATTCAATTAAGGATTTAGATTGTTTTTAATTTTTTATTTTACAAACGTACGTGATTTTTTTTTTTTGGGGGGGGTGGGGTGGAATGCAAGGTACTTCCCTGTGTTATGCTAAACCTGCAAGAAACTACCCTGTGAAATTTTTATTGCGCCAAACTAAAAATCCTGCAAGAAACACCCAATTTATAAAAAAAATAGGTCGTTTTGGATTGACTTACTTCAAAAAACCATTTTTAAAATACTTCAAGTTACTTCCCTGTGTTATGCTAAACCTGCAAGAAACTACCCTGTGAAATTTTTATTGCGCCAAACTTCCTTGTGTTTTCAAAAATCCTGCAAGAAACACCCAATTTATAAAAAAAAAATAGGTCGTTTTGGATTGACTTACTTTAAAAAACCATTTTTAAAATACTTCAAGTTGGTCCCTACAACCTCACGTGATATATTTTTAAAATTATTTCTTGAAATATGTCGAACCAAAACGACCTATTTTTTTCAAATTGGGTGTTTTTTGCAGGATTTTTGAAAACACAAGGAAGTTTGGCGCAATAAAAATTTCACAGGGTAGTTTCTTGCAGATTTAGCATAACACGGGGGAATATTTTGCATTTACCCCGATTTTGGGAGTGAACGTACACTTGTAGGTTAAATTCACTATTTACGGGAAATATTGGGTTCGAGTCCCACCTGAAATGTAAATTACCAACAGTAATATCAAGCATCATCATTCCAAATTTCCAACTCAAAAGATTATAAATCTAATTTACCATTTTGTATAAATCAAGATCCAGCAAAAGGTAGTGGGAAAATTGAGAACACTAAATATTATTCATGCAAAAATTACCATGATTGCCTAGGAAACTTGTTATCAACGGAGTACAAATTTATAGGAGTATTTGTCAATGAACTCAAAAGGTACATCAATTAAAGAATGGGTTAATTACATCCACACCCCCTACAATATGGTGAAATTAAAACACACCCCTGAATTTTCAATAATTACAAAGACCTCCTCTCTCATCGAACTCCATTTAAATATTAAAAAAATTGTCCTTGTTATAAATACCCCTAGCAAAAACTTATATAAACTTTAGAACAACCAGAAACTTTATAAACTATGAGAAGTTTGGTCATAAAAAAATTCTTGTTTATTTTCTTGATCTATGAACATATTTTGCATTTTCAGGTACTCACAGCAGAAGATGGATTTATCACAGCTGAAACAGAGCATTTCATGTTAAATGGTAGTCCATTTTATGCCAATGGATTTAATGCTTACTGGTTAATGCATATAGCCTCTGATCTTTCTCAGAGAAACAAAATCACTTCATCATTTCAAGAAGCTTCAAATCATGGCCTTATAATTTCAAGAACATGGGCTTTTAAAGATGGTGGATATTCACCTTTACAGTACTCTCCAGGCTTCTACAATGAACAAATGTTTCAGGTCAGATTGATATGACTTTAACAAACACATGGATCTGTTTATTTTTATTTTTTATTTTTATTTTTTGACAGGGATTGGATTTTGTGATATGTGAAGCTGGAAAATATGGGATTAAGTTGATTTTGAGCTTGGTGAATAACTATGAGGATTATGGTGGAAAGAAGCAGTATGTAAATTGGGCAAGAAGTCAAGGACAGAACATAACTTCTGATAATGATTTCTTCACAAACTCAATAGTAAAGGGATTATATAAAAACCACATTAAAGTAAGAAAACATTCATTTTATCATACATACATAAATTGCATTTTAATGTACATTTAAAATTCTGATCTTTTTATATCTAGGTTGTTCTTACAAGACAAAACAGCATCAACAAAGTTGTTTACAAAGATGATCCAACAATTATGGCTTGGGAGCTTATGAATGAGCCAAGATGCAGCACAGATGCATCAGGAAAGACCATACAGGTTTTCTGATGTTCTTTTCCTTGATCTTAAATACTACTAAGCAGGGGAAAAAGGCATGATACCCACCTGTGTTTTGAGAAAATGCACAAAAACCCCATGTGTTATTTTTTATTTGCATAGAATCCTCTCGTGTTTTACAAAAATGTTGCACACTTTCTCTTTAGGATTGGATAACGGAGATGGCTTCCTACTTGAAATCTATAGACAGTAATCACCTCCTCGAAGCAGGACTCGAGGGCTTTTACGGACAATCAAACGCTCACAAGCAACAAAACAATCCATACTTTGAAGTAGGAACAGATTTCATCACAAATAACCAGATTCCAAACATTGATTTCGCAACTGTTCACTCGTATCCCGACCAATGGTAATTAAGTTCCTAACTTTACTACCAAACTAAAAACCTGAATAAATATATTGATATGATTAAAATGAACAGGTTAAACGGCCAAAGTGAAGACAACCAACTTACATTTTTGAACAATTGGCTCAACAGCCACATTGAAGATGCTCAAAACATACTCCAAAAGCCACTTCTATTTGCTGAGTTTGGGAAGTCATCAAAAGATCCTGGATATAGCAACGATAAACGAGATCAGTTATTCGATACAATTTACTCAGCAATCTATTCGTCTGCGAAAAACGGAGGTGTGGCTGCGGGTGGCTTGTTCTGGCAGTTTCTAACAGACGGGATGGATGATTTTCGAGATGGATATGAGATTGTTTTCAGTGAAAGCCCTTCAACGGTTAATTTGATACAAGAACAATCACAAAAGCTAAACAGGATCAGGAAAATGTATGCAAAACTCATAAATTAATGTTGACAAGTGGAAGTTAGCAAATTCCAAAATCTGAGTAACGTGATATTTTTACATATATTTAATTTGATATGCTTTATAAACCGAGCTCAAACGACATTTTACTGAACAAGCTCGAGTTGGACTACGACTTGTTTGGTTTGATTTTCATTACTAGAGGTATATCACTAACAAATAGTAGAACGTTAGATGTAGGTCTTTTTTTCTATACAAATTTCTGTATGTCTTTTTTTTTTTTTTCTTTTCTGTTTTGAGTAAAATTCTGGATGATGGTTTTTGAAATTGAACATTTCCATTAAGATCACTATAGTATTTATTATATATGAATGGTAAATTTGTTTTTTTATTTTATTTTATTTTTGGAACATTATGACTGGTATAATTGTAGGTGTATTTCTTTGACCAAAGAATCAAGAAAGCAGGGAAGAAACTTCATCTCATTTGGTATATCATCTGAGTTGAACTTTTCCAATAGCTAAGATGAATTTTCAACCATAAAATGAAAAGGATCTATCTATAAATATAGCTTAGGTGAGCCAAACCAAACAACTTTGTAGGCTATACCAAAATGGATAACACATTCTTCACAAATCTACCATCAGAAATCATCATCGACATTCTCTCAAAACTGCCCATCAAATCCATAATAATCTGCAAATGCGTTTGCAAGTCATGGTTGAAGCTACTCGAGTCTCCCGAGTTTGCTAAGTACCATCTTTCTAGATCAGTCCCCGGCCTAATTGTCTTCCAATGCGAGATGTACTCTAGTCTATACAAAATATTTGAATTTGTAGACGAGATCGCGCTTGAACACCACGAGCTTCACTTCAATCCAATCATGAACTTCGACAAGTCACTCAGTAGTCATAAATCTAATGGGATGCAGGGTTCAGTTAATGGTTTGCTTTTATTACGCGAAATAAATACCCAGCCTAATGGTCTTTACATATGCAATCAAATCACCCGTGAGTATATTAAGCTTCCATATCCCGATTCTTATCAATATCCTAGCATAGTCACATACGGATTTGGATTAAGCAGGGTAAGTGGTCGATACAAGGTGGTTAGGATTTTTCACGAGTGTATATGTGATAAAAGACGGTCTGAGTGTCGGGTTTACACTCTTGGAACAGGGTCATGGAGGACCATTGATGGTCGTCCTTCCTATGATTACAGTTGTCGTTCGACTGGTGCATTTATGAATGGGAATCTCCACTGGTTGGTAGGAGATTTAAATGGATCTCATTTAATTTCTTGTTTTGATCTCGAAACAGAATTATTTGACACCGTTTCTCCTCCCCCTTGTCTTCCTGAGAGAAGCACATTTCTTGGTGACGTGGTAGTATTTGAGGATTGCCTATGCTTATGTGATAATACCTCGGATAATGAAATTGTTATATGGATCATGAAGGAATACGGGGTCGAAAAATCTTGGGTAAAAGAATATGTCATTAGCAAACTCCCGGATCGAGCTGGCAAATATTATGTGTGTATTTATCCATTGAAAGTTTTCAAAAATGGTGACATTTTGCTGTTATGGGGGGATTTCTACTTGTTCTATTACTCCAACAAGACTAAGACTCTTTCAAATATTGATATGTTTGAACTACATTCACCTGGTCTACTTGAGGCACGGCTTCATGTCTCAAGCTTTCTTTCACTTAAAAGCTTTGTATTTGAGACTGTGATCAAGTTCTGATTTTTTGTAATTCAAACTTACCAATATCTAATTAATTAGTTTAAGGTTCTGTGAGAATGTACGATGAAATTGTTATCTTGGTTGTCAGGGTTTAGGAGAGGAAATAGCTGGTATGTGTGGACAGTAACTTAATAAGATTTGAGATATGATATTATATTGTTGGTTAGGATGTAGAGCAAAAATCTTATTCATTTTAAATTTTTAAGAGAGTATTTTGAAATATCGAGTTTAGTTTGTTATGAATAAAAAATCAATATAAACGACGTTTTAACATGTTTCATCTAATTATGTTGCACGATTTCATCGAAAACGCTCGAGAGCTTTGCGCAATGGAGCATAACAATGCTTGTAGTTATCTAAAATATAGTCTCATCAAGAACATTAATTTAAGATAATGTTTAGCACTTGAATTTTAGTAAGTAGAATGTAGAAAAAAAAAAAAAAATGTGTGCATTAAATTAAATGATAAAACATTGAGCATCATTGTAATTCATTTTAAATTCTCTTATCATCGTAATCACTGAAATCTTAGAATCTGCATATCCTAACAACAGAAAAACCTCGTGGATACAATTGCTCGGATTAAAATAGTTTAATAATTTTTATGTTGTTTGCTCTTAAATCTTTTATTAGTAATAATTAATTAAATTTATTCTCCGTCACATTCACCCTAAAAAGAATAGGAAATAAAAACTAAAAATTAGAAGGACACCTTGGTAATTTCAGCACTACACGAACCTAAATTCCATCCATAAGGAAATCTTAACCTCAGTCTCTCAATCCTCGAAAACAAAAATGGCGCTCTCTCTATCCAACACATTCCTTCACAGAAACCTCTCCCCTCCTTCCCTCTCCCTCAACACCAAGGTAAAATAAAGAACCCATATTTTCAGTTACGTATTTTGTTATATATCTTTTTAATTTCTACTTTTGGTGACAGGTGAAGGGAGTAGTGGGCAAAAATGAGACGATGCGATGGAGCTGCAGGAAAAAGGACATTCACCCAGAGTTCTACGAAGACGCGAAGGTGTACTGCAACGGAGAACAGGTGATGACTACCGGTGGAACCAAAAAAGAGTACGTGGTTGATGTTTGGTCCGGAAACCACCCTTTTTATTTGGGTGGCCGCTCCAAAAATTTAATAGATGCTGATCAGGTTGAAAAATTCCGAAAGAAATATAGTGGGTTATCTCAAATTATGGAGATTCCTGTGCTCAAAGGAGAGATTGTAATTCCTCCCAGGAGAAAGTCTGGGAAAGGGAAAAAGAAGTAATTGTATTAGTGTTGAATATTTTTTTGTTTATGAATTTGGATTGTTAATTAAGTGTTTGATTGTCGTTTTGAATTCTTGAATTTGGGTTTCTAAGTTTCCTTTTGCAGCTTGTGTTCAATTCAGGTTTTATACCGTGATATCCCTTATCTGCTGATTTTTTTTGAAACTAACTTACTTTGCTTATTGATTTTATATAGTATAATAAGTTGTTTGTATTACCATCTTAATGTTTTTGGCTCCTCGTTTTGCAGTGGTGATGAGAACTGGTTAGATTCTTGGTGATTAAGTTAAGCTGAATTGGTTGATTTGATCAGCTGAATTGGTTGATTTGATCTTTCAGGTCTTGGAAGATAAGAGTTTTCTATTGGTTTTGTCAAATTATGATGCCTTTTTTTATGAAAGAAACAAATAAGTCAAATGGAGAAATGAGTTTGATCAATGAGCAATCCAAAAAAAAGTGTCAGCTTTTTTATTTATTTGAGATGAACTGTATGTAGATGTTTAATCAGCAGTTGTGTTTATGGAGTATTTACCTAAATAAGTACCAGTAATCATTCAAGTTACCTAAAAAGATTGATCTAGTTTCGTTAGAAATGTGTAGCCAAGTTTACAAATTTGATGAGAAAATTTTAATTAGCTTTGATTTTCAATTGAGAATGAGGATAGAATCTCTTGAAGTTGGCTTCATCCATGTCCTGTAATCCATTCTATAGTTTTGTGACATCAGTTGAGTTAGTACTTTCTGCATTTGAACACTTAAAGAATTTGTCTTGTAGAGATTAAGCTAATACCATAGTCGATATGCATCATAAGATCTTGAAATTGATCTTGTTATTTCTTGTTCTTATCTTGCAAATTAATTTGGCTGTAGCAGAAGCAGCCAATCTCATCGTGTGAATTACAAAATAAGTTTCTGATAGGAGGCAAACAAGAATGGATGTTGTATAGATGTTGTGATTTGTGAAGAAGTGAAAACTTTGAAACTTGTTTCAATTTGAGAATCTTTATCATATACGTTTGGCAGTTTATACAGAAATGCACAATCTTTCTGATGCTCGTGTTTTGGGAACGTGATAGATTTCAATGCTTGTTTGCCTTTTTATTTTGCGTTTCACTGTTTGTAGATAACTTATCAATGAGAATAGCTGATCTACACAATAGTTTGACTGATTTGTTACTATGTTTTGAGGTATGCTTGAAGTTTCAAATTCAACATCTCATTGTTGAGCAGTTGTTGGTAGGGTAAACATATATATATATATATCTACAAATTTCTGATAATTTTCAAAGGGCAATGTTTAGTAGTTTACTATTATCAGTTTATAATTTCCATTGTATTGCTTTCAGTATTAGCTTTCACTTTTCACATTTTTACTGCTTTGCTAGAGCCTAGAGGAAATTAGGAAAACTCCTCCTCCTCCTTATATCTTAGTTTCCCTCCTCCTCCTCAAATAAAACTCTCAATGTGACAGTTGCAGCAAAAGTTAGAAGAGATATTTCAGATGGAATATTTGAGGAAGCTTCAGAGAATTAAACAGAATATTTTAGGATGACTTTTTATAGAAAGAAGTAACAATCAAAGTGAAAAATGAATGAGTCATGAGTTGAGCCGAGCAACATATTATTAAATTTTGATTATCTTATCGAGTTTGGTATTTAGTTCAAACTCTAAGCTCGAAATGAGTATTAATCAAACTTAATACGAGTATGCTTTATAATGTTAAGAAATATATCGAATTTAAACGAACTTTTATTAATTTAACTCGAATACAATATAGAGAATTTATATTTTATTTTAGCACTATTGTGCGTCTACCTGTGGCTATTGAATTGCAAAAAAGATTAACTCCATATCGTGACTTTTAACGAGGAAATGTGCTTATAATATAGATTAAAGGCAGCATTGCTTGGTGCACTAGCTAATGAATAGAAAAGCTTGTCTCAACTTTACTTTATTGTAGATAAACAATCATAATTTATTCAATTTTCTTGTGTTAAATTGATAAAAAAAAAAAAAAAAAAAGAATAATTTTTAGTTCGCAAAACAATACATTTTTAATTGAAAAGGCTTCCGAAGTCAAAAAGAATGAAGCAAATTCATACATCATGACATAAGAAGTATGCTTCAACCAACAAATTATCAAATTAATTTTAAAACCAAGCAGAGGCCTACCGTTTTGTTTTTACATTATTTTTTTTATCACTTTTACTATGAGGTGTCATGAAAAAGAGAGAATTTATGCTCTTTACTACCTGTTTTTGGAGTGTTTAATATTGTAAGTTGATATTTGTAGGGATTTGGTAGTTTTGATTGAACAAGTATCCAAGGCAAAGACCATGTTATACTTCGGATAATAAAGAGTAGATGAAATTTCATTTGGATATTCAATGGCATTTCATATTAAGCATGATATATTTTTGGACCATTCACTGCTAGAAAAGTGAGTTTTAGCAACCTAATATTTAAGGGTCGCATCGGACTCGGAAAGTCGTGGTTGAATATCACATAAACCGTATGTGAAGCTATGGTGAAAACATCACTCATGACTAAAAGTCGCGGTAAAATACTTTTGCAACTCCTGGAAAGACCACCCCTAAAAACTGTCTAAATTAGCTTTGCCTAGCCTTATTGCTTACTTTCCTCCCAGCAGAACTTCTTTCGACGATGATTTCTATTGCCTCGGATTGCCATTTGGCTCTTTCATCTACTTTTTCTTCTTCTTTGTGGGTCAATTTTTTCAGCACCTCTACAAAGATTCGTATTTCTTGTCCTGCTACTGCTCATGCCAGTTTGTTCACCAAATTTATTGAATGTACAAACACACTCTCTTGCTTGTTTCTTATTGTAGGTACCTCTCCTAACCCCTCCATGGTATGAAATTGAACCTTCATGTGATGAGTTGAGGGCATCGCCGTGAAAAGATATTGTAGGAAAATGTGATGTCCATCACCAAATATTTGACGATTAGTGTTTTGCGCCTTGATGCGTTTCAAGTTATCTCAAATCCAACTTATGGTGCCCATTTTTTTTATTGTTGTACGAATTCATTTTTTATTTTCTCTTCAATTGACAATGACTGAAATAAATTATTATACGTATTAATTGACACTTTAGGAAAATGGTCAATAATATGAAATTTAAATTCTAGCGATTTATCGAGTAATACTTTAAGAGAGCGGTCAATTATAACACTTCATAATTAAGTGGGTACTGCCCTTTTAATCTTACACTAGAATTTTCTATTATTAAATTATTAAAACCCATGTATCGCACATTGCAAGAAGAGCAAAACTTGCATTAACTTTTTGGGCATTTGACCTGTGAAGATTTAATTGGCTTGTGAAGATTTAATGATAAGTATTACTACTGCATTGAAGATATTACTTTATATGGATCAGACCACGAACCAACACAAATAAGTTTGTAAATTAGACAATTTGCATACATTATAAAGTTACTCATAAAAAACACTCACAAGCCATTATGATAACACTAATGTTGTACATGTCTCAATTATTATGCTGAAGACATTCAAATTCACTTATAAAATAAAAATCAAATTCATTATTAATAATTTTTTATAATAATTAACTAATGAGACCAATTATTCTATAAAAACGTAACCAATGCACGCACAAACTCCTCCCATTGCAAGACCCATTCAACCCTTAAAAATCCCCACATTCTAACACTCACTTGAAAAGGAGAAAACCGCCAATTAATTCCTCAAAAGTCTCCTCAAATTCCATTTTCTTCTCTATGCCTATGATCTCTGTATATTCAAATTCCACTTATCACAATTTCCATTTCCCCTTTTCAATTTCCTTTTCCTCTGATTTTTCTTCACTATTGCATACCCTGTTTCCTTTTATGCAGCAACCCCCTCCTCCCTATAACAAGCCCTAACTACTTCCAACTGTAACAACTCTATTCCAACGTTGTTCAATTTTCGTGGATATGGAAACGGTTGCGTTTGATAATGTCAAATTTGAAAAGGAAAAAGCTATTGCAAGGTTTTACCGCTTTCGCAGAATTTCGAAATTATGTCAAATTATCAAAGTTTTGGTGGTTTTCTGGTTGATTTCGTGGTCTTCCGCGCGTGTTCCCACGCTTTTGAGAATCTTAAGCGCGTGTACTGTTGATTTCTCTGCTTATCTCTTCAATCACCACGTAGTTTTTCTCATCGGTAATGCAATTATAGCGTTTCTCTTCATGCTCTGCCGCCAAAACGACGTCGTCAATATCTCCGGCGATGATTTCTACGACGATTATGTCGAACGCGCCGAGGCGGCTCATCAATGCGAGGATACTATGCCTCCTGAAGCGGCGGAATCTTTGGCGGAAGGCGGAGGAGGGGACGAGGGGAAACAAATTGTGGTGGTGGCGGAGGAGGAGATGGAGGAGATTCCGCAATGCGATGACGTGGCGGCGGCGATTGAGAAGGCGACGAGGCAAATTAAGAGGTTTCAGAGGACGCAGTCGGAGAGATTGAAGCGAGAGATTGCGGTGAGGCCGAAGCCGGAGTTCCGGCGAACGGTGAGTTCTGGTGAGCGGCAAGAGACGGCGGAGATGGAGACTTTGAGCGAGGAAGAGTTTCAGCGCACAGTTGATGCCTTCATTGATAAACACTGGAGAAAAAAGGAAGAAGGTGGTTATCAATTAGTGAAAATGACGTAATTACTGTTAGATTAAGTGTGATTAATTGATGTTTAGTGCCACGGAGTACGATAACTACTGTACACTTTTACAGGTCTTAAATAGTCTAAATGTCTAATTCTCTCTTTTTTATAGGATTAGAGGGCCAAACTAATTCCCTATTCTGGGATTTCTTTGTTGGAGATTAATTGCATATGTCCAGTTTAGATATTACAAGGGTTAATAGCAATTTTAAGTTTAATGTACAATCTATTTTTCTATTAAAAATATATTCAAAATACTCACTCACGATTTCGATATTTTTCTCCTTCATTAGCGCGTGCGTTGAGTAAGATATCACACGAATAAATGCAATTGAAATTATTTTTGCAGTGAAAAGACAATGTTTATCCGGACTGTATCGTGTTTCTTTTTACATCCTTGGGCTACGGGTTATAAACAATTTACTCTCCTATCAACAACAAAATATAAGATTGTGAAATAAAAAATAAAAAAAAAAGAGTGAATAAATTGTTTAATTATTGTGTTTCTACATAAATGCAATTGAATATTATATGGGGACATTTTGGTCTTAATTGACGATATGAAGTTGTTTTAATTATTTACTCATCTATAGGTGAATTGTCTATTTCAGCTCTCGCCTAATGTTGCGTTCGTTTGGGTCTTAAAAGTAAACTGATATAAAGTGGATATTAAAAGGGGACGCATTTGTCCCCATCTAAGTTTATTCGGTAGAGCTTGTGTCCGTTCTATTAATACTTAGTATGGAATTCCGTTATTTGAAGCTAATTACCAGAAGTTGTATTGTGGCAATTGGAAAACCCACAACCTAAATTATATCGGGCAGCAGCAGATTGGTTAAGATTCAATAAAATCCAAAAACAAATATCTAACATGAGTTTTCTTCATCATTCATGTCTTAGTTTGAAGATTTAATTTCGATCTATAGCTATGTAGATGTTGACAAAACCCGGTATAAAACTCCGAAATTGAAATCGCTTCCTGTATATATTTAGGTGAATTCAGACAAGAAGTTTATGACCAATCATCCCATGTGTTGTTAGATGTAAATAATTTGCTATGAGAATTCAAATTTCATCTACTTGTTAGTTGAGAGGCATTCTGGGCTCTGGCATGAATCCCAATAAATCATTAATCTTGATATAGAATACGATTGGATATTTTGGCTCATAGAGCTTCGGAATTTTTAAGTGTCGAAATAATTATTGAAATTTTGTTTACACTGCATATGTGGGGAATTTGAGATTTTGTCACTTTGAAATCTCAACTTTGTCCGTAAACCTCTATATTCACCTTCATTGATTTGGCACATTTGAAGTAGCTTTGTGAAGCCAATTAATACTTGATATCCATCTCACTTGCATTTCATTGTTATTTTCGTTTGGGATTTTTCATTTTTCACTATAAATTCCAAAAGAAGGATCCATAGAATAATAGGGTTTTTTTTTTTTTTTTGAGGGACTAGAATAATAGAGTTAAAACGAGAGGATAAGATAGAACCATTAGGAGACCACATCTATTTTTATAAAAAAAAAAATACTTTGTGAACAAAGAGCACAAATGTCATTTAGAGAATATACTCGTGCATTGCACGTTGTATAGCATCTAATTTTCCTTTCACGGGAACTAATAGTTATCATTGACAAAAATAGATTTCTTAAAAGAAAAGAATAACATAAATTTGGACACATGTCATTAAAAAATATATATGTGCATTGGTCGCCGTGTAACATATAAATTCTCATAAAAAATAATTAAACTTGTATCAAGTACCCTCATCAATCAAATTCATACCAACATGTGATTGCTCGGCACTACAAAGTAGCGAACCCAGGTTCCCACTTAATGTGTCGGACGCGCATCGAAAGAGATTAAACCCTTGGGAAATAAAAAAATTAATCAAATTCATCATACTTACCTTAACTTTGTTATTACTGCTAACACGACACGATAGTTTGGTGATTAAGTGATTGATGGCCCATACAAAATCCGGGATTAGTGGCTTTGAGGTTGTATTTTTAGCTTTTTGCCCATATTATGAGGCAATTATCCTTGTAAGATTAAATTTTAATTATTTGTGAAAGCCACTTTTCCTTTGCATTATTAATTACTCCTAACTTCCCTGTTAGTCATAATTACCTAGCCTAAGAGAAAGCTTTATTGGAAAAATCTTTTTCCTTTCCGTTGAGTGGAAGAGTTTAATACTATCACTATGAAAACGGTTCGTGCGTGTTTGCAATGATTGCTAACCGACCCGTTAAATTGTTACCATATCCATAAGACCATTTGATTCCTTTTTATTAGAGTAGTAGGACCATATTTGATATTAATTCTTCTATTCAGATTATGTATGTAGTTTTGTCTTCGCCGTTGTGTTTGGTATTTCTTTTATGAATTAGGCCAAGGCAAATAAATGTATTTACGTAACTTAAAGGAAGTTGCTCTTTTTCAAATACTAGTAATATTTATTTGACTTTCGGTGCAACTTTTTAGATAGTATATTTGCAGTCGACATGTTGTTCTCAAGGGTGGAGTGAATAATTTAATTGAGTTGAGTATATTCTAAATTGTCCTACTTGTACTTGAAACCTAATCAAATTATGACTATCAGTCTATAACTAAACTAACCCCAGTTAAAGAAAAATTGGTATCCCTCATTACAACTACATCTGAAACAAATGATCTTTTATTTCTTGATGGGCTTGACGTTTGTATCATGTTTAGCTTGGCCCATTTTTCAAAGTGAAAAGGAAAAATACAAAGTTTTTATATAATAATAATATTTTAATTAATAATATTATTTTTATTTTTATGTCTATTATCATTTAAAAACATGACTGTTAGTTAGTTTTTTTTGAACATGTGCTCTAGATATAATGAAATAGTAACCTTAAAAACTTATTTTAGATAATTCTCAAAGTCAAGACTCTATTGGATTCTCAAATTCGATCTCACCCCGTTCAACAAAAATAAAATCGAATCTAGATCAATTCCAAATCGACTAAAGTCCAACCCATTAACATACTATGATAATATAATATTGTTCCGGGCCTAAAGAATTTTAAATCAAAATTAATTTTTGTGAAGATACGAGTATCTGAATCGGGGGCCCATCACATCACGACAAGAAAGAAAACAATGCCTTTGAATTTGTCTGGCCATATATACACTTATCTTTTTTTATTATAATAAAATAATATCACCACTGTTACTAAAAAATTAAATTAACCGAATTGTGTCATATTGATGACAGCTGAAATTCATAAAATGAAATTCTTTATAGACTCAATTTCTCATAGTATATCATAAAGCAAAAACTCCCAAAATAATTAGTTTAAAATGAAATTTGTAACTTAGTCATATACTACAAAATACCAAATTTAAACGAGAACTTTCCATAGTAAAAGATATTAATCTGTCAAACGTAGACTCGTAGAGCATTGTGATCTTATTTTCATGTAGAAATTGAAATTTAGTAAATGTCATGCGTGTAATGTGCACGCACAATAATTTTCCTTTAATTATGTCAGTTAGCATATTATTTGATCATAATCATCAGTTAATTGCATTAAATATTTACTTATTTGACATTTAAGTATACACTCTGCAGTAAATGTCATGCGTGCAATGTGCACGCAGAATAATTTTGCTTTAATTATGTCAGTAGTAGTATCATATTACTATTTGATCATAATCATCAGTTAATTGCATTAAATATATTTACTTATTTAACATTTAAGTATCCACTCTGTCACTATTAGCATCCCTCTCAACTGCAACAGTCGACCGACATCCCCTATTCCCCAAATTCCTAAATATTCACTCACATCGAAACCTCCGCCGCCCTCCCCCCTCCCCCTCCGCCGCCCCTCTCCTTCTCGTTCAGCAACAGTTCAAGTATCATTCAATCTCAACAAATGTTTGTTTAAACCTCCTTTTGCTTAAACCTACTCATCGTCTCCGCTGTCACTCGTCGCCGCACTGTCGTTGCTCCTCCACGACATCGGCGGCTCAAAATTAGACACATTTCTCTTTTCCTCTAGGGCTAAGGCTTCCGTTTGGTGCTAGAGGTAATAAATGAAGACTGAATTTTGGTTAATAGATATGGTTTTTTGTTTTAGGTTAGTATAAGTAGACTAGGTTAGTATAAGTAGACTGATAAATATTAGAAGTTCAAATTATTGTTTTTATTGATAATTTTGTTGAGTCTTTTACTACTGGTAGATTTGCATGCGTTTTTCATTCTCACTTAGGTTTGATTTTTGGTCACTTGTCTAGATTGTTGTGATATCGTTTTGTTAGTTATAAAGAGATTCTTAGTTCTGATTGTGACTTTGTGTTCTAATAGTTCTGTTTGTGACTTTGTGTTCTAATGAATGGAATAATTTAACTAAAAAATTGCATTTGACCTATATAATAAAGCAACATGAAAATGAAGAAGTGTCCAACTCAAAATATTCTTCTTTTATCAACTTGAATACTTTAGTAAGATACACCAGAAACCATTACTTTAGTAAGATGCTCACTAAAATATACGATTTTTAAAAAGGAACCAATAGAGAAAGAATCATACAACGTACAAAATTGCAATTGTAGCTTACTGGGAACCACACAGGTAATCACTAGTCAAACATACAACTCTGATCTCTATTTCTCACTCTTTCTAAACCCTGAAATCTTCACAAACCTCATTTAGGTACACAATACACATTCTCAACATGCCAACAAATTTCATGTTGAATTTGCGGAACATTTTCTATTTGGAAGTGTATCATAAAAAATAAAGTCTTATCTTTGATGTTTTTCTGGGCAGTGGATGGCGTTGGTTTTGCAGGCAAAGGATGCGGTGGAATGGGTTTATAGAGGAGAAGGCGCTGTCAATTTGGTTCTTGCTTACTGTGGGAACTCTCCTAATTTCGTACGTCTTTTTTTTACTTTGTGATTTGTTTGGTAGGCATTTAAAGAATGTGGATATTAAATATGTAATTTTGTATTTTGAGTAATTTAATGGGAAACGAAAACAGATGTAAGTTATTTTGTAAAGATTATCATCACTGTTATTAACTAAACTGGTGCTCAACTTAGTTGGCTAGTGCTTTGCTGAAATTTTACCTCAACGTGGAGTAGATGCTTTTTATCCAATAACATTATGTACCGAGGTCGTCGTCATATCAAGAATCAAACCTAATAATGAGGAAGATTGTTTATAGATGAAATGTGTGAAAGAGAGGCAAACAAATGATTACAGAGTAATGCTCATTTTCTTCACTAGTATTCATATTAAATTGTTTTTCCATTTAGAACTTTCAAGGATCTGACATAATAATGCGGAAGATTGTTTATAGATGAAATCAAATGTGTGTGGAGGAGGCACAAAAATGATTACAGAGTAACGCTCATGGTCATCACTAGCATTTACATTAATTTATTTTGTCCTTGAGATTCTTCTTTTTTTTTTTTCAAAAAAAATTATGAAATGATAATGAGAACCTTGAACTACGACGATGATGACACTGTTGATAATCTTAAGTCAACCGGTGTCACTATTACAGAATATCATTTTTACTTTTTTTGGTTGTCCCTAGGTCGGGAAAGTTTTGAGGATACAAAAGGTTCCAAGAAATAAACCGGAAAACAGTCATTCAGCTCTGACCAAGCACGAATGCCTTCTATGGGGAGAAGTTGAAGGCATCTTTTCAGCACCTACTAGGGAAATTGCAGAACAACTCTACGTGCAACATGTAATGAGACCGTTGTTGGGTTCTGAACATGTTGATCCAGGGGTAAGTTATTACTATTTAGGCTCTGAAGGAAAGTTTTGTTGCTCTTGTGCCGGACTCTTTATCTAACCTTGCACTTGGTTTTTCTCAATCAAATAAAATTCATGGTCTTGTTGCATGGGCCACTGCGTGGCATCAGTAAGCAGTAAGCCAGTACCTTTGTTTTGTTCATAATACTTGAATTAGATAAGTGTTCATTGCATGATCTTCTAGTTTGACCAGACAAGGTGCTTAATAGAAGATTATGCTGTTGTTGAGTTGGCTCAACATGGAAATTGATGATTAATTTGTTTCTGATCATTGTTGCCGTTTGTAAATCTATAAATGTTTCCAGCTTAATTGAACATTGGATCTTGCCATTTACATTTGACAGATTTGTGTTCTTGTTTCCCGAGAATTTTTGGAGGCAGTTGAAAGAAAAGTTCTTCGTCAGCGTCCTTCTAAACGGGTTGATGCAGCAAAAGTCAATCCCCTATGTGATTCAGTTCTTCTCATTGCTGATCATTCAATGTTTCCTCATGGTACAGGTTACCTTCTTATGTTATTCAAAGACGATCTCTAACTTGTTGACTCATTAATTAAGGTGTATATGCATCTCTTATATTACCATATTTTGCAAAAGGTAGGATCTTGTTTCTTCATTCTGCTTGTAGTTGCTTTAGGAATATTCCATTCACTCTGAAGTTCTACTCTATCGTATGAAGTCTGCTTGGTACTGCATGAGCTGGCAGACTTTTTCTTAGTGTTTTTGTTACCTTGGAGTAATTATTTATGAGTGTTAAATATAATATGTTATGGTGCTATTATACTTATGTGTTGTACCTTAAGATGCAGACAACTCTGTGATCACCATGTTTCAGATTGGAATTTATGTTGTTTACATGTGGAGAATTCTCATACCTGTCTAATTGCATAATGGGTATTAGAGTCAAATGATGATCAAACAATTGTGAGATTTTGACCCTTCCATTGAACTATTCATGGCCAAGAATGCAGGATGTGGAGTTTTAGAACATATTTCCATGTATGATTTGTTTAGGTATTTTGAGCCATCAATGTGATAATCATATAATCATGATTTATTTATCAGTTTCAGGTTATATCAAGGAGGATTATTGCATTTCTGTTGAGATAAAGGTGCTTTTCTCAACATCTATATTGTTTGCTTCTCGTCCCTATAGGTTCTTTTGTAAGATGTTAAGAGATGTGTACTCTGCAATTATGTGTGGATACATAACATCATTTAATTTTTTCTCTTCTTCTGCAAAAGCAGCCGAAATGTGGATTTCTTCCTGTTTCGGAATTTATAGGGGAAGAAAATGCAGTGAAAAGGAGCACTACTCGCTTCAGAATGCACCAAGCTCTGAAATTGCATCAAGGAGAGGTAATATTGGTCCTTACATATTTCACCCCCTTGAAATGAGCATCTTGATTTATTTCTTGTTGCAAAATTTGAACTCCTTTACTTAATTGAGTTTTCTTATGTTGTTTCTCGTCGCAGTCTGTAATTTTAGATTGAAGTATTTGATTGCATGAGTTTTCATTATACGTTACTGATGGAACTTTTTTCAATGATTCTTTTACCAGATATCACAAATAAGTAAATATGATCCACTGGATCTGTTTTCTCCATCGAAAGACAGAGTACGGAGAGCAATTAAGTCCCTCTTTATTACCCCTCAGAACAATTTCAGAGTTTTCTTAAATGGTGGACTAGTTTTTGGAGGCATGGGTGATACTGCAGACAGTACTTGTAATGGTGTTGATCAAGGATTTGATGATGCACTCAGACACATTATTCTGGCGAAAGATGGGTTGCATCAAAAGTATTTTGTGGAACTTGTAGCTGAGGCTGCTTATAGATCTTCTTTGTTGGATCGACTTCTTGAAGTTCAGAAGCTTGATGTTGTTGACATTGAAGGAGCCATTCATGCATACTATGACATTGTTTCTAAGCCTTGTTTGGTCTGCCAAGAAAAGGATGAAAATAAGTTGTCAGGAAAGTATTCATATCTGCATTCACTGCCAAGGGATGAAGGCTTAAAAATTGTGAAAAATTACTTGATATCTGCCACTGCAAAGGACTTAAGTATGATGATAAGTTTTAGATCTAGAGAACATGTGGATCCAGATCCTTCATACCGTGCTGTCTTTCTGGAATCAACCAATCAATGTTTTGATTACAAGGTAACAACTTATTAATTCTTGCTAGAATAAAGGTTGGTCATGAAGTCAGAATCAATATGAATTCGGGCTTATAATTTAAGCCTGGGTTTGCTTTTTCTTATTTTAGAGTATATGACAATTCAGTGGTGACTCTCACAAATGATTCTGATCTCCATAGGTGTGGGATGTAAAAAAACAGTTGCAGTTCTATTTTGTCCTCATATTCTTTGCAATATTGGCTAGGCATTTGAATCTTCTTTGTACTTTTTTATGGTTTCATTATCTCTTTCTGCCTTCTCTAGAATCTTTCTTTGTGGTTGTTAAAGTTGTTGGAGAATAACCATTGTTTGCAGCTTTATTTATTCGTGTTATGCAAATTATCGATTTCCTTTGACTTCACAAACTTGTAGGCATCTTTCATCGACCTGGACATGAAGCCACTGAAGAAAATGGAGTATTACTATGAGTTAGATCGGAAAATAGTTAGCTGCTACGTCCAGATGGTGGAGGCTGAGAAAGTAGCTGAAAATGGTCAAGGAATTAAGGGAACTTCAAATTCAGATTGATGCAATGCCAAGATGATGTTTCCTGTACATTGTAATTAAAATGCTGGTAATTCAGCATACTTCATACTTTCTTTCGTTTTATGTATTTGGAACATCTGTGAATCTGCATGCCATTATATCGCTTTTTACTGGTTGGCGGAGTGGACTACCAGACTTGTTTAGGAACCACATTTTGATGAACTTCTCTGCTTGGCTGTTCTTTTGAGTGCGCAAAATAGTTATCTTACTTTTCTTTATATTGCCTGGCGGATTGCTCATAATTACATCTCTGTGTGTGTGTGTGTGTGTGTGTGTGTGTGTGCGCGCGCGCGTGTCTGTATATGTGTGTCCTGTGTGCACGTCTATGTGTATGCTTGTGGGTAATATTGCTTATATGCTGTCCAACTTTCTTTTGTTCAAATTAGCTATGTTGTTTAGAAAACATTGGCAATCTATATTAAATGATTGATTAACTTTTTTAATTTTGTCAATACTGAGTGAAAGACATTAAAGTAAAGAACATCCAGAATTAAGACTCTAGGAATAGCAAACGTGAATTTGCTCCAATTTTATGAACTCTGCGAACTTTGCAAATGATTGTGGCTCATATCGTTTTCATGATGGCTTAGAAACCTTCCACCATAGCGAAAAATCATTAATGAAATGGCCTTGTATCGGTCCATATAAGCAAATGTTTAGACTCATATTACAAACCTCTGTTTTTTGGGTGGAACACAAACCTCATATAAGCAAACCTTTGCCCTTTGGGTGTTGCCAAAGTTTTAATATGTTACTATTTTGCACCTCCCAATGCTACCATAACTTCTCTTTTATAATCACTTGTTTGAATTATGAAAACCCTATAGTCCTTGTTGCACACTTCAAAATATTATCTAGTCACCACTGACTTCCATTTAATCACTGTTTCAGAAAGTTGATTGAGGCACACCTCTTCATTAAGACACTTTCCTCAATGGAAAACATATTTACCATGGATTATCCCCATCTTTGTCACACCACTACTAGTTGTCAATAATTCATAACTGTACACAACTTTAACACCTTGACAGAAGCAGTGAATCAGCTCATAATAATTCTATCCTTCTATTATGTTTTGCTAGCCAAATTAAATTTCATTTCTTATATTATACTCCGTGTAGCAAAACATAACTTGTTGCTTAATTTGCATAATAACATGTATATTAAGTTAATATATATATATATATATATATATATATATATATATATATATATATATATATATATATATATATACAAATTACTCCCTCCATCCCATTATTTTTACTCCATTAGCTACAATACCCGGTCAAACTTTTCAATCTTTTACTGACTTATCATGTTAAATTATTCATATTTGTGGTGTATTAAACATTTTAAATATTAATATATATGGTGTCATATGATATTATCAACTTATTAGTGAAATATATTAACTAAATTATTTATTATAATTTTTTTAAATTTAGTTGACTGGTCAACTGTACCAAGGGATAAAAAAATGGGACGGAGGAAGTATATTGTATCCACTTTTACATTAATATTCTGCGTAACATGTCATTTGTTCTTCACTGTGTCAATATAGTCTTTTGCATGAAATCATAGCTTAATTGACACGAGAGTTACTACACTTCATACATTACATATATGAATAGACCATTGTAACTCAAATTCATATATGGACAAAAGGTTGTAAATATTTGACATAAATTTAATTTAAGTCGACCCTTCTCTTGTATTTTATTACATCAATATCTTTTAGAACACTTTAGGTTTTGAAAATTTTAGCCTGGTAAATACATTGAATATTTTTTACATTTCTTGAATATAAACTTAATCTCGTATAGCTCAAGAAGTTTGGCTAGGTTCTGAAGAGTGCGTTATTCCCGCATATCTCATTTTAAGTACTGTTTTGCGATACCTTGCGCTTATTGCAGGATAAAACCCAACTCCTTTTTTGAAGCATGATTGTTCAGCTCCATTTCCATTAAATGAGATGGTGTAATGTTGAGACCCCAATAACTAGGTCGTAGAATGTAAAGTGGACACTAATTTAAGTTGCACACCTATGCTTTCTGTTATGCTCCTTTGTTTATGCTTGAGAGATATAAACTGTAAATTTAATCATGCTTTTGCAGATATGGAAGATTAATCTGGGATTTCAGAAGAAAGAGACACATTATGCTTTTCCCCTGCAAAGAAAGTGATGTATCAGCTACCTTGGTGCCTTTCCATTCTAGCCTACATGAGAATTAATTAGTACAGCTGGATTTTGGGCTAAATCGTGTGGAAAGGGCATGTTGGAAGATAGATTCACCCTCAAATGTTGATCCATTGGCCCAAAGTTAGCTAAATCAGTGATTACTCAACGTCTGTATTTTATGTAATTTTATCTGCATCTGACATTTGTTGCTGTAATTCTATTCAAAAGTATAGCGAGTAATGAATCTTATTTTCATGCTTAATTTGCCCAGCCAATCTTTATACATTCATGCTGTGTCTATAGATTTTGCTTTTTTTGGGGATATTAGGGCAGAGATAGCTGGTGAATTCAAGTATATAGAATACATAATTTTAACAGCTGAGTTTAGGAATTTATCTTCTACTTGAGAACTCCCCAGCCCTCTTGCAGATGATTACACATGAATGCTATTCTGGGCTCTAGCACGTGCACTTTAAATGTGCTCAATACATTTTTGTTTGCGTTGGAAGGGGCATAATGTTTACTCTTTTTATACTGCTGACTTGAATGTAAACTTATCTATTTGCCGCCATTTTATGTTTCATATCATATTTCAGTTGCTATCCGACTCCATGCGAGTTGCATAATGCCTCATCTTTTCTTTCTTTTGGTTTTCCTTATTTTGGTATGCGTTGGGGTGTGGGCCTGTATTCTCTTTGCAGGGTTCACTGGAAGTCTTCTCGAAATAGTAAAAGTAACCTGCTTAGACTTGGAACATTAATGTGCATACAAAAGGTACAATTATTCCGATCTTTATGAGACTTGTATTCATAAATTGAAATATTACTGAGTTCATTCTACCCTTTTGGCTCCACTTAGATGCCAGCCCTAGGAATGGAAGAATGGAGATAAATCTGCATAGCAAGGGCTCACTGTGAATCAAGAACAATTTATGAAGTGCACTCATCTGTACCAAATTACAATTATCAAATGCCCATAGGGCTAAATGTAATTGAGGTTCTAAAGGTCTCTCTCTCTCTCTCTCTCTCTCTCTCTCTCTCTCTCTCTCTGTGTGTGTGTGTGTGAAAGCTTAGGAACATATATATAGTTATATACTAACTAAAACAGAGGCCATGAGATGCAGGTCACCTTTTTAACTTGTAGAAAATACTCTGTCGAATGATGTCAGATGTAGTTCAGATTAGGACTCATAAAAAATTTGCCATCACTTTCTTGGAAGGTGGTTTTAGCCTAAAGGTTACATTCAGTTGATTAGCTCATTGCGTGTTTAACATGTAGAATATCTAGCTTGATGGTACAGGGAAATTAATTATAAAGTATGCATCATATGTTATGTCTAGATAGATTTTTCGATAATGATTAATGAATTGGTAGTATGAATAGGAAAACGTGACCAACCCATGAAACAATCATTTTCATCTTAGAGACAATCGTTGAAGTCATTTATGATAAGTAGAGCATCTAGAGTGATGCCTAGAGAGACAGGGGAAATAGGTATATCAATGAGAGAACTTCTGTATAGCATTTACTTCCTTTTTACCTTAAAAACATTATCAATCAATCCTGAAAGAGGAGAGCAATTTATATCTAGCTCTTAATTCGTTATTGTCATTATGCCATTCATCGCCAAGGTTTCATTGATTATTTCCTTGAAGTTGTGTTTTTATTAACATGGTGGTTTAGTGCTTCCAATTTTAAACAATCATTCTTTTAGTGTATTGCGTTGAATGTTTCGTTGTTTCTACTCTTGACACATTTTCAGCTCATCTGATGTTGCTCGGAATGTCTCTTCTTTTTTGTGACAGAAAACAGTTGTGTCAGTGGATCTAATCTGTTCGAAATGCAGAATGAAGGTTCTCAAGTTGGTAGCAAAAGTTGAAGGAATAGATTCCGTTGTGCTTGGCCCCGCCAAAAGTTCGGTAACCATAATTGGTGAAGCTGATCCCGTTGGTATATTATTGAACAGGTAAGAAAAGTTGAGACGAAGTGCACAAATCCTAATTATGGGGCCTTCCAAGGAAGATGAAAAAGAAGCAAGTCCAACTCTTCGAAACATGCTGAAAGATATCAAAATAATTTAATGTTTACAAGTAGAAAACATTTATCATTTTTGAGGTCATATTATAATTTGCTCGCTTTAGAGTATTCTTTTCCTCGTGTTGTTGGCGTAAAATTTCTTGTGTTATCCTTATTATCAAAACAATTTTCTGTTAACAAGTTAAAATTATTTATCATTGTTTAGGTCGCATTTTAATTTGTTCGCTCTAGAGTATTCTTTTCTTTATTATTTACGGTAAGTGATAAATATACCTCTATATCTTTTTAAAATAAAATGTGAAAAAAAAATATCAAAAGAATTGGCTATAACTTTTATGTAAATTAAAAAAATTATCGGTAACCTTTTGTTTAACTCTTTTAATGTTAAAAGGGTACAATAGAACGATGGAACGAGAGTTTTCTTACTAATAGAGTACCAATATAAAGTTTTTTCTAATGAAAATAATACTAACCGACTAAGTGGATTCTTTTGCCAATTTGGCCAATAGTTTCCACCTAAATACCAAAAAGGTTTTATCTTTTAAGTAAATTGAAATGAGAATGTCGAGAAATTTCAGAATTTGTGCTTCAACATTCCTTTGATTTAGAACTCTTTTCCATAAAAGGTTTTAATACTTAACTATACAAAACTTACCCCAGTAAAAAATTTAAATCCATGCTAGCAATGAGTAAAATAACATAACTTAACAAGGGTGGTTTTACATTTTTTACTCGGGTTAATGACAATTTACCTCTCTCAAACTAGATCATACATTATACTCCTGCTTGAAACAAAAGGAAAAAATTAAACACAATAATAATTGATTGGTGAACTAATTCATTAAATCCACACAAAAAGAAAAAATTAAACACAATAACAATTGATTGGTGAACTAATTCATTAAATCCACACAAAATCATATCAACAACTATTTTTGAAATCAAGACTGTGACAACAAAGAGAAGAAAATTAAGAATCTAGCGAGATAAGAGAAAAATTAAGAAATCAATCACAATGTAACCATAAACCAATAAAAAAATGTGATCCCACTTTATAATGAGACAACAAAAGGGATATCAAGAATTCGACAATATAAAAAAGTACGTACGGTAACAAAGATAACAAAGATATAGTAATTTATTTTAGGACAATACAATAGGACTTTTTCAACTATTACCTCTTTTATTCACATGAGAAGTGGAGGCTCTACTTCATGAACTTCACAAATTCGTTTCACGTCCGGTCCTAATTTTTTTGATGATTGTTGATGTTAATAATGTCAACAGCACTCCCCGTAATGTTTAATCTCTTCTAGTGCGTATAATTTCCCTTCATTAATTCTACTATGATCTTGTTTTGCAAAATCTTAAAACCCTCAAGAAGTATGAATATTAATTCATTATATTGTAGACTTTGTGATTTCTTTCTAGTTTATATACTATATATAGTTATTTTTATATCATAATTAATCACAAACACAAGATTATATATATATAGAATATGAAATACATAATTAATAAGAAAAATTGATTGAAATAATCATCACCATGTATATATATATTCAAACTTCTTGGGGCTTAAAGATATGGCATTAATTACAAGATCAAAGTGAAATAAAGGGGAATTATTCATCCGGAGAAGGTTAAACAATACGAGGGAGCCATCTACATTGTTAACATTAACAACAATATATATAATCCACCATGAAGATTTTGCAATAACTTCATAACATATATATTACTTGAAGAATATTTATTCTTCCACGAAGAGAATGTGTAAAAGATAGAGAAAAATAAATTGACTATTCCTAAAGCATATATTTATAAGGAAATAAAGGGATAAGTACAATTAAAAGTAAAAGATAAGTACGAATGAAAAAGCAAATCTAATCTAATCTAACTGAAGGGTAACTTATCTAGAACAAAGATCCAATTATTTAACTAATCAAAGTTTTTGGTTTCTTGGTGTATACTGGATAATGATAAGATAGCGTATATACTAAGAAGATCTACGAAGCCCAATTATCCAAAATTGAGCTCCTTAATTACACGATTGAATTAAACTTCCAGCCCAATAAACCAAACCCTACTTACTAGTTAGTTTTTTTTTTTAAGTATATACTAGTTAGTAGACCAATTACGAATTCATATACTTTCTCTATGGTCAATGGGTCAGATTAGACTATGTTTCAAATTACAGGGAGGTAAAGTGCTCTATTTTAAATTACAAGAAGGTAAATTGAACATTATAAATATTACAGAGGGTAAATTGCTATTAACTCCATTTTTAAATATATTAGAGAATTCTAGCATATCACGAATTCCTTAAAAACTCCTCTTGTTCCTCCCTCGCCAAGAAACATCTCTTAACACCCTCCTCCCCACCTCACCCCCAACAACCCCCACCCCCAAGAAAAAAAAAAAAAAGGAATTCCTCAAAACTATAAATAACATCTGAAAATTGAAGAGAAAAACAGAGGTAATGATGTTTTCATATGAATCATTACCCTCTTCCAACAAAATGCTTACGGCTGCAGCTTCTTTCACCGCCTCCATAATCCTCTTCAAATCAATCGCCAATGATCTAATCCCACATCAAATCCATTCCTATTTCACTTCCTCACTTCAAAAACTCTCATCCCAACTCACAATTATCATAGACGAATTCGAGGGCCTAACCTCAAATGAAATGTTTGATGCATCCAATGTGTATCTTGGCACCAAAATCTCCCCTTCAACACAGAGAATCAAAGTGAACAAACCCCCAAAAGACGATGAATTCACAATCATGGTCGATAAAAATCAAGAAATAATCGATACTCATGAAGGGATCAAGTTGAAATGGATTCTTCAATCCTCTTCAATCAAACAAGCTAACCAAAGTGGTAGTAAAAATGGTAATCCCAAAACCGAACTTCGTTATTTCGAATTGAGTTTTCACAAGAAACATAAAGATGCAGTCTTGAAAGTTTACTTACCTTACATATTGAGGAAATCAAAGGAGATTAAAGAGGAAATAAAGACAGTTAAGCTTCATACTGTTGATTATAATGGGACTGATTATTGGAGCTCTGTTGTTTTGAACCATCCTGCAATCTTTGCTACAATGGCTATGGACCCTTATATTAAAAATGAACTTATTGAAGATCTTGATAGGTTTGTGAGTAGGAAGGATTATTATAGGAGAGTCGGGAAAGCGTGGAAACGAGGGTACTTGTTTTACGGGCCTCCGGGCACAGGGAAATCGAGCTTGGTTGCAGCTATGGCTAATTATCTCAAGTTTGATGTGTATGATTTGGATTTGAGAGAGGTTCAATGCAATTCAGATTTGAGAAGACTTTTGATTGGTTCTGCTAATCGGTCTATACTCGTGATAGAAGACATCGATTGTAATGTTGGTTTGTTAAACAGAGAGAATAACAATGCCACAGTTGAGGATGACAAGGTTTGTCTCTAATAATAATTATTCCTATGCATATCTAGCTAAATTTTTCTTATACTAATCAAACTGTATATTGTCATATAGATTACTTTGTCTGGATTGCTTAACTTTATTGATGGATTGTGGTCGAGTTGTGGAGACGAAAAGATTATAGTATTTACGACCAACCACAAGGACAGGTTGGACCCGGCATTGTTGAGACCGGGTAGGATGGATGTGCATTTAGAGATGTCTTACTGCACATTCAGTGGTTTCAAGATACTTGCATCAAATTATCTGAAGATTGAGGAGCATACGCTGTTTTCCTCGATCGAAAAGCTATTGACTAAAGTTGAGGCGACTCCGGCTGAAGTTGCGGGAGAGCTTATGAAGAGTGAGAATGCAGATATTGCCTTACTTAGCCTTGTGAAATTCCTTGAGGACAAGGAAATGAGAGCTTGACTACAGTGACACAAATGATGAGGAAGAAATTTAAGACTGTTTTTAGTTTTTATTATTTAGAAAATCATTACATTAACATATTGAGCATTGATAGTTAATTTCTTCTTTATTCTATAATGGTTACTTTCTTTACCTTTGATTACACAAGATTCGACTACTAAAATATGTTACGCATAACAACTCGAGCTTGAGCTTTATATTTCGACAGATTTGAAACTCGGCTCCATCCTATTAAGTAAATAGTGATGGTATGTGTAAATATATCAAATTATTACCAACAGGTGATTGGTCTAGTAGAAGGGACTAGTCACTACATAGTAGCGGACTCAGGTTCGAATCCCTGTTGGGAGAGGTACCCACTTAATGTGCCCAACCCGCCTCGAAAGGGATTAAACCCCTGGGAAACAAAAAAAAAAAAATATCAAATTATTCAAACTCGTCTAGTATTCAATTAGAAAAAGGGCTAGGTTCGTTTAATAACATAAGAATATCAAACGTAATCTCAAATCTAGTGGAAAAAATAAACCAAACTTCAAGATTATTCCACTTCATTTGTTCGTTCAAGGAATTATGATATGTGCATAAATAAACACACCAAATAGTAGTGTTCAAGACAAATCGAAGTGAAGGTCCATCACCAGAAAACTAGTACAAAATTCATTTACAGGACGAGCTTGCAGAAACTTTTAAATTAATTGGGCACTAAATAATCATATTCTTTGATTCCGATCCGTTGACAACCCTACTATTATTATTACAGGAACTTTTTTTTTCTTTTTCGTTTTTAGGCTTTCTTTAGTGGTTCATAGAATTATCGTAAATCATTCATCTTGATGTAAGTAATTAGAGCTTAACTGAGTTAAATTATCGTTATTTAAACTTACTTAAAATTTTCCTTGTTGAGATACTGTATAAAGAATGTTATTCAATTTTGAAACTCAAAGTCAAATCTTGATTTTCAAAAATATTACTGAGCCTTGATGTATGTACAGCTTCTTGTTTTGTTTATTTTATTTAATCTTTGGAGTGATTTTATTGGGTCAAATCAATTGTAATACTGTTATATCTTCACTTGAAGAACCGACTTAATGAATTGAAAAGTAATATACCAAATGAAAATTTAATAAAATACCAGAATATTAAAACCAAACACAACTTTACTTACAAATGTGCAATCTGAGCTAGGTAACAGATATGGATCACTGGATCCATAAAACGCAAAATAACGCATCAACATAAAAATAAGATTTCTACTAAAATAAAAAAAAATATAGCATTCGACCCAAAAAAAAAAAAATTAGCATTGATTCTTCACAAATATATTTAATAATAATCAAACAATAAATACTGTTTAGCAGTCAATATAGATCTTGCTTAAAACTTGTCACAAACATAAGTCGAACTCGACCCAAATGTCTAAGAATCGGAATTAGTATTTCCAGCTTCAGATCATAACTGTGCTATATGCTTCCATATAATCCTCAAATCAAATACAAGAACCGCAGCAGAAAAAGAACTGTCTTCAGATAGTAAGGAGCATGTTTGATTACGCGTATTCTTGACGATTACATTTCCTCGTCATCTAAGATTGTTAATCTCTTGACAGAATATTGCACTTCTTCATTTGGACTCTACATAGAAAAGCTCAAAATTTGAAAAAACAGCGTAGACCACGAAACACCAAAAGTATTTGAAAAATATCAGTTGTAGATAGAAGGACGAGCAGTATGTTTCATGGTTTACACAATAGAACATCATTACCTTCAATAAACTTTGATCTTTCCATGGTCCCTTATCCGACATCAAACAGCCTCCCTCGTTCGCACAAGTACAGCTACCACCAAGAAAATCTGGTAGCTCACTAATGCCAGAACAATCTTAATAAGTTCCAAAATCATAAAAACAATAAAAAAATCTAATAAAAAGACCCAAGTAGGCACAAAGTTTAGTACTAGTCAGTAGTAACCTTTCATCAATTGCTTCAAGCAATTTGCTTTCGTATTTGCTGCCAAGAACCTAGAGAGGTAAGAGATATTACTTCCATGTATACCCAGCCAGAAAACATGGGAGTTGATTTTAGAGGCAAGATAAACTCTTTGGGATATACCTGGATTTTGGATGTTGTATCTGGATCCAGTAAAGGCTTCACTACATTCCAGATAAGCCTAAAGCCAGGACCCGCATTGATGATAAACATTCTGTAAAGCGTCTGTGAATTAGTAATAAAAGTCCAAGTCAATAGGTGATATGCACAGGATCTATATATGAGTTTTAATAATAAAATAGATTTCTAGGTTTCACAGAAAGTCGAGGGGACTGGTATACAAGACATACTTCCGGATAATTATTATTATCAATTGTCTGAACCAACTTGATGAATTCCATGACAGGTCCAGTCAAACTCATCAAACTCTGTAAAGAAACAAAGTGGAAAATAAAAAATAAATGTCGAATTTTTTTGACCAGTAGGAAACGATGAGTTTTCTTAGTCGAAAAAAAAAAAATGAATACCAATCCTTGAACATCCAAAATTGTTGTACTTAAATCTATGTGCCTGTTTGCAGCAACAGAACAAGCTGGAAACCTAATGACAAGACTTTTCTCGAATTCCTGGACTTGGTACTTAACAAACCGGTCTAAAGTTGTAACCTGCATCAGCATGTCAATATCAATCTTTCCTAATCTTTCAATGTAGACAGGTCTTCCATCCTTGTCTACACCATGATAACCCTGAGGATAATAGTGTCGAACTTCATTCAACTCTTTGAAGTCAAAATCCTGAAATACAACTACCGAGACAATTAGGATATATCAAATTGTTGGAACCCAGAGGTAATAATTGTCTCGACAGTTAAGATCTATAAGCATTGGAAAACAGGTAAGAAGAACTATGACATATTAAAACCTAATTTTGTAATCAATAGCCAACAATGCGCAATTTCATGAATGGAAAAATAAAATAAAACAAAACAAAATGGCTGCGGTCTTATATGAAATATAAGAAAGTAGCTCAAGAACCAAAAAATTAACAAGTAATTCTAGCCCCCTTGCCTTCATAGCTTTTTCTCGAAATCATGAGAGAAAAATTTGGCGACATCGCCAGGTAACATGCCGATGTTAATAACTCCTAATCGGTAATACAAGTTAGTACCTTGACTTTTACACTATTTTCAATGTAGATGCATAATAAGTTAAGCTTAGAAGTAAAAAGGGTCAACTTATGAAGAAGTCTAGAGACTCTGCAGACTCGACATAAACCAAACTATATATCTAAATGTATTCATTTACCTTACACAATCCTTACATACAGAAGTTTTAAAAAACCCACAATCTAAGGATAATGCAACAAATTGCATCAGTTAAATGATATGAACCAAAGATCACCTCCATGATTGTATCAGTGCCAAAGTCTTTTCTCCATTGAAGCATGTCTGCCCACATGAGCTTTGCTTTCTCAACGTTGAACTTCCTTGCTTTCAGAAATCTGCAAATTGTTGATAGCTCATTAAAAAGTATGTCTTTTGTTGTTCAAACTGATGCAACAATCCATGAATATTTCCCTTGTCAATGCAAAACACGAAGACACTTGATCCTGAAAGAAAAATTTCCCCATAGCAATAATAACAAGGAGACACCAAATGCTGACCTAGTAGTATTTTGAAGCTAGAAAATACCAAAGCTAAGCTGAGGACGGGAGAAGGATGGGGAAAAAATTCTACATTGATAAGAAAATCCAAAAATATCATGTCCAAAGTAAATGGGTTCAGATTTCCAGAATAGACGTAGGAGATTCACAGATTTAGAGGATACGTATAACCAGACAATCATCAGTATTTTCACCAAGCTTGTGAAATATGCACAAACTATCGAGTAATAACAACCAAGCCTTGAGCCAAAAAGTTGTTTCCATTAATGCCGAAGAAAAAAGTTATCAGAATTAATTAAAGATGGAAAGATCTTGAACTGATTAGTATTTCATGCATGCAATATTATGTTTTGGCTGTCAACATAGACTATGAGAGGGTCAACTTAGTTCAACTGTTGCCTCAGTGAGTTCTCTACATCCCGATCATCATGGATCAATATGACTAAAGTACCATAAAGCAAGTAAGGGAATTAGTGTGAGACTCAGTCTGAATACTCATGTGTCAATATTCCACGATTGTCATGATAATATCCCAAGAGAAAGCAAGTGGCAGGAAAAAGATTACCTTAACATCATATGGTAATCGTCAAATCTTGCAGGAAGCAAATTATCCAGTACCAGTGCTTGTCGGAAAACACCTACAAACTTCTGCTCCTCAATTTCACAATTTACAACATCATTTCTCCTCCTGGTCTTGTTTCTCAGAGAGTTCCTAAGTTTACTGGACACATTTTTTGCTTTTTTCAGAATTCCAAATTTTGTCCTTTCCTCTGACATTTCAGAATCCAATGTCAGTTCATTCCTTTCATCTTTGCTGCAACCTGAGGAAAACAACGGGTTTATACTCGACCAAATATCAAATAGTTTACAATAGTCAGACTGACTGTTTCATGAGCAACTCCCATGTGAGTAGATAAATTGGACACACAATACAAAATTGGAATTGCTATATAAAGATAAGAACAAAATCTACTTAAGAAAGGTGGCCAAGTCCAACACACTGAGATGTAAATAATAATTCCTCGGACCAAATGAAAGTAATTTGCAGACTAACTACTACGATGACATGTTTTAAGTAGAACAAATATCTGAAACATATGGACTGAATGGTCTAAGGTCTAACAATATGTAGCATGGGATATTAACTGCAGAAAAGTTACATGTACTTTGTCCTTCAGAAACAAATTGTCACATGTGGTTTAAGTAAATGCTTAAAGTATTATAGGCTATAGTTAGAACCTATATTTCTTCAAGGCCATCAATATAGTGTTTTTACCACCATCAATATTTTGTCTTTACTTAACAGTAATTTTGACCTAGCTTAGTAGATTAATAACATGCTAAAATACAATTGACATATATTTAAAGATTATAAAAGTATCATGTTCATCTATCAGTAGCGAAAACGCTGCTTATTACTGATGTTACTTTTCTTATTTTTTATTTGCAAAGAGCCTCAGCGCTAGCTAATATTCTCCCAAACAAATGTGGAGCTTCGTCCCAGTGTTCTTTATGTGCAGCAAATGAATGGCCAAACTTATCCGGTGAGTCATCACAGTTGTTTCCCTCACTTTAAAGTCTGAGTTAATTATTAAATGGCATAGCGTTAAATAACTACAAAACTCTAATCTAAAGATGTCGATACAGATTTATGTCGTGTGTACCATAAGTTGAAAATTAACCCCTTCATCATTTCCCAATCACAAAATCTTCGTACAATACAAATACATCATTGCACAAGAAAATAACCCCATTCGAATTATTAATTTCCCAACCAGTATAATATAGAGAACGACCGTTAAAACATGACATAAAAGTATGATTCAACCAATGAAATTGCGCTCATAAGTTAAATACCATTATATACCCAATCACAAGCACAATCACATCTATACTTATGAATTATCATGAAATCGAATGCCTGAAACTGAAATTCAAAATGTACTATGAAGAAGAAGAAGTATAGTTTATCTACTACTATCGTGTCAAGTTAACAATCACAATTCGCACTCAAAGCACCAAAATAGCAAAATCAAAAACGAAACCTAAGAAATTAATATCCACCACAACGGACGGTGCTTCAATTAAACCAGTAAACTAAAATTAAAAAACCTACAAATCCATATTAATCAACTAGTGTACACTTACCAGAGCTAGAAGTTCGATCAAGAGTCTCGGACATTCTATCGGCGGCAGTAATTTCTGAAAGCCCTATATTCTGTTCTCTTCTGGATGACGATCGCTCGGTTTGAATGAAGTGGGCATAAAGTTTTTGTGTTTCCTTTATTGAACCCGCCACGTGTGGTAGCGTGTTATGTTTAGTGCTTCATTCATTTGGCGGGAATATGCCAAAGAATACAGATTAATTTGTATTTAGTTTAATTAATTAATTAATTAATTAATGATGTGGATAAACTTTTATTGGATTGGGCCGACCCTAGAAATTGGTAGTTTCAGAAAAAAATAATCGTTGACTTTTTTTTCCCTTTATTTCTCAAAGAAAAAAAGAAAAACTTTATTGTTCCTTTTCAATTTGCTATGTTATTACTAATTCAATCGAATTCACGTACCTCTCATAATTCATGTCAACCTCATTATATTGCTATGTTCCCTTTTACATTGAAAGTTTAATCAAACCTCACATAAAATAAAATGGACTTGCCAACATTCGTAACAGATTAACAATCACAAATTACAAATAATTAAATAAGCTCTTTTTCGACACGAGAATGCATTCGAGCCATTTAAAATTGGAAAATTTCATAAATTATTCTATACATACATACACACAAGAGTAAATTAAGCAATACAGGATCAAATATGTTAGCATGTTCTTTATTGGAAGAAGGAACCACAGCTTTACATACTATAATCTACATATACTATATACACATTTTACAGTATATATACAGAGTCTTCTACTTACATCTTGGCAGGTAGGGGAGGGATGGGGGTTCGATTTATTACCGAATAAGCCACACAAATAAATGATACATATGTACCTACTGACCAACCGGTTCGATATAGAAGCAATGGACTGATGCTGAGGCAAATACCTATCAGGAGATATGGTCATATGACATGACAATGTTAACGTGTTATGTCCAGTTCCTCTTGGAGCGTAGTTGAGTGAGCCTGTCCCTCCACAAAGCTACAGCAAACAATCCCGAGTAAAATTTCAGTGAGATCCTTCGACTAAAAACTGCGTATGTTTGTAATAGTTTTTAGTAATACTAATAGCCCTCGATCCCTGCGGAACCCCCAAAAGATGTACATAATACAATTTGTTCGTTGAAGGTAGTTCAGAGATTTCTCACTCGTAATTCGGTTGACTTAATTTTGACTCATACACAGAGTACAGTATCTCTTAGTGATTATGACTATAACTTTATTCTAAAACTTCTCTTTTATCGTGTTGAGACGATGCTGTATAAACTTGTTTTCTCCTAATTGTTTAATTTCAATTTTCATGTTGAGACGAAGCTGTATAAACTTGTTTGTTCTTGATTTTCGACATATTATCTCCTTTGTAGAGGTTGATGCAGTAAAGTAAGGTAGAAATGAATTTTTTTATTTTTTTAAACGATATGTCACCTGCATCTCTATAACGCTCCTCAACAGCGGCAATTAGCATGTTCCGCACTAAATCAAACTCCTTTGTCTCAATGCATGGCTGCCCATTAGGTCTGCATTAAATATAAGATTTTTGCTTTAGTTAACTCATAAACAATAACTTTGTTTTTAGATTCATCCTCATCGATAATTAGAAAAAGAATATACTTGTATGTATTCCTTGAATTGAAGTAGGCCAAACAAGAATTTAGTGGCAGAACTCAATATCTAATTTTCCCTAATATTGAGACCCTCCAGTTCTTGTTAAAGTTCTTCAGAAGCATCTAAACTTGTGCAAAGCATATCCAAATAACATACATTCTCGAATCTAAATCATAAACCTTGTCCTAAAACATGATAAATTTCTTTAAGATATCAAATGTACCTGTCAAGTTCAGCAAACAACAGGCCATCTGATGAAGTGCTCTGAACCGAAACCTTTGCAGACTCGATAACCCTCACCCCGTCGCTATATGCCAATAACTTGTTGACTTGTATTGGCACCTGTAAGCCATATATATATTACACAAAATACCATTCACATTTTAGCCTCAACAAAACCTTGTAAATGCCGTCTTTGACAACTATATATGTAGTGACTGGAATATTACCTTGCATCTGACTGCAATATTAATTGCATCCGAGGGTCGTAGATCAAAGGTGACACTCTCTGCTTCATTATCCAACTTCAATCAAAACCAAAATTTATAAGTATTACAGAAATAATAATGTGTGTGATTCTAAATTATCCAATCATGAAAAATGAACGAGTTAGATATACCTTCACAAGGTGTATCTCAGCAAAATATGCTTCATGTACCCTCTTAGTGACGCGTACAAGTTTCACCTTCAAAAAACAAGGAAAATAAATCAACGACATAAACTAAAATAATTCAGTACTAGTACAGCTACGAGAAGATATTAGTTTATATCATAAACCCACAGTATATCCCATCTTCTCAATCATATTCTTCATCACTTGATACATGGTAGGCCTAGCCTGTGACGTAATTCACAGAATTAACTTTTTAAAAAAAAAGAGGAAATTACGAATAAAAAACACTTCTTATTTAAAATTTGCAACTCTGATAGAACCAGAATGAGTACACGTACAATTTGGACATTCCTTACAGCTGCCATGAGAAGCACGCTCGGCATCTCCACTGTAATAAAAGCACAAAAGAATAATTATTAAAGAAAGAGTAAAATACCAAACTACCCCTTAGAGAATCGTGATAAAATTAGACATACAAACAATTATTGGGAGAAGAAGCCCGGTATCTTCCATCTTTAACACAATTGCTGGATGCGGAGCATAATAGGGTAGCTGACCTCCACGAGGGTTATTATGGACACATCTCAATCGCTCGCCATCTCTCATCTTTATCATGAAACCATCTGAGCCACTTCTCACCTCAACTATCAGAAACAATTAAAGAGACACCCATGAATTAAGTTTTCCACGCGATTTATAAAAGCTGCACCAATCATGTCATAAAAATACTAGGTCGAATCATTTGTTTTACAACACAAGGTAGGTAGTTCTTTAACCCTGAACATGCAACATATAAACTCAACATACCAGCTTCAACTACGGTTGAATTTACATAATCGGCATCATTTTCATTGGAATTTTCTGCCATGCTACCATTACCATTTGAAGATGAACTGAAGCTACACTGAATGGGCCTGCATTGCTTCCGGAAACCCACACGAGTACTGCCACTGTGTAGCCCTTTGAGCCCCCAAAGTCCACTTCTAACCAATTTAGCTTTCAATAGAGGCGAATTAACGGACACCGAGTGAACTCCACTTTTCTTTGCACGGAGAACGGGGCAAACAACAGGGCCTTGTAGAGAAGCCATCTTCAATCCTTTTGAATGCATCAGAATAGCAATCAATAAAAACCACGAGCTAATGTAACCATGTAATTATCGTTTCATAAAAATAAAATAAAAAGGAGTAACATATAATCAGAATTTGGTATCATTTCAAGTATTATTTATCCACCCTCTATATATTCGATATATACTATTCAGAACAATTAGAAGCTTCATTAAGTCTGTATATTAGTGTGAATGCATGATAGCATGAAAACAGTAATTCAATTGAAGCAATAATTTCATTTAAACAACCAAATTAAACCCAGATCCCATAATTTAACACCAGAGCTTTTCAGTTCAACAATTAATCCTCATCGTAGAATCACCAAAGTAATAAACTAAACTTCCAAGTTCATCTTCTCTGTTTTTGGTCTTCAAATTGAATGATTGTCAATTGATGAATTATCAAGATTTTAGGGACTATTAATAGACAACAAATGTTCTTTTTGTATCTAAATAAGGACCACACCTGATAAAATCCTCTGATCTTCCTCAAAAAGCTTCAGCAATAGTCGATTATGTAGCAGAAACTTTTCCAAGCTTAAAAACTTGAATAAAAAGGATTGTGGAAATTTTACGGGATCAGAATAAAGAAAATATATAGTTTTAATTGTACACAAAAAGAAAAAAGAGATGAGAAGGTACTAGTTAGTAATGGATAGTTGAAGGCCGACAAGAGAAGACTGGATAAAGGAAAGAAGAAATTGTGAGAGGGGGAGAAGAAAAAACAAGATATATATATAGATAAAAAAAATGATAAAATGAAATTCGTTTGTTTGTTTAGGCTGTTCAGAAGATGACTTTACTCTTTAGCTATTGATGATTTTCTTTTGTTTTCTTCCTCATGTTTTCTTGGGGAAAGACGATATTACCCTGTATGATTTCTTTAATGAATATGTATTACCTTCCCTCATTTTCTTTTTTTTATGATACTCACTGAAAATATCTCTTTAGCTACTGAAATTTTCTTTTGGGTTATTATTGAACATTCTTAACTTTTTGTTTGATTTCAAAAATTGATTTTAGAATTTTTGGTGAAATTTTGTTAACATATTTTCTAAAATTCCTACAACTATGACTATGATTATTGGGCCTTGAGTGAATATGACATATAACCAACTTTTAAGAAGTGAGAGAACTAGTTTCACCATTTTAATTGTTTTGTTACTATCATTTCCATTTTCCAAACGACTCTTTTCAAATAAAAAACAAATTTCATTAAGGAAAAGGTAAACTCTGTACAAAATTTTGGTATTAATTATTGTCAACTATAACATCACAATCGTTATAACTCATCAATATTTAGGTCTAACCCAACTCTAGATGTAGAATTTGGAAGGGTTCATTCATCTACTCAATCAGAGTTAGGGGGTCCATTATCATTTATGGCATAGGATTTTTAAGTGAAGGGTGTTTACGACATTTCATAATGTGTTAGCGGAGGTGACGCCATCTAAGAACAACCTGACACTAATAACATTGCCGGCGTCCGACGCTATCATAACTCCTAAATGACTGCCACGTGTGACGATATAACCGAGACAATACGGATAAGGAATCATTTATATGTAAAATTATGAAAGTTCAGACCCTTTTCTGCAAAATCTCGTTGTCTATGATATTATACAGAACAACACGTTATTTAAACTTAGTTTGAATTTTATGTTGAGCTTGAAATTATGTTTGAGATTGATTTGATTTTTTAATGAACCGAACTCAAACAAGGTTTCACCGAACTAGCTCGAACCGAGTATCGAGTAATTTGATATTTTACATGTAGTTTTTCAATTTTTAATTTATCGAGTTGAGCTCGAACCTAACTTCAAAAGTTATTGAACAAAAAATCTTGTTCAAACTTGTTGGATTTGTATGACGAACTAAGCTCAAACAAGCTCGAGTCAAGTATCGAATAGTTTGATTTGGTTTTCAGCCTTACTCATAACACTAAATTCTTGGATTTGATTTACGTTTAATCTATATGAATTACTTCATCCGTCTTTTCATTTTTGCTTCTATTTCATTTTTTGGATGTCCTAAGCAGGCTCTAAATCCCTATACTAATTGAGCTTCATCTTTATCATCAAGTAGATGTTTGCTTATAAGTACCATAATAGATGAATAATATGCTAATAATGTTGATCAATCAACTTAATTACTTTTACGAATGAAATAACACAAAATTTAGAATCTACTTGAAAATTACATAGATATCAGTAAAAGAAATATACTTCAAGGTTGAAAGTTGTGTCTGAGGACGTACCTAAGACGAATAATAAACCAAAGCTGGAGAAGAACACTACAAGGTGGGTGAATTTGAGATTGTTTCCATATTGTGCATTTCAATTAAATCGAACCTGGGACAATATAGTATGTGAATATAAGACTACGAGCACAAAACACACAAAATGCTGATAAATTTTAAGATAAATAAAAAATTGAAATCAAGAATCTTAAGTTTAACGAAGCTACCCCATGCGAATTATGGACTCGTAATACCAAGCTTAGGACGTGCTTTCGAATTGCAACGGTATCGAATTGGGATTGCACTTTAATTATGGGCTTTCCAACTTGGCCAACTATCTTTCAAGCCAATGAATGAACCCAAGTCAATTTAATTACAGTCTCGGCTTCACATCTAAACCGGGCATTTATCAAAAAGAATTTCCGCATGTTAACTGAAAAAAGAAAAGTTACTGCATGCACGTAAACTAATCAAATTGAAACAGATAGTATAACCAAATAAATGATATTGATCATAACTGTCAAATTGTTATGAGCTTTTTATAAGCTATAGTATATAGTAAAGCATGTAAGAAGTTAAACAATGTCATTTTGCATCATGATACTCCATTGAAACAACATAAATAGTTCATCTTTCCTTTTCTATTTACGCAAGCAGAGATATATATACACCAAATCTTGTATATCATGTAGGAGACACTAAATTATGAAAAGATTTGGCATATATATTTAGTTAATGAACTTACAAAATGAGTGATGAGACAGATATATCAGCTCCAATTTTCTCAAGCTGCAGTTACCAATTTGCTACTTTGAATCAAATTCCCAAAAAAATCTTTTGCGTCTAAGACACAGCAGATATCGACTCTATCCCGTTTTCTAGCTCGCTCTCTATCCAACCCTCACTATTTACGTCATTTTCCAAATTTTGGCATATCTTTTTATTTTCTACTTTTTCTAATTTCCTCCTCTTCATCTTCTCTCTGATTCCAGTTACATCGATCTTTGGATAGCTCTTTTCAACCTTTACAATCTTGCAACCGGTGTTCGGATTTGAATCCCCTGTTATCAGCTCAGCGTCACCATCCTCAACAGCACTGTTTGCACTACCACAATCACTGGTCTGGCAACTCTCGACTTTTTCATTAGCACCATTGAGTGTCTGCTTCTGATTGCAGTTGACAAGTATAGGTTTGGAGAGTGCACTAGTCTTCACCACCAGGGGATTATTGCTTGAATCTTGGATAGAGATTGGTGAACTACGTGAAATGCATGATTCGGTGCTCTCAGATGATCTTTTTCTAGAGGCAGGTTTTGATTCGGTCTTTTCTGCAACTGAGGCCGGCACTGTTTTTATACTACTCTGCCCTAACAATTGAAGCATGTGTTGAATGACCTCTGCAAAAGTTATTAGATTCCTTATAAATGATGGATTTACGTGTTGGCAAGTTATTGAAACCGATAAAGAATTGGTGTATGTATATAAAGCTTCAAGAATGCTAATACAGAATATATATATATATACAGTGTTTCAATAGGAAACGGCCGTAAATGAACAAGCAGTATATTTGTATGTATATAAAACTTCTAGAATGGTAATATAAAATATATATATATATATATATATATATATATAGTGTTTCAATAGTTGGTATCCCAAACGGTGGTGAATGAACAAGCAATATATAATATAGAATATATATATATATATATATATATATATATATATATATATATATATATAGTGTTTCAATAGGTGCTATCCCAAACGGCGGTGAATGAACAAGCAATATATTATTACTCCACAGTTATCAATAAAAAAAGCATGTAGACCAAATAAGGTTCCTAAATGATGATGTTTTGAAAATTTTGAAAAAACGGCGACATCTGTTAACAACTTCTAGCATTTACTCGGTCATTATAATGAATCGCTGATTGTAGCTAAGTCTTCCAAAATTATTTTCGCTTTTTCACCAAAAAGAAGTAGTTTGAAGTTCTAGTGTAGTTGGACTGATATTATAACCGTGCAATATGAATGTTGACTTAGTAGTTACTGGAAGTATTCCCAGCACACATCTAAATTAAATAACTTATAATAAAGACTATAAAAGGACAAATAATTAAATGAATTTAACCATATGTAACGAACCTTCCAATTGTTTTGGTGAAACATCAAACTGCATCCACCACGCTTTGCCATTTGCAGAAGGCAACTTTATCTTCTGAAGCTTTGCAGCAAGATACACAGAACCTGCTGCAATGTAATGCGGTTTGTATTGCAAGCACAGAGTTGTTCTGAACCTACATATTGCATCAGATATAGATTGTCAGGGAACTGACTTATGAGAGTGTTTAACAATACATATATAAAATGACGAAGATGGGCACAACCACCCGAGTACAAAACTAAGAAAATAAACCTACCAGTCATTCACAAAATTCCATGCCACTTTTACAACTTCCTTTTGTGAAATTTCCAACCTCTTTAGTGCAGCAACAAGAGGCTTGTAAGGGTGCTCAATATTGAGATCAAAAGCAATGGTAGCTAAAACAAGTCTCTCCCCAACCAAAATCAGTCCTTTCTGTTTATCATACACTTCCTATAAGAAAGCAACAAAAGGTGGATGAATGAGGGTTCTTAACTAACTATAAGACTATGCCCAAAAAAAAATAGCATTCAGGTTGTCAAACCTTTTCTTTGATTTTCTGTGAAGCTAAAGGATCCCAGCTATATGTTAACTTATAAGTCATGACAGTAAGATCTTTCAGCAAACGTGGTGTATCCTCTGCTTTGCAGGCTAGGAACATGCTAGAATTTGCAACCGTCTGCAAAAACAGCCCTCAGAATAATAATTGCACCATGAACATAAGATAGCAGGACTTCATTAATTTTCATGTTTGGAATTGGTGACGATGACCACGATAAATGGTCCATTAATTTAGGTCCTATGATGAAACAATGGTTTTAGATCGTCTAAATTATTTGAATACATCTTATGAGGCAACACAGCCTACAGCAGAACAAGCAACTAAAATAGTCTTCACTCCTCACATTAGAAGCAATATTTTCTGAACAACAAATAACAGAGTAAAAGGATAGTCACTTGAACCTGCCAATGATTCTTTGCATGCGACTGATGCATATAAAATCGATGGCACAATATCATTGCAGTAGCTATTGTCACTTGGGGCCTGTAATAAGCGACAACATACTAAATTTGAGCATAAATAGAAAATATTGGTATAATTTAAACGGGAAAAATCATAAGAAGCGATCGTGAAAAGGAATGCATACAAAAGATATATCATATATGCAATCATCTGAAAATTTATTGGTAAATTTGTCAATTAGATTATTCTCATTTGTTCACCTAGTAGACAAAGCCCGTTTTTCTATAAATGGCGGAAGAAGAATCACTAGTTCAAATTGAATGAGGACACCAAACTGGATTCATTAATGGTACAAGACATAAAAAAGAGAAAGAAAAGATCGATAGCATATGCTACGTCATATTAAAGCTTACACTTTAAGTTCCATGCCAAGTTCTTGTAAGTATGAACAGTATAAATGCCGCAAATGTGATTCCTGTTTCCCACTAATGCCATCCTTCCTCGATGGAGAACATTCCTCTATTTCTTCTTTAGTAAAGTACCATCTTGGTTTAAAAGATATCGATTCTCCTCGCGAGTACATCTCAGTTGCATCCGCTAAAGCTTTAACATGAAAAGGAATCCCCGGCATCTGCCTCGCCATGGTTTCCTTTTACTAGAAGAAGAAAAATGACAAAATAATTAAGTTCCCACGTTTCATAGATCAATAGTATAGAATATATAACATCTTATAAAAATTCATAAGCTATTTTGGTAAGACTTTAACTATGGAAGCAAGTAATTACAGATAGCATATTGCTTCAAAACTCAAGTATAATGTCAATAAAGTACAATTCAGTTGTCAAGGTTTAAGCATGATATCTGTAAACATATAATAAACAATTCATAGACCAGCTCCAGAAATTTCTCCAACCCATCTTTTGTACGATCGATAGTCTTTTTCAACTAAAACTAGCAATATCACAGAAAATCTCCAACTCAAAAGGAAATCACATTCATGCAGATTCTTATAAATTGACAGAGCTCAAGAATAACAAATTAACCAATTTTCTAGCTAAAAAAGAAAAAGGAAAAACAATTCATATAAAAGGAGAAGGTACTACGGCAAATCACAAACCTGGAAAATATGCTCGTTGATAATGCCGCCCCCGATTATTAGATTGGGAATAGTTCAAATAGAAAAATCTGGGATTATGTAAATAATTTTGAGGGTTTGCCAGTTTAATGTTAAATTGACCAAAAATAAAAGTAGATATTAATATTAATTTCTCTAAATCATATTGGCTCCTCCTGTTTCCTTCTCGGAATCTATTTTAATTTTGTTCCTTTTTGGTCATGACCTATTTGAATTACTTGACTTGCAAGGGTTGACTTGTTGACAACACCGACCTCACGCGTTGAGCACGTGTGGCTTTTTCTTCATTTCACAATAATTATTTACACCTAGAAAAAATGGGCCTCTTGGCCCATTTATATTACGTCAATGGGCCGGAACACCGCTACGGCTTAAACAGTTAAACTCAAATTCGAATATATATATTTCATGACAGTGGCCAGCCCGTATTCAAGTAGGGGTATCAACTGTCAACAGGTCGGATGTCTGGAGATTTGATTTGTTCTAGAAGCCCATTCGAAACAACCACAACAATAAATGCAAGACATTTTTCTATATAATGTGAAATTGCATAAAACTAGGGTTGTCAATTGGTCGGATTCTGGCCGAATCAGGCTCATCCAGAACCGGCTCTATTTATATCGGATCGAATCCGACAGGATTCGGATCTTGCTCGGATCTAGAATTTTTAAATTCAACGGATCTTGGTGGGATTTGACCGGATATCGGATCTTTTTCGGATCCAATAAATTTTTATTTAAAAAGTTGAACTAACATTTTTTCCTAAAACAAGTTTATTAACTTTTCAATTTTATTTAATTTTAGCTCACATGTTCAAAGTTTCTTTACTATATTCATATTTGTAGAATGAAAAATATTGGTTTAAATAATTTTATAAACGAGTTATAAATTGCTATCTTCTTAAATTGACGGTGAAATATTATTAATGATACTTACTTTTATAAAACATTATGTATCTTTTTATTTGTTGTTGGATACATATCTTTAACGGATCGGATCCATCTAAATTAATATTCGCTCAATGAATTGCAGATTACGGATCTTTATAATCGGATCAGATCCATCGAATCTCTAATCGGAAAATTATCCTAATAAATCGGACCGGATTCGAACGAATCCGGATTGAAATCAGCCTTATTGACAGCCCTACATAAAACTACCGTAAGAAATATAATTATTGTGCATATCCCCCTATGTTATTAATCATTCCATACAAAAACCCCTCATTAGGTAATTTCATATTAGTATTAAGAAATCATTTTTGTAATACTTTACGCTGATCTCTATAACTTTACATAAATTTTTAAGGATAATTTTTTGAAATAAGCTATTTTTTACAGTTAAGTAATTTTTTGTTAAATATTTAATAATACAAGAGATTTTATACAACAAAGATTAAAATAATAATTTTACGCAGAGTTCGCATAATACATAGGAGAGTCCCCGTAAAATCAATCTTAACGTAGCACAATGCCACTACATAAACATGAATAACTAAAAATAAGAATATTAAATCAGTATTTGGAGAATCAAATTTGTTTTACAATCTTAACGTAGCACAATGCCACTACATAAACATGAATAACTAAAAATAAGAATATTAAATCAGTATTTGGAGAATCAAATTTGCGGCTGGAGCTGCAATAATATTCAAAGTTGGCAGCTTCAACCCATGACTTTGATCTTGAATTATTTTCGAGCTAATGTTAATTTATCTTAATGTGGTATTCATAATTTTTAATTATTCTCCAATAATATTCATAATTTTTAATTTACTTCTCTGTGATTTGAAAAATAATACTTTATTCTCCTGTGAAAATTTTAAAGGAGCAATTTACAACCTCCCTCAATCGGACAGCGTAACTCGCTTGTCGAAATTGAGAGTGGACATTGAAAATATTTTTATAACATGGGGTGGGTAATTGCCACATTTATCATAGCACGGAGATAAAATGCCATATTTATCATAATTCCCTGATAACATTAAATACGGGCTCATTGAATTGAGTAGAGTAGGTGAAATTTAAGGTAACATTAATTCTGGTTTAATTAATGTTTTATGTTTTAGATTGAAAGTAGTAGGCAATTGGCCTTGTTGCGCATTCCATGTGGTCATGAAGAAAAAAGAAAGAAGTTAGTTGGATGCATCGGCTATAGACATATAGCCTAAATCATCCAAAGATAAAGGCAATCTTCTCAAATGATACGAATAATTTTGTCAATCTTAAAAATCATTCGCGGAGAAACTTCCAACGGTTCGAGTAATAAAGATAAGTTTTTATTTTCTTTTTTAACTTCGAAAAAGGTGGAAACATGATTGATTCTACATAATTTTCCCAGATTAATTTCAAACTATTTTTAAATGTTTCAAAGACTTGCGTTTCCATAATATATAATTTTGTCTCCTAGAAGAACCTCTCAAAATTAGATTTTTCTTCTAAATAACTCTTTTATTTTAAATATATTGTATAATGTTTAAATTTCATTTTTAGAAATTAAATAAGATCATACTTGTTTAAATTTCACACTTAACCCAAAAATAAGAGGAAAAAATTAAATTGAGGTAGAATAAGCTTTTTTTTTTTTAAATTAAAACACATGCTAAAATTGTGCATTACTTTTATGCACGGACATAAACAGTAGTGCTGGTAGCTTTAGTGTTAAAAAGCTGGTCTAAATCCTAGCTAGGGTTGTCGTGGTTTTCTTTTGTTCTTTCTTTTATTACTCCTATTTGCTTTTTGAATGTAAGATTGAACATAATGTGGGACTGAAGAAATCTGAATGTAGCGTACAATTTTCTCAATTTTTTCCCCAATTTTTCAATGCTTATCTTGATTAGATGCGACACCATAATATAGTATATTGTAAAAAAATAAAAATAGAAAAACAGTGTAATATATGTTATGGTGGAACCTATTAGTCGACAATATTGATAAAGTTAAGATTAATTGGACTTTATGGTTCAAGTCATGAATTATGGGTTTTTGATCGAGTTCGAGTCTGACTAACATACGAGTAGTTTCTAATTTTTCATGCTATTGATTTCTTATGTAAACTTTTGTACATTATTAATTAGAATGATATGTCATCAATTATATAAATATTTGGATATGCGACAATGTGCTTCACAGTTTCAGTAAATAAAAATTTATACTTCCATAACTTTTAAAGTTTGGAAGTGCCATATTTTCCACTCCAATGTTGGTTATTCAGAAAAAGTTATTTCTAAATAAAATGTTTTAGTTCAAACTAACTTGCCACACCACTAAGTAAATGTATGTGTACATGTTTTGTAATTATTGGTCACACTGTCTTAAAATTAATTATTTCGAGTTATACAAGAAAATGTATCGATTGCATTGGACATATGAATAATTCGTATACAATCTGTTATCCATTAATACACTATAAATGGAATTGGTCGGATCTTGTCTGACCTAGATCCACGATAATTTTGATCCTCGTCACGTTATAGAGCAAATATTTGATTAATTGTATACACCTTGCAGGGCCAAACCAAGTAGGATTTGAAGATGCGATTGAAAGTTATTAAAAGTGAAGACAAGATCCAGTGAAGTCGAGCAATGCAAGAACGAAGAAATGAAAAATTATCATAAACTTTGGAATTTTCTTCAAGGACCATAACTAGATCTATTAATATGTAGAATTCATAAGCATGATATATGCATATAATAATTGTAAGTAATAACAGTGTTTATATATCTAGGTAATTATTATTCCTATATAAAGAAAATGAAAATTCTATAGGTAACAAAGTTAATTGGGCTGTGTACGTACGTATTAATTGTGTCCCGACTTTGATTAGTATCCACTTCAGTCTTGAAGAATTAATTGTAGCAGACATCAGAAAATCAAATTTATCACGTGCAAAGATATGAAAATGAAATGTCAGCTGCTGAATGTTATTGCATGCCTTTGTAATGAAGCAATTTAATTACCATATTGGAAAAGAGATAACTTTATAACCTAATTGGCACGTACAATTCTACATACAGAAAGTTATATAGTGACATACACACCCCCACTGCTTTATTCTCTTGGTTTAGGCTAGGTAGCTAGCCAGCTATATATATCTACCTGCTTTAATATTGTGCTTGTTAGTTTCTATGATTAATTGGGGATAGGTTAAATTACAAAATTAAAATTCTTATGTGTATTGCAAAAAAATTCCTCAGATTTTTTCATTATCTTACAAATTAATATTTTACTCCTGAAAAGTTTCAATGTTGCTTATAGGGATTTATTTGTAATGTTTATAATATTTTATAAAATTTTAAAATTTAAGTACTAATTGTAATATCTCATAAATTATTATTTAAAATGTTGGTATTGTAATTCCAAGCTCTTATGCCCTATGTGGAAGGGTTTTGGCCCGATTTCGCGGGTCTCAATTTTAAAAAAATGGTTTGAGTGGTTCCGGCAAAACATTTGGGGCTTGTATGGTTCGAGTTTGGCCCAGTTTGGTCTCAACCAAACAGGGCCAAACCTTGTTTGGTGATGGGTTTCGGTCCAAACCAGGGTTTCGGCCAAGGCCCAAACTCTCCAAACCAGTCTAACTTTAACCCTTTTAATATGTCAACATGTGAGATAATGATAAACATACACAACGTGTGAGAAAATTTATTTTTTTATATACCAACTTTATATAATTTATATTTTAACAGTATCAATTACATTATCAGTTTTTGCATTATTTATTTTTGTCATATTATTTAATTTTTGCATTATCATTTTTGTATTTAATAATTGTTATTAAAATATCCAACTGCAGTTTTAAATGTTATGTTAGATTATATTAGTTGGAAAAAATTATGTTCATCTTAATATATAGTATATATTACAACATAAATATATGTATTAATTATCTCATTATATATATCATTTTATTTATGGTGAAATACAGTTTTCCCCCTTAAAGTATGAAGGTGATATCATTTACCCCCTAAAGTATCACTTGTAGCACTTACCCCTCTCTGTTATACTTTTGGAGTTTTTATTCCAAAAATACCCCGGCCTCTTTCATAAATAATAAATTTCTTTGTTAATTTTATCAAAAAAATTATTTCTTTATCAATTATGAATCGATCAATTCACCAAACAACATTATGTTTCAATTTCTTCATTTATTTGTTTCCTTCCACTTTTTTATTTCAATTTTTTTCTTTATTTTTAGATACAATTTTTCTTTTTTTTTTCTGTTTCATTTTTTTTATTTCTATCTCAATTTTTTTCTTTATATTTTTCTCAGTTTTTATTTGGTGATAATTATATCATTTATTTGGTATTATTATGCATTATGTGAATGATGTTTACAATTTTTGCATTCACAATTGTTATCAAAATATTTTATTGTATTTTTTTGTATTATATTCGATTATATGTTGGCTAGAAAATGTGTGTCGTGTCATATATTATATATATCTTATAATTTACAAGAAATAAAATTATTAACAATTTTATTAAATAAATAAGCATTCAATTATTTATCATCATCTAAATTAATATCACAATCATATCTAAATAAATACAACCAATTCTCAATCATTATAATATAATAACTCATCATATCAATCATTACACAATAAAATATTATATTTCAAATCCTATAAAGTTATTGATTTGACATCCACTACCTATTTTTCTTCTCCAAACCCCAACAACCAAACCACCATCCAAATCAAATCTCAAATTTTAAAATCCACTAACTATTATTTAATACTCCCTCCGGTTCATATTAATTGGCACATTGTTACTTTTCACACAAATTAAGAAACCTCATGATTAATCACTTTTACATGGTAAAATGTCAAAAATACCCTTCCTAGTGACTCTTGAGCTTCCCAACCTTGATGTAAGAGAAGGGCAAAATTGGAAAAAATTGCATTGGAAACTCAAATGTACCAATTAATATGAAACATAAAAATTTGGCAAATGTGCCAACTAATATGAACCGGAGGGAGTAATATTTTACAATCTCAATATTCCATTGAAACCATTATCCAAATCGAATTTCAAAGGTTTCGCCCAAACCTTCGAAACCACTTTTCCAGACCAAACTGAGACCAAACCCAATCAAACTACTTCCATATTAACCCTTGAAATCTCATTTGATTAAGTTTTGGATGTTGGGTTTTATGGTTCTGAAAAACTTGAAACTCCACTTGGATTGAGGGGTGGGGAAAGAAGTAAGTGGTAACTGGTAAGAGTCAAATCAATGTCTTTTTTAGAGAATTTGAGGGAGAAAATATATAGATAGTAGGAATGTTTTATAGGTTTCATGAGTTTGAGTGTAAATTTATGTATAAGTTTGTGTTGAGATTCATGGGTCTGAAGAAAGCTCATTCGGAAGAGTTTTGACCCGATTACGCGAAACCGCGCAAAAACTAATCCACGTAACATTTCACATAACTAATAATGGTGGATTAATGTGTAAAATCTGAAAGGAACAAAGAAACATCAACCTTCATGCATGACGACGAATAAGTTGTGGGCCGTAAAACATGTTATAAGTTGTTCTAACCAAAATAAAAAAAAAAAAGATTGCTCATATATATTTAATCTAAGGTCAAATTCCATAAGAAATACAACGTTAAAGCAATTAGAATCTTAATTAAAAAAATTGCAACGTCTGAATGTTGAATGCCATGTGAAATTAATTAGTGCCCTGTCCTCACATGGTGGCTGAACTGAAGGTTATTATACAACTAAGACATTAAAGAAAGCATAAACAAATTAATTACTAGTAGTAATAAATAAGCCCCAAGTACTACTATTGTTTTTCAGGTGGGTCTGAATTCCGACCCCACAAACCGACCATCTGACTTTTGTTTAGAACACAGTAAAGGTAAAATATAAATCAAAAGGAAAACTCAGTCTTAATGTAACAATTTTTTTTAAGATTTTGATAAGACACTGGACCGGTTTTATATATCTTGATAAGCAACTGTTATTCTCATCAATCATACAAGCAATCAAGGAGAGAAATTAAAGGGTCCCACCATTTTCTGATGAGATAAAATGAAATTAAAAAGATTGAAAAATACTACTCCATATTTTTTCTTGATAACCACCTTTTTTCTTTTTTCTTTTTTGTTTAAGTGAACCAGAATACTAATTTCTACCTAAAAGTTTGTGAGACAACACTTGTACTAACACCTAATAACGGATTAATCTGTATGCTGATTGTGATAAGACTATTCTAGAAGGCGAGATTAGTACACCTAATTTCATGCATGAATCCATATTTTTTCCAACGAATATTCTTTTTTAGGCCAAAGAATCTCACCAGGTGCTTCTATCAAGTATCAACGCGTGTTTACAAGGACGATATTTTCTTATAATAGAGTTGGGTTACATGATTACATACTTTGTCTCTTTTTCTTCTTCGATCAAATTTTGACATCTAGAAAAATAATTTCTTAAAAGTGATACTTAATTACGTACTTAAGAAAATAATTAGTTCTTCTGTAATATAAGTAAGTATTTTAATTTTCCATAAAATTAATAATATAAGTAAATTAATGATCTTTAGCAAGGAATTAGAAAATTGCCTATTTTTAAGTATCCTATTTACAACATAATTAGTTTGTCTTAAATTCAATTTATGTCGAGACTTGTGCTATATGTGGTTCGAAGTTATATCTAATTGCACGGAGGTATGAAATATGTGGTTCAAAGTTAATTTTAATTGCACGGGCACATATGTGTACCATTTAATATTATTCTAATATTAATCTTGTTAGTAGATATATTTTGTATCAGTTAATTGGACATTCTTATATTATGTTAATAAGTAAAAATATTTAATCATGTCATGTATATACTCATTGTTTCACTAAAAAAAGAAAAAGGGTAGGAATGTGGATTAGTCTAGTATGATGAATATCATTTTTTTTATCGAGCTTGAGATTGTGTTAAAATTTAGTGTGATTGTGAAATGAACGAAACTCATTCGATCGAGCAGTCACTCGAGCTTTAATAGATTGGAGTAGGAGTCGCTTGATAAGTTTCACATCTATTAATATTTTTAGTTAATATCGATCTTGGATCCAGTTTCAATGTACCAAATTAGTGTAGTTTTAGTCAAGGACGATTCCAAGATCGTATAATTGGAGGGACCGAACTTCAGGTTTGATGAATTTCTTTTGACAATGATATCCAACTATTTTAGTTGTAAAAGTCCACAAAATCAGTGTACTATAAAATATTTTTGAGAACTATTTTGGAATAAAAATGAAGAAGTAATTTAATAATAATAAAGAGAGAGAGAGAGAGAATATTGAAGATGCATACTACATTAGTGTTATTAATATCATATCTCTAAAAAAGAAAATTGATATTAATGAACCAATCAGGGACGTCTGCCTTTGTAAGAATAAAATTAAAGACAATAACATAACGCCAAAATATCAAGTAAGATCTATAATAAATTATTATATTAAAGCATGCAGTAAATAAACTTAAATACATTTTATTTTTCTTTTGTTTGGGTTTTACTCTTTTAGGGAACCTTTCCAGAAATTTTCTAGAAAACCTTTTTCTATGATGAATTAAAATTAATATTTCAAAGATGCTGCGTTCAGTAAGTTAAAGGAAACCAAATCAATTATGGAGTATTAAATAATTCTAGATCTTAATACTTAGAATTTGATAATCGCTTCTCATGAACTTTTCAAAACAAATCCTATATATGACATTTAAATTTTCAAGATCACTTATAGATCTGCACTGCAATTAATTAGTGCTCATTTGAAGATACTAGTGCTAATGCAAAAAGTGTTAAAAATTAAATTATGTTACTCGATATTTATTCAACTTTGAGGTGTATATTCTTTTTACGTATATACATACAATCAAATAAACTTGAAGAAGAAAAATTCAACTAAATATTTACATCCTTGACAATAGCTAATTAAGCATAATCAAATCATCTGCTCAACTTTAACATGATATGATCATTTTAAGTAAAAAAGATAAATTATCCTAATTAATTTTTTAATTATATATATATTCATTGTGATCAATTCTTCATCATCAGTTGGGCCATCAAATTAAACCCACCTTGCATGGTGTCCAACAAAATATTGTCAAATTCTTAATATTCTTATTTACAACAACTTTTTTCCAGCCTTAATAATTATTTTGAGCCCCATACATTAATAAATATGTAAAGGCAAAACAAGTTAAGGGTGTCCCCTATCTCAGCAAAAAGAAGATTTGCTACATCGATCTATGATCTATTTTTTCTATATAAATATGTGATGACTCCAAAAAAAAATAAAAAAAAATAAATCATATGATGACTAACCCACGTCTACTATATATTTCAGTACAATAAAACAGCTTTTCACCATTGCAAAAAATGGTGGGACTCAAACTTTCAAGATTTCATGATCTTAATTACCTCTTTTACAAATATTGATCCACCACCACTGGGTCACTGTCATTTTTGGGAAACTTCCAGAGAAATCTAGTAATTAAAGATATTTAAAGTAAAGAAATAAGTTAGAAAAGTCCAATTTCCAAGATTTATGTTTGTTAATTATGATCAAGAGAAAGAAAACTAAATAAGGTGTCATAAAATAATTCTTTATTTCTATCGAAAACTTTGAAATGTATCGGTTCTTGAACCAATATAAACAAAAAATAAGGTACAGTTTTCTTAATTATTTAATTTAGTATTTTTTTCTAATTTTTCTTGATGTTTTCGAATTTTTTAAAAAAGTTTATACTCCTTCCGACCTTTTGTTTTGCTCCTATTTTTTTTTTCTTTTTTAATGTCCCATAACAACACTCCATTTCCCAAAATAAAACTCCGTGCAAAACTCCAAGAATGCAAAAGAAAAAGGACTAAGAGAGTAAAATTTAGCTTACCTAAAAAAAAAACTAAAAACACGATTTTAATCCATGTCGACATTGACAAGCTCATTTTATTTGGGCCGGAGGAATTTCATATAACAAATTTACCCTTTCAATCAGCAACTAACTTTTATAATTTACACAATATATAGTTTGGATTTTAATTTATAACATAATTGAAATTCAATAGGACTATGCTAGCATCACAGCCAATTATCACAGCCCAACATCACAGCCCATAATATAAAATTGCAAAAAAAACCCATAATTAATGATCAAACAAAAATAAACCCTATTTATAAAATAATTCATCAATTTCAAACCATATCTACGACTTTTGCCAAGAAAAACTTGAAAATATTATTTTAAAATAAAACCCTAAACCCTAAACCCTAAACCCTAAAACCCTAAACCTAAACCCTAAAACCCTAAACCCTAAACTCTAAATCAAACCCTAAATTAAACATTATGTAATAAACCCTAAATTATAGGCATTGCAAGTGCTTTTAAATTAGGAGTTTATATTTTTATTGTAATTTTTAAGATATTTTATATACAAATATTGATAAATGATAAATTATCATTTGGAAATTAATGAATTATTTTTTATATGAGTAATATTGTATAATTTATGTGCTCTTTTGTAATTTTTGAAAGTTGAGTGGTTGTTAATAGATTAAAAGATTATTTGAAGAAAAAAATCTGTTAAACAAGTAGTAGGTAACACATTTACCTTCAAAAAAATAAAAAATGGGCTGTACAAAGGGCTGTGAAGTTTGAGGCTGTGATATAATCATTTTCCAATTCAATACTGAGGCTCGGATTGATTGGAATGGGTGCCAGACTGCTCGTTTATAAATCATCACATGTGACTCATTCTTTTGGATCTTTGATGTTGATGAATAAATTCATTTTAACATTCTTAATTAATTAGACAACGTTTGAACATGTTATACTTAATTGTTAGAAATATATAAATACAACAATTCTTTTTTTCTTATCGTAGGGACTAGGGACCGATTATATACAATGAATTTGTATTTTGTAGTGTGGGAATACTATAGGAAATATGTTCAATGTTGACCAGGTAGGACATGTTTGGGACAAAACCATGATATTGCCAGGCTATATTTTACTAATATGAGTTGGATTCACGTACAACAATCAAGTACTGCAAGCAAAATGAATTATACTCATATATATAAAGAGAATACAATGAAATCAATTAATTATTAATTAAAGAGTACGAGTGAGTTTGGCCGCGATTAAAAAATAAAAATTGATTTTACCATAAGTAATTATATATGAAAATAATTGATTACAATAAAGATTAACTATGGAAAAGTGATATCGGGAGTCAAATACCACAAAAAATCATAATTGATCAAAAGTCATTTTTTTGTTAGGTGGTCAAACTCCTCCTAAATGTCGATAGATATTCATAAGTGCTTTTGAGAGCTCCCATCGCAAGACCAAACTCACCCTTAGTCAAATTAAATCTCATTTACCCAAAAAATAATTGAAATTAGAGGGGCATGCATTGAGGCGCCTGATAAAGCCTGAAGCCTACTAGCAAGGTTAATTCTACAAACATAGAAAATAACAAAAGAGATAATTATTGATTCAAAGGACGACAAATTCCAAAATCAGAGTCAATGGTGCCTTCAATTTATGGGATACTCAAGCTTTGAAATTGTCGGCTGTAGGTGTAAAGTGTACTTATTGAATAATTATTCTAAGTAAAAAAAAAAAAAATTAAAGTGCCTTCAATTTATGGGATACTCAAGCTTTGAAATTGTCGGCTGTAGGTGTAAAGTGTACTTAATTGAATAATTATTCTAAGTAAAAAAAAAAAATTTAAATTTGAGGTCTAATATCTAAGGTTGTGAGTGCGATACAAATAATTTAGTAACATGTGCTGGTCTAATTGCATGTTAGTTTCCGTGATGAGATTTAGTCCATAATTTAAAAGAGTAAAATGCAAAACACCCCTGGTACTTTTTCTAATTCACATAAAATTCATTGTATTATTTTTAATATAAAAAATCTTCTTGCTATGTGTTAATTAATATTTTAATTACAAAAAACTCTCTATGTTAAAATTTTATTAGTTCAATGTATCCATTTGTAATTTAGAGTTGATTGTAAGAGGGTTTAGTACTACATTTTAAAGAGATTATGAGGGTTACTACTAATTTCTTACGATAATATGCGGTTATTGTCAAAAAAAAATTATGTGAGGAGTGGTGTTTTCACTTTATATTCCAGAGAACAAAATACTAACATCCATGGGTATACTTATTTGTTCCCCAACAAATAATGAATAATACTAGTACTTAATTAAAACAAGTGAAGCACATTGGAGACTATGAGGGAGTAAATGTCTTTGACTTGATAACACAAGTTTCTTTTTTAATATATATATATATATATATATATATATAAAATAAAATAAAAATAACACATTGGGTGATTGGTCTATTGGAAATGACTAGTCCCCACAAAGTGGAAAACCCAGGATCCCCGTTGTGAAAGGTTCCCATATATATAATATATCCGACATGTCTCAAAAATGATTAAGTTAATTAGGAATAAGACTTGAATACCATTGAAAAACTAACAAAAACTAATAAAGTCATAAAACTTTCAACTTAAAGAGTAAGAGCTTCTCCAACAACGACATCCAATTTTAGTTACTCCAACATGCAACATCTAAATTTTAGATAACTATTGAATATTATTCTCTTTCAAACATTAAACTATAAAATATGTTATAAATAATATTTTTACTCTGTATACGTAAAATATAAATAAAAAGTATATATACTAACATTTTTAAGTATACAAAAATAAATTAATTATTTATATGAAATAATAAACATAAATATATGGAAATAAATTATAATGAATCAACAGTAAAACAAAATATCCTTCTAATATTAAATTATGAAATGCGTTATATAAAATATATACTATTATTGTTTTACATAAATATATATTTTCTTATGATTTTTTTAAATTTAGTAAATATAAATAATAAATATCTAATATTTTTGTAGGTGAAATAAAAAAATATATAAACATTAACTATGAGGGAGTAATAAAAATAAAATGAGATTTAATCAACAATATTTGGTGGTGCAATTCTCGGAATAATTAATTCAATGACATTTTCTTTGTGGTTAAACAACCCAAGGAACAACTCCATATTTTTCTTGATTAAGAATTGTTGCACCAATACTAAAGCGAAACGTAGCACTTCCCAACGGTAAAAAGAAAGTACAGCATATAATTGATAATAATGGGAGTGGCACTTGTTACTCCCGTACTAAAATGTCAGATATGGTGAAATCGATGTTGGATTTACTACTTTGTCAGATTATGTTATGTACTGAAATCAGTAAATATTGATACCCCTGTCAGAATATCTTGCTCCATACAGCTGGAGTTCCTTACCAATATCTTGCTTCTGTCTGAGTTATTTTCCAGTAATTACTAATTTATGTGGAATGTGAAACGACAATTGAACAAATTCATTTAAAGAGATGAAACATTGTGTAATATGAAGTATCCCAAATTCATAGCAAGTACTAATACTTCATTTCTATATTTTTCATGTATTGAATAAGAGTAAAAAAAAAATTTAAAGAGTTACAATTATGTCCTTAGTAGTGTTTTTTTTTTTTTGGTACATGTCCTTAGTGGTGTTAAATCTTTACTAATTTATGTTAAACAATAGATTTTAGAAAGAAAAAATAACTTCTACTTTAGGAAATAGTTCTTATTTTGAGAAATCTCAAAAAGAAAATTAAAACAAAAAAATATAAGAACAGATGTAGTATTATTTAATTAATATGATGTACTTCAAACATACATACTATTATTATTTTAATCTTAAGTTATATTGAAATATTAATCATGCCTCTCTCGAAAAAAAAATTGATTAGTTCTTTGTTTTCTGATCATCAAGAAGGACATTTCTTCAACAATTCATAATCCCCATCTGACATTTCAATATGATTCGAACCCAGATAAACTTATGTATAATAATCTACTTGAGAAAAACAATTTTGGTTGTATACATATAATTTTATGTCATATATAGTACAATTACTTTATAATTTTGGGTAAATTACGGATACCCCCTGCGGTAAGGTTAAATTACAGTAATTTCCCTCACACATAAAAGATTCAAATTTTGTCCCTAGGAGTTATTTGTAATGTTTGTAATATTTAATAAAATTATAAAATTTGGGTACTGAATTTAATATCTCATAAATTATAAAACTAAAAATTGAATATTTACCACAAAAAGTTGATAAAATTGTAAACTTGCACATATGTTTCAACGAATATATACTAAAAAAAGAAATCTTATTTATGTATTTACTCATAATTTAATTTTTATAATTATAAATTTACTAGATTTCAATAATAATATGTCATAAATATTAAAAAAAAACATTAATTACACATTTAATTAGATACAATATTTTTTTAAAATATTAAACTTTACATAAAAAAATTATCTACAAATTCAATTAAATATAAGTATTTTCTAATATTCTTTTTATGTTTAAAATATTAAACTTCAATTAAATTTATTTTTAAGATTATATATTTAATTGTGTATATAAAAGTTTTATATGTATAAAATATTACCATTATTAAGATTCTATAAAAATTGTTATTATTAAACTTAAATTGTTAATAAACATGTAATATATATATATATATATATATATATATATATATATATATATATATATATATATATATATATATATATATATATATATTGAAATATGTACAATTTTAAAATTTTATCAAGTTTTTGTGGTAAATATAAAATTACATAATTTATGAGACATACAATTAATACTCAAATTTTTAAATTTTATAAGATATTACAAACGTTACAAATAATTCACTAGGGACAAATCTATGGGGATTTTTCGTAATATTTTGTAATTTGAACTAACATGGGGGATATTCATAATTTACCCTATTTTTATATTAAATATAGTGTTTAACCACAAGACAAATAGAGGACGTAATTAAAGTAGGTCTAAGCTTCAAAATTTCCGGTTGCACAAAATACTAGTACAAGTATTATTTTTTTTTAGTTTGTACATTTGTTGGGTATTATTTTCTCCACCCCACACGCCTCATCACCCCAACTACCACCCAAAGGAGATTCCAAAGCCATTCACTTTTCCCCAATATTTTTCTCCATTTTCCCACCAATTAAATACTACTTACAGTATTATTTTAAGTCCATTTATTTTCTTTCATTTTTTTATCAGACCCTTTCCTTCTATAAATCAGCCCCTTCCCCCTTCATCAAAAACCTCTTCCTCTTCTTTCCTCTCTGTTTCCTCTGTTTTTTCTTCTTAATTTCCTAAGCGAAATTCTGCCCATTTTGAGTTGGAATTTCCAAAAAAGGAAGAAACTTTATGATTTATTGTCTTGTTATTACAAAATTAAAAATCTTGATGCAGCAGAAATTGTTCTTAATGTTTGAGATTCATGTTTCCTGTACTCAGTGAAATCCTCAGGTCCGGTTTTATGATCAACTCTTCCGTCAGGCTCAGAACCCATCTCGTTCAATCTTTCTCTGTTGTATTACTCTACTGGTTCTACGATTTTTCATAAATAACTTTTCCAAACAAACGATCCCTTAAACAACAACATATTACATACCCATCTATCTATATTCAATATTCAATATTCAATAATAATTTATAATATCATTCATTTCATGGCTTCTTCAAGTGGGAATTCTTCATCCTGTTCACCACAGATCCAAAACTCCGGTTCAGAGGAAGATCTAATGGACCAGAGGAAAAGAAAGAGAATGCTATCGAACCGGGAATCGGCTCGCCGGTCCAGAATGAGAAAACAAAAGCATTTGGATGATTTAATGGCACATGCTGAACAATTGAAGAAGGAAAATAATCAGATTTTGACAAGCATAAATGTGACCACACAACACTATGTGAATATTGAGGCTGAAAACTCTGTTTTGAGGGCTCAAATGATGGAACTCACTCAAAGACTTCATTCCCTTAATGAAATCTTGAATTACATCAACGCCGCCGTCGGAGGAGGCGGCGGAAGCTGTGTGTTTGAGGCGGATGAGTATCACCTGAATCAGGGATTATTTGGTGATGGGATGTTGAACAATAATTCATTCCAACCTATTATGGCCTCTGCTCATGATATGTTTGATTATTGATGGGAACAAGAAATGGTCAATTTCTTTTTTTGTTCATTAGTGGTGGAGGGATTTTAATATTTAATAATTATTGTAGTGTTATTAATTAATCAATTAATATATATATATATAAATATATAGTTCCATTATGCCTTGGATGAGAATTGCAAAATGAATGGAAAAAATAGGGATATGATTGTAGACTGGCTTCTTGGTGTGTTAATGGGCCAGTGTTGATGTGTATGTATCAGAATTTGTATTTGTGTTTTAGGCCTTCTTCTTGTGTTATTTGTTTTTAATATGTCCTGACCTTTTTTTGTTATGAATTATGATGTGTGGTCTAATAGTTTTATGTTGTACTATTTATTTTTATCAATTTTCATTGTATATTGTTTCTCAAACGGACTGTAAATATCCTAAAATAATTTCGCAAATGCAATTATAATACATTTGACTTACACGAAAGTTCTTATTTCTAATTATCTTGTATCATCAAAGCTGAAATTGTTGCCCCAACATGAAGTATGGCTATTTTGCATTCTCTAAAACAAGTTACAATAATTGCAGCAACTAATAACTTTCAATTATATAAGAAAATTCTTTACATTCCTAATTTATCATTGACATAGCTAGCTAGTTTATAAAAGAACATTACATTTAGAGTTACCAACATGTTAGATTAGGATTGGATCAACTAATATCATATATATTTGCATATCTATAATTGAACTTCCAAGTAAACAATTTGATTTTGGTGGAATTTTCATTAAATCTTCGTCATTGTCTCCCCGTTTAAAAGCCATAATATCATTCAACGACTTAGATTCTCAAACTTTCTTCATTGTTTACTGATGTTCAACATAAAATTAATATTGAATCACCAACTCATTTAATAATTAATTGATTCCGGATGTAGTTATCATATCTAATTAAAAACAATAATCTTCTTAACATAATAATCAACTCATATTGTTAGGTGAAAATTAATGAAATTATGAATGAGATGTTACAATAATTAACTCTATGGATTCAACTCCCACTATTTTTTTTTTCCCATTTTAATAATAGCATTTGTAATTAATTTACTTTGATACCAATATAATAGATTCGATTTTATATAGTATTTGATGAACAATGTATTCAACATCTCAAAAAAAAAAAAAAAAAAAATCCCCATACACGCACATCACATTATCATCGTAACATTAATTCAAGAAAAAAAAAAAAGGATTTCCTCACTTAATGAATTTTCCTTTGGTGCCTCAATCAAATTGTCTCCATCTTACAATAAGTAAAAAATTGCAATGTAATATCTTAAATGTGGGGATGACGTACGGATGATTAAATTACAGATGTATCTTTTGAATTTGATTGCATGTGTCTAGGGGTGTTCATAAACCCGTCCCACCCGACCCACCCGCCCGACCCGCTCCAACCCGCCCGCAACCCGCCGGTTTTGTTTTTAAAATAATCAAGTACGGGTTGGTAATTTGTAAACCCGCACGTTATGGGTCGGGTGACGGGTTTGATGGTTAAAAAACCGACCCACCCGCAACCCGAACTTAATCATCCTTGATGTACTTTTTATTCATTGTTTAATAAAAGTTTGAAATAAATTACATTTATTAACAAATGAATAAGAACAAATAAACAAACTTTCTTAAAGTTTCTTGTTTATATTAATGTTAATGGTACAAATATGTTAGCACATTATTTCCTAAAGAGTTTGTTGTTGAAAAATTGAGAAGAAACTTCACTAATTTGTTATTGTTTGTAATGTGTGAGTGATGATTTGTAATGAATTTTTTTGTGGGGATTTGTAATATTCTTTTTCTGTGGAGACTATTGATTTAATTAGTAAGAAATTGTTGATTATATTATAGTTTTGTATTTTTTGCTTTTTGGATTTAATTTTAAAATTAACAGTGAACACATTTGACACATTTTATTTGTTGTTTGAAGAACTTAAGATTATATGCTTAATTGTTTATATTTGGATGTCAAGATTTTATGACATTGTTTCCGTTCAACCCGCCAACCCGACCGCCACCCGCCCGCACCCATTCCACCCGAACCGGACGGTTTATGAAAATAACAACGCGATTGCGGTTTAAAAAATTGGCAACCCGCACGTGTTGGGTCGGGTTGATTTTTTCATGCATACCCGCCCAAACCCGATCGCGTTCACCCCTACATGTGTCAAAGAAGAAGAAAATGTTTTTTGTTTTTTTGTTTTTTTGTTGAACTTTTATAACTTGTTACAATATATATAAAGTATGGTGTGATGAAAGCAAATGGGCAGCCATTAAGGTAAAGCGTACCCAAAATGGAAATTTATTATTATTATTGTTATTATTATTATTATTGTGTCCTTTTCTTGTTTATTTTTTAGTGTTGAGCAAGTGGCTTCATGCTGATCTTATGATGCAAACTTGTGGTTGTAAAAGATTCTTAACATTAATATATTATTTTGGTCCTTAGAGGTGGTGATTAAAAGACAAATCAAGCACCAAAACTAGTTTAGGCGCCATTGAATATAATAAATTGTTCGTGGAAAATTAGTAAATGACTACACGAGTTGTCCCAAAATTATGTTTAGAATTGAAAGTATCTTTATTTAAAAGTTGTTTGACAAAGAAAATTAAAATTAGTTTTCGTGTGTTATAGTTAAAAAATTTACATCTTTGCAATTCTGTAAAATTACTTTTTCTAATTTCAGTTTTTACTTATATATGAATTAATCTACAAAAATAATTTCACTAAAATCAATTCTTTTGGAATATGATAAGGAATTACATCTGTGAATTCAACCCCCGTAAACATTTTGGTAATCATTCTGTAAATTTAGCTTCAATCTATGTGACTATATATTAAAAGGGCATGCAAAATGTAGCATTTATTCTAATAGTGTGATTGTGATATAATCTCTAATGGTGACCTCATTGATTAAGGCTTAAGCACAGTTAAACCCCTTAACAATTTTATTAATTATTTTGTCCTTCAAGTTGGTGCAATGTGATTGCATCCGTGATCTCATAGACACTGTCTCCAGATTATAAAATAAAAAACTCAAGGACAAACATATATAAATTTGGTAAATTTTGGCTATTTAATTACTTTCTGTTATCCAACCTTTTTTTTATGTACGACAAGCCATCACACGTTAAACTTTATCATATCTTTATGAATGTCAATTGATTAATAAAAGTGATGGTGTATATAACTAGTGATTAGTGAGTATATATATATAGTTAATTAGAGCAATTTCAGCAGTGGCTTTAAAATGACCTTAAAACCATTTTGATGTCATTCTGGCTAAAAATGTTGCTCCAACAGATGCATAAAAAATAGCCTTATTTTGTTCTCCTTTTCCCCCATTGACCCTAAAATTGAGGTTAACTAGAGAAATACCCATTTATGGGGTTCAAATACTAAACATCTTGATCTTGTGACCTCAGTTATTTCCCCTAAACTACAGCATCATCGACACTTACAAGAAGTTTATCACAAGGGTTTGAGAAATAAATAAGAAAAATAAATTTTCCTGTGCCTTCTTTTTAAACAACACGACAACATTTAGAAAGTTCTTTTACATGTCATAAAGATAGTTGCTCTGGCTATATCATTAATCAAGAGTAAATGATTATCACAAAATATAATTACATAGTAATAAATCGAATATTCTAGTTTAAAATTTTATTACTATAAACTCATTCTTTTAGACAAAAAAAAAAAAAAAATTAAATGATAAAAAACCTGGCTCACACACATTGGTAGAAGAATAATGAAAAGAAAGGAGAATGATCATCTTGTTTATTGATTTATCTTGCAAGTGGCATGTAGAAAATTCAAAGAGGGATTTTTTTCCTTTTTATAAATACAGGCATAACTAAGTGACCCAATTATTGGAGTAATTGGTATTTTGCACCATCAAAATATATTATTTTGGCACTTATGGGCATTTTGCAACCTGTAAGGTGCATTTTGCCAAAGAATAAGCAATCTAGGAGTGGAATGTCCCACTACTTCAATTACAAGGTAAAAAATGGGTATTTTTGAGGTGCAATTTTGCAAAATGCCAGTCACTCCCTTTTGTGTTTCAATATAACCATATTGATAATAAATCCTACTATGTCAAGAATATTTTATAATATCAGACAGTATAATCACAATAAATTTGATCACATATTAAACCATTAATCTTGGAACTAAAATATAGTTACAAATTGAAATAGTTAGTAGGAAAAACCTTGTTGAAACCATATATAGAATCAATCATATACATATATAGCGATTAAATTTTAAAGAACTATGAAATTTAAAGTCTAATGAAATGTATTCTTCAGTTCAACCTGCGACAGTTTTTCCTAACTTCCCCATTGGAACCAAGAAGAGGATTTATATTCCCCATTTTAACCATGGATTTTGCAAACTGGAAAAAGAAAATAGCTTCATTTTCTGCATATATTCTCACCAATTCCATTGTTTTTCTAACGTTTCCAGTAAGCAGAACTTCATCTGAATTTAGAAGCCCTTTTCCCAATAATATCAGCTTAAAGTAATTGTTGTCAAATTTCACAGGGGAAGAAAAATCAAGAGGTGAAATGTTATTGTCACCACCAACTTTAGGACAAACTGTTTTCAGATCATTGTAGTAGTTTATCTCCAGAGTTTCATCTCGTTCATTGTTTCCATTTTGATTGTACAATCTTTGTCTGAATGACACACATCTTGCCACTCCTATAGTGTGCCCTCCTACAATACATCATACAGTACCACTTTATTATACTATTCAAGAATCGGGTTGAGAATCAAAAAAAGTTATTCGAGATCGCCCATATTCGATTGATAAGACCAAGCTTTAATTTATCATCGTTCAGTCCTATTAACGCTCGTTTGATTTCGGTCTATATATTAGGAAAAGGTTTAAAAACAATCTCGAGCTCCATAAGAAAATCGAATCAAGTTTGAACAATGTGTTGTTTGACTCAACTCTGTTAAAATCACAAATCCCTAATGAATCCATGCATGTGGTTATCATAATCTATACCGAATTCGATGAAAAGGGTAAAAAATTGTGGAAAAAAAACTTACCTGAAAGAGCAACAACATCTTCTATATCAAGTCCTTGGCGTCCGAACTGATTGATAATTGTTTGGATTGTAGAATTTGGAGCTGGAATATCAGAATTTGATTTACTCAGGCTTGCTGTTCTCGAGTCCTTTCTCCCCAACGGCACTTCCCAATGTGGTCCACCGCTCTGTATATTACCATTACAAAGGTGAAATGAAACTGTAACCAAAAACCATTTCATATTATGATCTTATTTACATGTTGATCTGAGAGTTTTTTCAATCTTGGTTTGAAATTTTCTAGATAATGACTTGTGATTATAATTACCAGTACAATGGAGTCCCTGGCAGTAAGAGCAAGAATGTCTGCACATGAAACTGTATGAGGACAGACCTCTTCCAGTTTAGCTTTGATTTCATCAATCACTTCAAGACCCCTTATGGAATTTTTGTTTGGTCCTGCATTCTTCTCGCTCACTATCGTAGTGCTATCGTCTAGCAACACTGATGCATCACAACCCTGTAACGTAGTAAGAACAAATACCAAAAAAAAAGATACAAATTTAGTCCAAAATCTTGATCTTTAAAATGGTAACAAGAAAAACAAATATTGTGACATGAGTTCGAAAAAAATGTCATAATCAAGTACCTGCACAAAGCAGTCATGAAAGTGGAGTCTAAGTAAAGAGGCAGCCATTCTTGAATCTTTGGCAATGGCATTTTCAAGTACAGACATTATGATCTCATTGGCTTGTGGGCATGAAAACATATAATATTCAGGGATAAGACCCGAGTAGGATCCCTGACCATGCCCAAAACCCGAACCATGGAAAGCTTTTGATAGAGAACAAGATAGAAAAGCCAGTGCCACGAGGCTGAACATTGCCTTGTAAGAAGCCATTCGTGATTACCAAATACGCTTTTTTTTTTGTTTTCCTAAGAGTATATATTTCTTGGTGAAGTTTCTTTGCTTAGTTGCAGAATATATATTGAGCTGAATTGATACAACCAACTGCTCTGCTATTTACCAAATCTTCTTGATGTTATGGTAAATTCCACTTATGGATAATTCGTGACCATGTCAACTTGAATATGACACTGTGTTTGAATTATGTGAAAGTGTTTCAGGTTTGGTTCTACCTGCTCCAACCATGAATTGAATGAAGTAATAGTGTGTCTGCTTTATTGATTGTGGTCGGACTTCAGACTTGGCTAAATTTGGCATTTGATTTGATATATTTTTCCATTTTATCATGATAATTAATGAAGTGGTAAAGATTAATTTATGTGGAAGTAGTAAATTCTTTGGAGTGAAGCATTCTTTTTCCTGAAAGTGAACAAGAAAAGTAGTCAACCTAACGAAGTTTTAGTTACACAAACCAACAGAACGTAGGAACTAACCTGGAAAACCAAGAGGAACGTATATTAAGCAAAGTTTTCAAAAGATTAAATTACACAAATATAAGTATAGCTATATACAGAGACATTGATCGAAACACACAAAAAGATTAATTCAAATCATCGGTTAAGCCCATCGATCTTATCATGTGTTGGGAGATTGTACCACTTGCTTATGTAGTAATAAGCATCAACTATTACAAGACCAGCCAGCAATCACTGTCATCTTCTTGAATTACCTTAACACTTTTGAATAAATCGTAAGCAAACTATGATGCACACGTTTGTCTCATTGGCGTGAGAAGCCTTGCAAACCGGAGAGGAACATGAGCTCTAACCAAAGCTCCATTCTCAACATATTCCTATCAAATGAAATATCAAATATTGAAGTCACAAATGGTTACTTTATGTCATAGGAATTATATTAAATTGGAAAATGGGTTGAGCAAGGCCAGACCAACATTTCAGCAATTGCAAGTCTTCATCATTCATAGTTACAATACTGTACTATCATTTTACTAAAGCCTTGACTACTAGGATTTATTTAAAATTTAGACTGCACACTACAACTGATTTCTTGATTGTTTTGACCATAATATGAAACTTCAAAAATGGTTTGATCTGAAAACTTAAATCTGTTATATCCTATTAATCTTACATTGCAGCTCTAAAGTATACCTTAAAGACTCTGACACCTCATTCTTTTTCTTCATAGAGTCTGTCAGCATATAATCAAGTACTAAATATTTTGTTACTCATTTTTTCTACTTAATTATAAGGGCACTTCAGTCTCTAAGTTTGGATACATCGGCAGAAGAGTACTAAAGAGGTAATCCTACATCATGTGACTCATCACGAAAAGATAGAAATGAATTATAATGTTCCTTATCAAAACTACCGCATCTTACATTTATTTTTCTTCTCTTATCTTTATCATATTGTGACAGTGTCTGAAACAATGGAAGGCTTTTTGGTCAATATGCGTCATTATGATTACATCGTCATACCTTCCTAATACCCCCAAGGAAATTTCAGATAAGAAAAGATAGGGAGAGAAAAGTCAGAATTTTCAGAAATTTGCCAACCATAGGTATTCATAAAAGTACTAGTATACCCTGTCTTTGTAAATCTGTAGAGTTAAGAAGACGTCATATTTTGGATTATTTCTGGAATATTAGATGGTCTGTACCGAATGGTTATTATTGGAATATTTGGACACTTCCATAAGATTTTTATTAAAACAAACATCAAGGAGTTAATAGTTTATCAAACATAGCAACAGTCGTGTATGGCGAATAAACATGCTTACAATTTTTTCAACCATTCCAACTTGATGTATGGTACTTAGGAGTTCCCCTTTGTCAAAGGGAATCAGAGCTTCCACCCAAACCATCATATCCTATTAAAAAATTAAATAAAACGACCAACTCATATAAGCACATTGAATATATTGGCACGTCTCCCGTGGATAAGAAAAGGAAATGAAAAGATAATAATATCATTAAAAGTACTCCATAAGAGATGGACTTCAAGAAGTACCCTTAGTTTATCTTGAACTGCGTCACAGAAATCATCTAACCCTTCACCAGTTAAAGCAGATATGCAAACGACATCTGCCTTTTCCTTAGCTTCATTCTTGATCTTTTCAGGGTCCTTCGTATTATCAACCTGTAAAATTATGCTTTAAGCCTTTAACTAGTCGTGAAATTGATCCTCCTACATCTTATCAGAGTCAGTCACCCTCGTACTCTGCTTCAAACTATGTCATAGATATATAGTTTTAGAGATAATAAAACGACTAGAGAAATTTTGTTACCTTGTTCCACACCATTAACTTTGGGATTGATGACGTGTCAAGCTGTGCAAGAACTTTGTCCACAGCCTCGATTTGTTGCTCTGCCAATGGATGGCTGAATCAGATAGCACAAGATAATAAGATGCTGCATAATTGTAACACGACTGTTCATTGTTCAAACAATCATCATACCTAATATCCACCACATGCACAATAAGTGAGGACTCAGCAATCTCTTCCAGGGTTGCCCTGAAGGCAGCTACCTATACGAAGATCAGTTGAAAGAGAAAGGATTAGATGTTGAATTCAACAAATGCAAAGAGTGAAGAAATACGCTGCATCAAGAAGCATCACATACATAAAACTGGCAGGATTAAATTCAGCAAACATAGGAAACCACATCTACAAATAATAGCTAACAACCATCACATATCTTGAGCGAGAAAGGTTCATACCAGTGTTGTAGGTAATTTTTGAATGAAGCCAACAGTGTCAGTTAAAAGAAACTCCTTCCCACTCTTCATCTGAACAAATGAAAATAGAACAGTTGCATACATTAAAGGCACGGAGAAAAAAAATTAAGATCACAGAACATTTTTTATCCATACAAGTCTTCTTATAGTAATAAAATGACAAAGAATTATTGTTTTGGGTCCTTCAGATAATGAAAATATAGAAAGACAATAAGACATATATCACTTAAACTATCAACTGAAGTAATATTGAATTCCCTAAATTATTTAATAGGAATATAAAAACAATAATAATATATGCCAAGAATCTAAACAGTCAAGGGAAGCAAGTTTCATTATGTACATTATACTTGCCTGTACCCTTCTTGTGGTAGGATCAAGCGTTGCGAATAATTTGTCCTCAGCCAGAACATCGGCTCCGGTCAATCTATTTAAAAGTGTACTCTTTCCAGCATTTGTGTACCCAACCTGAACCAATAAGCTGTAGCAGTCATCTCTCTCACTACTAATGGGTTAATTGCAAGAGATGAGCCAGAAGTTGGTTATATTTGTATGCAATAACATATACAAGCAGATATATAAATCTCAACAAGTAGACTTATATTTTTATACATTTTGTCCAACAAATCATTTTCAAATTAGCTGATACTCTATCTTTATAGTCATCAAATTCAAGTTTAGCCTCATTGCAATACTCAGCAATTTCCAATCAACATCCATTTGTGAAGATCACTCAATCAATTAAACAACTTCCAGTCGTCAACATCCTTTGAACAACTTATTGATCACTCATTCAATTATCGATATCCACTTGAAAGAAATCCACCTTTTGACACACATGGTGTGTTTAAGTTTTTTTAAAGGTAAATATATGTTCATTTCTGAGGGCAAAATTGACGAAAGATAATATTTCAACGCAGGTAAAGAGTGCTTTCACAACACGCAAAATTACTGAAACTAGTTGTAGTTAAATAATTTTACGAAGTAAAGGGCAAAAGAGTTATGAGTTGCGACCTATATGAACACATACAAGTATTTATAATGTGAAGATGCATATACACGCGTATGTAGTATGACAGATTGATGCATATTTTTCTCCAGGATACCTCACTAATGAGAATTTAACTGCACATAGTATTTCTCAAAAAATATAATGGAGTAATAATATATAGAAACAAGAGCACAAAGCTTCTCAATGGAATATACAACTTATTATATATATATCAAGTTATAGAATATTAAGTACAAAGTGTTCTACAGTATAAAAACACTGAGCTGCCATGTAGATGAAATCTGTTTCCGATATAATCCTACAATAAAGAAACAAAGGGTATTTTCCTACCAGTGATACGACTGGGACGGGTACAGCAGAGCGGCGGTTTCTATACTGCTCGCGATGTTTCCGAACAGATTCTATCTCTTTCTTGAGAGCACCAATCTGAAAAGTCAAGAGGTAGAGCATATTGCATATCAGTAAATCACCAATGCAACGGAAGTCAAGCATTGATGCAGCAAAATGCACTTGAAATGAACATGCAACAAGAAAATCCAAGAGCTCAGAGAAATCATTGCACTGACGAGGAGAGAGAGAAAGTACATTATACTATTATCTAGAAATAAAATTGTCTCATTATAGGTAAATTAGGGTATAGTTTGCATATTATTAATTGTTAATTCAAATCATACCCATAATTCACACAGATATGTAAGTAAAAGTAATCTAAAGCTAGCAATCCTCAAATAAACAATAAAAAGTAGAATAAGTTTTTATCCTCAAAAGTGACCTACATGCCATCCACACTACCATCAAAATGTAGCTTCTGAGCATGGGATTCTTCTTTCAGAAATTGTAACTCTCTTAAACAGTCAAAATCATAACTGTTAAAAGGTTCACTATACCCCAAATGCACAAAGTGCAGGCCTTGAGCTTTGTAAGTGCTTCATTGAGCCTTATGCACTTTCTCACTAAATAACGAAATTTATATAACTACTTTTTGGACTATTTTCTTTGCTTAATCAAAGGGTGTAAAGCTATCTAAAGGACTGAGACTAAATTTTCAGAGTTCTCTACGTTTCTTCGCTAGTTTTCTCAAAGTGCTAAAGGAAATAACAAGTGTTTGGCATATAATTAGCGCAAACTATTTACGCAGTTTACTATGATGCGCTCTTGAGAACCATGGTGAAATTATAAAAAAAAATGCAAAAAAAAAAAAGAAAGATAAAGAAATGAGACTATAATTAAGCCAAAACAGTCATAGTCAGATCCCAAAAACCATCAAAGGCAAAAGACATATAAAAGTAACAATATCCTTAAAAGGATACTAAAGTACATAATATATGAATCCAATTCTTAATCGAACTGATGCCTGGAATAAATTATCAATAATGTCCACCATGGAAAAAAAAAAAAAAAACCCAACAAAGATGGTAACAGAGAGTTTGCAAGTATGCATATTAGAAACAGTAGTAGAAAGCAAACTGCATACCTGATCACGCAAGATACGCTTATCAACTTCAATCTGTTTCTCACCCATACCCTTCACTTGACCTCCCGATTGACGCTCAAGGTGAGTCCACATTCTTGTTAACCGGGGTAATTGATATTCCATCTGAGCCAATGAGACCTGGAAGAAAAAAATTCTTGTCAACGTCAAAAAATGAGATACTTTGCAAAGAAATGATTTAAAACCTCAAAGTCAAATCACTTGTAAAGAAGCTTCACGTGTGGCTGCTCTTTGGTTGAAGATATCGAGGATGAGGGCAGTACGGTCACACACTCTAACATCTCCACCGAATATCTTTTCCAAATTACGCAATTGCCTGTCTTCAAACAATTAAGAGAAAACAGTTAAAAAAGAATATTATCACCATGAATTTGGAAAAAAGAGAACGCAGACTACTGCAGGTGCATATGTTCTCCTATCAGACACCAGATAGCCTCAAATATAACATGCATGTGCAGTGGCACAGAAGGCCCAATCAACATCAATTTCTCAGGCATAGATAGCATGTATACTATTATAAGATTTATCAAGTGTTTAGGATACCAACCCTGGCGAAAGTTCATCATCAAAAATTACAGTCTCAACATCCAATGCATGAATGGCACTCTTAATTTCCCCCACCTTTCCTGATCCTATATAGGTTCTCGGATTTGGCGATGCAAGTCTGCATGCAAATATAACCACCACCTCAGTTAGTGCAGTAAACTAAAAGGTACTGTAGAATAGGATATGAGTAAGTACTACTAACTTTTGATAAGTAGAACCAACAACAAGCAATCCAGCAGTGTCAGCTAGCTGCGTTAACTCGCCAAGTGAATCCTCGATGCTAAACGAAGAACCATGAGTATCACCTTTCCTTTCCAAACCAACAATATAAGCTTTCTCTTCAAGCACCTGTATTTTGAATTCATGCATAAATAAATACAACTGTTTCTAAATCAAACCGAATTTCCAAAATTAAAGAGGAAAAAACTATAAATTAGTATAACCTCTCGTCCATTTCGCAGTTTGAAGCGATTATCTTTATCAATTTCCTCTAGATTTTCAAAATTTTTAGACCTAATTTCAGTCCGAGCTTCCTCCGCGGAAGTTCCTACGACTCCATTGACAACCGCTCTATGGGGTTCGGAATCTTCAAGTGGCGCTGTACGCTCAGAAACGGTGTCGTCAGGGTACACAACTCCAACTCCCTCAGCATGAATAGCCTTGAAGCTTGAGCTTAAACCGAAACTTTTTCGATTGAAAGACAATTTGAGGGGTTCGGTTTCCCATCCGAATTTGTGATTGAGAAATGAGGGTTTCAGGATTGAGCAAAAGCATATGCTCATGATAATTTTGAGTTCTCCCCAAGAAAGAGTAGAAGCACTAGGAAAATGAAGTTTTACTAGATTAGATTATGTGGTTTATACTGAAAGTGGAATGAATTAGTTTTGGCTGAAATCAAACTAGTTATTTGATTATATAATTAGATATATATAATTAAACTTGAAAAATAATAAAATACGGTAAAATTTTATTTTTAATCCTCTAAAGTGGCTGCGTTTCAATATTGGTCCTTTATTGTGGTACCTTGACAATATACGTCATTTATTGTGTCCTCTTCATCAATTCCAGTCCTTTTTGTCGGAAAATTTTAATTATCGCCGGAAATCATCAATTTATGATGCATTTGACCGGAAAATTTATTTTTTTGCCGAAAATCATCAATTTATGACGCATTTGACCGAAAATTTCATTTTTTACCAAGAATTATCAATTTAGGTCCCTTTTTGTTGCAAAATTCAATTTTCTCCAATAATATCAATTGTCGAAACCTTGACACTTAAAAATTGAGGTTTTCATATTTTGACTCAAAAACTTGCAAGTCCTTTTTAAATATTACTACACGTCTAATTTTTGTAACCAAAAAAAAAAAATAGAGCTAAACAAACCAAAACACTGTCAACTCAAATTCACCAAAATGGCCATAATGCCAATAAACACTGAAAGAGTACTAATAAATGTCATCACAGTGGCAAGATACAAAATACCATTCAATAACTGAAATAATACTAATTAATGCCATCACAGTGACAATACACAAAAAAAGGAAATTGCAAATGTTCATATCATCACAATATCCAAATGGAATATTATATATCATAATGGGCATTAAACAATAAATAAGTAGAATAATATTGCACCAAAAGGTTTCAAAGAATTTAGAATGAGAACTTACGATATACATGTCGGGTGGAGGAAAATAATTATAGATTTGCATAGTACTCATTACCATCCTTAATTTTTGGATTGAAGTTGGATGGGTTTGGAGTTAAGATTGACAGTGTATGTATGTGAGTGAGGAAGAAGAAGAATTGAAGCTTTTTCTTTTGGAAAAGTGAGAAATAACTGAGAGGGAAATTAGGGTGTGAGTGGGTGGGAGACTTGTTGGCCATTTTTTTTTTTTTTTCAGACGTGGAATGACCAATTTTAAGGTCACTTGCGCGGCAAATGACATTTTCCGGCAAGGAGGGCTGAAACTGATAACATGGACACAATAAAGGATGTATATTGTCAATGTACCACATTAAAGGGCCAATTTTGAAATGCAACCACTTTAAAGGGCCAAAAATGAAATTTTATCAATAAAATACACATAAAAATATAAAGTTAAGGGTGAGTTTGACCTAGCGATTATAGGAGAATTAATTTTATTAAAATGGATTTTGGCAATAATTGATTACAATAAAATTCAATTATGAAATAATTACTTTTGGATAATAGATTTTGCAAAAGTAACACTTTAGTAGCTTCTGAAATAAGTTGATTTTTAGCTTCTCGAGATCTCAAAAGTGATAATGATATTAGGGGCCAAACACCATTAAAATCACGATTGACTTAAAGCAATTTCTATAATTGGGGCCAAACACTTCAAAAATCACAATGGAGGTCTAGAAGTGCTTTTAAGAGCTCCCACTGCTGGGTCAAACTCACCCTAAGTCGTTATACTCAATTCTTTTAAATTAATCAAACAGGATATTAAAATTAATAAATTCGGCCCATGAATTCTTTGCACAATTATACTTAGTCTGTAATAAGTTTTCTCATATATAATTGCAATTCAAGTTTTCATTTTGATACAGTTTTTGGAAGTTTAAGTAAAACCATTTCTTTTTGTTACAGTAATTGCTTAAGTGTTAAGTGTTGCAATCTTAAATAAATCCCCTACAATTATTATTTTCATAAAATGTTGTAATATATCAAACTACAGCTTTAACAACTTAAGGGGCGTCTGCAAATGCTTTTAAAAAGTATTTTTTTGTTTTTTTTGTGCTTAAAGCATTTTGATAGTGTTTGCAAGTAGATGTTTTTGCTATTGCTTCTTCAACTGAAAAGTAGGTTGACAAGAAGCAGCTAAGGAGGTGATTCTTCAATTGCTTCTTCTAGGTGACATTTTTGTAATAATTAAACCTGTTTTTTTTTTTATATATTTGCAAACACCTCCTGCTTTTGAATAAAGGTACTTATTTTTTACTTTTACTTTAAGCAACTGCTTTTGAACTTCCAAAAACATTTGCAAACACCGCTTTAAAAGGTTTGAAAGTGAGAAGATTATGAATATACTTAGTAAAATATAATTATAGATATTTATCACGAACTAAATATTATTAGGGTAATTTATGTATTTGTTACACATGGATAATGTGCATTATAATATCAAATTGTTCTACATAACTTTGTACATAAATTGACTTACAAATAGAACAACATTGATCATTATAGTATTTCTCAGAAATCCATATCTATTATTAACATAATATACAAGAATATGTATAAAGTTGCTATTACAAACAAGTGTTCCATGAACTTTACATGCTATACAAAAATAGACTATCAACAAAACTAATACAATATGGACTTCAATTTGATTATTTCTACCAAAAATTTATTGGTGAACAGGCCAAGAAATCTCTTTACCCTGCATTTGTAGTAGTATATTCTAAATCATGCCACAAAATCAGACAATAGATGAGGGTTATCAAATCTATGCTGATTATTTACAGGATCAACGTAATAATATTCCAATTTATCGAGGAGGCCCGTGGACGAAGATTCGGCATCATTTCCTTTCGGTTGAGGATTTTCCTCACTGTGCTGCAATCCAAGAGCAAGCGACACTCGATTTTCCTCGCTAAGAATTTGTTTGTTCGGAAAATGAGTTAATCCAAAATTAACTTCACTATCTTGAAAAGTTCGGTCCTGGTAACCGAATTCTGCTCCTCTTGTGTCTATATCTGTACTGGAAATAACATCAGGCCTCGACTCATTAGAACGAATCTGGTGATTGTTTTCTGTAGATTCAGACATCGAAATTCCTTGAAACTCATCATCTCTTTCATCAAAAGACGAAATCTCTTGAGTTGTCATATGATGTTGTGGTGATGATGATTTAGGTTCATTTCCTGCTTCCCCAAACTCCTCCTTGTACATCTCCTCGATCATTGGTTTCCAAAGACGAACTCTTGCATTGATGAACCAATTCGCAACCTGATTTAATTCAAAAACTATTGGTTAGGGTACCCTTCACTTATTTTTTTAGAGAGAATTACACAAACTGCCCCTAAGATATTAGATTCATTACAATTACCCCATTTACGGCGTTAAGTTCCGACTTGTGCATGCGAACGTCATAAAAAAAAAACTTTTGATGTGAAAAAAGAACTAGTGAAATTGGGTTAAAACAAGAAATATTTACCTGGCCCCTGCTTAATCCTGTCTGCTTTGCAAGAACAATTTTTTCCGAGTCTTTTGGATAACTATAGATAGACCAAAAGCACAGAAATTAGAAAGAGTATCTCGTAGTACATAAGGTAGTGTACATAAGAAATAAAGAAAGTCAAAACATACGGGTGAAGGAAATGCTCGAAAAGCCAAGCACGAAGTACCGATACTGCAGTTTCAGGCAAGCCTCTTTGAGGTCTCCAAGGTTGTCTCAAAACGCCAAACTGCTGAAGAGCCTTTTGTTGCCGGAGTTGTTGATCTACATACCGTAGGCGAGATAATACACATTGATTATTTGAATTAGCATCTAATTGATCTCCTCCTAAGCTCTTTTGGGTAGCTTGGATTTGATTCTTGATTGCATCTCGTAAACAGCGGAACTGGCGGGAAATTGTTTGGAGGGCAAGTGCCGTGTATGGTTGGGCAGCCCCACGGCATGTCACCATATCGAATGACAATACTATTACTTGCATTTGAAGGAAATATTGTTTGTATCTTTTATCCACCTATAATATATAAAACAAAATAACAATGACCCTTTAAATAATTTTTGCACAACTACAAAATTCAACTAACAAACAGCAACACCAAATTTTGAATAATCTAATGAACAAGTTGCTGGGCTTTCATATAGGCATTTTCCAACGGTAATTGACCAAATTAGTAGCATCCAAGAATGTAATAATTTACGATCACGAGTGTTTTTCTTTTTCTTTCTTTTTTTTGAAAAAAAAAAAGATAAAGATGGAGGATGGATTTGGAGCTATGGATTTCAAATCCATAATAGAAAATATCATAGCACTTGTTTGAATTATACTTTGAACCAAATCGTTAGGATTTGAAATCCGTTCAATATTGGAGTCATTTGAAATCCATAATAAAAAATCCAAATCCCTCAATCCAAATGAAGCTTAAGTGAGTTCAACCAACATTATAGCAATTAACACCGACAAAATACGAAGAAAGCACCCAAACAAACTGCGCCTATTTACGTAAGATCTTACCTCATCTAACATGGACAAAAGTTTTGTCATCTTATTCTGCAGATCATGGCGTTCAGAGGGTGAAAGATCATGAGAGGCGATCGTATTTGAATCGTCTCTTCTCACATCTGCCCCCGTGGAGCCACCTTGACCAATCGACTTAAAACTCTGCCCTTTTTTCGACTGTTTAAGAGCTTTATGAACATTCACTACTTCACCAAGTAAATCTTGAGCTGCATTAAGATATTTAGAATTGCAAAAAGTCCCCATAACTTCTGGTTCTTGATGTATCAAGTTCTCAAAGTTTCCCACAGCTCCAAATTTAACAGTATCTCGAGTCTTTCCAGCCAAATCAAACGACAAGTACTGAACATTATTCTTGAGGCCATCGTTTTCAGAAAGCTGGACCTCCGATTGCATATCAGAAGTTAAAAGCGAACAGAAACTTGAGTTTGTGTATTGGTTCAAACCCGAAGGCAACTGAACGAGTCCCGGTTCTTGAGATCCCAAACTAAGAGATAATCCATGATGCTGTGGAATTTGTTCAGAATCATTCACCGATTCTTTAGAGTATATATGGGTATTTGAAATAACTGTGTTCCCATCTGAATATCGAGGAATAAACATCATTTCATCTCTGCTTCCGTATACGTTATTATTAGGATGCTCTGATGATGGATAAGAAGCTAGTTTCTGATTGAGTGAATATGCATTAGGAAGCATATCTCCTTCACTTGATAAATTTGAATAAAATGAAGCCATCTTTATTCTCTACTCTTTCCAATACCAAGTTGAGTATTAATCATCACCAGTGATTTTCAAGGATTAGATTGAACTATTGCGAGCTAGTGATAAAAAGAATAAGAGAAATCAGAAAATTATTAAAAAATAAAAAATCCAAAATTAAAGCAATTTGAGCTCTATTCTATATATATGAAATTCAGAAGAGCAAAGGTACACAATTTATTACTCATCATAGTTTCAATGAAGTCAAAATTACCACAATCAATTCACCAAAAATATACATTCAAGTTAATAAATTAGAATGACTCACATGAGAAACTAGCATCAAGAACTAATGTACCAACAAAATCATCATCACAGTTAATTCATATAAACAAACTCGAGGAATTAAAGCAACAGGCAAAGAAGAAAACCAAGAATTATTAAAAGTTACCTGGAGAAAAAAAGAAAAATAAAAAAGCATTCCTTTTTACTAGCTTGTGCCCTCAATTGGGAAAAATGGAGCTCTGAAAAGGAAGAAATGGGGACAAAACTGATCCCAAAGATACACAACAACCCTCCTTATCATTGGACAATAACACCAACCCCCTTAAAAAAATGAGTAATTTAAAAGGGGGGGTCAAATAATTAAACAGAAAGAAAGAATGATGACTCTCCAACTCCCAATTCTCGAATAAAAAAATGTAAATTCATAGTATAGAAAACAATATATTCCTTTTCGCTTATGAAACCATTTCTCACGTGGAGACAAATTACAAGCCAAAGATTGCCTAGAAACTTCTGTAAGAAAACAATTTAAAAAAAAAAAAACAAGATTGCCTAGAAACTTCTGTAAGAAAACAATTTAAAAAAAAATAAAAAAGTGACAAAAGGGTTGGTCGTACAATACATAGGTTGTTGTTTAGCTTAAGGGTTTATTTATTGATGAGATGAGATAAACGTAAGATAACATAACATAACCACCAGTTGGTGGACCTAAAGATTTTTGTTAAGCCTCCTCCACCTCCTCCTCCTCCTCCTCCATTAAAGGCGTGAGCTATTTAGTAGTTGGTGTTGTAACTGTAGTTAGGCCATGGTCGGTTCAATTGTCTAATTATATATTTATGTATGTATGTATCTATATGTATTCAACTTAGCTGTATAGGTGGGTGACGCTAATTTGTTTACTAGTTTATTTCTAATTTTTCATTTGGTAAGTTTTTTAATATAATATTTTTTTCCAAATTATACTATCACCTAAATCAATAAAGTAATATTACTAATTATCAACTATTATTTAAACTAAAAAATTCAGATATGAATTTTAACTTTTATTTAAAACTCACCATAATGGAGAAAATAAAATTTTTAAAACATGATAAATTATTTAAAATTAAATAACACAGCAATTGGTGAGAAGAAATTATAAAAGTATATACGGTTGTTAGTTTATAACTGTTTAAGCTTGTCTAGTTTTAATTTAGACAGTAATATTTTAGTTAATTAATTAATGAAATTAAAAACCAAATTTATTACTATGATATTATTTTCCTGAACACACTTCTTATATTTAATTAATACTCCATAAATAAATAAATATATAAATATGAATCTTTCTCAAGAAATTGAGACAATGCTTATCTAGGATACAATAAACTTTGGACATTTGACCAATATTTTGTAACTAACCAATAAAGTAGATGCAACCAAATGTTGCACCTACATGCAATGCAAATTATGTAATATCCTTACAACTAAGGTTTCATAGTTTTAAACTATTTTTATGTATCGTGGCGTATATTTTTTGGAATTGGCGGCTGTCAACCAGTATCTTTAGGCGTATACATTGTCAGTTACAAAGAAAATACGTACGATATTTTATTTTATTAATTTTTGTATTTTTCTCTACTTCACATTAACAGAACAAGGTTAGTAGCTGTAGGTCACCAATATAATACTATACTTAACTTACTACAATAATACATACAGACAACATATTGATCTGGCCCTAATATATATTTTATGGATTTCTTTTGTCTATTACATCATCACTTGAACCATACGAATAATTTTCGTTAATTAGGACATAGGAAAGGTAATAGGTACTATATATTTATACAAACAAATATTTTATAGCAATGCCATTATCTTTCTTACAGTTTTTTTTTTTTTTTGTTTTTTTTCTTTTCATAAGTTATGGAGGAGTCGAGTACTAAGACAAAAGGTGGGTTATAATAAATAATAAGACATTCAGACCTATATCGACCAAAAAAAAAAAAAACGAGCTCAACAATTTTGATAATCGAATTCAAAAACATTACACATTTTTCTAGAATTTCTTCGCAATTCTGAAAATATTCTACAGAAAAACCTGCCAATCGAGCCCTAATTAATTCTACCTGATATGTGATGTTTTTCTCTCTGATATTCCCTGATTAATTCCTAGATAAAATATTATTCAAAATTGTGCCTTCTTAAGACCTGTTCATCTTATCTTAACCTGGATAATGGCCAGAAGTTCGTTCCATAAGCCAACAGTTCCTGTATTGGATCCTCCATATTCAGGACAACCTTCTTCGATCAAAGTTCACACTTTGACAACTTTAGCTTGAGGATAAAAAACTGAACAAAGATCCACTATGCTCGAGAAAATCATTCGAAATCAACGTCCAAAAATGCCACAGGCGATCTCCTGTAAACAACAACAGATAGGAAAATTGATAAATATGTCGATACGTTAAGAATATGTTGTTATAATAACTAATATATACCTAAGATTGTTCGGAAACTGTCAGAGTCAAAATCAAATCAATTTTTATCATCTGAAGTAAGTGGTTTCCGAAATTTCTCGAGTGCAAGAGAATATATGGCTTTTCTTTTCATGGATGTTGCCGTTGCCACCAACTTCACTGCCTGCATTGCATAAACTACACTACGTAAAAAGTTACAAAAGCTATACATCAAATTGATAGCGTAAATTATAAGGCAAACAATTCATTTGGAAGCTTCAATATTGGACTAACTATTGTAGTCCAACATATCCATCAATTTGGTGGAAACTTAGAAGTTCAATCAATGTTTTTATTCTGTTAGGTGTCAAAAAAAGAGCCATTTCAGTGCAAGTTGAGAGATAGATTTAATTGCATCACTTCAACAACATTGAAGAAAAAAGGGAAGTATTAGCTATGTCCATAATTCATAAATGACCTAAAATTAAGGGTCAATATTACTTCTATGACCCAAGCATCATTTAAGGACTTCCATATTTTCCAATCTTGTGTAAACAAATCTTATGAAGAAAACCTAAAGATGCCAATTACATGAACAAAATTCTTCATGAGGAGAGAATTATTAATTACCATGGACAGACTGTGCCCTTTGGAGATCAATTCTCCCAATTCATTTTCCAGTTGAGAATCTGAGAGTGTTTCATCTTCCTTTGTCGTCGTTCCTTCAATCAAGAGTGTGATTTCACCCTTTGGTTGGCGGGCTGAGAATACTTCTTTGGCTTCCTCGATAGTACCCCTCCAGAACTAGTCAAAAAGAGTATATCTTAAAGTTAAACCAAATCTTCCAGACTACTATGTAATCACAATCACTCTTCATATCTTATGGTAAAGTATGCTAATTAGCACATGAATGTAACAGATGCCCATGCAATATAAAATAATCTAAAAAACTACAAATCACAATTTCATGAACATTATGATAGATATTTAAATATGCAATCTCAAGTTTACTCCTAAAACGAACCATTCTGCATCAGATCATATTATGATCGGAAATAGAATAGTAATTGAATTTGACAGAAAATCCAGCCCTCTTGGTATTCATGTACAACTGTACATCACCAGAGTTTCATTTCAATTTGCAGATGGACATTTCATACAATGGTTAGAATTTAAGTAGTCTGACTAGATGAATCCACTTATATCACTACAAATACCAAATTTTGTGCATCCTCTTGTGTACAAGAAGAAATGATTAATGCACAAATTTAAGATAGACAGCAATATAGATGTTTCCACTAAACAAGAGGTACTGGACTGCTTGCAGTAGATTTTTTTTCCGAATTCTTACAGTGCCTCTCTATTTTCACAACACTCGTTGCAAGAAAACTTTGGAAAAGAACAAGAGTGAAACCTTACTTCTTCATGTAGTTTGGTCATCTCTCTAGCAATGACACATCGCCTGTCATAAATACAACGCAGTTATGAAATGATCCAACTAATTATTTAACTTTACTTTTTACAGTGAATTTTTTTTTTTTTTTTGAGAACGTTAAGCAATAGTTCCATTCTCTTACAGATGCCAAAACCAATAAGAAAAGTCAAACTAAGTTTAATTGACATATGCCACTAAGAATCAAGAATGGTTTATTATTCCACAAGTATGAGCCAGACTTCTAGTTTCAAAAGCAGAAAACTCAAACTAATCCACGACGAAAATTGCAGAAATCATTGAACAAAACAAATAACAAAGATTTACCTCGATTGATCAAAGATTGATGAGGCCTCCTCCAGAAACTGACAGAGTTTGTTAGGAGGAACAAAGAAGACCTGAGTGGCTGTACTATTTGCAGAAACCATCAGTCTCTCTCTTCTTGTTCCAGCATGTTTAGGAAGAAATCCAACTGAAGCATATTGTAAGGCATAAGTCATGATAAATGAGCAGTCGAGAAATGTACCAGAGTTTTCAAATACTTACCAAATGTGAATTCGTTGGTCGGTAAACCCGATGCAGAAAGAGCGGTCAACAGAGCAGATGGCCCTGGTACTGGAATGACAGATATACCCTTGTCTACACACAACTTGGCCTACATCCACATATCAAAATAAACATCAGTGTATTATAATTTATTAATTCAAACTATTAAATCATACGACTCACCAGCTCTGTACCAGGATCACTGATGCCTGGTGTTCCGGCATCACTTATTAGTGCCACGATTTCTCCATCTTGCAATCTTCTCAGTACTACTTGCTCTCGTTGACATTCGTTAAATTTGTGATAGCTTAACTGAAAATCTAAGTCATAGAATGAGAAATATCTTCACATACATACATGTATTCATCATGTCATTTTTGGACTGAAAAAAGTCGGAATCTATAAGTGACTTACGAGTGGGGTTTTAATATTATAATGCCGAAGTAACTTCCCCGAATGCCTTGTATCTTCTGACAAAACGACATTAGCAGATTTCAACACTCTCAAGGCTCTGGAAGAATTAAAGCAAAATATTATTTCGTTGAAAATCTAGAAAAAGAATGTCCAAGTAACAATTGAATTAACGAATATCAGAGCTGTAAAAGAACATTATAATTCACAAATATGATTTACCTAAATGTTATATCTTCAAGGTTCCCAATCGGTGTTCCGACTAGATATAATCCCGGTTTCAAGGGACCCTGCAAAGTTAGAGAAAAAGAACAGTAAAGTAATATTTTACCCTCGACAGAAACAGAAAGAAGCAGGTTAAAAATGGTAACTTTTGAGGTGAATAGGGCAAACTTCACATCTTTTCTTTTACCATATCCAGAAAATTAAAACATGGAGGACTCCTAAAGAAGCACTCAGCAATCTCTAAACATACAAATATCATGCATAGGTTACCAACAAAATCAACATTTTATTAAATAATTACAGGATACAATCCGCAATTGTAAATTTATTACAATAAACATACCTAATAAATAAAACTACACCAGTAAAAATGATTTTTTCATTGGAAATAAACACATAACTTTAGTTAAAAAATAAGGATTATTCCAGTAGTGTACTTGTTTTGAGGTGAATTGCTCATCTGGCTCACTGTCAGAACTGCCGGCAGAAAAACAAAGGGCGTGAACGGTGCTACGATGAGGTGTAGAAACGGCTAACGAATTTATAGTAATGGGGTTGCGTGGCCGTGGCCGCGGCGGCGGACAGGTTGAGAATTGTATTGCGATTGAATGGCATCGCCGTAAAAGCATCGTTCTTTTGCTACAGAGGACGAGGAAATGACTATTGATGTTTTGGTATTGACGAGAAAAGGCTTCAGAGTGGAGACTAGAGGCTGAGGTTTTAGATGTTTAAGGCATGTTTGCATATTCTTTTTCGGCAAAATTGTAGAAATTTTTTCAAATTAATTACTGATTTTGGATTTTCGTCCCTTAATTTAATATTATTTTGGAATATCGTCCCAAACTAATTACTAATTACTAATTTTTATTTTTCGTCCCAAATTATATTAACTCGTCGAATTTCGTCCCGTAATTTACCATTTTGTATGAATTTAGTCCCAATATTAAATTTCTAATTTAATAAAAATGACGGTTCAATCTTGTAATTAGTTTGGGACGAATTATGCAATATTATATGATTGTTCATGCTAAAATTTGCCGCGTCATGACACGTAAGCAACCATGTGGTAATTTAATGGACAAATGCCCAATTTTAGTCTAATAATTAACGGTGAGACGATATTTCAAAAAATATTAAATTACGGGACGAAATTCAGCAAGATGATATAGTTTGGGACAAAAATTACGGTGACACTTATTAGTTTGGTACCTTTTTGCAATTTTGCCTTCTTTTTCTTTGATTTCAAATGTTTTGATTTGGTTTCTTAAAAAAAATTAAATGAATTTAAATGGGCAAGTATCTTTTTTTGTTGAGACGTCCAATATATTCATTCCTCAATCAAGTTATTTAGAATCTTTCAAACCTCTATCAAATTATAAGAATAAATTAACTAATATTAGTAATAACTAGTAATAATCAACATAAATGAGAATTGAGTCAGCTTTACCACTAGGATATTGACTCACAATTTTGAACTAGATAATTTATTTAATTTATGTAATGTAGTTAAATAGGTTAGTGAAGATAAAAAAAAAATGAAAATATGTTTGTATTTGAAGAAATATGTGGAGACATAGTCGAGTTAGTGGTGTCAAATTTTAAGCAAATGAAACTAATGTTACACATCCATCATCATCTCTACTCAAACAAAGTATTACTTCACCTATTATTGATCCATAAAATATGACAGATCAATGTGTATTGTATATGCAAACTTTGTGCTAGTATTAAATTTATTAAGAGCACATTCGAAATGAACTGGTTTCACCTCATTTGGATAAGTTAATAACATCTCTGTACTCTTTGGATTCACACAACCTAGAAATAAACTAGAGATATACAATATAAATACATCAAGTTATGAGTCAGTACATGAGTTAATTCATCTCAGACATATGTAGCATTTATGATAAATATTTTTTTCTTTTTTTTCTTTTCAAATAGGTTTCCATCTTCCCCTAATCTTTAGTAAGGGAATAAATCTCTCTGAAGCCTCGAGGTGAGGCGGTGTCATAATATTACACTTTATCGTCATGGAACCACCATCTCGTCTCCTTGGGAGATCTTCCATTCTTACAGTTTTTCACATACCGGTCATTGTCAGGTGGACGTTGCTGCAAAATACACGATATCGGAGTAAGTTTATAATATAAAAAATGTGCAAGAAAGTGGAATTTCGATGACACAGTTGGACAAACCTTCGCTGTTGAGCTTGATAGCATAGACAGGATGCTGATACAAATTGAACTAACAGTCATTGCTGGGGACCAAGAGTCGTACAAGATATCTGTAGGGAAAAAGAATTAAATTAATGAGTAAATGTTCAATACAATCATCTGATGAACATGAAATCAAATTCCAGTTCATAAAAATAGGAATAGACAATCCATATTTTGCCTGATTTCAAATATATTTAATTAGATATGTGACAGAAGCATGGAGGGATAAACATTTCCAATAATTTTCAAAGTAGATTCGTATTTCATCTGAATTAGATGCTACACAATGTACAAACGGAACAGCAACATGGTAAAAGAATAACCATAAAGATTATGATATGAGCCCAAGACAGTTCCTTCTGACTATCTATATATAACACTATCTAAAAACAAAATACTAAATGTTTTGCAAAAGCATGACTGTTATTAAGAGCAAATACTACCAAAACAAGTAAAAGTTAAGTCACATAAGAATACCATCATCATAGCTTAAATGTCTTTGAATATCATAGCTTAAATGTCTTTCTCATCATTGCAAAGAATGACCATTTAAGAGCAAAGACTACCAATTCACACATGTAAAAAATAAGTCACTTAAGAATATCATAGCTTATATGTCTTTCTCATCATTGCATCTCCACTTTTGCAAGTGAAATAAACCAAACTGTGATGAAGCACAAGATAGGAGCATGTGGTGCACAAAAAGCCTATCTTGATCTTAATAAGCATGAAAAGTTATTGCTTTTCATTATCTTAAAAAGAGGTACAGCATAAACTGTCTGCCTTCAATGTGGTACCTTTCAAAACTCATTAGCAAACCTTCCCCAACATGTTCCAAGTGCTTTATGCAAACACAACATTCTTAACTCAAGACATAGATATCAGTTCGACAATCACAAGAAGCCTTTCTATCAGGGGCAGAACCAGACATTTTTTGTTGGAAGCGAGCATTTTGGGGAGACCACAACAATTGAACAAAACATCCTTTGGGACAAATGAAAGGGTTAATGAGCTGTCCGGTTACAACTTTGAGACCAATTTTAGCTAGATCATGTGCTAAACCATTATTGGAGCCAAAATTGTATTAGCCAATAAATAATGTAAGCCACTTAATAGTTCCACCACTGCTTCCTATATATCACTCATGTCTTTTAATTTTTTTGTTGAGGACAGTGTTATAACTAAACCAACATAAATACAAACATACTATAGGTGAGTGCAGATCCTTCTTCAACTAACATTTTGCATATCCTTCTTCTTGAACCTTGTGAACACTACAACCTTTCCATATATTCGCACTAAGATACAGTTGAATTCTTGTGCCTGGAAAATTTTGAAGAATATGCATTTTCCCTGCTTTCTCCCAATCTTGCCGACAGTTTTCATATTAGCAGACTACCAATTCCGCAATCCTCACAATTTTCATCCTTAACTAATATTCAATTTCCAGAAAATGTGAACACAAGAATTTACCCTTCAGAACTTCTAAAGCCATAACACGACTTTAAAAGGCTATATTTGTAATACAATCTGAGTAGTAAAACCATCAATGAATATAAAGCAAAAAAATACGCAATAACCAAAAAAGCAAAAGCAGAATAACAGTTGTACATCAACAAACAAATACAACTAAACTTCATAAAATTAAGAGGGGGCATAGAACACATACCTAAACATATATGCCCATTGCTATAGATATGAGGATGCAGAGGAGCTGGAGGAACAAATATGACCTGTAAACAAACATAGAAATATTCAGTTTATCTTGACCAACAGTATCTAGACATAAAAAAATTCCACAAATAAACAGTCAAAGCCTATAAAAACTATAACAAAAACACTAAGTCAAACTCAAACTTTCCTCTTTTATGTGAAAATAACACATTACAAAATCTAGAAAATCACCTGAGGTGCTTCCATAGGGTAATGCTCCGGAAAGTCAACCTGAAGCTGGTACGTTTCGCCAGCGTACAGTGTCCCAGGGGCACCGATGACTTCAATTACCCATCTAATCATACCAAAATTCATTCAATCGTAAAGAAAGAAAAATCTACGAAACCTAAATTATTCAACATAATTTTTAAGGAAAAACCTTTGAAGATTATCAGTAACTTTGTGTTTGAAACCCGAAGGCGGATTAACCTGCCACTCCACCAACTCTTTCTGCAGCCGATTGCATGCGATCTTGCTCAACACCTTTTTCCCCCAAATTTTAGTTCCACGAAATCAAACAAATCAATAATAAAATTTACCAAAATAAAATAAAATAGGTCTATGCATACATGTACAAACAAACATGTATAAATCAAATTCAATAATAAAAAAGGGACCTTGCGAGAAGAAGCGGATGGGGAGGTCATGGCGTACTGTATAGAGCGAGAATTTTTTCTTTTGATAAAAGTGATGGGCAATTGACAGTGCTTTGTATATAGTGTCGGATGTGGGGTTAATTTTCATGAATTTGAAAGGATTATTCTATTATTAAAAAAATCAAACATTATTTATTTAGATTTTATTATAGATGAGAAAAGGAGTGAAGGTTCTGAAGAACTATAGTTAGATGAGGAGATTGTCTACACAAAAGGGTAAGCCGATCTGACGGTCAAGATTTTATCTGGTTCACACGCGTGGTTGGTCATGATTGATGCCACTTTTATAATATTTTCTCTTGACCCAATAATAAATAGGAGTAATAATAAATCACTGAAGCTAGAGAAGAATTTATAATCATGTTTCTTTTATTACTGTTCGAAATCATTATGGTGAATGAATTATCAAAAAAAAGAAATCATTATGGTGAAGAAATGTATTTATTTTTTTTATTATGCCACGTTAAGGTAAATTGTTAATTTCTGTGGCATTATTATCACCTAGGGTAAATCTGCAACCAAGTCAATCTTAGCTTTAGCACGACTTTCGCACTCTGGTCCCTAAAGTTTTAAAAAAAATCCATTTTTATCCTAAAACTCATGAAAAATGTACAATTTAGTCCATTCAAAAATCAGGTTTAAATGAAAATTCTAAGGGATTCTTGACATAGTTTAAATTTATAAGATTGAATTTAAAGTGTAGAAAAAAAATTAAAACAAAATTTTATTGGGTATTTACATGGATCCACAAATTTTATAGTGTGCAACTTTTTCTTAAAGAAAAATAATAATAAAAATTATATGTATTTTTTCATACATACTATGATATAATACAAGATCAGGGATACAAATACATTATCAGGTTTGATTTAGTTTTCTTATCAAGTTTGAGATTGTGTTTAAACTTTTATTTAGACGAACAAAGTTCAAACGAGTTTTAATTTGAGTCGACCACGAAATATCTATATACATTTGGTCAATTTTTAGCTTAAGGAGTCAATCTCAAATCGTTATTACACGGAAAAAATCTGATTTGATAAGTCAAAGGAATATAGTTTAAATAAACTTTAATATTGATCAAAATTAAGTTGAATATAAATATTTAATCATATCTCTCAATTTATAAGTTATTCTTAAAAGATAGGTCCCAAATTTGATTTTCGCCTAACAATAGAAATTACGAAATTCATGAAGCAAAAAGAAGGAATGAATATCGAAGACTTATATAAACTAAATTAGCTATGAGAGTAGCACGTGAGTCGTGAAATTTGTCCAGTGTAAACCTTTTTTTTATTTGATAAATTGTGCATGAAGATAACTCTTCATCTCATCTCGAAGAATGAAATCAACATAGAACCGTAAACGGAACGGAGATCCAGATAATGAAACGGGATGCACACAAAAATCTTGAGAATATAGGGTCTGTTTGTATCGCTTTTTCAGAGTGGTTTGGAAACAAATTGGTTTCGTAATCATTAATTTGAGTTTGGGAGAGTGATTTGAGAAATAAGGTATGTGAGGTTTTTTTGGAAATGTTTATGTTGCAGGTGTAAGACTTTTATGTCAACTCATGTTTATTTGTTGATATAAATTGTGTAATAGGAAAATAATGTGCCTCCCGGTGGATTCAATCCACTAGGGTGCTGGATGAGCGACAAGTGTTTATCATCCAACCCCTATGAATATAATCCACCGGTGTAGGATGAATATAACCGTGTAATAAATAGGTTATTTTATGTCAAATTAAAGTAAAGTTTGTATAAGTCTTTTTTAAAGATAAGAAAATTGTTGTTTATTTGATTTTGAAAATAGAGAGATGATAAATTTATTTCATAAAATAGAATGTACGTAATTATTTTAGAAAAAGCGACACAAATAGGACCATGACCAATCAATTTTTCGCAATAGATTGGAAGCGATAAATTATTTTTTCAGTCATGTTAAATAAAATTGAGCAGTACCCATAGTACCATACACACACGTATCGTGCTTTGGGATAGTTAATTATATTTTACAGTATTCATTTCATTTCTTGTTAAAAAATGATGTGTGCTAGATATAATAGTAATTAGAAAAGGACATAAATTGAAATTGTCACACACGATAATTGAATGTAATATCCATTCCGTACATGTTCGATCATGTTGTGATCAAAAGTCTAACATGAACTAAATATCAAGACTTAATATTTCTTATAAGATACTGGTAATGCTTATTTCTTGAGCTGATTTTTAAGAAAGTTTGAATTATCTTAATCTCATAACCATATTGATTCTAAAGAAATTCAATTAAATGATTTTTTTTTTAGAAATTCAATTAAATAATTAGAAAATATACTTGTCTTAAATGACTCACCAATCACCACAGTATTGGCGTTCTTTTTTCTTCTTTTGAGGGCACACAATAATTTGACGTTCGGATTTCAAGACTTAGATCCGAAATTCGCTCTAAACAACAGTCTACGAGCAATGCCCGTTGTCTAAGGGTCTCAATTTACTTTGGATTTAATAAATACAAGAGAGATGGAAAATTATATTGGTAAATGAAAGTGATAACTAGTGCATGTAAAAATTTATTTGCAAACTGATCGTTTCTAAATTTAATTCAAATTAAGCTTCTCGAGAAGTTAACTAAACATTCCGTTCATCTCATTTTTCATCTCTTGTAATTTAAAACAGAGTTTAATTGAAAATGTAAAACTATTGATTGATCCCATATATATCCTTAATATTAGTTGTTAATTGACGTGCCACGTTATCATTATTCGATATTTAACATAAGATGTGAGTTTTGAGAAGGCTAAGTCACACTAATCATCCCTCAAGTTAAAAGTTGTTTACGCTTTCGTCCCTCATATCCAATTCTTTTACGTGACAGAAGTTGAAAATGAATAAGTTCCAAAGAAGACAAGGAAATGCCGTGTTTGGAAGTGTTTCAGCGGGAAAGCGGTATGTTTGTGCCGAAAATTAGGCTGAAAAGTGATCGGTGTTAACATATACTTCCTCCGTCCCAAATATCTTGCTCCCTTTAGGTTTTGCACAGAGTTTTAGGTGAGAGTTGAAAAGAGTGAAACTTTTTATATCTTTATACTTAGGTGTCAAATAATTAATTTATGGAAGAGAGTATTTATGAGAAAAATAGATTTTATTTCATTTAAAAAAATGGAATATTATTTTGGGACATCCCAAAAAAGAAATAGGAGTAAAAAAATTGGGACGGATGAAGTATTTTGTAAGAGGGACGAAAATATAACACTTTATTTATGAGGGCAAAAGTATAAAAAATTTTAAACTTGAGGAACGATAAGTGTGATTTAGCCTTTTGACAAGGAAAATTAATTTCAGAAAATAGAGTCTTATTTATTCTAAAATTAAGTTCCAAGAGATAAAATGAAATTGCAAGAAAAACATAAAGTCTGGGACGGGTTCATATTAAAATTGATCACTTAAGTTGTAATGGACCTTTGTACTTTGAGCCGAAACTTCTTAAAGAAATTTCAATATTTTTGTCGAAAACATCGAAATGTTTTATTTTTTAAATTCATAAAAGTAAATTGTAATTTTGAAATTCTTTTCAAAATTTTCTTGATGTTTCTGAAATTATTTATAAAAATTTCACTGATCGAAATATAGTAAAAACAAAATTTTGATCCCTGAATATTCCAAATGAAAAATTATTTCTAGTCAACTTATATTTATATACTTATTATCTCAAAGAGTTCAAAAATATATTTTGTTGAATCCCTGCGCCTGTTAATCGTGTTTTTGTTAATTAAAGCCCATGTGAAAGAGTTGATGAAAACAACTGGCTAAACGACAAGTCACGTGGTTCTGAAGTAATCGGCCATGGACCAAATTATATTTCGAATTAAATGAATAGATATGATATTTGCAAAGAGTAAGGAATTTAGTTGAAGTTCAATAAATGGTGGAAACATGAAGAGTCATTTCAAGAATTTAATGTGTACCATGTTTCAAGATATATTCCAGTGTCCATGTTTAATTTTGCTGATCAACAATCCAACATTTGATTTGAGTACAAGTCCATCCACTAGACACCTTAGATATCTCATTTTTTAAGAGCTTCAATTTTTCTTAAATTTGAGAATATTGATTGATGTTGATCTAGCATCGAATCTGGAATGGCGAAAGCTCATGGTGCTCACTGCTTTTGTTGTGAGTTGTGTTTCCCAACCTGTTCAGTTTGAGGATAGATGTGTTCTTACTCGAAATCCCAACTTCGTTGTAGGGTCCATATTCTCTTTCATCAATTGCATTCTAAGTTTGCTAGGAAATAATAAGATTACATCACCTAAAGTCATGATCTCCTAAATATTTGAATTTAATTCAAAGAATATCTGAATTTGAGCTATTTTATGCGTTCGTATAGGTGAAAAGATGTGTATTAAGGGTGAGTTTTACCCAATGTGAGAGCCTTCAACAACACTTCTAAATCTATATCTTGAATTTGAAGATGCTTGACCCTCAAAATAAAAATTATTTTTAGCCAATCATGATTTTTTATTTGAGAAGCCAATAAAGTATTGATTTGACAAAAAAAAAAATCCAAAACAAAAGAAATTAATTTATAATTAATTCGTATTTTAAATTAATTTATTTTCAAAATTAATTGTAATAAAATTGTTTTCCGTTAGGCCAATCTCCCGAAGTAACAAATTGATCTCAATGGAGTTAGTGGAGTGTTGATTGATTGTTCAAAATAGAGTTTCAATTAAATTTTGAGTATGTTTTCGTAATTTAATTATTTGAATCTTAAATTTGAACAAATTACACCGAGTCTAATAGTTGCTGAACTGAAATAACTAAATGTTTTGATATAAATTCTGTCAACTTCTTAGAATCAAACTTCAAAACTTATGTAACGTAGTCAAAACTTGATTTTGTTATGATTTAAGATTCTCATTTCAGAGATAAATGTATGATACTATCTTTTGTTATATGAAACCTACACAAATTACCCGGTAATTTTTTTTTAACCAAACTTCGTTGTTCTTTAAAAAACCCTGCATAAAACACCCAATCCCCGTTAGTTACTAACACTGTTACTTTTTGCATAATTTTATTTGTTTAAAACTCCCTTGTACTTTTGAACGATTCTATCTTGTATTTTTTAATATTTGCATAAAACTCCCTTATACTTTTGAACGTTTGATATCTCACTTAAATGCAGTGCTTAGGTGTTAATATCTGTCATGAGTAAAATATAGATTTCAAATCTAAGACTATAGTATAATAGTATACATATTTGAAATATAATTTTAAAATTAGGTTTTGACTTTAGTCATATACATACTTCAAGATACTCAAAATCATTTCATATTACACTGACATGCGAATTAAGAGTTTCAGAAGAAATATTAAATGCAATTTCTCATATAATTTCTAATCAAAGATTGTTGATTAAAAAAACTTCAATCAGCATCACAGTTTCAAGATTCAAGACATTCAACTAAGCAGCATTTAATGCACGAAAGCAACCAAAGTAATAAGAACTAAATCTCAATATTAATTTAACAATTCAAACAACTTCATGAAATTTCTCCGAACCTGCAATTAATTCCATTTCGAAGCTTCCACCCTGTACTTATGATTTAGCTCACTATCTCAATTAGCTAAAAAACTTGCAAACATGGCAAACAAGAATCCAAGCAACAAAGTCTAGCTACTTGTTTTTTTTTAATGTCATTTTCTGCATCTGCAGCATTTATTAATCAAATAAACACAGATCACAATTCACATCTCTGCTGACTCAATTTCCCACCTCATTTCACCCCTTCCAAATCCCACCGCTTCCCTCCATTCATTCACATTTAAAGAGGGCTAGCTCAAGTCAAAATTAAAATCCCACATCGGTGAAAAGAAAAAAAAGAGCAAGAAAAATGGAAACCAACTCAGTTTCCAGTTTAATCATCTTCCTCTTCATTTTCTTTGTAATGGGTTCTCAATTTGTAAATTGTAGTGTCACTTATGACAAGAAGGCTATTATTATTAATGGACAAAGGAGAATTCTTCTCTCTGGTTCTATTCATTATCCAAGAAGCACCCCTGAGGTATTAAATTTCATTCTTTATCTTTTTTTGGTGAGTTTAAGATAAAATATTATTTGAATTAATGAATTTAGTGAAATTGGGATTGGTGCAGATGTGGGAAGATCTCATATTGAAGGCTAAAAATGCAGGCTTAGATGTTATAGACACCTATGTGTTTTGGAATGTACATGAGCCTTCTCCAGGCAATGTGAGTTTTCTTAACTAGATATTTCTAATAATTCACACTAATTACTTTTTATATTGTTCTGTTTTTTTTTTTATTTTTTAATATGGAATTACTTGAACTCAGTTCTTACATTGTTCTTGGCCATGTTGTAGTATAATTTTGAAGGAAGATATGATCTTGTGCGATTTATTAAGACAGTGAAGAAACAAGGGCTCTATGTTCATCTACGAATTGGACCCTATGTGTGTGCAGAGTGGAATTTCGGGTAACTTTTCGTTTCTCCTTTGGGTTTTCCTCTTAAATCTTGTGTTTTCTTTAATAAGTTTACCAGATCATGATTTTTGACATTTTTCATATTGAGTGAAATGCAAAAACAACCCTTGTACTTTATCTGATTGACAAAAAAATCTCTTATTTTATTTTTATTAGCAAAAATAGCTCACCTCATCCATATGAAATACCATCATAATCCAGTAGAAGGTTATTGCCATTTTTAAGTGAACAATTGGGTTATTGCTATAGTTTTAAGGGTGTTTTTTGCATTTTATTGTGGGGCATAATTGTCACTTTCCCTGCAAATTATGAACGGCTGCACTTACAACGAGTGAGGCACAATGCGGCTTGGGAGATGGGGTATGATAATAAAAAAGAACACACGAGGTTTTTTTTTACTAAGAAAAATAATATAAGACTTCTTCTGCCAATTAGACAAGCACATGGGGTGTTTTTGCACTCACTATGTTGACATTCAGCCTTTTGAAGTTGTTTTTGAGCTTAATATCATTAACTCTAAAAACATGTTTACTCTCTAATGCAGAGGATTCCCTGTATGGTTGAAATACGTACCTGGTATCAGCTTCAGAACCGATAACGAGCCTTTCAAGGTTCCTGAATTTTCCGAATTTTGTTCATTACAATGACTTAAATGACTTCATGTATGTGTAATAACTGTAATGAGTATATGATGTAATGGAGCACAGGCAGCAATGCAACAGTTCACACAAAAAATTGTGGGTATGATGAAAAGTGAGAACCTATTTGAATCACAAGGAGGCCCCATTATCTTATCTCAGGTATGAATTAACATATCAGATATTTAGGTTCCAACTTTTCAATTTTGATATGTCTTATGATTTGATTTTTCATCAATAGATTGAGAACGAATACGGAGCACAAAGAAGGGCACTCGGTGCAGCAGGCGAGTCATACATGAACTGGGCAGCTAAAATGGCTGTTGGATTGGATACTGGAGTTCCATGGGTCATGTGCAAAGACGACGGAGCCCCTGATCCTGTGGTATGTAATCTATTGACCTCTTTTTTTCTCCTCAAGTTACAACTTTTTTCAATTCTTTTAACATTTTCAACAGATAAACGCGTGTAATGGCTTTTACTGTGACATGTTTTCTCCGAATAAACCTTATAAGCCCACCATGTGGACTGAAGCTTGGAGCGGCTGGTATGACACCATCAACAAAATTCAACAAACCTCTAATATGTTCTCTCATATGTTAATCAATCTTTTATGTTTCCTTCCTACAAAATTAATCAGGTTCACTGAATTTGGTGGCACAATACGTCAACGTCCTGTTCAGGATCTTGCTTTTGCAGTGGCTCGGTTCATACGGAAGGGTGGTTCATTTGTTAATTATTACATGGTTTGTTCAATTTTTAATCCTATAAACAAAACTAAAATACACATGAACCCGAAATTAGTTCAAAAGGCTGAAATGTGGATAAAATTGTACAGTTTCATGGAGGCACCAATTTTGGACGCACAGCTGGAGGTCCTTTCGTTACAACTAGCTATGACTATGATGCCCCAATAGACGAATATGGTGGGAACACTAAACCAAGGAAGGAAAGTTCGCATTTTGACCATGAATCAGGATTGTAGTTCTTAAGCTATTAACTTTCTTTTCAGGTCTTATTAGGGAACCAAAATATGGTCATCTAAAGGAGCTTCACAAGGCCATTAAACTTTGTGAACATGCTTTGGTTTCATCAGACCCTACAGTTACTTCACTAGGAAAATTTCAACAGGTTAGATTCTGCATTAGTACAAAAATGTTTGTTCTATTAAGGTTATCCTTAACAAAACATATTATTTCCAGGCTCATGTATTCTCCCCAGGGGACGGAAATTGTGCATCATTTCTTTCCAATTTTGATAGTACGTCTGCCGTAAAATTGATGTTCAACAATATGCACTACAATTTACCTCCATGGTCTATTAGTATACTACCCGACTGCAGAAATGTAGTCTTTAACACAGCAAAGGTGCGTAAAACTAACCTTCATTTTTTTTTTTTAATATTTACGCTTTAACTCGGTGATTGTTTTGTGATGGTCCAGGTCGGAACACAAACTTCACAAATACAAATGTTACCGTCTAATTCTCAATTCCAATCGTGGGAGACGTACAATGAAGATATATCATCACTAGAAGACAGTCCAACATTCCAAGCAATTGGACTCTTGGAGCAGTTAAATGTCACTAGGGATAGTAGTGATTATTTGTGGTACATTACTAGGTGAGCCTTTCTTCCATCTTCCATAAAACATCTTGCTAAAAAAGTTACATTCAATTTCATGGAGAAAATATAGGATTAATTTGACTAGATGTTCTTCCAATTCAGCGTTGATATTGGTTCATCAGAATCATTTCTTAGAGGTGGACAAAAGCCTACTCTAACTGTGAACTCAAGAGGCCATGCATTACATGTCTTCATCAATGGCCAATTTGCAGGTAAGAATCACAATATTTGCAAATTTATTTAATGATTTCTGGGTAAAAATGTAAGTTAAAGTTCTTGTTTCTTAGGATCTGCTTATGGGACGAGGGAGAACACGAGATTCACCTTCACTGGACAAGTGAACCTGCAAGTTGGAGCTAACAAAATTTCTATCCTCAGCATAGCCATGGGATTACCAGTTAGTATATACCCTTGACTATGCTTTGATGGCCTACATCAAAATAAACATGGAATTGATTCTCGATTACTAATAAGAATCGATTTCATCTTTTATGCAGAACAATGGGGTGCATTTTGAGAATTGGAATGTGGGAATTCAAGGGCTAGTCGAGCTGAATGGACTTGATCAGGGGAAACGGGACTTGTCAAGGCAAACATGGTCTTACAAGGTATAAAACATTTGATTATTCTAATAAGTGTATGATTTATTGCATTACATGCGATGTTCACACTTGTTTATTGTGAAAAAACAGGTCGGATTAAAAGGCGAGGCAATTAATTTGGTTTCTCCGGAAAAGGTTTCCTCAGTTGAATGGATGCAAAACCAAGCACTCACCCAAAGTCAACAACCATTGAGATGGTACAAGGTAAAGCCGAGAAAATGGAATTATGTTCCTCTTAACCAATAAGTTATTGAGGTAACATTTATGAAACTTTGTAGGCATATTTTGATGCACCAAGCGGAGATGATCCTTTGGCTTTAGACATGAGAAGCATGGGGAAAGGCCAAGTGTGGATCAATGGCCAAAGCATAGGAAGATATTGGATGGCTATTGCAAATGGGAGCTGTGGAGTTTGTCATTATGTTGGTGCATACCGAGCCCCAAAATGTCAAGTTGGTTGCGGTCAACCAACTCAAATATGGTATAAATTCTTCGAGATTTAAACTAAAAATAATGAACTTTACAAGACTTTTTCTAACTCTACATATTTGCTATGGAATTTAGGTATCATGTTCCTAGGGCTTGGCTGCAACCAACAAGAAACCTAATTGTGCTTTTTGAAGAGTTAGGCGGAGATGCATCAAAGATTTCTTTGGTTAAGAGAACAACTACAAGTGTTTGCGCAAATGCACTCGAACACCACCCAACAGTTTCAAATTACAAGACCGAAAGCAGTACTAGTGAACCAAAAATGCTCCGCCAGGCCAAGGTTCATCTACGCTGTGCACCTGGACAGTCTATAACAACCATCAAGTTTGCAAGTTTCGGAACTCCTAAGGGAACTTGCGGGAATTTTCAGCAGGGAAGTTGTCATGCACAAAACTCACATGCCATCATAGAAAAGGTAAATCTTATAATTTCATGCATTCGTATATACGATATAAGGAGTACTATTAATTTAATCTCGCTTTTGATGCAATCTTTTTTATGTTACTCTCTTCACAGATGTGTGTTGGGAAGGAGAGTTGCAAGCTAGCAGTTTCAAATAGCTACTTTGGAAGTGATCCATGTCCTAATACATTAAAGAAGTTATCTGTTGAAGCTATTTGTTCTGCCAAAATAAACTAAAGCTGCTGAAATTGCTCAAAGGATGTAGAGAACTTTGTAAAGGGAATTTTTTTTCTACTTGAGCAAGAAATTTTTTTGAGTGAAGAGATATTGTAAACGAAGATGACTGTGACCTTGAAGAAACCAAAAAGTCCATTGTACAAGCAAACAAAAGATATTAAGTGCAGTATTTCAAGTGGAGAATGTGATAAGGAACACAGAAAATGTTGATGCAAGATAGAATTATAAACAGTTAACTTCAGAAATAGTTTTTTAAGTTTATTCTTTCAAAGAACAAACCGTAACCATTATTATTCACATCTTTCAGCAATCAGAAATACATAAATTACTCCATCAAATTACCAAAAACCATTCAGATAAATTGTAGGTATGTTCACAATGAACAAAGAGCAGAGATCAATTATATAATTATCAAAAGTACCAATAAAACTGAAAACTTAAACTTCATCTTGAATTTACCTCATGCAGCGAGAAGAGTAATTTCTGACTGCAAATTGTCCTTCTTGCACCCACAACCCTATCCACTTCCTTCGCCTCTTTAAGGAACACAAAGCTTGGCATAGCCGCAAGTTTAAACTCCTGTATAACATTTGTAACTCGTTTCAATTCTTCTCCACAATAAGACACTTAAGCCATTAAAGATTGGGCGGTCATAAACATAAAAAAATGGGATGATGGTATGACAATTGACAAATACCTTAAGTTCATCAACAATGACTTTCAGGAAGGTAAACTTGGGGAGTCTTCTCGGCAATGTCAGCCAAAATTGGGGAAATAAACGACATGGTCCACTCCATGAAGCCATGAAATCAATCACCACCTGATCAATCAAAAGGTTTTGGTTCTCAAAACTAAAGATACATAATACAGATATATTCATACAATGAGGCAAGAACCTCCATATTATGGGGAATGTTGCCTGATGCATAAAAAAGCTTGTAATTGGCCAAGGAAGAAGTCTGTCCAAATGAAAAATCATTGCTCGAGAATGTTAAGGCCGTTCTAAATAAAAAAAAAAAAAATCCTTTCTCCATCATTTGAGCATGTAAATAACATACTTGATTAAAAACATCATAAAAAAGGTACTTCAACAAAGGTGTAATCAAGGAATAAGAAGTAGGTTTGACATATAATTCGACAATCTTCTAAACTAAAAACAGCTACATACCAGTTGTTTTGTTTTGAATTCAATCAATTGCAGTTCAATTACTAGCTAATACTACAATTGATTGATTGAAAACAAAACTCTTAAAAAAACTACAGACCAGTTTCGTAGAGTCGCCTTCTGAAACTGCTCCTTCCACTCATCGACCGAATGGCAGCCGATCACGAGTCCCTCTTCTGAACTCATTTTCCCTCTAATTCTTTTCGAAAGTACAAAATCCCTTTGAATTATGCCAAAAACTATGGGGTCACCCTTCCGCTTTATAGGTGTGGAGGCGGATTGACCAAACACAGAGCTTGTGTGACGTTAATTACGAATATGCCAACCGCGTAGTTACTGACGTCACTCATAATTCATCTTCGGAGATTGATTTATGGGCTTTTTTTGTAATGGGCCGGATTGACCGAATATCGGTCTTAAGAAAAGAATCATGGCCACAGCCACAGCCCCACTTATGGCACAGTCGACAGCACTAGGACGTGAATCCCGTCTTCGTTCATTCTTCTACTATTATCACCATATCACCATGAAAATTATTTCATTAGTTCTTCTCCGGTGATTAATAATCTATTTCACTTATTATATGCACTTTTTTCTGTTTATCGATATAAAAATGAATTTTACGAGATATAATTCATTAATGTATTTCATTTTGTACTATATGTATAGTCTGATGATAAAGTTGAGGTCCCAAGACTATAAAGATCTTGAGTTAAATTCCACCACAAGTGTAGTGTAGATAATTTATACTATAATACCAATATTGTTAATTGAAAAATTATTGTATTTGTTTATTAAAATATTATTTATATTTTGTTAGTGATCAAGTAGATTTGTTGAAGAAAGAGCAAATCATGAGTTAAGTTATAAAATCTTAGATAATGAGTCACACTCACAAAGGTGAAGCTAAATTAGTTGATTCAATCATGATCAAATTACCGTTATATATTAAAGTAAAGGTAAATACAAGATACTTTTGATTTACTTAATGAAAAAATATAAAGAAAATATCAAGAAATCATAAATATTTCATGAAGGTTACTAGGATAGAAGATCTAATTTACGAGGGAGACACATTCAAAAATATGACTTTCAATGATTTTGAACCCAAAGTGATATTTGAAGTAAGCCCAATGAAACTGCCACATACAAATATGCGTACAATCGCAATGGTCATAATGCCGTTCAAAATCATAAGAAAACCCAATAGGTCACGCAAAAACTCAACTTAGTGAAACAAAACGGGGTGAAGTTCGAATATGAAGTCCATATAAAGTTATGAATAAATAATATAGTTACCTTATAGCCCTCACTATTACAATATGCGATCACTCGACTTCATTAGTTTTAGTATGTGTTCTGAGAGCAAAGAACCCTGCAACTCGAAGGGCATGATCACTCGGTACTCTCACATAATTCCCTCCATCAGTCAGTTGAAATAACTTTTATATGCTCCTATAAAACATATCATGGCCTGTAAAATCAGGCTAAAGGTAAAACATATCAAATGATTAGGTAATTAAGTTCCAAATAATTATAACAAAAAATAAAGAAAGTGTCACACGATTCGAACCAATCATCCAAAGCACTTTAAGTTATCCGTTATTCAAAATCTTTAAGCACCAAATTAGCCTGATCTAATTCATCTTTGTGTATTTTACAAGATACTCCTATAATGTTGCAGTTGCACACAATGGATTGACGAAATACTCCACAATATAATTTCTTTTAAGCTCGAGATAAACTTATTTTCCACGTGTACACCTCAACACCACAGCCATCACAAAATCTAACCTCCGCCCGTCCCACCACCATTATCCACACCACACCAAATTACCAATCAAATACTAAATCCTCCCAAAATAAACTCATAATAATAATAAATTAAATTAATAACAACACTCTAGTTCACTCTCCTCCACTCCCCCCTTCCTTCCAACAATGGCTTTGCCTCAAATCCTACATTCCTCTTCTTCTTCCATAATATCCCACAAATCCCACTTAAATCCCACTAATCACTACTTTAACCCCACCACAAACAATAAATTCTTCATTCCTCCACACCACCATCGCCGCCGCCGCAAACCACCCACCTCCCTCCGCTGCTCCGCCTCCTCCTTCTCCGAGAAACACCACACTAACTCCCCTAAATCCGACGACGTCGTTGAGCTCCCCCTCTTCCCCCTCCCCCTCGTCCTCTTCCCAGGCGCAATCCTCCCCCTCCAAATCTTCGAATTCCGTTACCGAATCATGATGCACACTCTCCTCCACACCGACCTCCGATTTGGTGTCATCTACACCGACGCCGCCACTGGCACCGCCGACGTAGGCTGCGTCGGCGAGGTCATTAAGCACGAGCGCCTCGTCGACGATCGATTCTTCCTAATCTGCAAAGGCCAGGAACGGTTCCGCGTCACGAAATTGGTGCGCACGAAACCCTACCTTGTCGCGCAGGTGACGTGGCTCGAAGACCGCCCCTCGGAGAAGGTCGACGAGGATTTGGACGCCCTAGCCAGTGACGTGGAAATTCACATGAGAGATGTGATTAGGCTTTCAAATAGATTGAATGGTAAGCCGGAGAAGGAGGTGCAGGATTTGAGGAGGAACCTTTTCCCGACTCCGTTTTCTTTCTTCGTGGGGAGTACGTTCGAGGGGGCGCCTAGGGAGCAGCAGGCGTTGCTGGAATTGGAGGATACTGCAGTGAGGTTGAAGAGGGAGAAGGAGACGCTAAGGAATACTTTGAATTACTTGACGGCTGCTTCTGCGGTTAAGGATGTGTTTCCATCTTCTTCGTGACAAATGTGGGGATGATGAGATGAGATCAAGGGTATTTTCTCGTATCCTGAATTTAAATGGTTTGTGTGTTAATTGTTACACCAAGTTATACAGTAAAGTGATATATGATGAATTAAGAATTCTTATGAGAATGTGTAAATTTTGATACTAGTAGATAAATCGAGCTCCTTATTAACTTGATATAAGGCAATTGTTTCTCTCTATACATTTGCTGCAAATGTGGTGACTCTAAAATGGGTTGGATTTCTCGAGCACAAGTTGCTGGGAAAGTAATTGATTCTGTGCCTGTGATTTCATAATCCTGTGTGTATGTTGGTTTTACAAGGCTGTTTCTTTTAAGGGTGCAAAATGAGGATGTTTATTACCCATTGTGTGAAAAATAAGTTAAAAACATAGACTTGAGACGTGAGGGATTGAAGATAAAAAAACCTTTAAGTGCAGGAAATTAGTTTGTCTGGCATATGCATAGGGTAAGGAGAAGACATGAAACGGATAGTAATCTCCGAAAAGGGGTACTTGAACTTATTTAGAAATAAGCGCATGCTTTGGTGACATCTAAGGTTCACTGGACCTATAATCTAGGAAATTATTCCCTGCTTAAGTTAACTGATTGTGTTACTAGTGAGTTTCTCAATCACGATACTGTTCATAATTAGAGTCGTAGATGCTGTATATTGATTCAGGGAGTAATGTTGCTGTTTGAGATTTGTCTGCATAAACTCTCATAACAATTTGTTTCAATATGAAATTTTGCATACGAATGTTGAGGAAATCATTTTGGTTCTCCATCTTGAATAGTTTGGTTCTTACATATTTTCCATAGGGACAATGTGGTGTCTGTAGTAAATTGCAACAAAGGTTGATGTATTTAATTTGATCCGTTAAATAAATTGACTGGTCACCAGTACAATAGGTAGTTGTACTACTTGTTTTTAACTATATTTATCCTTGGATGAGGTTGTCATGTTTCAAGATGAAAGTAGGCTCTTGGTCATGTTCTGTCTTTCACTTGGTAGAGCTCATTTGAGTTTTCACACAATCTTGTTGGAAACTAAGATTCTGAATGACAAGTTTGAATAGCAGTTATGTAATTTGTTTTAAATCATAGAATGATGAATGATCAACACAATCAGAGTTGCAAATGATGCTTTTCACATCCTGAACCACTTATAAAACGAAAAACATTTAATACTCCCGAACAATGAATTCACGTTGTTAACTTTTCATGATCATCAAATGAGCTTAACTAGCTGCAGGAAAGAATTATTAGGAAAATCGGTTTATGATTCACCTTGAATATGTATTGTAAAATTCCATTTTGTACTCTATGCTCTTAAACTTTCGTAATCCTCGAGTGAGCTTAAATTGCTGCAGCAAAGAATTAGTAGGAACATCAGCTTATGATTCAATGTGAATATGTATTGTAAAATCCTATTTTGTACTCTATGGTAGAATGATCTCTCTTTGTGATTATATCGCTTCTCAATGTTTACTTCAGCATCTAAGGTAAATTGAACTGTTATAAACAAATATGCTGAAAAAGGCTAATCCTAAGATTAACAAATGTATAAAATATCAACTTCATATTCAAATATCATAAGAGAACAGAATGTTAATTTTGGAGGACTCGGACAAGTTCCTAAATGCCAATACATTAACATAAAGCGGATTCAAGTGGTTTCATGATGCTTGCGAGGCAGATATGTCTAATAACCAATTTTGTCACCCGATTAAAACTAAAACGAACATGACACCAACATGAAATTGCGTATGATAAATACATTATACATCGAATCATTTCCCATAATGGTATAAAGGCACAAATATCCTCTTTCTTGGTCGAAGGACCTATAACTCTTTAGGAGCATCCCATAAATTACAGTTCAATCACAATGTCAGCATAGCTACAAATCCAGTAAACAGAGAAGCACTCTGCTGAAGTATATAATCGCAGTGTGAAGAAGCACATATCCCTTCTTGTATCGGAATTACGTAGATGAAATTAATTTAAGATTGTCCTTGCAACAAGAGATAGCCTCCGCTTCACAGCACTTCCAATTAAAGCATAATCCAAGAAAACTCCTAGTACAGCAGCAGCTTTCGCCACTGGAGCAACGACTGAAAATACTACATCTGGTAGGAGATGGTGATGGTTTCGGGCTATTCTTAATAGGATACGATGCAAGCATATTGATTCCACAAACGCCTTCAGCATTCCCACTATTTCGTAGCATGTGAATGTACCCATCGATTCCCCAGTTTTTTCCCCATGAATTCTTAACGATCCAATAATCCTTTCCATCTTTAGAATCATACCCAACGATCAATACTGCGTGATCCAAAGAAGTCGGGCAGGGTCCTGTATATATTCCCTGCATTTCAATCATAAATACATAAACTGAGACTTGGTTTCCTATTGATCAGAGTTATGTTGAAAGTGGCTCTAAGTCTCGATACTAACCCCTGAATACAACTGGAATGACGAGCCACTACCACATATACCAACACTGATAGGTTGAGTCGCGACAGCTTGTAGTAGCTTCTTCTCGTTTTTTGCAGGTATATCAGTGTAACTATCAATGGTTACAACATGTTTCTTCAGCTGCAAAATATATGTGTAATGATTTTAAAAATTAAATGAAACACAAACATGGTTTTCAATAGGGAAAAAAGAAAAAAAGAGGAGATGAAGTACTTTGTTTTTGTTGCAAGTTCTGTCACGACCTTGATATGGATAATCTGCTTCAGTGTCGATTCCTTGATTTGTAATGACGAAGTCATATGAGTAGTCCATGAGCCCTCCCCCACAGCCATCGTTAAAAGATTTGTCACAATCGACTAGCTCTTGCTCAGAAAGACTCACTAGCGATCCAGTCACAATCTTATTGATGCCTTCAATTGCACCGGTGGCTGAGAATGACCAGCACGCACCTTCACAACAAATGCACAACAAGTTATTGGATTCTAGTGTTCAACTCAACTCCCTACAACGAAAATGAGCACATTACCCTCTGTGAAAATCTTAAACAATCATTATGCCTCGTTCTGTCACGCAGCATTGTAGACGCGTCTATCATTGCAGTTGGGGGTGAGTATTGACCCAAAATAGACAAATTTACCCCCACGCATACGATAACAGAGGGGGGTAAGTTGCTGACATATAATAATACAGGGGGTAATCCGTTACATATGATACATAGCATGTTTTATTCTGAATCAATGGGTACACAAAAGATGGTCTTTATGCAAAACAAGATTATATTCAACCAAAAACAAAAAAAAATTCAAAAACAGCAGACATATTACGAAATCAATGAATCAAATTGAAAAACGCACATACCACAACTGCCCTGATCTTTAACAGGAGTAACAGCGCCATCTTTCCTCCAATCAACAGAAGATGGAATATCAGATTCATTCACAGAACTTAACCCTTCAATTGGAACAGACCCACTATTCAATCTGATCACAGGATCAGCGGCTGAAAGTGAAAGCCCTAAATACTTGGCCTTGAACTCGTGGTTTGTGAGATCGGCAAAGGCATTAAGAGAGAGTGTGTAAGAAGAATTAGACATTGTATTTTGTTGTGTAACGTATTCATAATTTTGTTGGAATACTTTGAGCCTCTGTTGCTTTTGTTGCTCGGAAGTGTATGTTTTTCCATACTCGATACACCAACTGTTGAAAAGATGAGAAATTGATGAAGATTTGATTGTGGGAGCAGCTAAAAGTAGCAGCAGAAGAAGAAGATGTAGAAATGATGGTAACGAACTCATTCTTGAATCACAAGAGGAGTTTGAGTATTTAGTTTTTTTGTTTATTCTTTTTTGGTATTGGACTTTATTCTCCCAGGAATTAGGTAGATATTTTTTTGTTTAGATAAACTGCAATTAGGTGGATATTATATTGGAAACACTAAGGGCCTGTTTGTTTGGCGTTTCCCAGAATTTTTTCGTGTTTGGGAAATGCCAAACAAACATGTTTTCTATTTTCCGAAATAAATTTTTCATCCATTAATTTTCTCAAACTACTCTCTCAAAAGCCAAACAAACAACAATTTTCTTATCTCTAAACAAAACCTATACAAACTCTACTTTGATTTGACATAAAATAACTTATCTCTTACACAATTTATCTCACATAACAAACATGATTTGACATAAAGTCTTACACATCTTATACCTACAACTCAATTCTTCCAAAAAACCTACACCTACTTTATTTCTCAAACCACTCTCTCAAAACTCAAACAAACAACATTACGCAAATCGAAATTATTTCACAAACCTCCACTACTCTCCCAAACTACTTTCCCAAATGCCAAACAAACAGGCCCTAAGAAACTCAATAATAAGTCATTTTTTTAAGATAAAATATTAAAAATATATTTTAATGATTAATTTAATTAATATCATTGATTTTTATGCATTTTATTTTATTGAATAAACCTAAAAGTAAAAAAAAAATGCATTGAGAAATCAAATGTAACAAATAATTTAAAACATGAAAATTTTGCAAATGTGTCAAGTAATTTGAAATAGAGGGAATGATACTTTAGGATATATAATTTTATATTAATCACATTGTTTTTTGTTTCTCATTATTTTTTTAGAAAAGTAACAATACTTCATTCAACTAAATCATCTCGGAGTTCACGATATCATGAATTCATAAAAATAAAACCATTTAGGACAATAATTTAAATTATTATTTGTCAATTCCGATCACTCTTCAACCTCATTTATTCTACTAATACACATAAGAGATGAAACAAAAATATCATATTGAACAATTTGGAAAAGTAAAAAAATAGATTGAAAATATGTATCTCGAGTTTTTGCACCAAAAATGTTTGTGTTGTTGCTCTAGTATTACACAACTCAATGTAGATAATGCCACTTTTTATTTAACTCAAGAGTTAAAATAACAAGTACTGTATAATTTTAGATTTTGAATATTTGAGCATATTTTTATAATTTTAAACTAAATCTAATTTAATTTGTAACAAAACATGAAAATATTATGCAATTAAAAGTTCGTAGGAAATTCCGATTAAATTAGAAATAAGGCATAGATCTAAAATTAAATCTAGTTATTCCCTAAAACCCCCCACCAGTTTTCTGTCGTTCTATCCTCCCTTAACAGTTCAGTTCATAACACACAAACACACACACAAACAGTGGAAGAGAAGAGAAGTAGAGATGCTGGCCTTTGTTCCTCAGCAGCGTTCATTTCCAATTCTAACCTTCCCTTCTGATAAAATTACATGGACTTCGCTCTCTGCTTTCTATTCTCTAAATGGGTATGCAGTTTTGCACTATCTTCTTTCTCAATATTTCTTAATTACTCATTCCTCAGTATAAAGATTGAATTTTGGAATATTTAATGATGAGCTCAAACTTTTCTTGAACTTGTGAACAAACTAATGGATGCTGTTATTTTGCACTATCTTCTTTCTCAGAAATTCTTAATGAACTCATTCAATGGGATAAAATTATAAGTTTTGGACTATTCACAAACAAAATTCACACTTTATGTTGTCTGTTCTATGACTAAGTATTTGTAATTGGACGTTCAGTTACATAATATTGAATACACAATAACAAATTATTGTTGGTTTTGCATTTGGTGCTGTAATTATAGCAACGCTTTTGTTTACAGTTCGCGTAGGAAATGGATTGCACAAAAGAATTACCGAGGCATTATGGTGAAAAATGTGATTTCTAGAGTAAAAAACCCACCACCCCCGACCCCCGAGACTCTAGTGAAGGAGCCCCACAAATACTTTGACGAGGTTATTATAACTGTTAGGGCTGGAGACGGAGGTCATGGTACCGTTCTTAGTCTTCCGAACCAGAAGGCTCCTACTAAGCCACTAGGGAAACTTGAAAAAGAAAAAGCAAGAATAAGGAATTCTTATAAGAGGGATTTTGATGGTTCAGTTATCCTTCCTATGGGTGGACATGGTGGTGATGTTGTAATTTACGCAGATGAAAGCAAAGACACCTTATTGGATTTTCACAAGAAAGGTCGATATAGTGCAAAGCGCGGAGGAAATGTTGGTGCAATGGGTGTTTTGTCTTCTCAATTGCATAATGGACTAGCTGGCCCAACTTTGCGTATTCCCGTACCTTTAGGTTTGTTAAACTCATCTATCTATCCACATTGTCATTTCCTTTAGCATGGTTATACAAAAGATTTGACCTATTCTTTGACCTATACAGTGAAAAAATGGAATTGGCATACTAAATCTTATGTAAGTTTTGCTAAGTTTGCAGGTACTGTTGTGAAACACAAAAGAGGAAAGCTTTTGGCTGATTTAGCTCGTCCAGGTGATGAAGTAGTTGTTGCAAGGGGTGGACAAGGAGGGGTAAGGATCTGTGTTTTTCGACCATGTCCATTTATTAACATGTAATTCTTGTAATGATGTGGATTATGGGTAAAATGTAACATGACAATATCCAAAACAGAATTTGAAGATTATATATGCGGCTCATACAAAAAGTTTATAAAGAAAATAGAAACACTAAACTTATTACTTTAGAGCGAAAACACTATTGCCCATCAGAAAGGTGATACCTGATATGGAATTTATATGGTGCATTTGTTTTTCGATTTGTCCTAGAAGTCTACTTCTATGTCATAACATTTGCTTCAGTGTTTTCTGAACTTCCATAGGTTTGATCATGTTCTTTTGTTGTTTGGCAGATTAGCTTGTTAGAATCGCCTGAGCACAAGAAGAAAAAGATGATGGCTATGACCCCTAATGTAATGAGAGATGAAAGTGACAAGGTAAGAATTCATATTTGGTTTGATCTTCTGTTTTAACATATGACCATCTACAACTCTCCTCATTGAGTTGAGCTAAGAGAATATTGTATATCAGATTCCTTTCTGTTGTTTATACCATGCACAACTCAGTCCAGTATACTTTGATATGAATTACAAAGGGCAATTTGAATTTCTTATTATTGGTGCTTGTCTAATCAACATTTGTTTACTCTCATTATTATTGGTGGTCCTGGATATAATTATTTTTTCCTTCTTTCTTTGTCAATTTATCAACTATTTTGCTGCAATGTTTTTGGAGGAATTATATATTTTATGTGGACTAGGCCATAGACTGAACTGAAATCTTCTATAATTTTTCCCATCTATTGGTGCAATTTTCCTCACAGAAAAGTGTTATGGCGCCAGAAAATGGTACAAATTTCAACCTAAAGAATTGTGTCTGAATCTGAAGTTTTGAAGAAGTTATTCATTTGTACATGTTGTAGGTTTTACTTCTTGGTCAGCCGGGAGAAGAAGTCAGTCTGCAATTAATACTGAGAGTTGTTGCTGATGTTGGTCTTGTTGTAAGTATAGCTTACTTTCGCATATATAAAGCTAATTAACGATGCATTTACAGTGCATGATACTAGAACTTATAAATACATAAGCTATGCATTTATATACTGTAACACAGATTCCGATACACGCATGTAAGGTTAAAAGTGAACTTCTGCAAGTAACTAGTTACGATGTCGTGTTTTGGGTATTATATGGTGATTTATATCTATGCAATAACTGGATAACTAAATAAAAACATGTGTTGGAGTAGAAAGGCGTTTTTGTGAGCCTATAGTCTATCTCAACAGGGTTGGAAGCATTCACACATTTTATTTATTTTATATATGTATTTCTTTATTTTTTCAACAATCTAGTGGTCTACATTTTTTTGTATGGAAAATGCATAAGGTCTGAAAGTTCGATTTGGTCTCTAATTCAGTAGCTTCAAACTTATAATTTGAAATTCAGTTATGTAGATTCTTGTTTTGCACTTGATGTATTCTAATCCTTTTTAATACCTTTTTTCAAGTGATCAAAGGACATTATCATCCTAAAGGTTAACCATTCATAAGTACTTGATTATATTAACTTATAGAAAATTGGGATATAGAGTTATACAAATTTCAAGAGTGACGAGCACTGACTAGATTTCACTACCAGATATGTATTTAGTATTTGCCTTTGATATTCAGGGACTCCCAAATGCCGGAAAATCTACACTATTAGGTGCAATCACACTTGCAAAGCCCGATATAGCTGATTATCCATTTACAACCTTAATGCCAAACCTAGGACGCCTTGATGGCGATCCCAGTCTAGGTCCTGGACAGTTTTCTTCTGAAGCAACATTGGCAGATTTGCCTGGCCTCATTGAAGGTGCTCATCTCGGAAAGGTATTTTTTATTATTTATTTTTATCCTCTCTGATTTCAGGGATCTGAATTACTTACATATAAATGATATTGACATTTTTGTAGGGTCTTGGTAGGAACTTTTTAAGGCATTTAAGGAGGACTAGATTATTGGTTCATGTTGTTGATGCAGCTGCAGAGGATCCAGTGAATGATTACAGGACAGTGAAAGAGGTATTCCCCATATCACAATTAATGTTTGATTACATATATGACATATCATTCTTGTTAATGTTGCAGGAATTGCGGATGTACAATCCAGATTACCTCGAACGGCCATACATTGTTGTTCTAAATAAGATTGACATTCCTGAGGTATGATAAATAGAGTTTTCTAGTTATGTATTAACTAACTTAGTCAGCTACTTAAAAGCTTAATTATGACATCCATAGGCAATAGAAAGGCTTCCAAAATTGACTGAAGAAATACGGAAGATAGGAAGTGATAATATAGACTTGCAAACTGGTACTGTCTCCGAAACCGATGATCCTTGTGAGGAGAAGAAGGTGAAGGAAATCGAAGAATATCCACGACCTCATGCTGTTGTGGGTGTTAGTGTTCTGTAAGTTTTTCATTGACATTTTACAATTTCTTCATTATTATCTTTGATGATTCGGTCTGTTTTAGCCTATTTTATTGTGCAATAGTCATTGTACACATAATGATGTATTTGTGATTTGCCTTTTCGTGTTTGTTTGCAGGAAAGGTATTAGGATCAATGAAATGTTGAAAGAGATAAGGGCAGCTTTGCGCAGTTGCAGAGATGATATTGGTTCATCATAGGAATGGAATTGTCAGCATAACCATGGCCTGCGGTTTATTGTGCACGTGCACGTCACATGGTTGCGAACAAGCTGGATATGGGATTGCCTATTGCTGCAAGCTTGCAAGAACGTGGGAATTTGGTTCTGGATCTTGGTTACTAACTGCCATGTTCAGCCACAATGTATAGACTTTTGTAAGCAGATATGTAGATATGTACCAGCGGCTTTATTGCATTGCCAATCGATCAAAAGTTAGTAAGCGATTGCTTGTATGCAATGTACCTTTTTATTCTATTCTTAGCACTTGTTTGGGAAAATTTATGCAGTTTTTGGTTCCGACAAGACTGGATCATTGACACGTTTGGTTTCGTAATTTGTACATTTGTATTTTTGATCCTAATGTGTCAAAATATTTTGCACTTTGGTCTCATCGTCTCCTATAGAATCAATAGTGAAAAACTAAGATAATCTTTGAGATCAAACTTACCTTCTTTGAGTTTGAAAACGTTAATTTGAGAGTGACACCACTTAATCTCGAACCAAACGTGGTTTGACTTGAATGTTCTTTGCGAACGATTTGAACTTCTCTTTGAAGATTTCGGTCTAGATGGACTTTGATCTTGTAAATTTTCGATAATGTCAATTTCAGGACTTTGAAACTTGAACTCGAATCAAATGTTGGAACTTATTTCGATCTTCTTGACAAAAGCCTTGAATTTGGCTAAACACGTTATGAAGATAAATAACTTGGTAGGTAGGATGGTTACTTTTCTCTTAATGCTCCCTTCAAATTTGTACTCTTCTCATTCATAGAAGATATGCATGCTTTTGATTGACTATGACACCTTATCTTGGACATTTGGCATAATTTAATTGGTCATTTCTTTAGAATGCCGAAATATGGTTTGAAACTTCAATCGGACACTTTTTTTTTTTTTTGAGAACAACCAGATCATATACATTATTAGAAGTGGGAGTCATTTGTTACAAAGTACAAAACAGAGCTAGGAAGCTCAACTCCTAATGAAATATTTCTAATTACAAGTCTGGCTATGTTATGTGCAACTAAATTAGCATGACGTAAGATGTGATGAGCCGAGAAAGATCGAAAAGAAAGTGCTTGTTCTTTTATGTCCTCCAAAACAGGTCCAGTGGTTCCCAAAAAAGGTGTACGATCAAGAATACCATTTATAACCGATAAACAATCTCCTTCAAGCACAATGTCCGTCCATCCTTTTGCTATCCCTAATTCAATTGCTAATCTTGCTGCATATGCTTCTGATTTTATATGACACCTTATTTTGTACGTTTATTTGACATTATATAATTGATCATATCTTTAGAGTCCCGAAATATGGTTTGATTGATCGGAACACATATTGTCAATTGCTTTTTCGGTTTTACCTATTAAAGAAAGGACCGTTTTTTTAAATATTTTTTTAAGGAGGACCCTGCAGTCTGCAGATCATCTCATGGTAAAAAAAACCAGTTTTTGTTGTTACTAGAAAAATGAACGTACGTTGTACGTGTCTAATTAATTTCATAAGTAATTTTTATAAATTAGAGTAAAATTAATTATATTATGTCATAAAATAGAGAAAATTAATCTTTTATTTTTTTCCATTTTAAACTATTTTTCTACTAGTTTTACCTTGTTTTTGTCAGTTAAACTCTTCTTTTACTGAGTTCACTCGTTTTTACCAGTTTAGCCCGTTTTCACCTATTTCACACGTTTTTTTCATTGATTTCACATGTTCTTTTCATCAATTTCACTTGAAATTTAATTGATTTCACATGTTTTCACCGACTTTACCCTTTTTCATCGACTTTATTCATTTTTTCACCGATGCCACTCGTTTTTCACTGATGTCGTCGTTTCACCGGTTACATCATTTTTTATGAATTTCACTTGAATTTTCATCGATTTCACATGTATTTATCGATTTTAGGGGCACTTTCTTACTTGTTTCACCCATTTTTTCACTAACTTCGCCCATGTTCACCAATTTCACATGAACTTTTATGGATTTCATATGTTTTCAACGATTTCATGGTTTTATTTTATCGGTTTCACAAAATTTTATGGATTTTACCATCTGTTTTTCACGAAAAGAATCCATAAATTCGAGGTTATGCAAGTCTTGGTATTATTGATATTTTTTTTAAAAAACTATTGATTATTCTTTATATTTTGCTATTATAGTCAAAGTAATTACGTACTTATCTAAGTCATAAGTATTTTTTATTCTTTCATATGTAAGATACGATTCAATTTTAATTTTTTTTTAACATAATGATATTTAAGATAAGTTATAAATTTTAGAAGTTTATGTAGGAGATAAATATAATAAGACTCTATGTATTTAATTATACCTCTTCAATTACTTCCACATGTTTAACATATCATCACTTTACAACTTAATAAGGGTACTCTAATCCGCACAAAAAATTTAAAAATCATTCATTCTTTTTATAATAGTGGAGATTCAATTCATTGAATCTACAGTCGCTCATAGTTTCCTCGGATGACAAGATTCATGTGACCCTTTCTCTTTCTTTGTTCTTTTTAATATTTTAAAAATATTCTTGAATTCCCATGTGAGTTATCCTATAATTAATTGGTTAATGGCAATTTAACCCCTGTGATATTCATAATATTTAATTTGTCCCTCTATAATTTAAAAAAGAGCAATTTAACCCCTATAAATATTTTAAAGAAGCAATTTACCCCTTTGAACCGAAGAGTTTAATTTACATGTCGAAATTGAAAGTAACATGAAAAATATTTTGTAACACAGGGGTTAAATTGCCACATTAATCATAAGACATTGGGTAAATTGCCACATTTATCATAACACGGGGGGTAAACTGCCACATTAATATAACACATGGAGGTAAAATGCCACATATAAAAATATAAGGGAGACAATATGAAGCTTTTATAAAATTACAGGGGAATAAAGTGTTCTTTTTCAAATCACAGAAAGATAAATTGGACATTATATATATCACAGGGAATAAATTGCCATTAACTCTATAATTCATCCCTATCCCATTTGATATATGTCATCTTTCTCATAAATTAAATGCATTTTATTATTTATTATTAATTCAACCTACACCAAATTCTCACAAGAAACAGGGCCTTCCCACGTAGTACAAACATGTCTTTTAGTACATTACTATTACACTAAATATTCTCGGGAACCCCTCTTCACTAAAAAGTAGCTACTAGTGGTTTAGTAGAAAAACTCAAACCTAAAGCTTATCTAAACTGACGTTGTGCCTATCTCACCTTCAGGTTCTAAATACCAATTTCTCTTCTCTTCATTCATCCCATTCTCTGTATGTAATGTAAGCTGTCTGCTCTGTTACAATTTTTTGTTTACTTTCTCATGACAAAGACACGTAGTAGACCCCCACATCCATAAATACCGACCTTTCTCTCACAATTTGGATCCCACATCGACTGAAAATGTTGAAATCAATGGATTCATTTAGAGAGGAAAAAAAGGTGAGGAATATGGCTAAAGCAAGTTCAAGAAAAGGGTGCATGAGGGGTAAAGGAGGTCCAGAAAATGCTTCTTGCAAGTACAAAGGAGTCCGACAGCGCATTTGGGGCAAATGGGTTTCCGAAATACGCGAGCCCGACAATGGGGCCCGCGTATGGCTCGGCACATTCGACACTGCGTATGATGCTGCATTAGCCTATGATGCCGCCGCACGTAGGCTCTACGGCCACGACGCAAAGCTCAATCTCCCGAATTTGTGCGAACAAAAGCATTTTGATGCTCCTCCTGATCAAAAGCAAGAAGACAATAATGTTCCAATTAGTTCTGGTACTTTTGATTTACCTGTTAAAAATTATGATGAGGGCAGTCCTAATGAGAATGTTGGTACTAATAATGAATGTGTGAGTATTAGGAGCATAATGGAGAATTTGCATGTGAGTTTGCCTGAAATTGATGACTCTTCCTTGTGGGCAGAGGCTGCAAAGGATACTTCTCTACAACATGTACATGATCCTCAGGCTTTTGCTAGCAATTTGGACACTAATGAGATGTCATTCCCATTTTTTCTTTAGAGTAAAATATATGTGATTTTAAGGTCAATTACAAGTCAAAGGTTTGACATGATGCATGTACGATGGACATGTCAGACTTATAGACCGGGATTATTTTATCGGTACATGTACGTGGGACGACTTGTCGTGACTTTGACCAGTTGCGATACATTTGTCACGTGTTATGTTCCTTATGTCATAAGGACGGTATAAAGTAATTGACTTTAGGATCTCATTTTGTGCATAAAAGTGTATTGTAAAGATGGATTGCTATTATAGTCTATGGACATTGTGCGTATAAGTAATATTTGGTACTGTTATGTAATATGTCTAAGATGGTTTATAGTTAGCAGTATTGTGTGGGTACTTGCATGTAATGCTACAGTCCTTGTATTTGTAATTAGTGTGGACTGGAGTCGTGTGATAATTGATAAATATTAATGTGTCATTGACCGGAGTTAAAGAAGAGAGAGACTTATGGGAGTATCATGTAAGTTCAGTTTCGTCAATGAGATTTAATATATTGTTTATATTTGTAATAAATAGATTGTCTATCTTAATTATTTCTGTATTTCTTTTTAGAGTAAGATGTGAAAATACTCTGTGTGCTTTGTCTAATTAGTTATTATCAAAAAAATTGTGTTATTTTTATTTGCAAAACTCTCAATGTGTTTAATTTTTATTAACAAAATAAACCCTTTTAAATCAAAATGACAATTATACCTCCAACAAAGGATGCAAAAACACCTCTCTTAACCTAAAAAAATTAATTTATCTTTGAAAATTTGCAATAATTCCCTGTTTATTTAAAAAATTGACAAAACCTCCATATGATTTATGTAGGAATTTTAAATTGGTTTATTTGCTAAACAAGGGTGTTTTTCATAGTTAGACAAAGCACAATAAATATTTTTGCATTTAGCTCTTTTATTTATATTGCCATCAGGAAAACAACCATACATATTTGTAGAAACAAGAAGTAATTTCTAAGTCCTTAAAGTAACCTTTTTTTTTTATTGTATATTAGAAAACACATTAATTGGGTTGAGTCTAATCTTTGGACCTAACTCACCTCAAAAGCTAGTTCAAGAGGTGAGTTTGCTTCACCCACACGCAAAATTTTAAAGCCCAACCTTGTGAATTGTGACATGCGGATAAGAGTCCAATCGTGTGGGTGAAAAATAATCATCATGCAAAATATGATGAGTTTGTCAAAGAACGATATATCTCACATTAACACGTTGATCTGATACCATATTAAAATACATATGAATTGGGTTAAGTCCAATTATGGCTTGGACTTGACTCACCTCAAGATCTATCTTTTGAAGTGAAACCCAAATTATATGAACTTTAATCCAATTCATATGAATCTAATATTATGGAATATTTTATATATAGGGTAAATTACGGATCCCTGAGGTAAAGTCTAATTACGAAAATTTTCTTCACATATTGAGTATTACAAAAATACCTCTCAGGTTCGTCACCTTCTTACAATTAACCCCTTGCCCTTAAAATATTCCACTTTTGCCCTTATGTGTTATTTGTAATGTTTGTAATATCTTATAAATGTTAAAAATTGGGTGTTAATTGTTAGATCTTATGAATTATAGAAGCGATACTTATATATTTACTACTACCCATATAATTTATAAAATTTATAATTACCCATAAATTTTAATAAATATTGGAGAAAAGGGATCTACATATTTATTAACAATTTAAATTATGCAAAAATAAATTAAATAGAATTTTAATAATAATATTTTATAAATATGAACAAATTGTTTACACATTTAGTTAAATGAATTTATTTTCTAATTTAATAAAATTTATATTGTATTATAAATCAATATTTTAATGCAATAAAGTTTATATTATATTATAAATTTAATATTTATTAATGCAATACAAATATTATTTATTTAATTAGTAAAAATATAATTTTATATTTATTTCTCTATAAGGACCATACAATAACAGAACAAAGATAAATCATAGGAAAGCCTTGGGTTGAACTACCAGTTTAGTCTCCGCAAGGCCGCATGAACTTAGGACATTCTAAATAATTTTTCAAGGTTCCAAATATCACATTTTATGAATAGACCCCTAGAAAAGTCCATATTAGTACTATTTGTGAAAGTGGTCATTTCTAATTGTCGGGCACGGGAAGTGCACGAAATTAAAATCGCCCATACATTATGTTGTCATTTCACTTTCAAATAGTATAAAATTAATTTAATGTCGGCAAAAAGCTTATGATAATCTAAAATGTCACTAATTAAGTAATGATCAATCATCAGATTTTGGTAACACATGTAAAGTTTCACATGTGAACATAAATAGCAGTAAAAAATCAACCGCAGATAGTTCATCAACATTCTTCAACATGTGACTTCATTAAAAACAAAAATTGCTTGTCTTCTTTTTGTTAGTAAGTCTGTGTGTGTACCCTTGGTGTTAAAGTGAAAGTCAACTTGACTCAATAAACACATCATGTGAAGACCTAGCTAGCTTTAATAATATTGTACCTTTAATTAAAGAAAAGAAGATACAACTCATTAGATGTTAACAAGGACTACATTTGCGAGCATAACTAGTTTTACATTTTTATTATATTGTTAATGATCAAAGGATGGAAGAAATCCATTGATCCCCTTGTATGAAATTCTCAACAGAGTATGACTGAACGTGCTCCGCCGGAATCTGGCTACTCCAGTTAACACGAGCAGCCGGATTAGATCCCGCCCCATTATTTTCAAATTCACCATAATACAAGGTCTTAAGTGCAAATTCACCATCCCAAGGCAGCCATCCAGGCGGCGTAATAAGAGTCTCCAATGTACAGCGAATAAAAACCGTCCTCGAATACTGCTTCCACGGCCTGCCCAAGTAATTCTTATGCACTTTAGGATTGCTATAATACAAAGCCATGTATGCATCTGTGCCATTGATCACACAATTTTGGAAAACAAACCCGGTTGACTGAGCAGGGTCTATTCTACCGTGTGCCGTCACTGCATTATTCTCACCCTTTTCTGGTTTGAGTTGCCTAGGAGCAACAAGAATTAGGCAATCTTGGAAAAATGCTGCTGAATTTCCAAATATAAAGTCGACATTGCCTTGGATGCGGCATGACTTGTAGTACTGCCGTAAGCTGTGTGTGTATAACGTGTCTTGGTTTCCGAGAAATTCACAATTTTCTACGATAGAGAGATCACTATCTGATCGAAAAGCTACTGCTTGATGTGCATCAGGTCCTGCTGTGTTTTGAAAGGTTACACCACTTGCCATAAACCCATCACCAATAACTCCTGCATTTCACACAATTCATTAGCTATTTATATATTGTCTTCACAACCTTAGCTTATCACTAGGATATATATATATATGCCAATTCAAACCAGTGCTAAATATTGGTCCAATTTTTACATAACAAAAAACACAAAACACAAAACACAAGAGTGAATGCAAATATGCTAATTTAAAGGCAACATTGTTTTTTTAGTACAATACAATATGGTAATTGACAGCTTTGTTTATACCATAATACAATTGCACATTTCATACCACAGGAAACTATTTGAACGAAATTGGCTACGAGAAGCACACCTGGCAGCTAACGCGTTTTGGAGGAAAAATTAATTTTTTTTCTGGTGGTATATCGAATTGCATAATTTTATGGAGCTTCTATTGGACAAGAATATAAGGTAATTTAAACAATAAATAACTTCTAAGACCAGAAAATGCCGAGTTAACGTGACTTTTCCATCCAAAATACCGAGCTAACTACCACATCATTCGATCAATTTTGTCCAAATAGTTAGCGATGGTATGAAATATGCAATTATGTGTTAAAATATGATATGAAATGTGCAATTTAATATACATCTGTAGTCGGTACCATAGTTGCAAACTACCCCTTTGTTAGGTACTAAAAGTACAATTTCACCTAATTCAAACAAATATATTCACAATAGCAATTTAATGGGGGACCGGTATTGCGATAATGTGAAGGAATTAAGGACTTACCAACGGTGGCGGAGTTGTAAGTGGTGACTCCCGGGCTGACATGCAAGGATCCCGTAATGACCGTTTTGCCCATGCCATCCCCTAAGAACACCACATTCTTCTTCTCCAACGGGATCCGAACCGTCTCCTCATAAACTCCAGCATTAATCTTTATCACGAACCGCTTACCATTATTATCGGGTGCAGCATTCACAGCCTCCTGAACCGTCTTATAATCACAATTACTCTTACACACGGTCACATCCACCTTCAGCCCTGAGGGAACCCCACCCGGAGACCCGGATCCGGAAGCAGATTCGGACCCGGGTGGTTCCCAGAACCCATCACGCTCTGTCTTTGCCGGGCCCCACGACCCGGTTTTATCTCCATAAACGTCGTAACTCATCAACATTCCCAGGGCATCACTGGTGGAAGCGATTAGAGAAGAGTTGAGGAAGGCCATCGTCTGACCCACAAGTGACGAAGTGTTAACGTATTTAAGCGCGGACCAGCTGTCGTACTGGTAAACCATAGCCGAGCTCAACCAAGCGCGTGCGTCCTTGATCTTGCCACGTGGAAGCGCGTCGCCCACCAAATTAATCCGATATTCCGAGTAACGGAGTAGCTCTATGCAATTATTGGCTGCAGTTGTTCCGTTCTTATTTCCGTTAAATTGTTTCAATACTTCCTGAACCATAGCGCGTCCCTTAATAAGGTTATTCGAGGAGACCCATAAGGCGGCTTGAATTACCTGTGGAGCCGTGGCTCCTACAGGCACGTGATTGGACTGGGTTAATGAAGATTTGCAGGTTGAAGGGTCACGTGAGGCCTTGCAGGCCTCTTGAATAATGGTGGGAGAAGAAGAAGAAGAATTATTGCGGGGGTTTTGGTGGTGGCGAGAGGCTGAGGAGAGGGTGAAGAAGAGGAGGAGGGAGAGGATTGTGACGGAGAAGAGAGTAGCCATTGCAATTAATATGAATTTTAGTGTGGGGATTTGTTTGGGATTTTTTGTGGGTTGAGTGGAATGGGGTGATGAGGGGGATTTTATAGGTTTTCTGTGCTGCATTATTGTTATTGGCAATAAAACGAATCCAGAAATATAAGGTAAGAAAATTAAGTGGTGAATTCGATAAATGGAGTGGTAAAAAAGGGAAATGAATGATTTGAGTAATCAATGTTTAGGTAATTTTTGGATAAGTGGATCAGTCACGGGTTTGCAGCCAGAGATAAGAAATGAGAATGAAGTGGACACTGGGAGTGAGCACTCACTCAGTAGAGGCATGAAATTAGAAAGTGGGGGTGGGGCGGTTGGTTGGATGTATGATTTTGGAAGGATTTGGTGTGACTGTGTATGTGACCTAATAAGGTTGGTTTTTTTTGCTGTTAATGGAGGGGGATCTGGTTTTTTAATTGGTTAATAAGGTGGGGTTTCGAATTTCGGTGTTTCTAAACCGGCCCGGACCGGCCGGTTCAATGGGTAACCGGATGCCTATCCGGTCCGGATGATCCCTCATAACCGGACTTCAATTTAACCAGGCTCTTCCTCCTGTTCTGTACAAAACTTCAAACTCCAGATCTATATCTCAAATTCATCATCTCCTTTGGAAAACTTCAAGCAATGGTCGCCGGTAATGTGCAGAGCAGGGCGGTGGAATAGTGAAGCTTTGAGTGTGTTACAGGCAGAATTTGGGGAAAAATAAAGAAAAGAAAAAGAGGAGAATGTGAAGATAAAAGGAAAAGGAAAGGAAAATGATAATGGAAAAAAGAATACAAATAGGCAACAGGCCAACAGCTTGTTCAACTAGGCTATCATTGCCAACATGTTATTGATAATATGCAAGCCCAATTGTGGTCTGGGCTTGCAAACATGCTGGCCCAGATCCTATCCTGGGTCTTTACTGGGACCGCCCGGGTCAAGCCTAGTTCGGTTCGTTCACAGGCTAACTGGTCCTGGTCTTGGGCCGATATGGGCCTGAAAAAATAAGGATCAGTATCCGATGGTTTGGAGCGGTCTTGTGCTAGCTGGGGCTGGTTTTAATTGGTCTGGTTCTAACCGAGCTGGATGGGCCGATTCCCGATTTAGTTGTCTTGTCTCTGAAAGAGACTTGTGGAGAGGAGGATAAAATTTGAAAAAAGGATGAATATGATCAAACATATGAAATATATGTAACAAATATATGTAGGAAAAATAAATCAAAACTCTTGGGTAAACAACATTATAATTTTTTTTATTCTGCTATTATAAGAGTTTTTCCTTTTTCATTTATTACTAGCAAAATATATTTTGTATTATAAGTTCTTCATATTATTTTATCTCTCTGTTATATTCAATATTTTGTTCTGGGCTTGAAAACCATTTTTCAATTTTGTATAACAATTATATGTTTGTATTCCGCAGTTATTTGTATGAGCTAGACTTGTATATAAGATGAACACGAATTATTGTGAGAAAAATTAATTTTGAGTCAAATGCCTAAATATCCCCTATACTTTACCTAATTAGCGAAAACACCCATGTGTATTTTTTTATTACAGAAGACCCCCCTTGTGCTATTTTTTCCTCCCAAGCCGGAGTACATATTTTGTAGAAAAAATAACAAATCTACCCACATTAAAATGCAAAAACATCTCTAATCACCTAAAATATTGACAATAATTCCTCCGTTAATTTTGGCAATTGCCAATAACCTCATGTGCATTTATAAAATTGGCAAATGATCTCACTATTGATTTATGAAAGAATTTTAAATGAGATATTTTGCTAATAAAAGATAAATACAGGAAAGATTTTGATAATTGAAATAACATAGAGGATTTTTTTGCGAATTAGGCAAAACAGAAAGGATATTTTTACATTTAACTCGATTAATTTTCATCAAAAAATGTCTGTTTGCTTTGATTTGATTTCTATATCATGGCATGTTTGCTTTTGTTATTTAATAACTTAAGACTTAATGCACAACATATATTTGACAAAGCATAAAATAATAAGTTGATAACTCATGTACACACCAAGTCTAAGCAGCTGTGACAACTCAATTATTATATCATGCCATCAGCAAATTTCCAAAAGAATCCATTTTCCATATACCATCTTTAGAAATCATGATTATCAACGTGCAATTATGTAGGTCCATTCATTCTCTAAAGAAAATTATGTAGATCCATTACTCCTTGGTAAAAGTATTTAAATAAATAAAAAAGCATCTCAACTTAATCCTTTTCTCATTAATTTAATCAAACACGTACCATTAATATAGGTAATACTTTAGAGCATATAAAAACCACAAGATCATAATCATCACATTCATCCACTCTAAGGAAAAGGGGAAATTAAATCCTAATAAAATAAAATAACTTTGCTACACACTGCAAGCCATTTTATATAGAACCATAGCTGAACTGGACTGAACGTTCTTTTTTGTTTCCAGCAAAAAAACTTTTGTTAAAGTTAGGCTTTTTGCTGGTCAAACGTTTTCCGTTGACTGAGATAGAAGTGGCTGAGTGATGGACGACTTGATTTGGGGGGTTGTTCTGTTGCTCACATGGTCCGCGGGGGACTGGATCGTGGCCTTCTGTGCAGCTGCAGTGAATTTCCTTTCCTCATTTTTACCCCATAAGACAAAGTATAGTCCAGTTATAATCAACACTGCACCAATGATCCTGTTGATGGATTAACAAATAAGTCATTAATGCCTTGTCACTTGGGCATATATATATATCAAATTTATAAATTCTTGCCTAAACCTATTATATCATAAATTCAATATGAATTGTAATAAAACCACAAATTGTATCAAACATTACTGACCATGGTTCTGTTATAGTAGTTGTTTTGTTTCGAAGCGAGAAACACACAAAGTTTTCAAATTTAAGGGGATATGAAATTGATGAATCAGTCAATATTAGAAATTATTTTGTGCACCGTATCACCAAACATATGTAGTGCGACAGACCAATCACATTATGTCATGTGGAGTAAAAATTCACATCATTCTCATGTTGATTCATATTCCCTTAACGTGAATTTTGAAGATTGTTTCCACATAGGCCAGAAAATGGTATGATGGCAAATTTTACTCCACATCACTATATAATTGATTTGCTTACTGCTTACATGTGCATGATGACTCAAATGCATAAAATAATTACTCGCGGAAAATAGACATTCAAAAACTAAACCTATATATGACTAGAAAATGTCCATGTGGTACTTTAAATATTGCTTGATTGGTTGAATAAATGCCCAATTTGGTGTAAATGGATAACCAAAACTTCAATGAGAAACCAAATTAATAGGAGAAATCAACATGAATACTTAAAAAGAAGAAATTGGCTAAATAGGAACATACCCTCCCAAATAAAACTCCTCTCCCAAAAGAGCAGAAGCCATAATTGCAACAACAAGTGTCTGAACAGGCTGATACACAGCCACGAACACAGGGCCACCTCTATCAATGCACCATATCTGTACAGCAAATGCTATCCCTGATGCCACTACCCCCTGCACACCAATTACTTAACTGTCATTTCATTTAATTTCATCCCAAACAAACTATACAATTATACATAACTGATTTTTTGTTTTCTTTTTATAATTAATGGAACTTTCACATTTATTTCATATACATATAAGTTCTACGACACTATCCAGTCAGCACATGCACCATTCATCAAAATTGTCTTCAATAATGTTATTTTAAAATTAATACATATGCTGTTCGTTCACACGTTCAAAACCATGTCCTTTTCAATAAATATAGTGGCACTTCATTTTCTTCCCAATCAATTTTATTTTTCTACCTCTAAATTAATTATGATGGTGATTTTATCAATCAAAAGGGGACAAAATCAGTTTCACAAACTTGGGCACCGGCCCCTTTTACCCCTAGAGCCATGCAAATCGATCGAACACCATTCGAAAATGGTTCTTCTACTCAGAAACGAAATGCTCAAAATATAAAAATATCTTACAGCATAGAAAACACTGAAAAGCTCGGAGCCAGAGTGCACGAGCCAAGCCTGAGGGTCCCTTTCCACAAACGCGGCAATAACAAGAAACTGTATGACTCCGAAAAAACACTGGTAAGAAGTGAACGAGAGACGAGCCGGATACTTCTTCAGAATCGGTGCTTGTAGCACAAGCCAACCAGACCATGAAAGGCAATGACCGATCAAGAATATGCAACCGAGTGTCCAATTTTTCCCATTGGCGTCGCCTAGCGCTAGAAGCACCGGTGCGGATACCACCTCCGCCACCACAGTTTGTAGCCGTGGGGTCGGGCTGTAGATGGTGGGCCCTTTGTATAGGGTGATCACGGATGCACCGGCTACACAGAATAATGTTCCGGCAACCTTTGAGATTCCATCTTTTCGGTCTAGCCTCACCTTTTCAATCCTGAAAATAATATGCAAAATTAAGTTGACATTTCGTTAAGGATATATTCAGTTCTTATGTTCAAGTCTATTTTACTTAATAATTTACTTACTGAAACCCAATAATCAAACATAATCTTAAATATTAATATTTAATTAGCTTGCCTGAGAACGACGGCCATAAGGAATGTAATGGCCGGAACAGAGTTCTGTATTGCTGAAGCAAAAGTTGGCGATGTGTGGTCCAATCCCAACAAGTAGAATCCTTGATTTGCTGTGATTCTGTAATTTTTTTTAAATTAATCTTTAGTTTATTTTCAAGTAATTAAATATCATTTTTTCTAATGATCAATGGATCGTGTAAGTTAAACTTCATACCCAACAATTGCAAGGAGGAAGAACTGGATGATGAAGTTCCAAGAAATAGGTGGTCTTTCTTTCCTGTTTATTAACCAATCAATCAAATTAAAGTAGCCCATATCTCAATTTTAAATTAAGTAAATCAATGAAAAAAGACCACGTACTTTTCAAGAAAATAGGCAAATGGCAAGAGAAGTAAGAAGGCCAAAATGTTTCTGTAAACAGGGAACACAATTTTGCTAATGCCCATATTAAGTGCAGCTCTTGAAACAACATGAAAACCTGCATAACCAAATTGCAAGGCTAACATAGCCAAATGAAGTTGAAATTTCTCCGGTATGAAGCACATTCTTCGACCCACGGCTGAGCCACCACCAACATCCGCCATTATCGATCGGAGTGAATAAGAAAATTTAAAAAATGAAAGGGTGTTGAAATGTGGTGATGTTAGGGGTAGAGTTTAGGGGTGGTATAAATACAGTTAAGATTTGAGAATGAAGGAGTAGGGGGGACCCCACAAAAGCCTTGTAATGTTTTTGCTTTGTCACCCGCATTCCTTTCCCAAAATTCTTTTCAAATCTCGCTTGATTAAACTTATCCAACCAGAAAATAATATATGAATTAATTGCAGAACCACTTATTGTCTTTTGTCAAATTATAAAAATTCATTTAAAATTTCTTCATAAATTAAAGGGAAGTTTTTATCAAACTTTGAAGTGAACAAGGGGTTATTGCTAATTTTTAAAGTTAACGAGGTTTACTGATAATTTTTTGGGTTAAGAAAAGCGTTTTTGTATTCTTTGGTGGAGGGTATAATTGTCATTTTAGCTTGAGAAGGGTTTTTTTTCTAATAAAAAATAAGCACTGGATCTTTTTACTAATAAAAATAACATAGAATTTTTTTTTTTTAGTTAGACAAAGCACCAAAGGTGCATGTTTTTGCATTTCATTCGTAAATGAATTGAACTTGTTTTATGATTAAATCTCAAAACTAACTTATTTTATGAAAACTTTAAATTCGATCGGACCCAATTTGTTATAAAATTTATCTTTTCTTGTATAATATATTCGTACAATTTACTTTTTTTTTTCCTTGTATTCTGGCCTTCATGGCTGACAAGACAACCCCTCATCGCACTAACGGAAAGGAAATTGAAAGGAGAGAAAAATATGTTTATGTATGTATTTGGAAGCATGCTGTTAATGATGATAATTATGAAGAAGCTGTGGGGAGCCGCCATTGATAGATAGCGCGCACGAGGGGTGAGGGTGGGTTACACTTAAAATTATTTTGTAAGTTGTGGCGTCGGAGAAATTAATTTGCAGACAATCGGGTGCGGATCTAGGAATTTGGTGTAACGAGGGATAAAAATTATAATCAAATAGTCAAACTTAAAAATTATATAACATGCACGAGAGAATATATGAGTTACTTTAATTACATATATCTCGTTATGACCTCAAAAGAACCCAAATCATCTACGTATTATAATTACAATATCAAATGGAACCAATTACATGCAAAATTGACCGCGGCGATTTTTTATTTTTTGAAATCGATCCATGATAACATCATAATTTGAAATATCAGTAAATATGTCTCTCTCTATAAAACAACTAGACTATCATTTAATCATTAATCGCTCATTCGTTATGAAGTCGATTCTTCACTATTTTCGTAAACAAAATTATTTTTTAAATTTATGAAAACTTGGTACCAAAATTAAATTAATTGTGTGTTTCTTAACCCCACCAATCATCCTGCCAACCATTCTATCATCAAACAAGAAATAAAAGTATCAACTATACACAAAATGTAGTGGCAAAAAGTTTAAAGGCGTTGCCAAAACTCAATCACCACGGCTTCGTAATGGTTTTCCATGTGTAATTTGTGGAGAGGCGGCAAATGTATTTACCATGACTTTTAGCCATGGTGAAAATATTCACGACAACTTTTAATCATGATGAAAACATCTATTACTTCAAATCATGACTTGTATTTTACATAAACGATTAATTAGCCGTGATATATATTTCTTTGTAGTGCATACATTACCAATTGAGTAAAAAGTAGACACACCCCCAATTGTTATTCCGGGAATATATCCTATGATGTTATTTTTATTAAAAAAGTTGCCATATGTCCCGGTTTAATTAACTCACTGCACCTATATAAATATTAAGAATTGATTGGAGAGGATTTTTGCCAATATTTCAAATAAACAGGGTGATTATAGCTATCTTTTTTCATGTAAATAGTGAAATTATAATAAATTTTTAAATGGATAGAGGAAATGAGATTTTAAACGAAAAGTAACAAAAATAAGGGTATTATTGTGATTTACCTTCAAAATGGTGCAAATATTTAAAGAAAAATAATACACGAGCTATTTTAAATTTCACTCTTCCCATTTATTGATTTTTTCCTTTTGTTTATATTAAGTTTCATTTTCATCTCTATCAAGCATATAAATCAGGATAATGATCCTCTTGGGCCCTTGGCCCATAGTTTTCCAAAAATATGAGTAATGATAATTTAGTAGCTTATGCCTGTCAATGCATAACTTAATAAATCTAAATCTGCATTTAATTTTACCTAAACTATTTCAATTTTCATGCTCTTCATTTTTACCCTTAACTCTAAAATTGTACATTTTATATCTTGTCCTTTTTTTTTTTTTTTTCTCAAGAATTGATGAAATCCAATTAATGCTAATTTGCATGTGCAATCATGACAAGTAAAATGAAATTTTAATTAGTCCGTTAAATGATTTTGGATTCAAAACTTTTCCTATCATACCATTTTGACCCCTCCACTAGACAATTTTAATAATTTAAATTAGGATACGCATAGTTGTCGTGTTTTCTTAGAATTTTAAGATCTAATAACATCAGTTGACTTTCACATATATAATTGCATTGAAGCTCAGAAATTAAATTGAAACATACACATATATACTTACTTCAATTAAAAATCCCAATATTCGACTTCCATCAACAGAGCTTGGCATTTTTTTAAGTAATGCACTAATATATTATTGGACTAGCTAGAATTATTTTTAATTAACTAAAGTCTTGATAATTTACTTATATATATATATATATATATATATATATATATATATATATTCTAAAATATCACCTATTAAGGATCATGTGGTACCTTATAAATGAGATTTATAGTTTATATTGTTCCTCACTAAATAAATAGTGTCACACAAGTTCACAACAATTATTGTAACTCAAAATTAGTTATTCATCAGATCTCGTGAAATCGAGTCAATTAATTAACTACTACTCCATGTAGCGTAGCGCTAGTTAATTAGGGGATATGGTTTTGTTTCTTCAATCATTTCAGTGTGTTTACTTTAATAATGCAGTCAAATGTCCATATCCATTTGGAATTTTAGGAATTTTAGGAATTTTGATATTTGTATCATCTTGACTCAAAATTCGATCAAATTATATTTTTGAATGCACGAAAATTGAGATCGCAATCTCTAGAACAAATCTTTAAAATCGAGTCATTAAAAATTGAAGTATACATATAAATTATAACATATAAAAAAAAATTGGTTCCAATATAAACGTATTTGACAATTTTATGAACATATATATTTGGTATCACAATTTGACAACCTTTGACAAATTTAGATGAGCAGTCAAATATTTGAACCATTAATTATGAGCAATAGGAAGAGCTACAACTATAACTCAATTTAACATTAAATTTAAAAAATATTATTAGATTTTGATGATAGTTTAATTGAATGTTTCAAATATTTGACGGCAAAATTACTGACAGACCATTTGGTACCAAATATGTAAATAAGGGTAAATTGTGATGTGAAAATTGTAATTCTCTCCTATTTAGTGTACAAAGTTTGCTGGGGGCAGTGAAATATTTGACCAGACACAAATGAAATTCATATTTAGCACAAAATTGTCAAAAAGGAAAAAACCAACAAGCGGAAAGAATGCATTTCTTTTTTCCTGAATTTATGGATATTTTAGGACAAAAAAAACTTTGGTTATGTGGTTGTACGAAAAGTTGGTATAGAAATTAAGAGCACTTTAAATTAACTTTTGATAATTTATAAATAAAATGGTGCTAATTTGTTTTAAGGTAAATAGTGCAATGTTTCCACTAACAACCCACTTCGCATGATGTAATATTTACTAGTTTACTTTAAGAAACATTATGTCCCCCCTCAATTGAGACCGCCATCATCATTCTATAATCTTTCATTTCAAATATGCTACTAAAGCTGATCCCTTTACCAGAAGAATATACTTATTATTTAGCCTTTCGTAAGTTAATTCTAAAGTAAATTCTTAATTTAATCTAAAAAATAAGTAAATTCTAATTTCTGACAGCCAATGCCCCCATGTGAAATTTGAGAACTTTTTTAAATATGTTTTGTAATGTTTGTCCCACTGGATCCTATTAGATCATAGGTACAAAACCGAGATAACTCTATATAAATAAAAATGCTGATTTTAGAATATTTTATGGCAAAATTGCTAAATATTTTATGGAATTTGAGTGCAATTCCGCTCCAATCTCATGAAATTAAAAATGCACTTTTGCTGATTTTCAGAATACACATTGTGTTGAGTCATATGGTTTTCAAATTATGTTTATTTTAGTCCCAAAAACTAATATTAAGTTTCATGAATGTTGTCTTACAATTATTCATTATGTCAATTTAAACTACCAAAATAATATTCGATAATTGTTTTTGTAACGAGATGGATTCCGTTTACATTCCTAAAGTCTGACTATATATATATATATATATATATATATATATATATATAAAGTTGGTACTTCAGGGCCAAAATTGATGTTTGGAATTTTCATGTTATATAAATAACTAATACTACTACTAATCACAAGATTTAAGCACACATAAGTATTATTAATTATGGAATTAAATGAGTGTAGTGGAATTTGAAAGGTTTAGGTGGGGAGGGGCGAGGGTGACCCGGCCAGGATGAACCGGTCGGTGAACAGGCTGACCAAAACAGGCCCAGTTGGAACAATTGATTACCATCTTCTTCTTCTTCAATTCCTCTTTTCTTTTAGGTCAGTCATACACAACACAATGTTACATGCCTGACAGCTAAATTAGATTTGCTTGCACGGGAGAATCTTGTGTCTAGTTTAGTGGAGTACTTTTTTTTTTTTTTTTTAATTTACACTAAATTATAGCAATTATAAGGCTTTTAATTTGCTAATATTACTAATAAATTTTGGTTACATAAATATTAATTTGGTCTATCAAGTACTTCGCCGTCTTATAATTGTTCTGCCGTCTCTTTATTGCTATAATTGTTTTTATTATTTTTGTGACATAATTTTTTTTACTAAAGAATTATTTAATTGACTCACTGTATCGAGGAAAAAAATAATATTGATCCTTTAACTTTTGCAGGGATGTAGAAATGGGACACGTGTGGTTTCGACAGACGATATATTTACGTCATTTATGTTTTAAGCTGTTGCAGTTTGAGTCCTTTAAAACGTATTTTTAATCATAAATTTGTCAAAATTAGAATCAATATTGTTCATAAATTGTAAGCACAACCAAAAAATCTGAAGCAATATAACATTTTTTCAATAATCGGTAGATTGGGGAAGAAATGGAGGGAATAAGATGTTATATTCCCCCAAAAAAATTAACTTATTTGACAAGGTGATGTGTTTGATTACAATCGCGTGGCAACTGGAGGGGCAAAATATGTTTGCTTTTGTGGCAATTTATGGACATTTATTTGAATTCCGGAAAATTTATGACCAAAATTGGGGTAAAAATTGCAGGATCCTAATTGATAAATGATGTAATGTGCTTGACAAAAATTATATGTGTCTCATTTTCGTGTCCCTACAAAATAAAGGATAAGCATTTTTCATTTCCTTCTGCCCACTAGGTCAGGTAACATATAGTAAGATCAAGAAAAAATCGATTGGAAGCCAAAAGCGAGGTTGGGTCGAGAAAATTAGCGGCCCCTAATAGACAATTTCAAATGTAATTAATTAAGCGATTGTGTCTTACTAAATGTATTTTTATTACTTGACCCTTAATTAATTCAGTTAAACTCAAGTTAACCTAGATTTACTAAGTTGAGTCCAACACAATACGACCAAACAGAACCATAAAGAAAACATATAGGGTCGATTTTGGTGAAGTTCGATTCGGTTAATACAAGCCCCTGATGTAGCTGGAATGTTAGATATATAATTCTTTCCTTGATAATTTCATCATAAACCAGCATATATTATATATAGTTATAAATGTTCCATAATAAACTGGATTTAGGCAAGTAATTAATATATACAGTATTTGCTTTAAATTAAATCAAGTTTATTACTTACCAATTTAATAATTACAGGGATTCCTCGTACGGATAAGAGTAATTACAAATTTATGGGATGGTAATGTGGCAATTGAGAATGTTTGTTGATGTGGAAACATTAAGTGCAGGCGTGGTTTGATTTTTCCTTAATCATTATAAATAGGATTCTGTAGCAGAGAAAAAAAGGCGAAAAGAGAAAGAATTACTGAAAGGAAGATTCCCACCTGATGTCTAAATAGTAAAAAGTTCTTTCATTCCAATTTAAAAATCATGAACGCATGCACAAAATCGAATAGTAAATATATTTGAGTACATAGACTGACTTTAATACAGAAGAAAATATTAAGTAGAACTATAGAAATTAAATTAACCATAAGGTCAGTTTGGTGTCATGAATGAGGAGGGAAGGAAAAAGATTAAGGATTAAAATTCTTCACACGTGTCGCACAATTATATTTGAACTACTTTAATTTTAATCCCTAAATTTACAAATTTACATTTTTATCCCAAATTTTTAAATATTTTGATCTCACGCTTTATAAAATTGTACATTTCTGTTTTAGTTCTTTAAAATATGTGGGATGATCTCATAGATTAGTCTCTGATGTCCAGTGACCTGCCTGTGAGGGTGTTTTTGTTCATGAGCTATGATAGTGTTACACTGAAGTCCCCTATAAAACCTATATTGCAGGTCACGTGACATCGGATTATTTCTTTTTCTTTATTTGAACCAACAGGACATGTGCTTACACATTACATGATATATACGATGGGAGCCTAGGAGGCAATGCAATACAAATATAGCATTTGTCTTCTCCTCCATTTGCATTTTAAGATATTTTCTTTTATTTGTGGGACAATACCTGCTTATTAGTACTCCTAGTTGCAATAAAACCAATATATAATTTTTATATATGTGAGATATTAATTTAAATTGTTTCCTTTGTGCAGTATGTTTATTCATATCTTTAATCACTTATAGCTAGTTTCATGCGAATTTTTATATTGAACTACATCAAGTTTTGATGTGTACTTATAAATTAATTAATTAGTACACCTCCTCGTATTTACACTTCTTCTTGCATAATTTAATTTAGTTAGAAAAAAACTACAACGTTAGATAATTTTAATTTGTACCCAAGGTGGTTGGGCCAAGTGGTAGTGACTTGCGACCCCCAGAGGCGAGACTCAAGTTCGAATCCTACTGGAGACACCACACTGGGGAGGACCTATACCCTTTGTACTCTTCGGTCCGAGCTGTATATAAACAGTCTTGTGGATCAAAAAAAAAAAAAGATAATTTTAATTTGTAGTAAGGAAACTTTTAGTTACGTTAAGAAGGTAGATTTTAGTAATAGTATTTTCAAAAAAAAAAAGCAAAGTAGACGTTAGATTTCATATGAAAATATTATAGACCTTCTATTCAGATTATAACATTAATTAAAGACCTATTCAGATTTGATCAACCTTATCGATCATGGTTATGGAATTAATTTGAAATACTCAACCAAACACCGCTGAACCGTAAGAGATCATCAACCAAGAAAAATACCTCTCGATCACTAAAAAGCCAAACACTCCATGATCCACATCTAATTTACCCGAGTAGAACCGGTCGACCAAATCCTAGTTCGGATATGTTACCTTCTGTAAATAACCCCTTACTAATGGTATTATATACACTTTTATTAATACTAAAGTTCTCCATGCGTTGCTCAGTTTACGTGCTCGAATTTATCTGATATTGGCATCAAATGTTCTTTTTGGGGAATCGGAATCAACCTCACTAAACCCTAACGATCTTCTATGAGTGCACGTCATGTTTCAATCGAAACTCCTTTCTGATGTAGGAAACTTTCACGTAACATGCTATCATCATACATTAAAACCAAATACATACATACATTAAAAACTGATTTATCCCAAAACCGAATACCAACAAATGAAAAGCTTAATTAATAATTAGTCCTCTAATCCTTGATAGAACAAGCTGAAATCAAAGCACTGGTGAAACATGCATGTGTTTATATATTCCCACTACGACGTCATAGATAACTGCTTAGTGCCCCCAACAATGAGTCGCCTTCAGTACTGTCGGAGAATATTCCCCACAATTTTTCCATAGGGTTATGATCAGATTCCTGCTTATAGCTAGACTAGATAGAATCTTGAAAGAATTTGATATCAACTTTGACTTCATTTCACACTTTTGCCAAACGGGCCGACCCCGCATGCTTGCATGAATGGATTTGTGAATGTGATTTATGTTGTTATAAATTCTTCTTATAGAACAATAATTGTTTGGTTTGAATGTAATGGATCAGGGAAATTCTTGGTAAGTAGGGGGATGTCAATCTGAATTCAATATGATTTATTAGGAATTTCGTTCCCATTACAAAGTTCGTAATCCAAATTTCATGAAACGAATTTGGATCTAGATCGATCCTAGTTAATAAGAAGACATTAATTAATAATTCGTTTATAATCTCATGATCTTTGTGCATGTTTTCATCTAACAACATAAATTAATTTTGATACATAAATATCAATACCAATATTTTCCAACATTAAATAATTTTGAAGCAAGTGATGGAAATGTCAAGCCTTGATCTTTTCTATATTGAAGTTTAATGAATTATGAAGAAAGCTTAACGAAACAAAATTGCAATGTCAAAAAACTTGTTTTAGAAAAAAAAAACGTCGGTGTGAATTTTGAGAGTAGAGGTTATACTACACTAAAAAAGATTTGATATATATATATGACCGATCAAGTCCGAACAAGATCCGATGGAGTCGAAAAGTTAGAACAGACAACTGAGCAAGATCCGTCCAACCCGAATTCAATCCAAAGTCGGGACTGGATTGAGCTTGATCTGACTCGAATTTGACTCAATAACAATCCTACTAATGGAGATATAAACAAGATCGATCTCCAACCTGATAAGAAAATAAAAATGTATACTATGCTCAAATTTGTCCATGTTTACCTCTTTATTGTAACAAAAAAAATCTTATCAGGCTATGTATTACACGTCAATTATTTAAACAAAAATAATAGAAAAACACTCAAATGCATAAAAATTTGAGGCCTAGCTCTACGTACAATAAGAGGAGTCATAATCAAGGACCCAAGCCTAATATCACGGCTGGATATCTTTTTCATCCTTCCAAGTGCTACTAAACAAAGTTTTGCTGCATAATTGGTCTGCCCCAATCCTTCACCTCATATATATAATATATGCCTGACTCACTGTTATTCTCTGATTATATATGTAATCTCTTGTTTCGGATTTTATTAATTTCTTATAGACATCCAAACAAAATTCCAATTGTTAAAATAGATTCTTCCTCCACTCTCAATCGGGATGAATCTTATATACCACTTTGGTGTCACATTTTTATACGTATCACACATACATATTTATTACGGGGATCCTCTATCACAATTTGGTGTCACATAGGGTGGATTTATCACTTGTGACAATTATTTAAATTTAAAATTTATGTGGGCCTATACATACACTTCTAGGATAGATACATCATGTGACGCCAAAGTAAAATAGAAGATTTTTTGCCATGATCAATATACCAATTTAGGTTAGGGTTGCTGTTAATATGATTCATAAAGGGAGTACTTCCCCCTTGTTATTTCAACATCATGAAAATGATAATTCAAGTTTACAGACAAAGATAAAATGTTTAACAGAATAGAGCTTTCTCTTTGGGAAAGTCTGCTTGACTTCATGTAGTTTGGTCACTTTCCAAAATAAAAAACCTACCAAAAGCATCCGTTTTTAGTGCTTTCGTTTGGCACTTTGGCACATAAAGTTATTCCATGAACAAGGCAATAAATCAAAACCACTGATTTTTTCTTTTTCCCAGTAAAAATCGGCTCTAGGGAACTTTTTTATCGGTTCAAACAACCCACTCTTCTTGACAAATGCATGTATAACTTTTGGCAAAACGATAAGATTCAACGTCACTGTCGCGGGTGCAAAACGCGCCCAGAAAGATAAGCAGCCTTGATAATTACAACACAATAAAGTTGATCAAAGATTGTATGTACAAGGTTCTTTATTGATTCCCCATTTCCTTTTGATTAATGGTTCAAATTGATAGCAACATAGGCTTAATGATTCAAATCCCATGTGCATTGGATTCAAGATTTTCCCATTTGAAGCTAGGAAGTAACATTCCAATTCACTTGTATTAATCAAGACTATTTGGAGAATAAATTTCCAATTTAATGCATTGTAGCAAAGGAAGCTATATAATGATGACACAAAGTTACCAAAGATTAGCAGTATCTCCAACATAGTAGTTAATATGGCTCGCAGCGAGGCGCAACCCTTGCGCTTTGTAGTGCATTGCGCTATAGTCTTCCATTTAACGTGTGTCATGTGACCTATATGTAGCGCGCTCTTTGCTCTATAATGCACTTTGGCACATGAAACAACAATGTTAAAAAGATTGTCCTGATAGTTTCAAGTCCAAAAACTACTACAAGCATATAGATAAGGATTAACAAAAGATGCCTCATGATGAATAAAGATCGATCTAAAAACTACAAGAAGCATGAACTAACAAAGGATGAGAAGTGTATCCCATTACGTGAACAAGAAGTACAGAAAAAGAAATTAACACTTACACAACCACAATCATAATCAAGTATTATAAAAAAAAACAAGAATCTTTGAAGAAGATGGCCATTTGTGGGTAGGACCACCCACAACTCTACGTACTCATCAATAATATCTAGACATATTTTATCTCTCTTCTTTTATTTTCTACCCATTTATGACATCCACGTTTATTGGATTGACAAAGTCTCCATTACAGTCACTTTAGAATGCACCATATGGGAATAAAGGGTCCCATGAATGAACAACCATTACCAAATAAAGTTCCAAGTGATTGATCATATACCCAATCATACACCATTAAGAAGATGGCTCAAGTATCTTTAGTCCAAGATGCTCTTCTAATGATCTTCCAAAGAAGATTCCTAGTTGGTCGTTTTCATGATCATCAATCGTTAGTCGCGTGCACCCAACATGCTAACTCAGAGCGCAACACATTGGTGGCCTTTCGAATTCAAGAAGAGCTCAATCTAAATTCATTTTGAAAAGACACGTTTTAAATAACAAAGGATTCAAGTTACACCACTGCAAATCAATGCAACATAATTGTTGTTAGTAGTAACATGCATTAGAAGTAAATAACAGATCAACTAATCGACGAAATAAAGGAAAGCAAGCTACTGATCCAAAATTAGACAGTTCAATGTAAACACCTTGTTCACCAACAAAATCTTGAGAATGCGCATTGATATCGCATGACTCGTGATTTTGCAAAATTTGTAAACCTCTAGAAATAAAAGAAATATGATATTCACCCTTTTACAAAAGCTATTTCTTGATGTTGAGCCATTTACTCCTGTTACAACCTTTGAACTTCTTGAAAGGAGGAAATAATGGAGAAGCAGGAATCACTTTTGTGGACCGAAACCGTTCAACTTGAGGATGCGCATTGATATCGCATGACTCGTTATTTTGTAAAATTTGTTAACCTCTAGAAATAAAAGAAATATGATATTCACCCTTTTACAAAAGCTATTTCTTGATGCTGAGCCATTTACTCCTGGTACAGCAGCTCCATTTGGTAGCAATATCTCTTGATTTTGCAAACCTTTGAACTTCTTGAAAGGAGGAAATAACGGAGAAGCAGGAATCACTTTTGTGGACCGAAACCGTTCAACTTGAGAATGCGCATTGATATCGCATGACTCATTATTTTGCAAAATTTGTTAACCTCAAGAAATAAAAGAAATATGATATTCAACCTTTTACAAAAGCTATTTCTTGATGTTGAACCATTTACTCCCAGTCACAGCATCTCCATTTGGTAGCAATATCTCCTGGTTTTGCAAACCTTTGAACTTCTTGAAAGGAGGAAATAACGGAGACACAGGAATCACTTCTGTGGACCGAAACCGTTCAACTTGAGAATGCGCATTGATATCGCACGACTCATTATTTTGCAAAATTTGTTAACCTCTAGAAATAAGAGAAATATGATATTCACCCTTTTACAAAAGCTATTTCTTGATGTTGAGCCATTTACTCCTGTTACAGCAGCTCCATTTGGCAGCAATATCTCTTGGTTTTGCAAACCTTTGAACTTCTTGAAAGGAGGAAATAACGGAGAAGCAGGAATCACTTCTGTGGACCGAAACCGTTCAACTTGAGAATGCGCATTGATATCGCATGACTCGTGATTTTGCAAAATTTGTTAACCTCTAGAAATAAGAGAAATATGATATTCACCCTTTTACAAAAGCTATTTCTTGATGTTGAGCCATTTACTCCTGTTACAGCAGCTCCATTTGGCAGCAATATCTCTTGGTTTTGCAAACCTTTGAACTTCTTGAAAGGAGGAAATAACGGAGAAGCAAGAATCACTTCTGTGGACCGAAACCGTTCAACTTGATAATGAACATTGATATCGCATGACTCGTGATTTTGCAAAATTTGTTAACCTCTAGAAATAAAAGAAATATGATATTCACCCTTTTACAAAAGCTATTTCTTGATATTGAGCCATATACTCCTGTTACAGCAGCTCCATTTGGTAGCAATATCTCATGATATTGCAAACCTTTGAACTTCTTGAAAGAAGGAAATAACGGAGAAGCAGGAATCACTTCTGTGGACCGAAACCATTCAACTTGCCAAGGGCTCACTCTGTTCATGCTCTCAATAACAGGTTCTTCCCAAGTCACCTGCACCAGATAAAAGATCAAAAACATTGAACAAGTGAAGATCAGAATTCAACAATTGTACTTGCACAAAACAGATCCTCAAGTCCATAATTGATACAATTACAAAGTAATAAAAACACATCCCTCATGGCCCTGCAAGTCAAAAAGTTCAAATCCTTTAACATTTCCTTATTACGGATCTATCAATAATAAAAATGGTTTTAACAAACACAAACACAAAAACGAGATCTACACCCGATTTAGCACTGATCCAGAAAAACATACTAAAACCACTAAGGGAATCAAATTAGATTGACATGAATGCACCTATTGCCATTCTTTCCATAGATTTTTATTAATAAACATGATACATGTTACAAAAACATTATTTCAGACTATATAATTATTTAAGTTTATTTAACGTGTATATATAATACTTGCATGGGATTCAACAACCAAAGCTACTGGTAAATCCGAGGGACGGCATCCTCCTATAAAAAAAATTATTTAACTCACTCCATGGACCGTGGGTGTGTGTACACGTAATTTAACAGAATTGAACAATATTAGCAGCATTCCATACAGTGTAGTCAAAAGTGCGTGCTACTCGCTTTAGCACCTTCCCATCGCGTCGCTGCGCCCTGCGCAAGGCGCTAACCACTTAGCGCGCACCACGTGGCGCTATGGCGCTAAAGCACACTAAGCGATGCAATCCATTTAGCGCGCTATGTTCTCTGCCTTAAAAAGACAGAAAAAAAAACGGCCAGAAGGTGAAAGTTTCCTTCGCCTTTCTCTGTTGCGCAACTGCGACTGCCCCTTTTTGGAGTTTTTGCTATTTTTTTTGGGTATTTAGGACTTATTTTGGAATTAATTAACTAAGATGTTTTGGTTTTATTGTTTTTATACATCTTAGATTCTTAGTTGAAATATTAAGAAAAATATATAAAATGTGCTTCATTTTCAAAAAGCCCGCTATCGCGCTGCGATTTAGCCGCAGAAGCCTTTGCGCGTCGCTGCGCTATGCGCCTTTGATTCCACATCATGTTAGTATGAGATTGAAAGCAGAGAAAGAAAAGAATAAAGCAGTAGAACTTAATCAACCAATAACTCAAGTCTGATAAGTATTTTATCAAGTAGAATTTCAGACATTGATACAAATATCTTATCTATGCCTCTGATCGATCCTTTGTTGAGTTTGACAAGATAGTAAGAATCTGGGTGTGTTACCATAAAAGGGTGAATAACAAGATCAGTCAATGAGATGTTGAAATTTGATTGACTTTCACTCATAGAATATGCATTCTTTTGATTGACTATGACACCTCATATTGGACACTTGATATGATTTAATTAGCTCTTTAGAATGTCCAAATAGGATTTGATTGGTTCAAACGCATCAATTTGAAGCTTGGCAAATGATAGAACATGTATATAGATATCAATCGAGTTAACTATCTTCTTTTGGAATTTAATTTAATAAAATTGCAAAAATAAAATAGAGGAATGGGAGGCAAATGTAGAGGCATGCGCCTCATGTGCACACACGATCATTATCGCTAATCTATTACACAACAAAGACCAATGTAGAGGATTTTTTTTTTAGCATAAATGTGACAAAGTCATGGGATGCAAAGAGAAAAGGGAAAGTGAATTTAAGACCTGCTATTCTTGACCATGGATTTGTTAGTCCTTTGACGACACATTATTCTGTATTCTTCAATAGTCAGGGCGATGTGGTTTCATGTCAATGTTGTGCTCCACTTTCCATTCCAATGCAACCCTTCCTGTAAAAATGCAGAATAATTAATAGCTACAACTCTCATTTTGTTTCAATCCACCCTAATACATCACATTTCACCAATTACACATACATACAATGAAGTCTTCAATAATGCGTTAATTACGAAAACACAATTGCTACAATGAAAGTTTAAGAGCAAATCTAAGTTCATTAGAGAAAAAAATTACTAAATCAGACCATTCATATTGATTAACATTACCAAGTCCATACGGATTGATGCATAAAAAATAAGACCACACTCAGGCGACTTCTTCAGAATTAGGGGAATCCGCGAGAAGGACGAGGGGAAAGCTCAAGTTTTACTCACGGGAAAATTGTTTGTAATTGTGAGAATGGTCTTTCAATACCAAAAAGAATAGGAAAAGAAGAAGAAAAAGAAGAGAAAGAAAAGGAAGAATTTGGGCTAAAGGTGACAAATTGGGTTGCGTTTGGTAGCCCAATTCGATTCAGTAATTGGGCCTATTCAATTGGATTAAAAAGAAATATCCCTTTCAATTATCAAAACAATGTTTATGTCCCTTTCATCTTCGTTTGTCAACTAGCTTTTACCAAATTCATTTACAAAGTATAAAAAGAAAAAGAAAAAGAAAATAAGTAAATAAAAACGTCATTCATGAAGTGTCATTCGAAGATATTTATAATTTTATATTATTTTGATGAATCATTAGAAGATATTTAAATGCATTGAAAGAAATTAATACTCCTTACTTCAAATTGGAATAGTCAAGAAAAGCTGTTCCGGAAAATGGTCCATAAACATCTTGATCGCCTATACCGGAATTGTAAAATACATTTTTTTTTGGTGTTACAGAATTGTAAAATACATTATTGTAAATTTGTAATAGAAAGTGAGAAGTGACTGAAAATGACAGAATTAATAAGTTAACATTTATTAATTGGTTTAAATTTGTAAATGTACCTAGCTACTTTTTAATTAGCTGCTACTTGTTTTAAGATTAATGGATTCTTTATATTTATCCACCCGGCTGGCCTATAGTAAAACTTACTTGCTACTTTGTCATTTTAGTGTTAAAAAAATTGAAAGCAATGAAAGATGGGTTTCATTCAAGATGGTCTTGAAAAATCATTTAATATTAATTATAGTTTCATTCTTTTGTCTTGATTATAGTTTATTCAACTAATTCCATTTATTAACAATTAAATCAACTTTAATTTTAATTTCAAACACGTTAAATTGAACCCAAATATATTCAACGGTACTTTTCTTTTTCTTATAGATTTCTAACAAAATTAAAGAGAAATAGTACTCCCTCCGTTTCATATTAATTAGCACATCGTTACTTTTCACACAGATTAAGAAATCTCATGATTAATCACTTTTACATGGTAAAATATAAAAAATACTCTTCCTAGTAACTCTTGAGCTTCCCAACTAGATGCAAGAGAAGGACAAAATTAAAAAAAATTGCATTGAAAACCCTAGTTTACCAATCAATATGAAATATAAAAATTTGACAAATATGCCAACTAATATATTAAACGGAGGAAGTATCACTTATTGATCAATAAGACAAAAAGGGAAGAAAAGACAAAAAATAGCACCAATTATTCTATGGCAAAGTTAGAATATCTTTGATAATTTATTGGAGATGGCAATCTTATATTGATTACACCCATGGGCCAGTTGAAAAATTTCTCCTTATATATTAACCATGTTTGATTGTATTATCTTTTTCTTTTTTTTTTTTTGGTTTTTTTTTTTTTCGATTGGAGACGACTATCGAGGGAGGAGGGGCGGGGGAAACTTGAAGCCCACTCAGTTGAAGATGACCTAACACATATAGGGCAATAGGAGATTCTCTAATTTTAGATTTAATACTCATATATCAAGGTCCTAATATTAATTACTTACATATAAAAAAACTTCTACAACTTCTAAGTAATAATAATAGTAATATCTTTCAATTACCAAAAAAAAAAAAAAAAATTCATAAAAGGGCATAATCGACATTTAAAACACCTAAACCATGCGAATAGCTCCCCAGTTTCTTGGCAAGTAAAGCAACCACATCATTATACACTGTAGCTCCATCCCAAATAACCAGCAATAGAATGCCACGCGTCCTTATCGTAATATCTCCCCTACCCATTACCCAATATAAAATCATACCCCCGTACCACACCTAAATAATCTCTCTACACTCTTCTCCAATGGCTTCCTTCACTCTCTACACTCTCCTCGCTCTCACTCTCCTATCCTCTGCACTCGCGTCCACTGCAACCTTCATAGACTCCGTAACCGAAGATCCTCTGATCCGTCAAGTCGTATCGGACGGCGAAGAAGCCGTTGATCAACTGTTACACGCCGATCACCATTTCTCGCTGTTCAAGGCAAAGTACGGGAAGACGTACGCTAACCAGGAGGAACACGATTACAGATTCTCCGTTTTCAAGGCTAACCTGCGCCACGCGAGGCGTCACCAGCTGCTCGACCCCTCAGCCGTACACGGCGTTACGAAGTTCTCGGATTTGACCTCCGATGAGTTTGAGAAGAGCTATTTGGGGCTACACAAGAGGCGGCTGAAGGTTCCGGTGGACGCTCAGAAGGCGCCGGAGCTGCCGACGAATGATTTGCCGACGGATTTTGACTGGAGAGATCACGGAGCCGTTACCCCCGTTAAAGATCAGGTCTTAATTCGTTTATATAACTATTATTATGTATATCCCTTTTGTTTGGTGGTGGTTGTTGTTTACTAGCTAGTTTGACTTATTTTCCAGTAATTATACTTTTAATTATTTAGATTTAACAACTTTAGAACGTAACTTAGTTCTAGAGAAAGCAATCCACACGCAACCATATTACTTACTCCAATTACTTAGTTCTAGAGTACTGTTTATCTGTCATTAATTAATCTAAAAACAATTTTACACGAAAGAGTACAATTCTTTTTTTAAAAACAATACTATTTGAAAATGAATCCAAACAACTTTGACTGGTAACTTTGACTTTTGGATAGATCTGTAGTCTACACACAATCAACTATAGGTGCACTTGCGCAGTTTCCTTTTGGATCAGAGGCAGGTTAAGGTTTAGGCAAGACTTTAATGCAGGGGTTGATGTGTTGTTTGATCAATTTTATTTGTTTGGTTTTTTTAGAGACGATTTTCGAGGCAGCTCATGTAATTACCTTTTCTAAATAAAAAAAAAGAAGGTAGTACTTTAAATGAACTCTTAATTTGTACAATAATAGTGCTTCCAAAAAGTCCTAATTTGATTAAAAGAAGGTTAACTAAGTGGAGTATTTGGTATGCCTAATGTATAGAAACTACATATTATATCATTATTCCTGTGTTTCATGTTATTTATGTGCCTTATGTTTGATGAAAGTTTCGGTTGTTGGGGTTGGGACACAGGGGTCATGTGGCTCTTGCTGGTCGTTTAGCACGACAGGGGCATTGGAAGGAGCTCATTATCTGGCGACTGGAGAGCTCTTGAGCCTCAGCGAGCAGCAGCTTGTGGATTGTGATCATGAGGTATGTTTTGTTATTCAGATTTATAGTAGAAGTGTATAAACGCATTAGAAGTAAAGCAAATGTCAAAATGGAAAATAATTAAGTTCTCTTCTAATTTTTCATGCACTCTTTCAGTAGGTTATAAGTATTAGAGTAATAGTTTTTCTCTTTGCCTCTATCAAATGGAAATGGTAGAAAAAAAGATAGTGAAAAGAATAATCTTCACTGCTGGCTTTGACATTTCTATCCCAGGTACATTGTCATAATACAATTTGGCTAATGGCATGTATTGATCTTCCTGTACATGGAGCTTGTCAATGCTTAAAACTGAATCTTGAATCATTATTGAGCTTCATGTATATGGAAATATTCAAACTAAAAGCAAATTACAATTTCTGTATAGAGAAAGAAATTGTGTATTCCATAATATATTATGAAAGAAATAGAAAATGAGTTTGGTTAAACTTTTTATCTACAGACTTGATCATGACAACTTGTTAATTTGTGTATGCATTTGCATGATGGGATTGGCAAAGTTGTTAGTTAACGCAATGCTATGATGATTATAAAAAAAACATCTATTGTCGCTTTTGCAGTGCGACCCAGACGAATATGATTCCTGTGATGCAGGGTGTAATGGCGGACTAATGAACAATGCCTTCGAGTACACACTCAAGGTTGGTGGACTTCAAACAGAGAAAGATTATCCTTACACAGGAACTGATGGCGTTTGCAAATTTAACAAGAACAAGATCGCTGCATCAGTATCAAACTTCAGTGTCGTGTCCATAAATGATGATCAAATTGCTGCAAATCTCGTCAAACACGGCCCTCTTGCAGGTAACAACCAACTTTCCAAGAATGACGTATCGGATTCAAATGTAACTGATAATTAATAGTGACCCAGCTTAATCACGTGTTCCCTTTTGTGCTGCTGCAGTGGGGATCAATGCAGCTTGGATGCAAACATACATTGGAGGTGTCTCGTGTCCATACATTTGCGGTAAGTCATTGGATCATGGTGTTTTACTGGTGGGATATGGTGCTGCTGGCTATGCTCCTATTCGTCTCAAGAACAAGCCTTACTGGATCGTAAAGAATTCGTGGGGTGAAAGCTGGGGAGAGGACGGGTACTACAAAATCTGTAGGGGCCGTAATGTGTGTGGGGTGGAGTCTATGGTCTCAACCGTGAACGCAATCCATACTACAACTAATTAATTTATCAATTAACTAGTACAATGAAACAACTCTGATACTATTATGTTAGCCTTGTGTAAATAAGAAGTGCTTCCTTATGTATCATAAATTATGCAATCTCATTAGGCTCTTTCTAAACTAGCCTTAATGAAGCAAGTTAAATTTGCCAGCTTGTAATGTTGCATATTATCATGTACTCAGATTTTATTGTTCTAGATGTATGTTATGACGCTTTGTATTGTATTAATGTAATACATTTTTTGTCTAGAATCTTATATACATGATAAAAGAAAATACGTAATAAATGGATCTAGGCAGGTTCAATATATTAATGGTCCTAGGCGTAATTTATAATGGGGACTCGTCTTTTTATAAATAGAAAACATGTATTAAAATTTATTTTCTTAATGAAAAATATATATTACGTATATACATGTTTTTATAGGTAGATTAAATCACAAATCAACTTAATTTTTTTTTGATAATTAAACATTTAAAGTTATTAATTAAGTTAGATATAACTAACAACTCCTGATCAACAATCGGAGTAACTCGAGTCTTCTTATGTACGGACGGTGCAACATCTTCAGGTCGTATTAATTAAAACCCTACATATCAATCTCTTGGAATTAATTGATAGAGATAGGCAGTGATTGCCTCTCTTGGATTAAAAAAAAAAAATTCCTAATTGCAAGGATCATTATCTACTGATTTGGAATCAAATCACAATATTATCTATTCAAGTAATTATGGAGAAAATTTCAGGGTCGAGAAATGCGAGGAAATAAATTATTCGGCCGAATCAATGAATGATTTCCTTAATTAATTAGGCATGAGAAATCCTTGCCAGAGATGAACGGTCAATGGAAGGATATGTATAATTTTGGTTACCATTTTGGTTTGATAATTTGTAATACCAAAACCGAAAGTAATACGGCTTGTAGTCTTGACCAAATACTTATTCACAATTTTGATTCAATATACGATACATACCGAAAATTTGGCGTCGCCACGGTCCTATTGATTTATCGAACCGTGCACAACCATACTCCTCATGACTGCAATAATAGATAAGCAATTATGCTTTAGATTGAAACTCAAATAAAACTAAACAATATCTGATTCACTTAGTAAAAGTTAGCTTAAAGTGATTCTGCCATGTGCCTGACATATCCGAACCTGCACATGGCTCTGGATTCTAAAATCTTCTATATAGATTACACAACTCCAAAGTAGAAAATATTAGATAAGTTTATATAAATATCATGTAATTATCTAATAAAAGTATCCAGATAATCATTATTAGCTATTGTATCAAGTTGATATCCATCGTCCATTTGAAAAGATGGTAAGTATAAATATGGACAAGACCTCATTTGTAAATTGTCTAAATTTTCCACGACTCACGTTCTTAAACTTACTTAATCTCAACAGTTCTTACATCCTTTTAAAAAAAATATTATCTATTAAGTTTGAGGACCCAAATGATCTAGCTATAGGGCCGGCCATGGGATGGATAGTAATATAATTGCAAGCAATTAGTGTTGATCATGTCCAGTGTTTTCTTGGCTCAACTTTTCTATAAACTTGCGGTATGCTTCTTGAGCTGCTCTATTGTTAGCAATAGACTTTTTGGCTGTGTACTTGGCTTTTCCAATGGACTCACCATCCACAATAAATTCAATCTCTCCAGTTTCATCCCAGAAATCTTTACAATCAACTCTGGCTTTATTCTTTTGGCATTCCTCATATAGCATTGTTACTGGATGTGTTTGGACAGTTGATGGAGTTATCATAGGGTCTAGAAGCTTTTCCACAATCTATCAAAAATATTTTGAGTTATTAATGAAGATAGCTATAATTATAAGAATTTAATGAACGTAATCAAACGATTTGCAGTTTTCAAAAGAGACATGAATTAAAATTATAACTTTTTTGAAAATTTTAGTTCTATAGACGAATGGATCGTATTGGCTTGAAAAATGGAAAGATTTGTACAAGTTATAAGATTTGTCAACACTTTGTTGAACATCGTTAGGCATGCATATGTTAGATACATGTGACTCGATTGGTGAAATAGTATTCACCACTTAGTGGAATATCTTTAGGTATGAATATGTTAGATACCTGTTACTCGATTGGTGAAGTAGTATCTCGCCCCCCAAAATAATTTTTTTTACTAGCGCACAAAGAAAATATTTTGTTGCGAATGAACAAGATATTGAGGAATTATCCATACGTAAAATCATAATTACTGATACTGGTTTTTTCCACATGAAAGGGGAATCTTGTCTTACAGTAGAAGCAGAAGTGATGTGGATTATTCAAGAATCGAAATTAATTTGCTTTATTAAAAGAAGATATTAATGAATTCTATGAAATCAAAGAAATATGTTGAAGTAAAAACTACCCTATATTTTCATTTTTGTTGACTCAAAATAAGAAAAAAAATCGATGTTTCTGAAATTTAATCCATGGAAAGAGGTAATAGAGAAATACCTTCCAAGTTGTGTCCATTGAGTTGGAATCCATATAAATTGCGCCAACTAAAGATTCAACAAGATCTGCAAGGTTCTTTGGGGCATCAATTAGTCCTGTTGAATGTATTGGATATTCCAAAATTGCCTTCTCAAATTCTTCAATCTGAACAGATGTAAGAGATTAATAAACAAGAAAAAGAATACTCATCAATATAATAAATCTTAAGACTACAAAGGAATTTACAATGACGGGACATGTTGATGAGTTGAGTTAAGGTGTTAGGTTTTAAGTTAATTTGGATTGAGTTTGAATGTTGGCTCAATTTCACAAAATCATAAGATCGAGTCAAAACTTAACCAAATAAGATTTAAGGGCCTATATCTTTAGGTTTTGACTCGACTCGTGGTTTAGCTAACTGGGTCAAAATCATTTCAGGTGAAGTTTGAGCACATGTCTTGTGAAACTCTGGTTTCAACCTATATATCCAAGCCTAATAAATTTTAAATATATAAAAGACAATAATCATTCACTATATAACATAGTGATTTGACATTTATCATTTATTTTTTCCCTTCAAATTCAATTGAAATGGATTAACTTTTTCAAACTACAAAACTCAGCTTTCAAACTCAGTTCCAATAGTGTCACCAAAACTAAACGAAACCTAACTAAACCTAACCAAATAGACCCTAAATGACCAGACCGTAATATATATAATTCTGCAGTACTTAAAAAAGAACTACATACTCTTGTCTTATTAGAGTTAGACTTTAACAAGAATAAAAAATAAATATAAAGAAAAGACAATTATATATTCAATATAGTGAAATACTTGTTTGGCAAGCAGAGGTTTCTTGTGACGTAAAAACTTGTGCAACTTAAAGTTGAAAGCAACACGCGCGAGCTTCTCCGTATCAACGTTGGCGGCACGGAGCTTCGTCAATTGACCCGGTGCTAAATCCGGGTACGATAAATAATGTTCTCTCGCCGTTAAAAAGTTCAACAACGCATCTCCTACATACTCCAACCTCTCGTACGATTCAATCGAAGACTTATCTTGATCTAAGTACGAATGATGCGTGAAAGCTTGTTCCAATAAATTCGAGTCCTTGAATTCGTATCCGATAATTGCCATTATTTCTTGCACAAGATTTTGCCTTGACTGATTTTCAAGATCATGATTTTGCATCGAATGAACGAGTTTTTCTACGTCTTCCATGGCCGCTACTTCAAAATTTGAATGTGAACGTTTGTATGTGTATTTGAAGGTGTTTAATTAGTATGACATCTTTATATTGCGCAAGATGTTTCCTGGTCAAACAATGGAGAGTTATATATAGAATGAATACGTACATGTTTCCTTATTGTATTAATATTACTAAGACTTTGTAGAATTTAATTTTTGGCCTTCAGTTTGTTTTCAAAATTAAAAGTCCTACTAACTTTGAATTTAATTTTTTGCCTACAATTTGTTTTCAAAACTAAAAGTCCTACTAACTTTTGTCTCATACTAAGGCGGAGATTTTACGATTTGATGAACCATAATCTTATTACATGAATTTTAGTAAAATAGGTCAATATTTTGATGATCTTATCCATATCGTAGAATGCGTGGACCTATCTCATTATATTTCCTAACCTATGTTAATGGCAAAATTATCTTTTTTCACAGGGTTGAAAGTAATTGGGTAACGCAAGTTGTACAAGTTTTCTAAAAATATTTCGCGTTTTTATCTTACACTTTATAAAATTACATTTTTTATCCAATTTTTTGAAATACTGTGCACTTCTTGTCCCAAAAATTTAGAATATAATGTATTTTTTATCCTATAAAATAGATTATGCACTTTTGGCCCAATATGACTCCCTTAATTTCGCACTTTTGACTCCAAATTTAGATGATGATAGGATCAAGAGTGTAAATCTCTATCTATCTATCTTCTATTATTTTTTTTTATATATATTAAAAAGCATGAATATTTCTTAACTTTTTTTGTACAAACTAAAATACCCCTAATTTAATTAAATAGTATATATATGAAAGATTAATAGTAATTGAAGAGGTATATTTAGACATAAAGTCTTATTATATTTATCTCCTACATAAACTCCTAAAATTTATGAATTCTCTCTTACATCAATTTTTGTAATTTTAATATTCTTCTCTTATAATAGATAAAAACAAACCATAAGAAAACACTGTTATTTTAAATAACCCCTAAAAAAATATAAATATGATTATATTTTAGCATCAATATTTATTAAAGTAAGAAAATATTAATTTAAATATTTATTACAACATAAATCATAAACACTCTAAATATAAAAATTAACATGAAAACGGGTTAATATGATAAAATATGTGAAAACGGGTTAATATGATAAAAACAAGTGAAATAAGTATCAAAAAAAAGTGTAACCGACTAAATAAGGTGAAACCGGTAGAAAAATAGTTTAAAACGAAAAAAACAGAAGGAAAAAATCGTAAAAGCACTGAAAATAAGTTATAACATATAAAAAATAGGCAAACAGTAAAAAAAATATTAAACTGGTAAAAGTGAAAAAAATCTATTAATAACAGGTTAAACCGATGAAAAATGAATTAATTAGGTGAAAACAAGTTCATTTAATTTGCTCTATTTTATGACATAATAAAATTAATATTACTCTAATTTACAAAAAAATACCCATGAAATTAACTAGACACGTACAATGTACGTGCACTTTCCTAGTATTTTAAAAAATGGGGATAAAAAATTAATTTCATGTATAAGGATTTACAAGATAAAAAATGCTTAGCATTGTTACATGGACTAAAAATGCGAATTTTTCCATATTAATATACCTATTTTAGGTTGATTATATATATACTATATGGTAATGTATTTCAGGTCCAATCGTCCAGAATTCCATATTTAAAGAAATTGGGTATTTGTCATGATGGTGCCACGTACATATGTTGAGGAACTGACATGTTACATTAAAAGTCTGATTCATCTTAGTAAACTAAAACACGAAGATACCTCGAATTGTGGAGGATCGTGTGTCAAACTTTAGTGTCACATTTTAATGTCACATAAGAAATTCACCGTTTAAGTGTATGTATGTGCTTTGATAATCAAAAAAACATTTTTCGGAATTTGTTTGAGATGCAATATTGCTTCAATCTGCTTTGAAAATTTTGTGTCAATTGTGTGTTTGATTTGCCCGATAAACCAAGTTGGGTCAAGTTTTGGAGTTGTTTGCTCTCTTGGTGCTCAATTTACATTTGGCTCAATAACTCTATATATATCTAGGCTAGAACTAGGCACACTAATGCATACATTACATAATGAATTTACATTATGAACTAGGCTTAATTATATTCTTGAATTGAAACTAATCACTTTCTTAGTCGGAGGTGGATCCAGGATTTATAAGCTGAAGGGGTCGAGATGTATTTTTATGAGAAAGAAGTGTTTTGATAACAATATTTAATTTATTCTATGTACATAAGCTCATGAAAACAAATAAATTGAATGCATTTTTATTAAATTGAATAATGAAAAGTAATTTATTCAAAATAATATCAAACTTTGTACAAGAAGTTCTTCCATCACAAGATCAATTAATTGGATAACGGTTTGACATATATAATGAACGGAGTTTAAACAAGCTTTTATTGATCGATTGTGATCTAAATATTGACTATCCTTGTTTAAATTTCAATTTAAGCATGGTTGTTAATTTTGATTTATGACAGTCATGTGAGCCACATGTAATATAGTAATTAGTAATTGATCTTGACAAGTAAAAAAGTAACTCTAATGACGTAGATTTGTTACATCACAAAACTTAGTGAATTTGTTATTTTAATCTAGAAAATAATAAGTTAAAAAATAGTACTATGTAAATATTTAATAAGATTTTTTGCAGTTTTTAATATAAGAAAATGAATATTATATTATTAGTGCATAATTGTTTTCATACCTTAGGGCCTCGGCTTTAGATTCCGAAAAATGGGCCTGACCTAGTCCATTATATTGAAAACCAATTTTGTGTAAACTGAAGATAGTTCTTAATAAAATTAATTTCAATCTTAACAGACAATAATCATGTTCCCATTTATGGTGAGTTATAATCTACTATTGGAGATTCCAAAATCAGTTTTACTTCTAGATATAGCTTGATTTCGAATTCGAATATAATCATGGTTGGTCAACTGTAATTTCTGTTGATATTTGATTCTCAATGTAATAATCACTTTTCGATTTATTTTTTTGGATAATTTAACCATTTTTCGATCTCCAAATACAAGAAAATAACATTTTTCCAAAGTTAATGTATATGACTTTTGACAATTGTAGTTCTACAAAATCAATTATTTTAAAAGTCATTTTGATTATTAATAAATTATTGTGAAAAAAAATCTCCAGAAAAGAAAATCAAAATGTTCATATTTTGTCCAAGATTGGCACACTGTTTTAGAACAATGTTAAACTAACGCTACAATTCTTTTGGGTTAAATGTAAAATAATAAACATGCAAAAAGAATATACATAGGTGTTAATGCCTTAGTGACTGAAGGGAAAATGAATTATTGGTAACAAATGGGAAAATTTTGGACCACAATATTGCAGCTCAATTTACAATTGTCAATTGCAACACAATATGCAAGCACGCGAATTCTGGCCCTCACCCTATCTTCCCTACTATTTCCACACCCTATAAGTCTATTGAATTGTATGACAAAAGAAAAAAGCCTTTTCCACATAGAATTTCCTCCAAATTTGGAACTTAGCTTTTTGAAAAATATGAAAATCCATGTTTATTCATAATAATAATCGTAATAATAAACGGAGTTTCCTTATTTTGTTCCAAAAAACGAACATAAGAGATTAGAAACATTGTAAAGAACTCATATTAGAAAGATGTAATGACATTAACAATTTAAGCATCACTCTAGATTAATTAATAATTCGTTTAGGTATGATTTTAATTGGTGTTGAACTAATTTTTGCTGTTAAGATTTTGAATTTGGGTTTTCTTTTTTTTTTTTTTGGTTGAAATAAGTGGAAAAATATATATAAATAAATAGATCATTAAATCCTGACACATGCATTACCAAAAAACATAATCATAACTTATGCAGCTCCATAATTACTGCATCAGAGATTTTGCTTTTACAACAAGAACATGCCAACTTACTATTCAAAGACCAATAACTGAACTTGCATAAATTAATTACTGAATTTTGTACTCCATCAGTACCATAATATCTAATCTATTGTTTATTGAACTTAGTACTCTATCCGTTCCACAATATATGTCAGTTTAGAATGTTGTACTGGTATTAAGGATTTAAATAAAATAAATAATATAAATTTTTGGTAAAAAATAAAAGATATACATAAAATATCATTAATTAATATTGCATTGGAATAAATAAAATAGAGTATTTAGGTGTAATAAATAAAGACTAAATTGAAAAGGGGTAATTAATACTACATTGGAATCCTAAAGCGATAGATATTTAGGAACAAAAAAAATTCTCTAAAACAACAAATATTGTGAAACGAAAAAAATATATCATTGTTTTGGGAACTTAAAAGGAGTATATAAAAGGTCAATTTGTAAAATCTGTGCAACTATATATACTGATTCCATTCTACATTTTTTTTCTTATATTATTTTTTAAGCGTCTCAAAACAACATGTTATTTTGTTCCACTGGACTCCTACGGCAAACACATGCATGCAGTGACATGCATACACAAGTCCCACATACAAAGGGATGCTATTAAGATTTGACATATATTGTATTAATTTGTAAAGAAAGAAAAAGTCATAAACAAACATATATACATACAATTGATCAGTTTTTCGTAAAGCTATCAAGAAAAATCCTAATATAATCTTTTGGTTTCCCAATGTTATTCAGATTTTAAATCTACCTTATTCCATGCATTACACGAGAAATCTCTCTGAATATGAGTTTGACACCTTGTGATAGCTAATCCCTCTACTAAAATAATTCTCCGTTGGTAGAAAAGTTTCTAAGATAAACATCATTTAAACGCATTCAATTCATAATTCTTCTACGTACGTAACCAAAGATCATATTTACTGACCAGATAATTTTGATGCTAAATCCATAAAAAAAAAAAAAAAAAAAAAATAAATTGGTCGTTGAGTACTTTCCAACAAAATCAAACAAAAAGAGACCAACGGAAATTAAATTTCCACCACTGAGTTAACCTACGAGACATTCACCTACAGAACATCCAACAAACAAATTACATCGATATGCCTAATATACCAACGGAAGCTGTAGTTGGTGAATTCCATTATTTTCTAATAGTTAGTGATATAAACTGATCAAAAAAGCATGCAATTATGTAAATGATATACATACATTATGCCTCCATGAATGAAATGTCCTTGTCTCTGTAGATTATTATTGTACTTCCCAAAGGTACATACACATGATACCATATATATCTACCATTCTAAAGAGAAGCAACTTTAATTTTCTTACCTTATCCTACATTCAACATTCAACATTTACATCCATCTCCCAGTTCACTTATGATCATATGCTTCACATGACATACATATATATATATATATATATATATATATATATATGAGTCACATCCATGCATGTCAATTTCTATGAGTCTCTATTCCAATGTTCTTCTTCCTCAGGTTGCTTTCAATATATATAGGCTACTTACCATGAAGAAGGATCTTTGGAGTGTATATAAAAATGTGGGATAAATAAATGTATATATAATAAGACTTTAAAGTAACATTTACCAATGCATTGAGGTTTTGGACTGTCAAAATAAAATAACTTTCTGCACTTGTTAGCTCCCTTTTGTAGTGCAATTAATATGTACTAATTAGATTAATGTAATAATCCATACTTTAGTGTTAATACTCCAAGATCCACTCTCAAACATATGTATTTAATTAAAATAATCAATTAATTACACTATATCTTTATGCAACCGCTGCAGAATATAATAAATCATATCAAACACCATTTTTTTCATTATTATTACTTCTGAAAAGAAAATGCTTCTAGCTAATGAGGTGAAAAGAATTGAACTTGATAGATTTTTTAATACTCAAAAACAACACCTAATCCTTTAAGTCAATGTTCTACCCAACAAGCAAACGGATAATAGGGGAAAGTGCAGCATTGAGCTCAAAACCGAAACAACAAATAAAAAACAATGTGAGGAGAATGAAAAACATCTGGACAAACACACACATCCACATGTTGCACAAACACCAAAACAAAGGGGTTATCGAGAAGAACAAAACTTAATATATTTAACTAACCCAATAATTAGAAGCACAAAATAATAATTTAAAATCGATGATAAATGATTAACATCATATCATTAATTAAAGCCATATCAACACATTTGTTCAATCTTTTCCATCAATGTGTATCATCAAAATATACTTAATTAACTACTACCAAGTAGTAATAATTAGAAGTATAGAAGCAATTACAAGTAGATATATACTGCGATCCATATACAACTTGTTAATTAATTAATTAATTAATTAATGTCTTGGGGGTGGAAAGAATTGCGTACCCGCCATGAAAGCGTTTAGGGGAGTGGGGTAAACGGAAGAGTACTCGTTCATCGTAACATTCGGGTAATTGGTAGCTGTGGTAGCAACGGTGGTGGGTCCTACGGCGGAGATTAGATTCGATGAGCTCTCTCCGCCGCCAACACCACCAGGGTACCCATGTTCGGGGCCTTGATCGTATAAAATTCCCTTGAAAACATGTCCTCCAATTCTAACAGCTGTATGATAAGCCAAATGCTCGTCTGCATCGTCCATCGCGCTCACTCTCACGCATCGGAATACCGCTGAGCAATTCACTTCTGGTGGAAAGTGTCCCAACTCAAACCCTATAAAAAGAAAAGAAAAAAATCAAAACAAAGTATAAGACAATAAATATGTTGTTATCTTTTTCCATTATTGGAAAAAGATATACAAATTGTGAAAAACAAAAAAAATCATCACCAACTGACTTCTTTAGACTTAATACGCGTCAGGTTTACTCTGTAACAGTAAAGAGGAAAAAGAAAGGTAAAGGGAGTGGTTGAATATTGAAAAATGGAGGAATTAATCACACTCAAATTAAATAATATACCAATAGTAAATGATATATGGCTCTAGCGCCGTTTGTTCAATTCATTTCGCATTATTTTCCTGTGCATTTGTAGACTTCTTCATCATATAGAGCATTACAGCTTCTTTAATGAATGCATAGTCTTTAAATTAAATTTCTATTTATTTAAATTCCCTTCACCTATTTTTCCAAGGAAGTTGAACCCCGTCAAAATCAGAGGAGCCCAATTCTTTTTTAAATAATTCTATTAAAAAAACCAAGCTTCACCAATGATATTTTTCATTTGTAAAAGTCTAGATATTTATAATTCGTGAAGCCTCGACTTTCGTTGGTATTCAGGTGTAGCAGATATTATGCTTGTGAAAGCCCATAGATCCTGGATTAGAGTATCGTCTATGTGGTATGTTTTGATTACTTAAATATTACTACTATAAAAATACTTGGATAAACTTTTCGGAAAATTTTGAGAAACATTTAAAAAAAGAAAAAAAAAATTTCACGAAAACATATCAAAATTTTGATCCATACGTTAGAGCACATACTTTGTTCATATGTTTTTTGCTAATAACTTTTTGTTAATAAATATGTAACAAAAACTAAAAACATCACCTGAATTAGATGTAGGGGGCAAACGTGAAGTAGTACCACGAGCAAGAGTTCCTCCGCCGCCTGAAGTACCCTCCCTCAACCTCTTAGGAACCTCCCCTCCGACCGTCACTTGCTGTTGCCTCTCACGGCGTTTGGCCGCCGGAATCCACGTGCTCTTCACGTGAGTGTTACACTGATAGCCACGGCTCTTACAACAAGTTCTACACCTCATATGCTCACAATCTTTCTTCGCTTGGTTTCCACAATCCTGACAATTAATTCCTCCTCCTCCTCCTCCTCTTTCATTATTATTATTAATATAGTTATTATTTCCTGATCTAATATTCATCCTTAACCGGCCGTCATTTTTACTTGGCCCCACAACATGATGATCTTGAATAGTAGTAATTTGGTGCCTTTGTTGATTTAATTGATAGCATTGTCGCCATAGCTCAAAACCCTTGTTGTAGATCTCTTGGTCTTTATTATTATTATTGTTATTACCACCTAGTGAGAAAAATCCAGACATTTTTCAACCCTAGAAGCTATAGATAAGCTCAATCTTGAGATAAAATCCATAACAAACAAGAAAATGAGCTTTATTTAATTGTAGGGATGAAATAGAATACTCCTATTTGTTTATTAAGTGGGGGATGGGGGGAGGAGAGGAATTTGTGCTACTAATTCTGCAAACTGTCACACACTGTGTTGTGTGTAGTGTGTGTGATTTTTGGGGGTTTGTTCTGTGTTTGCAGCTTTTTCCTCAGAAAACAAAATTTAGGAATTTTTTAGGGTAAGAGAAAAGGAACGGTGAGAAAGAAAGGAACTTGTAGGTCATGATTGCTTGCTTAGATTGTTTTTGGAGATTTTTAGATATTTTTTTTAAATGTGTTTCGTTTTCCTCTATTTTTTTTACAAAAAAATATGGGTCTGTTTGTTTGGCGTTTGGGAAAGTAATTTGGGAGAGTAGTGGAGGTCTGCGAAATAATCTCGATTTGCATAATGTTGTTTGTTTGGATTTTGAGAGAGTGGTTTGAGAAATAAAGTAGGTTTAGGTTTTTTTTGGAAGAGTTAGGTTGTAGGTGTAAGATGTATAAGACTTTATGTCAAATCATGTTTGTTATGTGAGATAAATTTTTTGATAGATAGGTTAGTTTATGTCAAATCAGAGTAGATTTTGTATAAGTTTTCTTTAGAAATAAGAAAATTGTTGTTTATTTGGCTTTTGAGAGAATAGTTTGAAAAAATTAATCAATGAAAAATTTATTTCAGAAAATAGAAAATATGTTTGTTTGGCATTTTTCAAACACGAAAAAATTCTGGAAAACGTCAAACAAACAGGCCCTATATATTTAATTTTTTAGAGACCATATGAACAGTATTTGATTTTTTTTAAAACGAGAGATTATGAAGAAGAGAGTAAAGTAGAAAAAAAATTAGTTTAAGTTTATTATGTGAATCTGCTGCATAGGTGGTGTAATGAAATAACTGGAAAAGATGAAAATAATTTTTTGCATAGAAAAAGGACAACTAGCAAAAAAATATACTATATCCTATTTTGGAAAATGAGACCCTGTTTTAGAAATTGAACTTTTAATATATTTATACTTTTTAAATTGAAAAATAATGGTTGTAAATCAATGATGACAAATAAATATTTTAAGTGAGAGCGCAAATTAAAAAAAAAATCTATTTTAGAAAATGAGAGTTGTTCTTAGATGATCTCAAAAAGAGAATATTAATAAACAACTTAAGATTGGGATAGTATATGACAAGTCTCCTTCTAAAAATAAGAAAGAAAAAAATATTTATTTAGTTATTCATATAATGCTTTTGATCAAAATTTTGAAAATTATTTTTACGTGCGAAATAATTGAAACACGAATTACATGTATATTGACTAGAATCTTTTGAATTTTCCAAAATAATATGAATTTAATAGCCAGTTGAATTTAAAAATGTGGATTGTAGTTAGAGGAGTACACGAGTCCAGCAATGTCGAAGGACACATTGTAGTTAGACAAGTACACGAGTCCAACAATGTCGAATGATATTTGATTGTTAAACAAACCTAACTCTTTTATCAAACAATCTCAAGTCGAGTAATGTGTAGCTTGTCAATTTTTTTACGAACTGAATTCAAACAAACTTTTATCGAACGAACTCGAATTGAATATCCATTAGTTTGATTAAATTTTAAGTCCTAGTTCTAGTTTGAATGTAGTAATGATATTAGAGTTTAAATTAAAATGATAGATAATAAACATCAAATCATGTCTTTTCATATGAATGTCAAAACTAATTGATTCGAATGATTGCTAATTTAAGTTGAAATACATGTATCATGAATATGATTAGTTAATTTAAACGAAGACACGTCGAGCACATTAAGTAAAAAAAATTTCCAACAAAGATTTCATCATAAATTCACTATTATTATTCTCTTCCATTACATAAATCACATCCACTGAATAAAAATTCAAAACATAATACATCCAAACATGGCCGTTGGTTTAGCTCTGGATCACTTGCATTGAATTATGTATGTTTTTGATGCACTTTAAAGTCGTAGCCCTGCAAACGCCGCCATCAGTCTCTAGCTGCCTGCAGACATCCCTCAATTTAAGCCATCCCCACAGACACACACAGTACTAGTAGTAGTAGTAGTACGTACTCCTTCTTTCTCTCTCACACACCACACCCCCCCATTCAGTACTTTCTCTCTCCTACTCTTTCGCTTTCTTCAATAATGGATTGGGAATGGGGGGGGTTACCGGTGAACTAGTTTTTGGACACATAAAGTCTTCTCACCGACAATTCTCTTACTAACATTTAAATCCCTGCCCTTGCATGGTCATCCAACGTCTCCGATCCGTCCACGTGGCAGTGCCTCAGCTTTTGCTTAATCGCGCGTTGCATTACCGGAAAACACGCTCTACTTTTTCTCAATTTTCTGACCATTCAAATATAGGAATAGGAGTGGTAATTAAGTGCTCTTCTTTTATTTGTAATTAAAAAGCAATTAACCAAATGAGGAAACACCTACCACTAGTAGTAGTATTTTTGTAGGAATCTGACAAATCAAGAATCGCTTCGCTAGCTAATTGGGGTTGTAATCATGATAAACATCACAGTCAGTGAGATTAGTGACCGAATTAATTAATTCTCGAGTGTTTTTGCATTTTATATAATATAATGAAACGCCTCGTATTCCTTCCACTCAATCATTTTAGAGAACCGGACTAGAATCGCTAAATTGATTGGTAACTAATTTCACTGGGGAGTATTATGTACATAGTTTAAACAAAATTAAATTATCATAAGATTTTTTTTTTAAACAATATTCTACTATTGATGCAAAATATACAAAATTAAATCATGCAATATTTATAGAACTTATGTTATCATAATGGTAATTTAAATACAATACTCCCTCCGTTTCATAATATATGTCGCTTTGAAAAGTTTTTCTTATGCCATATTATCTGTCACTTTAGATTTCCAATAAAGCATTAATTTATCTTTTTCCATTTTTACCCTTTATGCTCATAAATTTTCTCAAACATTAGTGGAGGATAATTAATTAAAATGATATCTTAGTCTTTTTTATTTTTTTCCTCTTAGAATTCAGCTATATTCAATGATTTTCTTAATTTGTGTGCATGCATGTGAAAAGACAGATATTTTGAAACGGAGGAAATACTAATTAAGCTATATTATGGAATATATATAATTTAATATCTAATATTCAAAAAAATATTGTATAGGAGTATAACACTGTAGCTTCCAAAGTTTACCACTTTTTGTCCAAAGAATCTAGTTCGAAAAGATAAAGAGAAAGAAAAAAACGATTTGGTACTGTGTACCAAGAAAAGTGTTTAATAAAAAATTAATAATTACTCCCTCTGTTCCAGATTATTTGTCGTTTTAGAAAGAAAAAAATTTTCAAAATTATTTATTATTTTAGGATTTCAATGCATTATTAAAGTACATATTTTAGGTATGTAGGAGAAAAAATAAGAGAGAAAGTGTAAAACTTGAATAACGTGTAAATAGCTAATAGTGAGATAAATAAATAATAAGGGTATTTTAAGTATATAATTTATTTTTTCACTAAAAATGAGGCTATTTAGTAGGTACCTTAATATGTGTGAAAATATGTAAAATGACAAATAATTTGGGACATAGGGAGTATTAATTTAGAGTTAATTATTTATAAAGTATTCCATCCATTTCAAATTAATGGCACATTTGTCAAATTTTTATGTTTCAAATTAAATGATATATTTAGTTTTCCAATGAATTCTTTTTCTATTTTGCCTTTCTTGGGAAGCTCAAAGGTCACCAATATAAATTGAAAAAGGTAGAAGAAAATCTTTGAAGTAGTTTATGACAAAAGTGATAACAATCATTAAATATGGTGTTTTTGACATTTCACCATATAAATGTGATTCATTATGAGGTTTATTAATCTGTGTGAAAACAAGGAATGTGCTAAATAATTTAATTTGAAACGGAGGAAGTAATAATTTTCTAAGAGAATAGAGATGAAAAAAGAAGAGACTGTTTGTTTGGTGTTTGGGAAAGTAATTTGAGAGAGTAGTGAAAGTTTGTGAAATAATCTCGAATAGCGTAATATTTTTTGTTTGAATTTTGAGAGAGATAAATAAAATAGGTGTATGTTTTTTTTAAAAGAGTTGGGTTGTAGGTGTAAGATGTGTAATATTTTATGTCAAATCATGTTTATTATGTGAGATAAATTGTATAAGTGATAAGATACTTTATGTCAAATCAAAATTGAGTTTGTATATGTTTTGTTTAGAGATAAGAAAATTGTTATTTGTTTGATTTTCGATAGAGTTGTTTGAGAAAATTGAAAGAAAAAAGAATTAATTTTAAGAAATAGAAAACATGTTTTTTAAGCATTTCCCAAACTAGAAAAAATTCTAGAAAACATCAAACAAAGAGGCCCCAAGAGTTTGAAAGCGGTGAGGATCCTCTATACCACTATTAGTGTACCATACTTGTGTACCACTAATAAGTAATTGCCACATGTATATGTAACAATTATAATAATTGCCACATGTACATGTGGCAATTACTTATTAGTGGTACACAAGTATGGTACACTAATAGTGGTATGTAGGATCTTGAACCGTTTGAAAGGACATAAACAATGTTTGACCATCCTTAACCCCCAAAAGTCACTTATAATAGTTTTATCAGTCTATGATTTTAGGTCACGGGCGAAATAGTAAAAGGAGTTATAAAAGAAAATGGAATATTGAAAAATGAGAAATGGAAAAAGGGAAAAGGAAAACATAATTTTGCCTTTTGAAGTACCCAAACACGTGAGTTCTATCTAATTAGTGACAATGGCCTTAATAATCTTTATTCAAACTAGTAATAATTGGGCTACGAGCCAATGGGAATTTTTCACGGCTACCCAGAGGTAGCCATCATCCGTCATGTTAGGGGTATTATAAGGACACTTTTTATGTAACCAGAGAGTAGCCACAAATTTGAACAAAAAGTCATTGAAAATTGAAACTATTAATCGCACCCGAAATTTGAGGAGGTAGTGTATGTTTTTGTTGAGTTTGGACCATATATTTAAGTTATGTAAGACTCTATGTCCAATCAAAGTAGAGTTTGAACATATTTCTTTTCGAGATATGAAAATTGTTGATTGTTTGACTTTTGAAAAATAAAAATTGAAAGAAAATAAATTTATTTTATATTTACCCATTTCAGAAACACCATTGGTGTTGCCCAAAAGAACCTAAACAAACTATATTTTGATTTGATATAAAATAACATATTTTTTTTTTTTTTGGTTTCCTGGCTCTATTTATTCACTTATCAAACTTGTTTTGATATAATATACTCCTTTCGTCCTTTTTTTTTTCATTCCACTGAGTTTTGACATGGAATTTTCGATAAAAGTTAAAAAAGTGAAACTTTTTAAGAATCTTGGTAAAGTATTAGTGGCATCAAATTATTACTTTAGGTGAAATGGTACTTTTGAGGAATATAATTTTATATTAGAAAATTGAGTGTTGTTTTGAGACATACAAAAAGGAAAATATGAGCAAAAATAAAAGGACGGAATGAATATCGCCTAAACTATTTTTTCTTTCTTGTACAACTAAAAATACAAATTTGCAAAAAACTAAAAAAAAACATACAAATTTCTAAACATAAACCAATTATTCATTTCATGATATCTATATATTCAAACAAATACTTGAAAATCAAAATATCTCAAAATTCCTTCAAATTTCTATAAATACTTTCTGAAAATCGAAACAAACATTCCCACAAATTTAGCAGCATTGATTATATAATTTATATGTGAATCATGTTTTCATGTTGTAAAAATGAAAAAAAAAAAAAAAAAAAAAAAAAAAAAAAAAAAAAAAAAAAAAAAGCCTCCCGGGGCACAGCTCAGTTGGTAAAGGAGGTGAACTCCGGGGCTCACTCCCCCAGGGTGGGGAGTTCGAATCCTGGGAGGAGCAGCCAAGTGTTGTAAAATCTTTAAGGGAGGATGGAGCAGCTTGGTGTTGTAAGTTTCATGGTAGTAGGCTCCCTTGGGGGCCAGGAGTATAAAGAGTGAACAAACCCTGACCAACTCAGGCACATCCCGCGATTTACTTCCGCACATTGCTGAGAGGCCAGTGATGAGTGGTCCAGGATTCAACCTGGGTTAACAAAAAAAAAAAAAAAAAAAAAAAAAAAAAAAAAAAAAAAAAAAAAAAAAAAAAAAAATGAAAAAATTACTACCAATTTTATCATTAAGAAAATAAATTGAATGGAGGTCTCAATCATCTCATTCCCATCTCGAGCCCTGCGTCTGATAGCCATTTAAAACGGGAGTTGACTTTCCTCTGCTTCTGAGTCCTAAGTATAACAAAACCAAACACGTCTTTTCAATTTGGCCCAAATGCAGATTCTCCAAATATGTATTATTGATGTTGAATATTCTTCTTCGTCCTTAATTTGCCATTGAGAAAGTGCAATTAATGTAGGGCTGGTTTGTTTGGTGTTTGGAAAAGTAGTTTGGGAGAGTAGTGGAGGTTTGTGAAATAATCTCGATTTGCGTAAAATTGTTTGTTTGAGTTTTGATTTTTGAGAGAGTAGTTTGAGAAATAAAGTAGGTGGAGGTTTTTTTTTGTAGAGTTAGGTTGTAGGTGTAAGAATTGTAAGACTTTATGTCAAATCATATTTGTAATGTGAGATAAATTATGTAAGAGATATGTTACTTTATATCAAATCAGAGTATATTTTGTATAAGTTTTTGTTTATTTGGCTTTTGAAAGAGTAGTTTGAGAATATTGAGATATAAAAAATTTATTTCAGAATATAGAAAACATATTTGTTTTGCATTTTCTAAACACGAATTTTTTTTGAAAAACACCAAACAAACAGGCCGTAAAGTTCTGCTTAATAGATTTAAGTTTGTTAAGTTCTTTGTTATAATCATTTTTCTTTTTAAATTTCCTGGGTAGGGCGATTTTTATATTTTTATGCTTATATATTTATAAGTTATGGCAATTAATGTTTATTGATTTTGTCACCGAGTATGGTATAGTATGTCTTATTAGTTTAGAGGCTTGAGTTCAATTCTCACGTAAAGTCCTTCTAACTTTTTGTTTAATACTAGTTATTAGGTATATATTCATTATAATTTAATTAATTCAATGTGATTTACTAATGTAATATATCAATATTTTTTATATGAGAATGAAATTTATTGTTTCATTAAAAAATTGTTTATTAATTTCACTTTCTAGTTGATTTTTTTCCGTGAATATCTAAATTTCATTAAAAAAAAACCCTGCTTAGTTCTCACAAATAAAATAAAATATTAAAATAAAACAGAGTTAGGAGAAAATTGGTCCCTATCCTAGTCATCACATGGTGGGTCCATATCTACATTCAGTGGGATCCTTTGGTTCTCCGTGTGCTAGTCTCCTAGACATCATCATAAAGATAAAAAGGATATTAAGTCATTATTTTAGTGCAAATTTTCATCTTAATCTGCAGTATGATCTATAATTTACAGGAAAATTTATTTGAATATATATTATGGCTAATTGGATGTGTTATCCAATTTCAATATACTTATATAATCTGCAATATCTTCTCTTGTAGGAAAAAGAAAACAAAATCTCTAACTTCTAAAATAGAATGTGCACAGATGTCTATGATGTTTATCAGTTCTTCTATAACCTGTTCGTTGTAAATGATTTGGTTCTCAGAATTTGAACGAATATATTTTAGATGTTGAAGACAAAGCCATTAAATAAGAAAAAGAAAAAGAAAAAGAAGCCTGTTCTTTCACAGCAAAAGTAAATTGAGTGAGGCAAAATGTCTATTACAGTTGCAAAAATACATTTAAGATTCATACACAGCATAAGAATAACGGTCTAATTAAAAAATATTACATAACTTTATTACCAAAAAAGAAAATTTGGTAAACATCAAAATAAAAAGAGTGAGAAATTGATGTAAAATGTAGTAAACGGAAAATTAATATAAAACAGTATATAATTCGAACTCGAACGAACATCTTCTTCTGAAACTACTACCTTTTTAATCCCACATGAAATCCACCAATCACTTAGCTATCCCAAATTGTAAAAGTCACAACTGAAAGGCCTAATCATCTGATCTGAGATGGAGAACAAAGCAAGCCAGATGCATCTGACCCTACAACTGCAAGATCACAAACATTACAAATTTGCCCCTGCTGAGCAGGAACGAAATGTGTACTACAGTAAGGGCAAGTTACGTCTTTCTGCCCTCTATATATCGGGACGTATGTGGCCCCACACATCACGAAAGGATTTCTGAAATCATAATTAAGCTGTGTAGCATCTCTCATGTTTCTCTCAGCAGCCTGAAGAACTTGGCGGGCAGTTCTTGCTTGGTTCTCGTTACTCGGATTCGTCTCAAGAAGTTGACGTGCAAAGTGGGCAGCGGTACTCAGATTTTGAGCCTTGAAGCAAACAGTCATGGCATTCTGTAAAGCAAGCCTCTTATGTGGGATCTGGAGGCTACAATGTGTAAAGTAGGCAGCAAGTTCTTGCTGTCGAACTGGATTGTCCTTTAATTCCCTCCTCTTAAGCTCCATTTGCAGACCAAGAACATACTCTTTTACTATAGTGATTAACTCTTTTACTTCATTCACTTCTCCTCGTGTTTCGACCACAATCAGGGGTATTGTGTGAAGAATAGCGAGGAAATGTTTAAGAGCTTCGGAAAATTTTCCAGCGGTTGTTGCTTTGTAACCAACTTTGAGCTTTTCTTCCAGTTGTGAGAAATTGAATACAAGGGCTGGGGGGCCTCGCACGTTTGGACTTGCCGACTCACTCCAACCCCTCTCCACTGCAACCGAGATCACGGGGGCCGAAGTAAAGGCCCGCAAGTAAGTCTGACTGCCCATGTGAAGGTCGATGAAGAGTGATTTCAGAGGAGAAAAGTTTTTAATTCCCAATTGGCGGCTCAATAACCGCATAGCTGTGTCAAAATTGCCAGCTGCTGCGTGTTCAGCAGCGAGAGACGATCTTTGGACCCAAATTTGGCTTACCGGCATACCAGGAGTAGGTGCAACAAACACAGAAGAACGTGCATTTTGAGTGTTCTTAGGTGTGTCAGCATCAGGAGGTAGATCGAGATCCTCAAGATCCCATCCTCCCTCTTCCTCATTCTCCTCGTGCACGTGTTCATCCTCCAGCACCATGCTAATGTCTCCGTTTTGGATGCTGTCCACTTCATCAATATCCAATGCCTCACCCCAATTGGCATCTGCAGCCTCTTCGTAATCCTCCTGTGCACCTGAGCCTGTATCATCAAGGCCACCCTCAAAGATTCCTTTACTCACCATTAACAAAGGCCAATCTCCAGCACATAGAGCTGGACTTGGTGGTATCAAGAGTGAAGCTTTCCTCCCCTCTGGTAGAGAAGGAACGTTATCCCCGAGTTCCCCAGCAAGACGCTCTGCAATATCATGAAGCCCGTGGACTGAGGCTGTGATATATGCAAGAGGCAAATGCCCTGCATTCTCTAATATCTTGATACGCTCTCTAACATCACCAAGATATAATGCATCATGAAACTGGCCCATGACATCATTCTTAACCTCCGCAATTTTCATCATTTTCGACAATTTGTCTAGATTACCAGTTATCAGATAATGAAAAGACAGCCTCTCAAAGTTTTTAGTTCTCTGGTATGCGTATTCAACAATACCAGTGTTTCCCTGACGAAGGGCCTCCACACCTAACCTGTACCAGTGATCTTTCTCATCAATTTTTTTGGCAGACTCGAGTGCTTTCTCAATGTTACCGCTTTCAAGGGCTAAGTTGAAGCGAGTCCTCTCATCCTTCACAAAATAAAGAGCAACTTGTGGAAAACCCTTCTGCTGCAGATACGCAATCATGGCCTGTCCACATAGTTCGGAATTTTTTATCATACTCATTACTTGGTCATATCTCTTCCTCAGCAATGATAGCTTAAAAATATACTCCGTAGAATCAATAATGATAGGACGGTTTTTCCCATCTCGGTCCAAGCAAAAGATTGTGTTTCCATATATTTTAGTAATATACACCGGGACATCCAGTGTCTTGATAATTCCATTATCCCCATTAGGAAGGCAGTACTTAATGTGTGTTAATGTGGTATAGATAAAGACACCATGATCATCCCATGCTCCGCTCTTGACGCGAATAGTCTCATGAAGAGTACAACGGTGCACAAGCTTTTTATCAGCGATGATAATAGAATGTTTACTTAGTAAAGCAACACTCTCCATATCCTGAGACCAGACTACGTACCTAACGAAAGATGTTTGAAGATCCCCAAGAACAATTCTTTGTTGGAGATCGAAGATTACAACCTTGTCCTCAGCCCGACAAAGCAGATTTCCAGTGCCCGCATAGAATACAGCATCAGTAGCAATGGGTAGAGGGCTCTTTTTGACTATTTCATTTTTGAGGTTCTTCACTAGGACTTGGTTGCTGCTCTTTTCAAGCACAGCAAACCGATTACGAGCCACAAAAACTGCTGACCCACCAACACCTCTTTTTGCCTCTTGAACCGTGTCGCCTCTGCCATAGCTGTCTTTGGGAACAACATAAAGCTCATATGACCCCCCATCTATGTCTGAGCAAACCAGGACAGCATTCTCAGTGGGGCTGTAAGAAAGAGTTCGAGGCCCTTGATTCAAAGTATTAGAACCAGGACGACGAATGGGTATCAGTTGAGTATCTTTCTGAGTCGAATACTCAAAAGCACGTAGAAACCGGTCCTTGACATAGAAGAGTGAATCACCACTAAGAGAAAAGGCAGGACGCTCTCGCTCCAACTTAAAAACAATCATGCCACTGTCATGACCAGCAGCCAGAAGATTTATTTCAGGATGGGCTGCAAGGATCCAGAACCTGTCATGTTCCCTACGAAAAGTCTGCAGGCCAGTTCTCTTTGTAGCATCCCAAACTCTGATGCTCTTGTCTTCTGAATTTGAAACAATGATATCCTGCCTTGAATGGAATAAAACACAAGAAACGTTGTTCATGTGGCCTCGCAATGTGTCCACCTCCCAAGCCTTTGTATCTGAAAAAAAAAATAGACATCAACCATTACAACCGGGAAGTTTCAGCGAACAGAAAAGCAATATATAAATAATTGGAAAAAAATCCAAATAGTAATAAAACTTCGTATAAGAGGGTGCTAAGCTCCAAGTTCCCAGCAACTCGAGTGAAGCACTTGGCTAACTTAGAAAAAATATAATAGTTGATATGTTACATCATTTCATTTCGAAACAAGGTCAGCTGACTTAAAACTTTAGCTATGTCTGGTTTCATGAGGAGAAGGGCTAAGAATTCAAATCCTTCACTTCGGGGAAGGGTAAAACAAATCCTCAAAATAATTTGATACCAAAGAGTGGAAGAAAAGGACATGATTTCCCCTATTTGGTAAAATAATAAAATCAAATATGAAGAGTATAAAGTTTGACATAAGAAATTCCACCCTGCTCCTTCTAAGTCTCACTACAAATTTAGAATATTCGATCCGTCGCAATTTTTTTATTCCTAATTCCTTTACGGGGAAACCCCCCAAAAAAGGACTCTTTCCTAAAACATTAAACTAGCTTCTCCGTAAATTAATCATAAGAATATGGTGACCTAATTCTCAAGCAATACTTCTACAGGCAAAAGTGCAATAACATGTAAGAATTTCACTTCTTCAACTCATGTAAAATAAGTCCCCAAAAATACAAAAAAAAGGACGGTAGGAGTATAAATTATTTAATCACAGCTCTTTTGTTCCTTCTAGCTAATTGGAGTATATTTTTTAAAAAAAAAAAACTTCAATAACAAAATTTCTAAGAACTAATATAAAATTCTAATATGAGTATAAGAATATCAGAACTCTTAGCCCCATTATATACTGAAACTGGAAAACTATGCAGTATTATGAAAAACTATGCATTAGTATGGAAATTAGTACAATTGTGACCCATCCTTTTTCAATAATGAAAGGTTTTCCCACTATCAAAGTTGCATTTATTTTCAAAAGTTGCTGAAGTAACGTGATGATATCTGCTAGTGCTAGTAGCTCCATAATAATAATTAAAAGAAAAAGTGCTTTTGCATGTTCCAAAGTATTGAACAAAAGATATGATAGAGCTAGGACACTTATGGTACACAGCCTGTCCAATGCCAGATACAGGAGCATAATAGATCGATATGTCATTTCATGTATGATTTTTATAGAAACCAGAATTCACCTAAAAAGATAATAATATTGATCAAGGTAGAGGCTAAGAAATCAATAATCAAACAGGCCTACCATTCATACGCCAGATTTTAACTTGGCGGTCATCTGCTCCAGAAACTATTAGAGGAAGAGTTGGATGGAAGGAAGCCCAGTTAACCCCTCGATCATGGCCTTCCAGGACATACTTCACAACAGCATCAACCCCACCAAAGAAGTCCGTATTCATTTGAGACAATCGCATAATGTCATCAGCTGGAGATACTGTCTTCTTCCTCAAGGCCCCTATATCCCAGACACGAACAGTCTGATCCAAAGAGGCTGAAACAACCAAGTCTTCTTTGGGGTGAAATGAGGCACACATGACATAATGGTTGTGCCCCGTCAGGACAGAAATGCAAGTGCGTGATTGCCAATTCCATATCCTTATTGTATGGTCATCACTTGCACTTACTATCCAAGGATTTTCATGATGAAACTGAACCGTCCTGATATAATCAAGGTGGCCAAGAAGAGTAAATAGACACCTGTGCAATTTGTAATTCCACACCTTGATTTTGTAATCATCACCTGCAAAAATGAGTGTCAACTAGTCAAAAGGATGCAATGATATCCTATAGGAAATAAATTAATAGATCTTATACTAAAACATAAGTTTTCTCAGGATAAAATGTACACGATTCAATTTTATGTACAATCACAATAGAATAGTTTACCAAAAGGTTCTACAAGAATCAACATCAAATATGAAACAAAAAATAGCAACTGTATTATTAAATATAAAAAAAAATATAGAGAGCTAAATAAGGAGATGCAGACAAATTTTAATTTTAAGATTTTATTTAGCTGATTCAAGTACCTCCAGTGTGATAATGAACCATATTGATGGTCAAAATTACCCAGCTCAATAGACTAAAGAACCCTTTTCCTAAAGCTCAATCAAACTCCACAGGAATCTAATAACAGGCATAAAGATCCACTACAAAACCCATCTTACAACAAATATCACCTATATATAGTTTCACTACCTGGCTAAACTTTTAGAAGGAATACTAAACTTAGGTACATCAAAGACAATAAACAGCATCAAATTAAGACATTAAAAGCCAAATAGCAGTCCATCGACAAACACAAACCTCAAATTCACGGATTAAAATCCATTTAATACTGAAGTTTGATTTGAAAAAGAAAGAGTTAGTTCCCCTCTTAAACTGAATACCAGAGGCATCACATTATCAAGTTTATCAGATCAACACTGCACTGAACCCGCCCCTAAATCCCCCGGCCCACATTCAGTGATCAAACACAATAATTAACCAAAATGCAGCAGATCCAGACCTTAAAGCAATATAAACGGTGCTTACAACACATAATTACACTAAACAGAGCATAGATCACACATTACAAAAAGCGAGAGAAACATCTAAAAATTAAAAAGAGGAAATGAGACCTCCAGATACAAAAAGCGGCTGCGATTTGTGAAAATGTACTCCTCTAACAGGTCCATCATGCTCATCAAAGCGGTCGATTAAGGTGCCCATGCGATAATCCCATAGCTGAACCACGCCGCTGTGAAGACTCGCCAAGATCCATGGCCTCTTACTGTGGAAACTCAATCCTTTTACTCTATTACTCTTCGTTTCAAACTTCGTCAGCATTTTTCACGACTAATTCCCTCTTCTCCCCCCAAAAAGAATATACAAATAAAATATTAAATTAAAAAAAAATCCAAAGCCTAACCAAAATTTTCGATCTGAAACTGATTTGGATCTATGAAGAATTGGAGAATTTTGAAGCGGAAGAATGGCAATGGAGAGAGTGTGTGTTTGCGTTTTTTTCCGATTGCTGGTGGATCTACTCTACTCAGGGGAGAGTGTTTGGGTGCGAGAGTTGAAATTTTTAATCGACTTTTATATGTTTACGAGTCTCAGTTAAATTTCTAAAAGTTACAGTTGTGTGATTTTGATTGGAGCGATTTACATGTTTCAGACATTAAATGTGTGAGATATGCTTGTAAATGTTGAGGAATACTGAATCAAATATATAATATATATTATTATTGAGTGAATCACACTTTTGGACTTTCTTATAGATTGACTTTATCAGTTTGTTCCTTTCAAAATTAGTATTTTATTGTGTTACCTTGACAATATACGTTATTTATTGTGTCACCATCCTTAATTTCAGTCCTTATCACCGGAAAATTTTAATTATCGCTGGAAATCATCATTTTATGTAATATTTGATTGGAAAATTAATTTTTTTTTTTAAAATCACCATTTTATATCCAATCTGACTGAAAAGTTTAATTTTCACCAAAAATATCATTTGTCAAATGACAATTAAAAATTAAGAATTTCATATATTATGATTCTAAAATTTGCAAGTCCAAGTCATGTGATAGGTTTATAACTTAAATTTTTGATGAAAAAGCAATGTTATTAAAACCGGACCAGACCGGTCGGTCGGACCGGTTCGACCGTGAACCGGTACCCTCTCCGGTCCGGACTACCCACTAAAACCGGATGCTTTCGTAACCAGTACGAACCGCTCAGAACCGGTGAAAAACCGGCGAACCGGTGAACCGGTCTGACCCACGGTTCCCAACTTTCTCTATTTTAAAAAAAAAAAAAAAAAAGAGTTAGGGTTTTATAACCCAAATTCTGCACGCTGAAAATTGAGGAGAAAGCTTAGGTGGCAGCTGAAGGTAAAAAGTTCCTTCTTTTCTCTTCAATTTTTTTTTCTTCTTCTTTTCTTTCAATCTCCTTCAAAATCCTTCTTTTTCTAGTCAATCTTCCTGCTAATTTGAGAATGTTGATACTTCAAACTTCACCCAACAACAAAGAATCCTATAGTATTTTAATAAGTTTATCTCTTTGTGAAGGTGTGTGTATTTGATTCTTGAAGTCCAGGAAAAGAGGAAAAATTTTGGTAAATGTACGTAATTGGAGCAAAAATTGAAGATGAAAATGCTATGAAAGAAGGAAGAATTGGAAGTTTGGTTGCTTATAAAGGGGCGGCTAAGATAATGGGAATTGAGTGAAGGAAGACATTAAATAAATGGGGAAGTGGGTTTTAGTCTTTTAAGAAAATAATTAAGGAGATCAAAAGTCTATTGAATTCTTTTTCTTTTCTCAATGTAATTTTTTTTTTGTGCAATGTATTAGGAGATCAAAAGTCTAGTATTCAAATATTTTTTATTTACAATCTTTTGTGTGTGCCCATGAGTGTCTGTTTAATTTGGATCATATATAAATAATGATATATCACAGTATTTTTTCTTCTGGTATGTATTATAAATAAATAACAAGTAATGAAAGAATTTTAGAAAATAAATAATAATTATGACGTCATCACCGGTTCAACCAGTGGTTGAACCGGTCGAACCGGTCAAACCGGTAACCAGTTGAGTTACCGGTTCGATCTTCGGTCCGGTTATGAAAACATTGTGAAAAAGGGTTAAAGTTCACTCCCCCATAAATCGAAGATACCTATTTTTATTTATAAAGAAATAAATAGGTTAAATTCACATCACATTTGCCTCAAATTTATACAAATTTCAATGCACAATTCTAATCTAAAATAAAAATTGAAGTTATAGACATATCATGTGATTTGGATTTGCAAATTTTGGAGTCAGAATACAAAATTCTCAATTTTTAAGTGTCACTAGACAAATGATATTTTTGGCTAAAATTAAAATTTTCGGTCAGATTTGACATAAATTGATGATTTATGCAAAAAAATATATATATATTTTTCCGTCAAATATGACATAAATTGATGATTTTCGGCGATAGTTAAAATTTTCTGGTGATAATGACTGAAATTGATGATGACGACACAATAAATGACATATATTGTCGATGTACCACAATAAAGGGTCAAAAATAAAATTTTGCCTAAAATGGATGAAAATTAATGTACGAATGTACATGTTACGCTACATTGATAAGAGGGACGAATGTGTTACACTACATTGATAATATGGACGAATCTGCTACGAAAAATTTAAGAGGGACGAATTTGTTACACTACATTGATAACAAGGACGTATCTGCTATCAAAAATTTAAGAGGGACCAAAAGTGCGATTCACTTTCTAATAGATATAGTGAGTAATTAGTTTCCTTTTTCTTATATATAGAATCCATCCTGCGATTATGACGTAAAAAAATCTTGATTTTTTTTAATTTTTTAATTTGGTGATAATATTGTTATTAAAGTAGCCTAAATGTTTATTTAATGCAAAAACCAATCTGCAAATTGATTTTTAAGTTTAATTAGCTTAAAGCATAACAGTTAATTTATTTGTATAAACATGCGATTTAGATATGCTATCCTACGTTTAAAAAAATTTATTCTTACAAATCTCTACGTATTTCTTCAATTTTCAGAACATTTAATTACATATAATAATTCTGTAATTAAGAAAATTTTAAACATCCTACTATTCATGATAGTTTTCTGATAGGAAAGGAATGTGTAGATCACAAAATATGTCTTAGGCATATTACATGTTTTTGGCAAATCGAAATTTTATATGGTAACAACATTCGATTAGCTGGCATTGATAAACATATATTTAAATTACCTTGATGTACTCCTTAATTTAAGACGTCTAAAATTTGTGTTTACGCAATATTGTTAATACAATTCTTTATTGCAACATAAATGTTCACTCCTTAATTTATTCCTATGAATATATAAAATGGTGTAATGTATTTTATTCTATGAGGCCAAACTTCATTTTACATCATCGCAAAGGTATCATTCTTGATCTACAATATGATATTTAGAATTTTTAAATTTGTACTATTTTCTATGTTTCCAAACAATAAATATAAATAGTAGTATATCTTATGATATAATTATCCTAAAAGATCATAAATATTGAGAAAAACATTTTTAATATATCAATATATCAAATATCCATGATGATTGAAATAAATTAATGTAAATAATTAAGTAAGATAATCACACATATCTTGTAAGATATATAAAAATGAAATTTGTTTAAGATTTTTTTAGAGATAAGATAACCCTCTTATATTAAGATAAAGTTATTTTAAAAAAATTAAGATATAAACTTATGAATAATTTCTTTATGAAAAAATATTTTTTCTTTTAATCTTTATTTATTTCTTTAAGAAAAAAGAACTCCACGGATCAATTTTTCTTGACTGTAAAAGTCAAACCGCACCCTGCACCCATCAATCACAACTGAATTGAAGAGACTACTGAAAAAAAAAAAAAAAAAAAAAAAAGGAAAAAAACAACACATGCATCGTCATCAATCATCATCGTCAGCAATAGACTTTAAAAATTAAAGGCTGGATAGGTTTTAACTGGGTTTTGTTAGATAGGACAAAAATCATTTTAATTGAGTTTGTGTCAAATTCATGAAATTCATTACAAATATATTTAGAAATTCATATTAAAACTCTTGTAACCTATATTGATTTGACACATACTATTTACTTTTCTTCCTCCCAAACTTTATAAAAAAATAAATTGATTTCACACACGCGCACACGCTCTCGTTAACTCATAAATGAGGGAAAACACTTTTCATACCAAACCTTCATCAACTTGATACTTTTTATACCAAGCTTTTTCAAAAAACACATTTCATACCACAATTTTCAAATTTGGACACTTTTACATTTTCGGTTAAAAATTGGATATAATAACGCGCGTGTGCAACACGTGTCCGTTAACGTCATAAACAGAGGTAGAATATCAGGTGCTTATAGAATGAAATTAATGGAGAAATTTTTGTTGTTGTAATTCATCACATGGTTTGGGCTAAGTTCACTCACATGGCTTTCTTTGGTTTTTGTTGTATGTTTGTAGAAGGAAATTAATGGAGAATTTTTTTTTGTTGTATTAAGTTCTCTCATGTGGCTTGGGTCTAACTCAACCTCAAAAGATAGCTTGTAAGTTGAGGGTTGCCCAATAAAGTAGACTTAACTATTATTTTCAACCAATGTGAGACATTTAGTCTCAATACTCCCCCTTCACGTGTGGACATGCTGAATGTGTGGGTGAACAAGTCTTACACGTGACATATTAAAGTCCAACCTTGCGGATTACAACATGTGGGTCCCAACACACGAATAATGACCGTCCATGCCTTTTGTTAACTGGACGAAGAATGACAACCCAAGCCCGTTATCTGGGTGAAGTGTGTGATTGAAGAATAATCTCATCATGCGAACAAGGAGGAGCCCATCACGGAAGGAGGTTGCCCACTTCAACTTGGAGCTCTGATACCATATTAAAATTCACCACATGGTTTGGGCTAAGTCCACTGATCACATGGCTTGGGCCTAACTCAATCTCAAAAGCTAGCTTGTAAGATGAGGGTTGCCCAAGACCTTATAAAGTGGATTTAAGATTTTCAACTAATGTGAGACATTTAGTCTCAATATGTTGTATGATTTGGTAGAAGGAAAGAGAAAGGAAATTAATGGAGGTTTGCTAAAGAAAGAGAGAGGAAATTAATGGAGGAATGTCGTATAAGAAGGAGAAAAAACGGAGGGAAAAATTATGTCTTCCATGCCTAAATGCGATTCCCTACTCGAAATTCACACGTGCTCAGCACGTGATTTTCTCCCTCTGTTTATGAAGTTACACGCGTATTATTCCGTCCAATTTTTAACGGAAAAATGCAAAAGTGTCTAAAGTTATGAAATTATGGTATGAAATGTGTTTTTGATAAAGCTTGGTATGAAAAGTGTCGAGTTGATAAAAGTTTGGTATGAAAAGTGTTTTTCGCTCGTTTAAGAAGTTAACGGGCGCGTGTTGCACAATTTTTAACAAAAAATACAAAAGTGTCCAAAGTTCTGAAATTGTGGTATAAAATGTGTTTTTCGAAAAAGCTTGGTATGAAAAGTGTTGAGTTGAAAAAGTTTGGTATGAAAAGTGTTTTTCCCTCTCACCCCTAAACCCCAATATTCATACCCAATCTAAGTGGGGTTTCAGCCTTTTCAAAATCACAAAACCCAACATTCAAAACCTAATCAAATAGGATTTCAAAAGTTAACCGAAACCACCCAAATTATTTTTTTGAAATCGAAACACACAAAATCGAGTTTTTCCGTAAACTCCAACATTTATACCCAATCCAAGTGAGGTTTCAGCCTTTTCAAAATCACAAAATCCAACATCGTGAACCTAATCAAATAAGATTTCAAAAGTTTCGACGAAACCACCCAAATTATTTTTTAAAATCGATATCCGCAAAATCGAACCAAAACTCTTCCAAATAAGTCCCAAATGATCGAGTGAATAAATTTCATGAATAAAGTAGTTGTAGGTGGGTGGGGACCCAAACCCCAACAAAATCAGTACATGGTGGTGAGGTGACTAATAACAAGAAATGACCGATTCTTAAATTACTTTTATCAACTTCTGTAAACTTTTTACACGCATTTGGTAATTATTTCCATTTTTAGCAACTTAATTATAGTCCCTGCTCACAACTCCTCTTTAAGACCATACTCTCTAGCTAGCTAATTTTCTCCTCTCCATTCAATTCAGATCTCCACCACATACATATTTTTCTCTTATAAAATACTCCATTACAATATTAGAAATTAGAAGAAGAAATATTTGATCCATTGTTAAATTAAGAATATGGCTCGTGGTAAGATCCAGATAAAGAGAATTGAAAACCAAACAAACAGACAGGTTACTTACTCCAAGAGAAGAAATGGGCTGTTCAAGAAAGCTCATGAGCTTACTGTTCTTTGTGATGCAAAGGTTTCTGTTATTATGATCTCAACTACTCAGAAGCTTCATCAATACATCAGCCCCTCCACAACGTATATTAATTAATTCATTTCTTTTTAAATTACAATATATATCTTTTTTTTTTAATTGCTTAATTAATTCATGTGTTTTTTATGTTATTTTTTGCAGGACAAAGCAATTGGTTGATCAGTACCAAAAGATTGTTGGAGTTGATATTTGGGACTCACACTATGAGGTTTTTTTGCCTTCAATTCCATAATCATATTTCCTTTTTCTTTTTTTGAAGGGTATATATATTTATGTTTTAGATCTGTCTTAATATTTTTCGAAATATCGAAATATTGTTGGTCGGGTACTTACATTAGGTGGAGACCTTAATTTCCCTACAGTGATTCGATCTTGATTGATGTGTGTGTTTCCTTGAAGTAAGTTTTTGGTGTTGAAAAATTGTGCAGAAAATGCAAGATCACTTGAAGAAGCTAAAGGATGTTAACAGGAATCTTAGGATGGAGATTAGGTACATAAATTACTCCATATTTTTTTTATGAAATGGTTATACATATTTATTTTGCTTTTCAATTTCTTTTAAATTTTTATATCTATTTTTATGTATTAAGATTTTGTTTTCTTGGTACTTTTTGGTTAATTGATCGAATATTAGATTTTTTTTTGAGAACTTTTCATGATTTACTTAAAAGTATCCAAAAAAAAATGTAAATAAAAGAATCATGTTGAAGTTTATATTATATATTTTGTGTTTTCGATGAAATAGTACATAGTATGCTGTTGCTTTAATTTAATTTCTGTGAATTTTTAGGCAAAGGATGGGAGAGAGCTTGAATGATCTTGGCTATGAACAAATGGTTAATCTCATTGAAGACGTCGATAATTCTCTTGGGCTAATTCGCGAAAGAAAGGTCTTTATTCATTCATTTCTTGTTTACACCTTTACTAATCAAGAATTGAAGCCGCCTAGGGTTTCCTAGCTTTATCGTTTTTCTTTCATCTTCATTCCAAACATCATTGATCGTTAATTAGATTTGCTCTATTTCTTCAAAATAATATTGATTTCAAATGGTTATGAAAATAAAAATATTGAGAGAAAAAAAGTTAAAAGTTATTTTGATAAATAAGAGAACGGAGGTATTTTTAAGATATTTTAAAATTGTGTGCAAATTTGTTAATTTTTATAAGTTTGAATATATAGGGTATAATAAAATGATAATTCTTTTTTTTTATATGTGTTTAATTTGTGTTTTAGCAGAGAGAGTTTTTTAAATAAAATTGATGCATATTTCTTTTGTATTCTCAAAAAGCCTCAATTTTTTTGAAAAACTAAACTAAACAAAGTTAATATTCTAGCTCAATTCCGGTCTTACTATACTATATTTTCTAAATATTATGCAACAAGATGGGGTCAGAATAATAAGAAAGAAAATCAAATCTTTTGTTCTGGTATTCCAATGTATTCTACATTTCTTTATCATATTTTTGACCGAATGCAGTACAAAGTTATCAGTAACCAGATTGAGACCAGCAAAAAGAAGGTACTCAATTTTATCATCTTGATTTCTTTTAATCTTTCTATATGTGATTATTCCTTAATTTATATTAATTGTTTTGAATCATATTTCCATCTTTGTTCTATTTTTCTTTCTTTGTAGGTAAGGAATGTAGAAGAAATACATAGAAACCTACTGCTTGAATTTGTAAGAATCTTCTTTACTAAATCAACATTTTTCCTTATCTTCAAATATTTGTTACAAAATTTAAATAGTATAATTTTTATTTTTGTAGGATGCAAGACATGAGGATCCACACTTTGGATTAGTTGAAAATGAAGAGGATTACAATTTTGTTCTTGGATACCCAAATAGAGGGCCTCGCATAATTGCTCTACGCCTCCCGCCTAATCACCATCACGATCTTCACAATGGAGGAAACTCGGATTTGACCACGTTTGCGTTACTTGATTAGGAGTAACGTTAGTAGATTTTTAATATATTCGATGGAGTTTGATGAACTTAATTAAGGACTTAATTTCTTGTCTTCAAGAAATTAATTAAAACGTGAATGTTTGTTGGTGTTTCGTTCTATTTATATATGTATGATGACTTTAATACAATTATGTGAAGATATTATGTATTGTGTGATAACTCTTACTATGTATAGGAGAACATTTTAGTTTATATTTAGTTGATAAAATACGGAAAATTCGTGCGTTAATCATAACATTATAAAGTTGGTTTGAGGTTTGGACAAAAGGTTGGTGCTAGAACCAAAAAAAAAAAAGGCAAAAGATACATATGACCAAGGCCATCAAATTATTTCTAGCTCCACAATCCATGTCGGGATGCCGGCCCAAATTTTGAAACTTTATTTCTAATTTAACTGTCCATTTCTGAAGTCGTGAAAAACCTTTATTCTCTACAATAGGTAATAATCAAAAGATCATTAATATTGTTTGATGATAAAAAAGAACATGCACGTACATATCGAACCCAAATAAAACTAGAACAATTGATTCTCGCGACAAAAGACTTTTTTAAAATTAAATTTTTTGTTCACATATCAAATTAAAGTTACCTATTTATTTTATTTAATTTTACCAGTTATTTATTACTCCAAGCATTTATTCTTCCTTTGTGAATTATGCATTCTTCCTTTGTGAATTATGCATATGGGAAAATTCACAATACTCCTTTGTATTATGAAAAACATGCACAAAATATTAATGTGAAATTTTTGTTGCACCAAATTCTCTTGTACTTTCATATTTTCTGTACACTCTCTAATATTTCATTAGTTGTACAACGTCGTTTTTTATTGATAAACCTAAATAACCTAGATATTAGGAGATCATGTGCTAAGTTTAAAAGTACAAGAAAATAATGTGCTAAGTTTATAAAGCACAAGAGGATTATCTGCTATGCTTAAAAATTACGACGGGATTTCGAGCTCAGTTTCAAAAGTATAAAAAGATTTGTGTCAACTGAAATTATTAGGGGTGGGTATTATTGTCATTTGGACTGAAGAAATTAGATAAGATAAAAGAAAAATAGCACCAAAACCGCGTGAAACACACGCTTGTCAAAAAATCGAATTATGGACGAGAGATTCTATGCAGAGAATATGGAAATATTGTACAAGGGGATAGAAAGTTTAGTGCAACAATTTTTTTTTTAAAAATGTACAATAAAATCGACTCTATTTGCAAATCCATTCATGAATGTTTATTTGGAAAAAAATAATATAAATATACAATTTGAGAATTCCCCCAAGTCCAACAAGATATAAATACTCTACATTTTAAGATTTCTCTAATTATTTGACACTCCCCCTTACACATTCTACAGAGATTTTCACATAAAAATTACAAGAAACTAAAAGCGTTCGAAGAAAGAGTTGCAGAAGACGCAATGGGAGATTTGTCTCCGCGTCCTCATTGGATTCCTGAAGACGACGTTCTGCTTAAAAACGCCGTCCAGGTACAACTCGTTTAAGAACCATTTCTTTATGTCTGACGTTGTTCTGTTTTCTTGATCTATGGGTTATATTTTCTTGTTTTCTTGCTATAATTTTTGAAAATCCGGTACGGGAAAGTGTTTTTTTTTTTTTGTGTGTATGTGTGTGCTCTCGTGATTTTCAATTTAACGAATGTTGTCAATTGAATTGCTATACTTCTATGTTATATCAGTTGAAATGTTTGATTTTGTTCTATTTGGGGTTCCTGTATAAAATTAGCAATTTTTTTTGATGTTGCATGGTATATCTGAAGTTCAAATTTTGTGTGTTTTACATGTGATTTTGTTGCTAATTGTGATTTTTATCTTCAAAATCTATTCAATGTACTTGTAAAGACTATAATTTTCTTAATAATGACGAAAGGAAATCAAATTGACCTAATGATGAAAAGAAATCTGGATAATTTATTTGAATAAATTTGCAAGTCTTGAATTGTGAGCAATTGGTGCTTAGTTTGACCAATTTAATTTAATTTCAAAATGAAACATAACTTTGATCAAAACTAAAATACGTATAGTACTACTTCACTAAAATAAATTTGAGGATCAATAAACTGTGTTGTTTCCTCCACAACATTTGCTCGACATACTTTTGAAGTGCTAATTTTACATGGTATTTTTTGTTTGTTTTGAGTTCAACTTTATTCAAAATCCTTTCCACGCTGAATATTTTAAGTATCGATTATTTCTTAAGGTGTCGCTGGCACTTCTTTTGCTGCAAAAGTTGTCATATGGGGCAGATTTTGTTCGCAAGATTTGACTTGACTCATATATGGTTAAGTAAAAGCCCCTATGATTCTTCTTAGAATTTAGAAAAATAAATAACAAAAGGATTAATGTAGATGGAAGCTATAGAATCCAATTTACATTAGTTAATTCCTCTTTATTTTTGTGTTTGAATGTCTGCATGATATGAATATGATTTCTCACAAGAAAACCATTTAAATATCGCTGCAAATAAACGAAAACACATAATTGATCGCAATAACTTTGTTGTTTCTGCTCTAGGCTGGTGCTTCTTTGGAATCTCTTGCTAAAGGCGCCGTGCAATTTTCTCAGCGATATACATTGCAAGAACTGAAAAATCGATGGTATTCTCTACTCTATGTTCCGGTTGTTTCTGAACAGGCAGCAACTCAAATGATTATGATTGAGGATCAATCGAGACTCAACAACTTCGGAATAGTAAAAGAGAGTACACATAGTTCAAGGAAGAGAAAAGCTGAAATTATTCGAAAATATTACTATTCTATGCGTAAAAGAATTTGTACTGAACCATCTGGCTTCATGGATAATGACAAATCATATGACTTTATGGATAAATCTAATCTTCCATGCTGTAACGTAAAACGTCGTTTATTTTCTGAATCTGCGCACATTGAGGTTCCGGAATTTGACCCACCAATGTCTTCTGATAACTTGAGACATATAATAACTCCTAGCACATTGGACTACTTTGAGGAATTTTCCAATAATTTGTATAATGATTTCAGAGAAGAGATCGAACTACTTTTCTCGGATACTATGGAAAAGGACACTACCGAGAATCCCGATTTTGTAGATGTGAATTTGTTCTTATTGGATTCTCCGAAACAGAGTGAGTTAATGAAAGTGGATCCTAGTAGAGTCCCAAAAGCTCGAGTTCCATCTCCTGTGAAAGTTTTGGGTCCTGAATATAGTAATGGAGTCATTTCTTGCAAATTGAATATGGAAGATCAAGAGATACCTAGCAATGATGATGTTTTTCTTCTTTTTCAATTACCGTCACCGTCGTATTCTTCGAGGGCCCACTGGAGATCATTGGATGAAATTAGTTGTGATGATGAAGAGCCCCTTACGGAGAACAATGAAAACGAAAAGTGTGCGACTAGCAGTATGAACGATTTAGAAGCCAAAGAAGAAAATCTAAACAATGGATCATCAAAGCCAAATGGGGTAGAGCCATGGCCTGAGAGCGACTTTGATGTGCCTCATTTCTCTGATGTCGAAGAATTGGTAAAAAAAATTATTTTTTCTTTTCAAAATTTGGAAGTCTAAATGAGTTTTATTTTCATTTTAAGCCTATGATTGATTAATTTCTGCAGATTCTTGGTATGGATTTGAGTCCAGATGAGTATGATTCGTTCACCATTCCAGAAGGTAGTTATCCATTTTTTTACCTAGTAATATTTAAATGATTATTATGCTATTTGATTTTTTTAATGCAATTATAATATCACAAATGTTGCAGTGATCCAGCAATATAAGCTTGAAGAGACTAAGAGAACGATTATAAGGCTGGAGCAAGCAGCTGCTGCTTGCACGCGAAGAGCCATTGCTGCACACGGTGCATTTGCGGTTTTATACAGTAAACACTCGAAGCATTTTATAAAGAAATCTAAGGTATTTTGTTTTGTGGTCCTAAAAATAATTAATAAATTGGAAATAATATTCACTAATTTCCTGTCAATATATACCATTCTTGATATGGCTTTCAGGTTTTACTAGGCAGAGAAAGTGAAAATGTAAAAGTTGATATTGACTTAGAAAGAGAATACTCCTATAATGGTGGTAAATTTTCGCGACGGCAGGTAAATTAATCAACTGATGACATTTGATTTTAGTTATGCATGTAACTTGATTATTTGTCACAATTTGAGTTACTTATTTATATGTTTCCTTACAATGTGTTAGGCCATGATAAAGATGGACGTGAATGGACTGTTCCGTTTGAAGAACTTAGGAAAATGTTCGATTTATGTGAATGGCAAACAAGTAGAACCTGGACAGAGTCTAATCCTTACTTCTGGCTGTCTTATTGAGGTATGATATACGTAGGAAAAATGTTCAATTATATATAAAGTATATAATGTTGCTTATTCTGCAGATTTCTAAAGAATGAAACAGTTTGGTTAAAAACATTCAAAACATAAACTTTTATATTTTTCAGTTGTGAACACTTCTAAATTAATGCAATTTTCTAAAATTTCAGGTAAGGGAATTGGCATATGTATTCGAGACAAATCATGCATGCGCAAAGCAGTATTTGGAGAGCATTATGCTAAGAAGTTGAACAAACTGTTGGAATTTAGACGTGATTCTCATTTATGATGATTGTTCTAATTAATTAGAGATAGGGATATCTTCAAATAGTTTAAATTTTCAAATTTGAATGTTGTAGGAGTCTTGCTTTGTCGTTTTAATTCGTAGAAAAAAGATAGAGTTAGCAGATAATAGAGTCGAACAGAATTATAGTTATTTTTCTTTCGTGTAGAGAAAAATCAAAAGAGTTTTAATTGAGAGTATTATTTTTCTTTTCATCTTCTCCTCTAGGAATGGTTGTCGCGGCGGCCAACCGGGGCATCGCGACATTCGTCACAAAACCATGGATTCCGCAGCGGCCAATTTAGCGCCCGCCACGGATTCTTTAATCAAAAAATCGTATTTCGATTTGGCGACTTTGGAACTACGAAAATGGGGGAATAAAAAAAATAAGAATATCTAGCTCGAAAGACGACGCACCGTACATATGAGAGAGTAAACAAGTTATACAAATCGCTTGAATACCCAATTGTAAAACTCACATAAGTCAGTAAACAATTAAATAATCTTTACGTCCCTCTCAAAATAATACAGTTTGTTCTTTTACGGCCTACTACTCATAGATAACTAAAAGATTAGAATTGAGTGAATAGCAATTTAACTCCCTGTGTTATTCTAAATAGGCAATTTAACTTCCTGTGATAAATAAAAGGGCAAAATACCTCCCTGTGATTTCATAAATAGGCAATTTAACTCCCCGTGATAAGAAAAAGGGCAAAATACCTCCCTGTGTTTCTATAAAAGAAGCACATTGCCTCCCTCTAAATTGCTCATTAATTCATATCACATGGAGTTAAATTGCTCATTATTCATTTCACAGGGAAGTAAATTGCCTATTTTTATATCACAAGGAGGTAAATTGCTCATTATTTCATTTCACAGGGAGTTAAATTGCCTATTTTTATTTCACAAAGAGGTAAATTACCCATTAGACATATCACAGGGAGTTAACCTTCAAAAAACCCATTAGAATTTGTAATAACTATCAAATACTAAGAAAGTAATTAACTAAATGAGAAGAGTATGGATCAAAATTTCCATCGTTTTCGTTGAAAACTTTGAAATATTTATGTTTTGAATCAATGGAAAGCGTAATTATAAAACTCTTTGTTTACCTTAAGATTTTTTTTTTGTTTTAGCAATTTCTTCACTATTTTTCGTAGTGTTTCTGAAACATTTCCCCAAAAGAATCGATAAATTTTCAATATTTAACTAATCGAAACAATAACTCGAAATGAGATTTTGATCCATGGATAAGAGCACTCCTTATAATAATGTAGACAACTTGATGTTATCTTGATACGCGACCCATCAAACACTCTAACATTGCGCGTTAAAAGATTAAAACTTCTAATAACTATCCAATACTATTAAAAAGTAACTAAATAACTAAACGTTAAGGGAACTCCTAATAATTATTTTAATTTAGACAACTTGATGCTAATCTTGATATGCGAACCATCAAATATGTGATTGGTTTAATGAAAGAGACTAATCACTACAAACTCGATTACTCTTGTGGAAGAGACTAGTCACTACAAAGTAGATAATTCATATTCGAATCCTTTTTGGGGGGTTCTCATCTAATGTGTCCGACGCGCCTCGAAAGAGATTAAACCCTTGGAAAAAAAACTATCAAATACTAATTAAGGGAATTCCAAGTAATTGTTCTAATGTAAATTAAACACTTAATGTTAATCTTGATACGTGACCCATCAAACACTCCAACCTCGCACATTAAAAGGTTAGAACTTCTAACTATCCAAACTAAGAAAGTAAATAATTAAATGATAAGAGAACTTCTAATAATTATTCTAAAGTAAACAACTTTATGCTAATCTTGATTATACACGGCCCATCAGATATTAAAAAAAAAAAGTTCCTTCCATTAGACCAATTACATTCCAATAACTATCCAACATCAGTCTTTTTCCAGTTTCATTCAATAAGATAGAACCAAAACTTTGTTAATTTTCTGGGAATTGTTTATTGTATTTCATGAACTGAAACTTATACAGTTAGAAATCTCTCGTCAAGAGTTTTCCAACCATATAATGAATACGAAATTTGGCCTTGTAACGAAGAAGTTATTGACAACCCTAGATTTACGTAGAGTGTCTTTGTTCTTTTTTAAAAATCGTGCCCAGCTAATTAAGTATTTGTTTATCGTAAACTGTTAACGGCCAGATTAAGCAACAACCATTTCGAAAGATTTACGTAAGAGTATGCTTATAAGAATGAAAATTGAAAACCAATTGTAATCTCATAAAAATGGTATAGCTGAAACTAATTTGCTTTTTTAAGAGATTGTGTGCCGCACCTAACCTTCGTTAAAACTTTCCTTGAGATTATATCCAATTAAGCTAGTCAGCTACTTCATTTTACTATGCGCCAATCATAACATTTATTCATCAATTTAAATTGGATCTGAACAAACTCATCCACTACAAAATAAGTGTATTTCGCTAAAAAAACAAGTGTAATACAAGTAAGTGATATGTATTAGCTTTGATATGTGTTATCCAATCTCAAAACAAATATTTTACATTTGATTTGTATTAGCTTCGGGTTCGCTCAAACGAGGTTTGGACAGGAATTCTCAAACAATACGGAAAATTCTAACCCAAACTGGGCTTAGCAAAAATATCTGTGTCATTTTATTAGCAAAAAACCTCATCAGGAATTTCATATAAGTCTATAGTGATGCTATTGTCAATTTTTTAAGTGAACATGTAAATTATTAACAATTTTTAAAGTTAACAATGAGATTATTGACAATTTTCCAGGTGAATATAAGTGTTTTGGCATTTTAAGGTGGGGAATAACTGTCATTTTAATTTTTGCAAAATATGTACTCCGACTTAAGAGGTTTTTTTGTTAATAAAAATAGTACATGGAGTTAGGGCTGTCAATGGGTCGGATTCTGGTCGGATCAGACTCGTCCAGATCCGGCTCCATTTATATCGGATCGGATCCTGTCGGATTCGGATATTGTTTGGATTGTGCTCGAATCTAATTTTTTTTAATCCAATGGATCTTGGTCGGATTTGGCCGGATATCAGATCTTTTTCGGATCCAATAAATTCTTTATTTAAAAAATCAAATTAATATTTTTTCATAAAATAAGTTTATTAACCTTTCAATTTTATTTAATTTTAGCAGATGTTCAAAATTTCTTTACTATATTCATATTTTTAGATGAGAATATTGGTTTAAATAAATTTATAAACGAGTTATAAATTACTATCTTCTTAAATTGACGGTGAAATATTATTAATGATATTTACTTTTATAAAACATTATTTATATATATCATCTTTTTATTTATTATTGGATACGGAGCTTTAACAGACGGATAGACTTAAATCCATATTCGCTCCATGTGCTTCGGATTATGGATCTTTATAATCAGATCAGGTCCATCGAATCTCTAATCAGACAATTATCCTAATAACGGATCCGGATTGAAATCCGCCCCATTGACAGCCCTACATGGAGTTTAATAATTTCAAATTCTTACGTACTATTATTCAAATCTTAATTTACTAAAATCAATCATTAAAACAAGGTAGAGAAAAGTAACAATGAAAAGTACCTATATATAAAAGCATAAAAAATTAGCCATCTAATTATGCCAAAGAAAAATAATATTTAATCCTTCCATTTTCTGATAGTACAAGCCTACAAGGATTGGCAAACTTTACATTATTAAGCATGCAAAGCCTATTCTCAAGTTTGATATATTTAACGAATTTGAATTAAATCTTCTATAGTTTAATATAATTATTAATCATATACTATTAAAATATTTATATCAAAGAGAAATGACAAAGCAGACATGATTAATCAATGTTGTCTTAATCCCCTTTTCCACCTAAAGCATTGACATAGTTTGAAATGATATATATATTAATTAAATTATAAAAATGATTGAGTTGTTAAGGCAGGTAAACTTATTTAAACTGAATTACTGAACATATGAAAATTACAACAATTTAAGAATATAAAAAACTTCCAGGATTAAATTAATCAATTCGCTCCATGGGCTAATTGTAAGAAAGTGACAAACCTGAGGGGGATTTTCGTAATACCCAATACATGAGGGGTTTTTTTGTAATTAGGACTTACCTCAGGGGGTATTCGTAATTTACCCTTTTTATTTCATAAGAGTGTTTATTTCGATGTATATGTGTGTGTCTGATTGTATCATCGGCCCTCTTCCCAATTTCCCCAGTTGGTTAGCAGGTATGATCAAACTCAATGTACTTCAGTTCAATATAAAGTAAAAAAACTCATCTCAGGTCAGGTCATCAATATGGGTTGGGTACTCTTGTGACGTCCTTTTCAATTTAGATCAAACAAACCAACAAAAAAATATGTTGGAATCAAACCATTTTAAAGGCAATTTCTATTTAAATTAACTACATTAGGGATGGTTTGCATGATTCATTTAAGCTACAAAATTATTAGTGTTATAATTATCACCTACAATTATATTATTTAAAAACGCTACAATATAAAAATAAAACTCATTAGTGGTATATGGCTTTCTACTTTGTATAAATCAAAGAAGTGGGTCCTAATTTCTCAAGTTATTAATATATAATATTTGTCTATAAATTCCAAAATTTCGAGAAATGTTTTGTCAAAGATGGGAGTAATATTTATACAATCATACACCTGCACCTCATTTTCTTAAGGGAAATATATAAGGGAGCCCAAATGAAATGCATGCGAATCAAGTTTAGAGAATAATATTCTATTCTTTTCTTTCATGCTATGATGCCGACATATCATATGAAAATCCACCTTATGCAATAATAAGATCCCCCAAGAAATTTATTTAAATAACAAGGCAATTAGATCTGGCACCAAAAAGTATTTTTTGTCTTCCTGTATAAGCTGGAACCTATCACTATTAGAAACAACAAAAATTTCGACCAAAATTTCAACGGAAAATCAGTTGAAAATTTCATATTTCAGCTGGTTAGTATCGTTGCTAATTATTTATCTTACTTTGACATAATTATTAGATTGATTATAATGTAAAGATGATATATTAACCATCTAAATAAAGATAAAATGATATTTACATCTCTTAACTATATATATAAAATTAGTTAAGTAAGTTTATATAAAAAAACATAAACATTGACACGCTTAGTAATATCAGTGAACTTTGATGTGTAGTCCCTTGGTCCAATTTTTTTGTCTCTCTTATGGTTTTGCTGGAATAAATGCATGATACTATTTTGTGTTATGCGAAATCTACAAAAAACTACTCTGTAATTTTTATTTTATTTTTTTGCATCAAATTTCCTTGTACTTTCAAAAATCACAATCTTCGTTAGTCATTAACACCGTTAATTTTTGAATAATTTTGTTTGCATTAAATCCCTTGTACTTTTGAATGTTTACGCAAAACCCCCTTCTAAAATATTCAATTAAAAATTAACGGTGTTAGTAACTAACAGAGATTGAGTGTTTTATGCAGGATTTTAGAAAGTACAAGGGAGTAATTGGTACAACAAAAAAATTACATGGTAGTTTGGTGCATATTTCGCATAACATTGGTAGTATCTTGCACTTTCCCCGGTTTTGCATGGAGTTTAGGTGAAACTTTATGATGTTTTCGTATTTTTTTACTTATTAAAATAGTAGTTGAGAATTAGTAGAATCAAATTATTATTTTATGCGAGAGGTTAATTTTTAAAGAGGAAGTTCCATTTTAAGAAATAGAATATTATTTTGAGACATTTCAAAGAGATAATATGAGGTAAAAAAAAAAATTGAGACAGATCAAGTACGATGAAATATAAGACTAATTGTTATAATTAAATAATATGATCGACTCGATTGGTCAAGAAAAATAAACAAGAAAGAACTTTCTTATCCATTGATGGTTAAATCAATCATCACAAATATTTTTCTTTAAATAAAAGTCCAATGATCAAATTATTGAAAACCGATTTTCATAGTATTACAATCTATATTGATGGTTGATATATTTTGATTGAGCTTTAATATTCTGCAATAGCTTAACAAAAAAATTCAAATGTAATGTAATTGACCTTTTCAAATAGTCAGCAGTAACAACTTTAAATATAAAATTGGTGGGGCTTCAGACCCGTTTATTGGCATCTGAGCGACATACCTTTTTGTTTCTAGAGGAACATTAAGGTAAGGATGGATTCTAAAGGTTGGAGTAATTGTCGGATCTAAAGCTAAACTTTTTTTTTTTAATTAATATTTGATATGTCCTTTTGCAAAATAATATGTCATGCATGATGTAATCACTCGATTAACTATGTTGTTAATGGGATGCTAATTAATTAGATTATTGAGTAATTCGATATGATTCACATGGACGCTTTCATTGACTCGATAATTAGGAGATTAAGAAAGAGAAAATAAGCGCGTAATAGATACGATTTTTGTATTTTTTATATACTATGTTATATAGATTTTTTCTTATTCGTTTTCTGGCTCTTTCGAGCAAGGAAGATATTTGTTGCCTATATTTTGACTGTGTAAATCTCTTCAAATAATTTTTTTGTGACAAAAGATTGGATTTCCAAACTTTAATCAAAACGTACTTATTAGGAAATTGAAATTTAAAGCTATTTTATTTCTAGATGGAGAATGAACATGTTGATAGAATTCATTCAAAAAGAAATTCTTAATACATGCAATTTTCTCTTTATTTACTGGTTTTGCGTCCTCTCAAGTTAAATGAATTTTTAAGGTTTTTTTCTTATTATTTTTTTTTTTAAATGAGCCAGTGTCACTGCAACAAGTCAAAGATAACCATTGTGTATAATTTACCATTCAGGTAAACAAATCTTATGATGTTATGATTAATTATTTAACTAATATGGTCCTAACCTTTTTGGTCGACATATTAGAATAATTTAATATAAACTGTAAGGCGAAAGTTGTACCATAGATCAAATTGTTTAATCCGGGTTGTTGAAGAGGTGGCACCGCTTGTATGGCCTCCTTATATTCACTATTGAATTAATAATTAACAAATTAATTTCATATTTCATAACAAAGTCTTCCAATATCAATTAAGCTGTGTCAAAATCCATATTTCTTGAAGGTTCTTTTGCTTTTTTAGGCATCAGAGATGAGTATATTCGAAATTCAGATCTATTTTAAGTTTCATTTAGTCAAGATTTCTTGTTTTGCTCCTTAAATGGGAACTATCTAAAAAGCCCACTCTTTTCTCACCTTTTTTATATTTACTAACACAAAATCAAATCAAATTATTCGAAAATTTTCTAACAAAAAATCAAGTCAAATTATCCGAGATTTCAAATAATACAAACTATTTGAGTTAAGTTATATCTGATACCTCACTAAAAACTCGCTCAATCTCAGATTGTATTCAACTTAATATATTTATAATTAAGTCGTTTAATTTAGTATAAGTTAATAACATAAATATCAGACAACATTTCAAACGCAATAAACAAAATAACTTAAATATTATTTTCCTCGACTTGTTTACAGCAGGATACGTGGTACTATCAATTCAATTATTTTCGTATAATATATAAGGTTAAAATAAAATATTGAATGCAACTATTCTTAAATTTAAGTACTATAATAACATGATTTATTTTATGCCTTGCAGCACACCATTTGATCCAAGTAGTCACACTCCACACCATGATCTACATTATTTTCTTGTATGTCAGTTCATGGTTCAACTTTTGACATTAATTATGTAGTAATTTTTAAAACATATAATTGAGATCCACTATTTCTAATAATAGTAACATTCTGCAATAAACTAATACTACAGACTTCCCTTATTTGCCTCTCTCTACTTCCCACTTATAAATTACCTTTCCCTCTGCCCTCAATCCCCACCCACCTTCTCTCAACAATTCTTGATCAAATTTCCAAAAAGAAAATATATTAAAATTAAAAAGAAATGAAAATCCAGTGTGATGTATGTAATAAAGATGAAGCATCAGTTTTCTGCTTGGCGGATGAGGCGGCCATCTGCGCCACCTGCGACCACCGCGTCCACCACGCCAACAAACTCGCCGGAAAACACCAGCGCTTCTCCCTCCACCACCCTTTACCTAAACAAGCCCCAATATGTGATATATGTCAGGTATTACCACATTTTTATAGTGTAAAATGCAAAATACTCTCCCGTGCTTTATCTAACTGACAAAAATATAGGAGTATGCGTTATTTTTATTAGCAAAATTACTTTTTGATCAGTTAGTTAAAGACAATTATCATGTTCGAATCATCAGTATGCTTTCACTCGCCGTAAGTATGAGTATTTTTCGTAATTTGAAGAGTAATATTCTAATAGTCTAAGAAGTTATTTTTTTTTCTGGAATAAAATACAAAAACATCATTGTACACTAAAAAAACTTGATATTAACTTGTTAACTTAATTTTTTTAGCAATTACCTCCATTCTCCTAAAATTATAGCGACATCCCTTTTTTGTTCATTCATAAAAAGTTGGCCATATGTAACTTGTTAAGTTTTGTCGATTTGTCAGGTCAATTAGATCTTAATTTTTAAGAGCAAATAAAATGTACTATATAATTTTTTATTAACAACAATAACAGGGGAGTTTTTTTGCCTATCAAATAAAACTTTTGCAATTTGGGCCATTATTATAACCAACTATTATCATATTCTAATTGTTCCATTTATATTTCTTTTAACAATATTAATGGAATTTTTTCTTTTTCAAACAAATATAGGAGAGAAGGGCGTTCTTGTTTTGTCAGCAAGACAGAGCAATTTTATGTGAAGAATGTGATAATTCAATACACAAAGCAAATGAGCATACTCAAAAGCACAGCAGATTTCTCCTAACTGGTGTAAAGCTTTCTTCAACCTCTACCCTTTATTCTCCATCACCATATACAGTACAAGAATCAGCTTCCTCTATTTCAAATAATGGTACCAATCCCACAGCCAAAAGTACAACAACAACAACAACAACAATAGTTCAAAGAGCTGATGTAGCTGCACCAGAATCATGTGATAAAATCAATAATCCTCAGTTGCAAACAAGTAGTATATCAGAATATTTGATAGATATGCTGCCAGGCTGGCATGTTGAAGACATTCTTGATTCTTCTCCTTCTCCTAATTATGGTTTCTCTAAGGTTTTTTATTACTCATCCTTTCACTTAAAAATATGATTAATTATTGAGTATTTGGTATTCTGCACTCCAGAATCGTCTTGTTTTTGCACTTTGCACCTCAAAAATTAAACTTTTGACACATTTTTTTGGCAAAAGAATAGGCATTTTGCACCCCAATAGGGTACACTTTGCCAGAGAATATGCTATTTGAGGGTATGGTGTGTTACTATTTTAATTAAGGGATACAAAGTATCAAAATGATGTATTGCGAGGGTGCAAAATGTCAATTACTCTTAATTAATATTCCATTTGATTGTTTGTTAATAAATACTAATCATACAGTACATGTTTTCAGAATGCAGAAAATGATGCGTCGTGGTTTTGGGATGCTGGTGTTGAGAGTAACGTGAACAATGTTTTTCCCATAGTAGAAAAAATGGGAATTTGGGTCCCACAAGTATCACCTTGTCTGAATCAGACAAAAGATCAATCCGTAGATATATCATTTGGGGCAACAACAAATGGATTTTGTAATAACACTAATAATAGCATCAAATCTAGCAGAAAGTGGAGTGAAGATAACTCTTTTGCTGTTCCACAGATCAGACCAGCTGCTTCAAGTTCCTTTAAAAGATCTAGAAACTTGTGGTAGTAGTAGTAGTAGTGGTGTTAATTATCAAGAAAATATCTCATTTTTTAAGGACCCTATTGCCTCATATATTAATCTTGGTTTTCACTTTTTATTTGTTACTTTATTCTTTTTCTTCTGTTGTGGGTTCTTTTTTCTCCCTCTCCCAAACCCCACTCCCTTTTTTTTTTTTTTTGGGTATCTGTATCTCCATGTACTTGCTGCTGGTTGCATGGATCTTTTTGTCTGTAAATATCTTATGTTCAGTCAAATGCAATGAGAGTTACAACAAGGAAAACTCACAGTTTTTTTTTTCCCCCAAGAGTTTTAATCCTTTTGGAGGGCGTCAGACACATTAAGTGAGAACCTCTCCCAAACGGAATAACGTCACGTTACTTTGCCTTTTGAATATGTGGTATTTTTGTACTTTACTATCTAATTTTTGTGATGCAGTTAAATATTGTTAAGAGGGAACTCCCACTTATGGTTAAAATGAAAAAATAAAAAATAATATTTTTAGTGCTATGGGACTGGATCAACCCTTGTCATATTTGCATTTTACAAAATTGTGCTTTTAATCTCAATTTTTAAAATATTTTGAACTTCGATCATGTGTGATCAAATGTGCAAAATACTTTGAATAATCTGGACCAAAAATGTAATTTTATTAACTGCAGAACTAATAATGCAATTTTATAGAGTGCAAGACGAAAGTTGCAGAATATTTACAGACTCGTGACCAATTTTTTTTATTTCAATTAGTAGTATGAAATAGAATAAATAAAGTTACAAAGTCGCTACAAGTTTGCAGTATATTCTGGAAGATAGACATTGTAGTTGCTAAGATATAGGAGAATTCAATAGGAACTAGGTTGGTAATATTCTTCCTGGACACTGGCGTTGGCTTGCAAAATACCTGTGAATGACATAAAGAATTTTTTATTACATTTTGTTCCAATAATATTTAGGGGCACAGTTGTCAATTCCCTTGCAATAATACTTCTATTTATAGCTACTAAAGCACATTGCGGGTAAATGTCATTGACTTGTTCACATAAGGGGTTTTGTTTATAAATTGGCAAAGGGTTACTTTTGCCAATTTACTCATGTTATTTGTATTCTAGTAATTGGCCAGCTACACTAATCTATATATGCAACGACTTTTTATGTATCCTAGATAGTTGTATTCAAACTACGTCAATTAGGAAAAATCCCACTTTGCCCCCTAAACTTTAAACGTTTTTTCACTTTGCTCCTAATCTTTGCGAGTTCCAACTTAACCTCTTCAACTATTAAAATATTGTAGACAGCTACCTTTGGACGTTCGCCGTCAGAATCTTCACGGGCAAGATTGACATTCAAAAATTGGATAGCAAAGTGAAAAAACGTTCAAAAGTTTGATAAGAGATATTATTTTAATTTTTTTTTTGTATTTTCATCCAAGAACCTTCCAATTAGAGCATTTCAATGAAATCATATATAGCGTCATCTTATTGTTTGCATTAGCTAAAATGAAAATAAGTTCAATACATTTAACTTATAAAGATCACACATTTTTCCAATACATTAGCAATTTCAAATGAAGGGAAAAGAACATTGGTCTCTAAACTCTAATACACAAGAAACACAATACACATCAATACCTATATTAATTTTTGATAATACACCAATGCATGTACTTATACATTAGATTGTTAAAGAGACATGTAGTCACTACATAACTTCCCCACTATACTAAGATATTAACAACTTGACATGCACAGAAGATAATAAACTTCATCTACCATTTGAACGTTTTCTTACTTTGCCACCCAACGTTTGAACGTATTTCCACTTTTCCATCCAATTTTTTAACGTTGTCACACTTTGCCACCCAATCTTTGAACGTTTTCCCACTTTGCCACCCCAACCTTTGAATGTGTATCTTGCCCCTGAAGATTCCGCCGGCGAACGGAATATTCTTGAAGATTCCGACGGCAATCATCCAAAGATAGCTGCCTGAAATATTTTTAATAGTTTAGGGGATAAAGTAGGAACTCGCAAAGGTTAGGGGCAAAGTGAGAAAACGTTCATAGTTTAGGGGGCAAAATGGGATTTTCCCTAAATATTACTTATCAAGTTGGTTTCCATTAAGAATATAATATACAAACATATGCATAACAAAAATTCCCAAGATACATGAATTACCTGCAGGCTGCAGCCCTTTATAAAATAGGTATCCATTGAGGAGGCGATACAGAGGAGGCCATTACCAACAAAGTTTCCCCAAACTTCTTATAAGATTATACAATATCATCACCAATAATCCCCACATGAACAAACACCTTTCTTGATATGATGAAACCTTTTTGGATCTCTTATCACAATTTCACGTTCAGTAATTTTGGAAATCAACTTAATTGTAGTATGACAATCTCCACAAGTTCTAAGATTTTTAATCACTTGAATGGTTGTGCCCTGAACTGAATTTAAAATTCCAAAAGCGACAGCTAACTTCTCACTGTGAATCTGTAACACCATTCCTTTTTCCTCTTCATCAACATCGTGAAGAACCGACCCAACACTAGGTACGTGCCCAGCTTCTTGAAGCTTAAAAGATAATTGTTCCAAGAAAGCATAGATCTTCTCATGCTGCGGATGTTTCTTATCTCCAGCCAAAAATATATGAACCCGACCCTTTAGTTCAACAAGACTATATCCTGGTGATTTAACAAATCCATGATTTTTCATAAAAATTCTCATTCTTTCCACATCTTCCCACCTACCAGCGTCAGCATAAATGTTCGACAACAACGCGTAGTAACCCGAGTTATTAGGATCTAACTCAAACAATTTTTTAACCGAGATCTCCCCAAGCTCCACATTTTTGTGTATTCTACAAGAAGCCAAAATAGAACACCAAATAACAAAATCGGGCCTTACCCTCATCTCGGTTATTAGATTATAGGCCCTTTTAAGAAAACCCGCTCGGCCAAGGAGATCAACCATGCAACCGTAGTGTTCCACAATCGGTTCTATATTGAACCTATGTTGCATTGTACAAAACCAGTGCCAGCCTTCATCCACTAGGCCAGCATGGCTACAAGCTGAAAGAACTGATACAAAACTGATACTGTTTGGTTTTATCCCAGCCTTAATCATGTCGGAGAAGACTTGGAGTGCTTCCGTTGCTTGACCATGCATTCCATAACCAGCAATCATTGCAGACCAAGACTTCACGTTCTTTTCCGTCATTCTATTGAACGCTCTCCTCGCCATCTTTACTCTTCCGCATTTGCAATACATGTCAATGATTGAAGTACCCACATAAACATCGTTCTCTAAATTCATCTTTATAACCTATAAAATCAAATAAAATTATATCACCAAAATCTAAATATTCATGAAGGGTGCAAAAAGTAAAAAGAGTCGACAAAAATGAAGAAGCAATTACACTTGTTATTTACCTGATCATGTACACACTTGCCAATTTGAAGAGCCCCAGAATGTGCACAAGCTAAGAAAACGGCAGACAATGTCACCGCATTATACTTAACTTCGGTACTCCTTACCATCAAACGGAAAGCTCCAATGGCCTCCTCAGACAACCCATGCTGCGCGCATAACGCAATCATAGAATTCCAAGAGATCAAATCTTTCTCATTCATCTCATCAAACACTTTCCTAGAAACATTCACCTCCCCACACTTACCATAAGCATCAATTAACGTGTTCCCGACCCCTAAAACCCCATCAAATCCTCTTTTAATCGAAAACCCATGAACCCCTCGTGTCATATACTTTTCAGAAACACGCGAACAAGCAGACAAAATAGAAGCCATGGCAACCCCATCCACACAACCTTCTTCCTCCACACCGCACTCACTTTCTTCAACTAACTGCTTCTTAAACAGCAACAATGCTTCCCTAGGGCAATCATTTTGAACATACCCATTAATCATTGATGTCCAAGAAACTACATTTCTCTGAGGAATTTCGTCGAACAGGTTTCGTGCATCCTCCAATTGGCCACATTTCGAGTACATATCAATAAGAGCTGACGATACAAAAAGATCGGAGCTGTAACCAAACACGAATGCTTGTTGGTGGGCTTGCTTTCCCGATTTAAGATCGCAGAGCGCAGAGCATGATTTAATGGCGCAAGGAAAACTTGAACGGTTGGGTTTCAGTGAAGATTTTCGCATGGAGGAGAAAGCTTTTAGGGCTTCCACTGAGTCGCCGCTTCGAGCTAAATCGGCGATGATGGAGTTCCATGAGAAAACATTGGATTTGTCGACGTAATTGTTGAACAAAACTGTGATGTTTGCATCGGTTGTATACCTGTGCCGGTTGTGTATGTGCATTGACACGCGCAAAATTTTCCATTTTGCAGTCATCAGCTTCCCAATAAGATTTTCATTTGCAAACTTTCCCAGCTGTTGCAGATAATAAGATTTTATTACAGGGTTTAGGTCCTTTTGGGTTTTGTACGAGATGGGGTTTAAGGTTTTATGATAATTATTTTTTTTTTTTTTAAATCATCATCTTTAGCTGGTTTTGTGGTTATTCTAATACTCTTTATACTTGTCAATGTATTTGCAATTTGATGTTGAATCAAATCAACTTCAAAAAAATTCAAAAAAATAAAACAAATAGATAATACTTATTTATAATTCCTTCTGAAACAAAGAAATTTTTTTAATTGTGTATGTTCAATGTTGGAAAGTTTTGAAAAAAGATTTGGAAATATTTTGAAAACAAACTAAATTGTGGAGAAATTACTAAAGTTCCAATTTATTTTCATTAATTTAAAAAGGTAAAACGTTTCAAAATTTGAAAAAAAGAAGGATGATAATTTAGATCCAAATCAAAATAAAACTTGAATAATTGAGGAAGTCAAGTCATCCGTAATTGTCTTGGCAACCCAAACAATATTTTTAAATGGGAAAATTGTTTTTTTTGTATCATAGGATAGGTTAACCTGCACTTTTGGTACCATTGAATACAAAAATGCAAATTTAGTATCATATGATAGGTTTTCATTGCAATTTTGGTACCAAACCCAATTTTTCTACAAAGTTAATGTCAATTTCTCCCCTATAAAATGCATAATATTTAATTTACCCCTTTATAATTTGGAAACATATCAATTTACCCCCTCTAAACTTTTTAATGAAGCAATTTATCCCCTTCAGCCTGAGAGTGTAACTCACTTGCCGAAATTAAGAGTAGGCATGCAAACTATTTTATAATATAGGAGGATAAATTGCCACATTTATCATAACACATGGAGTAAAATGCCACATTATCGTAATAAAAATGGATAAAGTGTCACCTATAAAAATATCAGGGAGGCGATGTGAAACTTTTACAAAATTTCAAGGGGTAAAATGCTCTTTTTTAAACCACGAGGGGATAAATTGAACATTATGCATTTCGTAGGGGTTAAATTATCATTAACTTTGGGGAAAAATTGAGTTTGGTACCAAATTTGCAATGAAAACCTACCATATAGTACCAAATTTGCATTTTCGTATCCAATGGTACCAAAATTGCAAGTAGATCTATCCTATGGTACCAAAAAAGTAATTTTCCCATTTTTAAATTTTTTTATCAATCCCTCCAATTTCCTTTGCTTTTGTTTTCACCACTGCTTCAAAGTCATTTGAAACAAAAAATAAATACGTTAAAAGTTGATCATTTCCAATTTGAAGTACAATTGAGTACGAAAAAACTTTAAACACATAAACTATGAGTAATTAACTAATATCCACAAACTAATTGTAGAAACAATATTAGTGAGCCTTCTGAAACTTTAAAAATAAAAAACAAAACAAAACAAAAACAAAAAAGTCAATATCCAACAGCAAGATTCGAAAAACTCAGAGATCACAAAATCTAGTAAATTCCAAATCCAACCCAAACCCAACATGATGCAAGTAAATCCATATCCAGAGTTTTTGGTGGTTTACCCAACCATTGGCCGGCCTGCTGCAGCATCTTTATATATAGTAGTTTGCAATTCAAAAATTCTTAATTCAGACAAAATTGAGAAACAACGCACACAAATTAGAAATATGGCACCTCTTCAGTAGTTTGGTATTGGCCTACCTCAACTGAAAAACCTTTGGAACTCCCAACTTTATGGTAAGCAAAAAGTGCACTTGATGCAAATCAAAAGTCCAAATTTGTCTATTCAAGTCTTACATCAATATAGGCAAATCACGCAACAGCATGGCCTCCGGGTTCCGAATAAACTTTCTCCTAAAATTATCCGGCATGCTTAAAGCGTTTACATAAATAAGCCCCTAAGATAAATTAAAAACTCAAACATTCCCTTTGGTTTTTTCAAAACCCAGTAACTGGTAAATCAGTACCTGCGTGGATAGCGATCCACAATTCTACCGGATGGGCATTCAAAGGCCATGTGACCTCGACCACCACAATTACGGCAGATAACCATTTCCATGCAGTCCCTGCTCATGTGACCAAACTGATTGCAGTTTCTACAAACTATATCCCGAAAACCACCACCAAAGCGACCCCCACCATGGCCACCACTGCCCCTCTCTCCATGAGCATCCATCTTTGGACATTGCCTAGCCACGTGCCCAGTAATGTTGCACGTGTTGCAAACAGGATCATTCTGGCATTCACGGGCAATATGGCCCGTCTTTCTGCAGTTCTTGCATGCCTTATCATTTGTGCACTCAGCTGCAAAATGACCCGGCCTAAAGCAATTGTTGCACAACCTCAAGTCGCCAGGTGGCAGCTGAGTGTTTGGGCAGTCTCTAGCACGATGACCGGACTTTCCACATGAATGGCAAAGACCTTCATTGGGACAGGTGCTGGCTGTGTGCCCTGGCTCCCGGCAATTATAACATAGAGCCTGTGAGGTACACTCGGCTGCAATGTGCCTGGAAAAAAGATGTCATACTTGCATAGATTAGAATCTTGACAATGTAAAGACTAGCATTCTTGACGAAAGTTTCTTACCCAGGAAGACTGCAGTTGTTACAAATAGCCACATTAGGACATTCTCTTGCAAAATGACCTGGACGCTTGCAGTTGTTGCATAAGTTACTTTGGCTACACAAATTATATAAGGATGGGTCAGAAGGCAATACAAGAGTTATATAAAACTTAAACCACAGCATTATGTTTAAATATTATATAAGAGAGCCTAAAACTGATGACGCACCCATCAATTTTAGGGTCCTGCAACTTATGATCCATCAAATTTAACATGCAGTCAAAGTTCAGAAAGAGATTTCTCCACGGTGAACGGGATGAAATCATATTTCCTACAAGGCTGCATACAACAATAGTGGAATTCCAAAGGCGTACAGAGGTACACTCCAGTTTTGACCAAGTAAAGGGAGAAAAATAAAGAGATACACAGCCCACAGTGTCGGAGTTTCAAGTCAAGACAGTTCCAGAATAACTTTAGATGTGCAAATCAGAATATAAGGGAATGTCTCCGAGTATCAAACAAGAATAAATGAGAAGATTTAGAGACAAATTGGAATACATCATAACTAGGTCACAAATTAAGGACTTATTATCTTTATTATTAATGTAATTTTTATTTGTATGAACACACAAGATAAGCATTTTAATAATACTGAAAAAACCATAAATCTTATTATAAGTTCCTGTTTTCTCCATGCTAATGTACAGAGAAACTGTATCCAATTTTTAGATGATTGGCAGTTTTCATAAATGCATCAAGCCTGAGGAATAAGGTATGATAGTACCCCGAGTCTCTTGTTTTTTAAAATAAGCAACTCAGACCCTCAAAATCACATTCATCCAGTATCAAGTTCTCTTGTACACCATAATTTTCATCTTTCTCATTTAAGTAATCAAACACTAGGTGTATTTAAATGATACAGCTGCATAAGGCCAAGTCTACAGCTAAAATGATGGCAATATCATGAAGTGAATCAAACAAACATAAGTTTTATGCAAAAATAAATCCCAAATTGGGAGTGCGAGCATCCAATTCTTCCAAGTATACATGATAGAGGAACATCATGGTGCAATAGTCAATACGATACAACATACCACTTAAATTTTCTCCATTTTCCCACAACCTTTTCAGTTTCCTACCCTAGTTACTAAAAGAATCACCGATAACCGTCTCCTGCAGCAACATCATTACCTAGTCATAAAACAAAGATCAAAGATACACGCCATCCGAGCTCTTTATTGGCACACTACATAAGTTTTCAGTTTTTTCAGTTGCTTCAAGCAATTACAATTCCCACAGCTCTTTATCATATGTTAATAGTTTCATGCAGATAGAAGCATCATCTCTTCATAATAGTGTTGTAAGAAAAGAAAAATAAATGATTAACCAGAATAAATGATTTCCCCATGTTGTCTTAATTTCAGACAAAAAAGGAACTATTTTTAAAGGTTGAATCAGCACCAGACCCAACAGCATTAACCTTTCAGGCAGCAGGAAATGTTAAATTTGTTAGATATAGCCAAAATGGTTTGCATAAATGATTAATCTTCACTGGATATAAGTGATAGCTAGGGGTAAAAGAGGTTGATGTGAATGAGAATGACATGAGAGCCCCTCTTTAACCATCTACTTGGTCACGTCCTTTAGCGATAATTGGCATTCTACTGACGTTTGTAACTCCGATACTAAAATTCAACATCATTAAACAAGAATTTTCACATGATTACATATCAAATAGAGCAGCATAATAACATATTATAAGATAAATGTTATTTTTACCCCCCACACCAACAACAAACACAAGCAATGGTTTTCAACTTTACCTTTTCATTTTTCGGATAGGTTGCAACCTGGTTATATTAAGAATATTGGAAGTAACTCAGATTCAATACCAAAGTTTAAAAAGGAAGTAAACTTGCTAGAGACCAACTGGATATAGACAGAATCATATATGTGATTCTAAACCACGTATACCACCACCTCTAAGCTGGTTGTTTTTAGAATTTTTAGATTTAATAATAGAAAACAAACTTATTTCTCTTCCATTCAGTTTATTTTCTGCTTTGCTTAATGGTTATATTTTGCTTGGACCCAGCCAGTTGGAAAAATCAGAAGTGGGACTCCAACATACTCACACACAAAGAAAGGGGAACTCTAATAGAGAGCAGAAAGTATATAAGGGATTGCGCACATCAGGGGCTTTAATTTCTCCTTCGTAAGCAAACTCCACAGCGAGAAAAGGACAAAAAGTTCAGAAACAAGTTAACCTGAAACCCCGACGTGTGTCCCTCCTATGAGGAGCATCACGATAAGAAGTGCGTTCAGACTGCATCTTACGACCTCTTGGACTCCTGCTCCGGCTTCGGCTTCGGCTTCTACTCCAACTCCTGCTCCTGCTCCTGCTTCTGCTTCTGCTATGAGTACTCATGTTTAGTCCTACTTCAAACCACCACTGATCTACTAACTCACCACCAGCACAGCTTCTGCACCGCCCCTGTTACAACCACGGAATCCAAAATAACATCCATCAATCCACCTCAAACTCCCACACCAAATTCAGATCATAACTCAACCCCCACAAACCACCTCATCAAAAAATTCTACATCCCTGCTCTATTAACAAACACAAATCACATACTATGTTTTACAACATTCCTAGGAATGCTTAGGCCCGGAAGGCAAGTAGCTAAACCTAAGAACACAGAGTCAAGCCACCAACATCAAAATACAAAATCCCCTACTCCAGAAAAATAATTTCCTATTAGCTATAGATTATACTATTTTACACACACCAAACCAACACCCTAATTCTTGACACAGTATGTTTCATAGAACCAAACAAAAGGTGTCAATTATAATACGAGATTCAGAAATAACAAAACCCTAAGGTTCAATATAATAGATAAAGATTTATTTTCTGAGAAACAAAAAGATAATGTACAGAGAAATTACGTTTTCATCAGATTCATTGAGATGTAGCTGTAGCACTCAGATTGTATCAAATTCTAGAAATTTAGCGCAAGAAAAAGTGAAGAACATTATGTGCAAAATAAATGCGTGTATGGCTAGATAGAGAGAGAAAGAGAGAGAATCTCGGATCTGTATATAATTATTGAAATTTTCAAAATGACAAATTGTAGAATGACCTTTGAGCTTCGAGCTCGAGCTCTCTTGCTGTATCGCCTATGCCTATCTATCAGACCAATATCCAGATGAATTTTCTTTAAGAGGTGAAATATGACTGCATGTGGACCAATTTTATTTTTATATTGTAACTTTTATTCTGTTAAATAAATAATATTGCTAAGTTGTAACAACAATCCGTTGTAGTCTAGTTGGTTAGGATACTCGGCTCTCACCCGAGAGACCCGGGTTCAAGTCCCGGCAACGGAATTCTTTTGATTTAATATTTTGCACAATTTTCTCCCACAGTTTGGTCTCGTGTTAAGCACTTCATGTATTTTTTGCCCGATTTCATCTATTTCAAAGAAAGTTTTAATGTGGTCCAGTTTATTTTATTGACAAAAAAAATGAGGAAGAAAAAGAAATTTATTGACAAGAAAAGATCCGCAACTTTCCAGCTCGTTGCCCGTGACACATCCGACCCGAACTACTCATCCGGACTCTCCGGTGACTGTGCCTTCGTCCGGGTCGACAACAATCACTACACACCCGAAATTTTGTACGGCGAAGACAACGAGCTTGTCATCGAAGCTAAAGGAGATGAGGATGAAAATGACGCCGGTGGTGGAGTGTGTAATTACAGAGCTCAATCGACGCCGTTGCCGGACCAAATACGGAAGGAGATTCTGGAGCTAGGGTTTCCGGACGATGGCTATGATTATTTGGCCCATTTACGGGAGATTAAGTGTACTGGTGGTTCCACGTATTATCATAATCACAAGGCTAAATCTGGTCAGCTTCCGCTTGATGTTAAGGTCTGCCTGTTCATTCAATTCAAGTTTTCAGTTGCATTTGTAGTTTGTGATCATGATTTTTGTTGCGAAAATTTCATTTTTGTGTTAAATTATATCTCAAATTATTAATTCTAGAATCCTGTGTATTTGGTGGACGGTGGTAGGCTTATGATGCTTCCATGGTTGAGGTTTCTAAGATAAGTGATGTTTCGGAGGAGAAATCAATGTCGAGTGTGGCTTTGAAGATGGTTGGTGTAAGATTACAGAAAATAGTGGATCCTGAAGTGGCTGCAATGCTGGATGAAATTAATTCATCTGAGGTTGGTTCTGATGTTGAGGACTTGGATGAGGATTTTGTAGTCAATGCAAATCTGTCGGAAGATGAACACGATGATGAACAAGAAGCATTTGTTGAATCAAAAGTGAGTGATTGTGAAACATTAGTTAATTTCTGCATCCCTTTCCATGTCTATGAAGGATTAAGTGTTTTTTTTTTTTTTTTTGTATTTCTTTTAGATGGTAAATACGTCATCATTACATCATAAACAATCCAAATATGTCATGTATATGAAGTATAAGTGTTGTCAACTGTAAATTGCTCTCTTTTTTTGCAGTATTATGTGAAATCAGAACAACAAATGAAATAAGAAATGAAAGGGCTTTACAAGTCTGAAGCCCAACTTGCTCAGAAAGCCGCAGCTTATGTGAGTGTATGCTACTCTTGCAACTCTCAACTAGAGTTCAAGTTTTGTACTCAAGAAAGCATTCTTGTCAAAATATCTTTTAAATTTTGTGTTTTTTTTCCAACTTTTAAATACCATCATCTTATTTATTTATGATGATATCTTCTTGTTGGTGTGGCCTTGTTATTCACTGATTTTACTCAATAAAATGTAGTATTTTTTACCCTTAATTCTGCCATCTGACTATGATTTAAGACATGCTGGGTGATATTTTTCCTTGGAGTGTGCTGACCTCATTTACCCATTTCCGACAGCATTTGTTTGCATAGTCTAAGGTCCTAGAAGTGTACTCTTGGTAGTGCAATACTACAAAATGATCTAATAAGTTTATGCGTTTTGGATTGTAGGCATTTCTTCTTGTCATTATACTGAACAAGTTATGTTGTCACTTATGTTTCCTTGTCCAGTTCTTAATGTTTATACCCGTTAGCATAAAGAAAGGGGAAAAAATGAAATTATTATTGTCTAGACTTATGAAGCATGAATGGTACAGTAATTTAGTACTTTATGAGCATAAAAGTGCTAAATATTCTGAAAATAAGAAGAAAGTACATGAACTATATAAACTAAGTTCAATTAGCAAAAGGCTCTTCCCATTGCTGGAAATGGGAACAACATGGTAAATGTGGACAGCAGGCAGCTCTTGCATGAGGAATGGGAGCTTCATGACTTCTTCCATCAAAGTAGGGTGGTGGATTCCATATCCCGTAGTCCTCCTCGATAAGAGGCTGAGCCACCACCTCTGGCTGTTCTTCCGCCGCCTGGAATTGAAGAAACACTGACAGTGATGAAGGCGGTGGAGGAAATAATGACCCTCCTACAACCGCAAACATCACCACTATCATTGCCATGTGTGATACATGTCCGACTGACTTCATCGCTAAATTTGGCTATTAAAAGTTTGCACTCTTTATATTGATACTTCAGTATTTGAATATTAATATTATTTTGTGTATGTATTTTATATGCAATTATGTGTTTGGGTTCTGCATTAGTTGGAGCTTGAATTAAAATGGTTCTTGATTTGGTTTCATGTTATGTGTATGACTTCAACATGACAAATGTGTGTATTTATTATGAGGAAACAGCTCATGTCGTAGGAGTGTGGACAATTTATTAGGTTGCTTCCAAGAAAGTAGAGAAATTTTAATGCACATAGTTCTAATTGGATGTAAGATTGTGAGTGATTACCTAACATTCTGTAATTATATATTACCAAATTTTGATCGGTACTATAATTTCAAAACATGTACCTAAGATTATGAGTGATTAGTACCTGACATTCTATATTACCGAATTTCTATTGGTTTGATAATTTCAATACATGTAAAGTTTGTCAAATCGACAAGTTGGTTCCATTCGATTTTTACCAAAAGATATAGTTGTGTTTGTTTTGGCATTAAAAAAAATGAAAAAGTACAGATGTAAATGTTTTTTTGTATTTTTTTTCTGATATTTTGCTATTGAAATACAACTATACAAGTCTTATACACATAAGAATTTGCAATTTTGTCCAACTTCAAGCAAAACTAACACTGAAACAATAATTAAGTTAGCATTCTAAAAATCTGTTAAAAGTTAAAACACACTGAGTCGTGAACATTCAAAACAAGACAATAAACATTCTATAAAAAGAAAATTATGTAAAGTAACGGTTTGGTAAAATGATTAAAATCGAAAATATACGAAATATAGCATTAAATGTTTTTTTTGAAATAATTGTGTTTGTTTTGGCATTAAAAAAATGAAAAAGTACAGATGTAAATGTTTTTTTGTATTTTTTTTTGATATTTTGCTATTGAAATACAACTATACAAGTCTGTAAGAATTTGCAATTTTGTCCAAGCAAAACTAACACGGAAACAATAATTAAGTTAGCATTCTAAAAATCTGTTAAAAGTTAAAACACACTGAGTCGTGAACATTCAAAACAAGACAATAAACATTCTATAAAAAGAAAATTATGTAAAGTAACGGTTTGGTAAAATGATTAAAATCGAAAATATACGAAATATAGCGAACTGAATTTTCAGTATGATTTTTACCTGTTTTGAGTCATTTGCATATATGGCCTTACGGAAAGTTTAATTTGTAAAACTAGTTTTTTCATTTTTTTATTTGTAAAACTAACCTTATTTAGATTAGGTTATTAATTAACTTTAAATTAAATAAAAAATTACAAATAAAACCCGAAAATGCCGCCGGGTCACTTGGACGCCCAAGTGACAAGTGACAAAAAATTGGGATGAAATTTTTGGAGAGTTTTTTGTAGTGAAAGAAATTTGAATTGGGAGTGAAAATGAATTTTTATGGATGTTCTGTATTATTATTATTAGGTTAATTGATTAATTAGATTTAATTGTTATTAAAACCAAGAAAAAAGAAAAAAAAAGGGAGAGCTAGTTTTGCAAAAAACATTTAGATTAAGGCTATTGAGCCAAATAATCCTTTTTACCTCTATAATATGTTATTACGTTAATCAATTATGATTTCACATTTATTCACCTACTGTTCATCTCGAGATATAATCTCTTTTATAAGTAGGAGCTAAAATCTTGTCTATTTTTCGAATGTGGGATTCTAATTCGACAAAAGTAGAGATCGGAAAAGATGGTGAGAGGCAAATTATTGTATTGATTTAACACATTCTACACTTTCTAACTCAAGTAATTCAAATTCAAATCATCATTCTCTTTGTATTGGGCTAAAATCATAGGCCCATTCAAACAGCTGTCTAGTTATATCTGATAAGGTCCATATACTCAAATCCAGCCCACCACCGTTAAAAGGAGTTTCAGAAAAAGGCAAACGTAGAAAGTAAAAAAAATTCCGTTGCCGGGACTTGAACCCGGGTCTCTCGGGTGAGAGCCGAGTATCCTAACCAACTAGACTACAACGGATTATTGTTTGGTTTACCGTTTTAATTAATTATTAATTCTGTATTCAAACAACCTAGTAAACAATGAGTCTGCTTTCCACCACTCCTTGAAGAGAGAATATTCTCGAAATATTAAAACATTCAATGTTATCTTATATAACGTAAGAGAATAACTACGCTATATCATACATAATTATAGCTTTGTTATGGAACTAACATGCTTTCGTCATGTATCAATCTGTTATTCATTTTATGATCGAACATACAAATTCTCAATACATTATAAAATCTTTTCAGAGCTCAATCCAAGATTATAAAACCCAGCTGACCAGATTTTAGTAAAGATAATTAAAACCAAAAATAAAATGTACTAACTAAATTCAAGAATCTAATGTACATGGTTTATACGCACATATCTGTGAAATAAAAACACATGGGTCCTATTTGTATAAATTAGAACAATGTATCATGCTGGAAGAAAGAATAAAGGAAGTTAACAAAGCTGTTAAATAAATGATCAACAAATCAAATAATTGCATTGACAATAACTATATGTGCATATTCATATAAAAACAATACATTTACAGCACCATTACACAATTTACACTGATTTTTTTATGAATTCTTCTAGCTCATAATTGAGTCAGAGAAAGCAATAATCGCAACGATAGTCATGAGATTCAAGACCAAGGCAATTAACGATTTATTGTACAAGGCACAGAAGCATCCTAAAAACATTCACACAAAGTTATACAATTCACACTGAACAAACTAAATATTCAAAAGACGTGTACTCGAGAATGGCTACGAGCCTTTAGAACCGAACCACAAACATTTATCTTTCACAGCCTCTGCCTCATTAGCATATTCTTTAAATCTATACTCTTCTTGTTTACAAGTAGAAGGCACTTTTCCTTCACAATAACACTGACTGCACAAGCTAAACCGATGTTTCATTTCCTTGAATCGAGAACCAATTATAGGATACCGACAAGTAGCACAAACATGTCTACCATGTCGATTCCTATCTCCATTTTCAAGTCTCAATAAAGTAGATATAATACTAAAACCCCATTCTCGATCATCAAACATCGTAAAAAACTCGGTTGAAGAAACCAAGGAGTTATCTACTTCTCCATGGATTTCCAATATTTCACTAATACCATGTGAAGGAACGTAGATTGCCCTCAGTAGTTTGATGTATCTTTGGGCATCGGACTTTTTTATCTGCGTGTTACCTTCGTTTATAGGCCGCCATAAAAGCGATTCATAAGCAATTTGCTTACGTTTGTCAACCGAACCACCACAAAGTGGTGCAAGAACTGCAAAAAACATGCCCAAATCCACCCTACCCGACTCCGATTCATCCAACACACACAGGATTTTCTGGTTTATAGCTTTTACAGCTCCTACAAAAGTTTCGGGCTTTAAAAAGTTAAGTAATCTCCGAAGAACTACTTCTAAAGAAGCCTTACGTATTGACTTTTCAGGTAAACCACTCCCTGAATAAGAGACTGCTACATCACCTTCACTTATTTCCTTCTTTATAAGTTCGACCTCACATCTATTCAATCGCGTAATTCTCTGAAACGTTCTAATATCAAGCGCAATAGCTAGTTCAGGTCTTAAAGTGGTTTTCTCACCTACAGTCTTAAATTTTGAAGGTTCGATAGTTATGAAGGTTGCCTCACCATTTCCACTCCCATCCCCCCTCGACCTTCGTTTTTGCAGCTGCTTCAAGTGCAATATAGCATCGTGTAACTCAACCCTATTTGTCATTTTTAAAGCCTCTTTCAAAGCCTTCTTAGCTTCCTCGGTTTCTCCAGCTCCTAATAACGAAACAGCCTTATTTAGCTGTGCCCTCCAATGGTTTGGCCATACACCGAGCACCCTCGTATACATTTCCGATGCCCTTTGGTACCTACCCATATCCATGTATAGCCCACCCAAATTATACAAAGCATCTACATGGCCAGGTTTTAGATCAACCGCCTTTTGAAACTCTTTAATAGCATTATCATCATCACCCATAGCGTGTAAAGCGGAAGCCATATCACAATGAGCATCAGCATAGTCATTTTTCATATAAATGGCCTCTTCTAAGGCCTTAACAGCTGCCTTGTACTCTCCAACTCCGAAAAGAGCACTGCCCAAAAGCTTCAAAGCTCTAAAATGAGTGGGACATAAAATCGCAGCTTCTCTATAATGCTCACAAGCACTAAGAACCATACCTTCACCTTCTAATGCAATCCCCAAATTCACGTGTATTTGAGGTAATAAATACGCCCACTGATTCCCACCCGACTCTGCTGCCTCGAGTGCAAGAAGAAACTCTTCTTTGGCCTCAGAGTGCCTCCCAAGCACATACAAACAATTCCCAGCTCTAAAATGCGGTTTCACATCAAACGGAGTCAACTCACACGCTCTCTTAAAACTCACTAATGCCTCCTTAATCAAACAATGCTCATATAAGACGCGACCAATCGCCATTTGCCCATCGAAAGCCTCGGGTCTCGACCTCGCCCCATCTGCTCTAGACCTCAAAACACCCAACTCCTTTACAAAAACTAAATAATCGTGCCTCGACTCATCCCAAATTACCCTCTTCTCCGAAATCTCACTCGATGGGCCTAACTCCCTAGACCATCCAGGATCGGAGTAAGCATCTGAATTATCATTTTTTATCTTTCCATCTTTGGATTGCTTTGCTTTTAACCTCTTGATTAATATCTCAAGATCATCAATAAGCTTCCATGTATCATCAAACACGATTCCGTGGTGAGGTGAAGCGGCCCAAGCAGCAGTGCGCTGTTTCTTGTGGGGCTCCATTACACGTTCGTCTACGGCAGACGAGGATGAAGCCACGTCCTCGGATGCTTGTGAAATTCCATTTTTGTCCTCCAAGGGTTTAAGCTCGAGGCCAAGGGCATCGAAATCTCGGTCCACATCACCAGCTCCGTCATCGTAAGTACGGAGAAGGCCGTCAAATGAGAGCCCCTTTTCACCGTCGATGAATTCTCCATAAGTACGGAAAACCTCGTCGAGAATTGCAGTAATTTGCTCGTCGCTGAATTTAACCCTAGGGTTAACGGCCACCACTAAAGCCGCCATTTCCTCCCGGTTAAGACCACCATCTCTGTTCACGTCGAATTGATGGAATATTATCTTTACTTTCTCCGATCTGCTCCCTCGAGTCGTCATATTCTGGTGTTTACTCTGAATTTTACTTTGTTTTAGGGTTTTGAATTGGGAATTCGGCTTAAACTCGAAGCTTTAACAAGAGGGTATTAGTTAAAACAAATTATGGGTAGCAAAATTGAGCATAAAGGGTACGTAAACCAGGAATTTAACCTTCGATTACGGTTTCAGAGTGGAAGAATTGAAATTCTCTAGAGTTTATGCTTTGAAGGAACATTGAGAGAACAGATGAACTTCAATTATGAGGTATGGTTTCCATATCGGGCCTTAATAATGTGCTACAGAAAAGCTTGATTTGATAACCACCTAATTTGGGGAATTTTTTAGGTATTCTTATTGGAATTCTGTAAAATTTTGATATCTGAAGTTGGGAGTGTGATTGTTATCTTAGTTGCATTGGGATCTTGGAAGACAAGAAGAAAGAAAGAAAGAGGAGATTGTTTTTTTGTTACTCTATCTCAATTCTAGTGACATTGATTTTCCTTTTCTCTTTTTTTGTCTTAAAAAACCATTTCTTGGAATTTTCTGGCAATGCTGATGGAATGGTGGGGCAGAGACAGATAACAGAAGATTGGGACTTTAGTATACATATTTTTAAGGAATTTCCTTAGTTTTGTTTATTTGTCTCGTCTGTTTCTGGATTAATGAAGCTTAGTGTTAGTGGAGCTCATTTTTGGCTTAATTATGTCTTGGTCTCACATTTTAGAAGAAATCTTCATGAATTATCGCCTGATTGACTTAACAACTTCACTTTTTTTTATTAGTGTGACAGGTTGGTTGACAGTTGGGGAAATTATTTTAGAATCATAGAACTGGTTTTTATACTCCGATCTTTTAATAAGAAATTAGTAGTAGTTTGGTGAAGTCATTATTCTACTTTGAGTTATTTGCTTCAAGAAGAATAAATTAAAACATCTGCATAGAAAATTATAGGATTGAAAACCTAGTTTTTGGGTGAAAATCTGTAGTTTAACATATGCGTGGTAGTATGATACTTTGACGTTGATAAGCAATTTAAGTTTTTTAACTTTTACAAATTTGTGAGAATATGACACTTTATACTCTAGCGAGCAATTTGAGTTTCTTAATCTTTATAGGTTTGGGGTGATATGACACTTTGTATTATGACAAACAATTTACATCATTTTCTTTTGATAAAAAAAAAATTATAGGACATTTTTCTATAATCTTAGTCCACTGATCACTTTTTTCCACCCAGTCGTAACTTTTTTATTTAAAGTAGAAATGTGAACATGGCACGCTTCGCCTCATCACGCGCCATTTTAGTTGTTTTCGGCAGTCACCATTATCCTTGTATTTACCTTTGCCCTCATGCCAAGTGCACCCCTATTTCGCGTATGAGTCCTTCACTAAATGCCAAATACTGATCATAGTCTATTTGTAAGCATCCATAGAGTTCATCGATCGTAGTCCGGTCGAATTTCACGTATTTTCCCTGCAAAAATATCGCATCGTCGATGCAGTGGATGGAAGCATTTGCGTAAAACTCCTAAATTACCTTCTCATATAGCATGTCAGGATACCTGCACAAGCCCTTTTATTCTCTCTCATCGAGGGCCTCGTAGATGGCCAAGGGATCTACTTGTGAATAATTCACCCAACACTCGGCGATGAACATCTTGAGTGGCTTGTCCTCCTCTAAATAGCGGTTTTCCAGCTTTCTAACTATAAGTCGAGCTTCATCATACGGACTCGAGGTCTTGTTCCCACTCAAGGTCCTTAACAAAGTAACCCAAAGCCTACTCTTGCTCAAACTCTCTTTGCTTTCACTTTCTTACCAACACATCCTCAATTTCCCATTTCTTGTGAGTTATTGACCTATCTGTTGTAGGGGTACCGTAGTCCATCGAGCCTTTCTCATGCCCAAGCTTTCTTGAAGATAAACAATAGCATTAGATTGATTTTGTCCCCCAAGTCGCACAATACTTTGCCAAAATAATGATCTCCAATCTTGCAAGGGATCCAAAATCGCTCAGGGTTCATCAGGTTGGGAGGCAACTTGTTTTGTAGAATGGCACTAGACTCCTCAGTCGGTGTGACAGTTTAAAACACCTCAATATTCGTTTTTTTAAACCTCCTTCATGAAGCGGACATATTTTGGCATATGCTCGAACGCCTTCACCAATGGGATGTTTATGTTTAGTTGTTTCAGCATCTCAATGAACTTCTCAAATTGATTATTGTCCCTCATTTTTTGTAACCTATGAGGGAACAAAGGAGCTGGTCTTTTACCCAGTTTTGTCTCGTATGTGATAGAATAGTGTCCGGCAAGCCAACTGTATGGCTGCCATTTATTGTAATAAATAAAGGAACTATTCAATTTAGATTAATAAATGCATCTTTATTATATGGTCATCTTTATCTTATGTAATAATTATCTACGCATAAGGATATAAGTCCTTAGATCACAGGGCTATGGGACAACCCGTGGACTGATCTCCAAGGCCGTGATCTAGAACATATTCAAGAGTCGTAGAATCCAATCGAGATGGGACATCGTTGGATTCGGTTAGACTCTCACTGATGTGTATACTCCGATGAACTGGAGGACGCTGGGGTCCACGAGCGTGACTGGGATAGTCGATACACATAAGTGGGTGGCTTGCTGGGATGGCAAGTGCACTGAATACCCCAATTAGGAAATAACTCATCATGGAAGCGGTAGTCGCATATCGGAGTTGAAGTTATTCCAATTTACAACAGTATACGAGGAATGATCCCCAAACACTTGAGGTGATAGGGTTTATCTGGTGCGAGAACGTCTATACTTAGATGTGAGTTCCGACCGACTGGAGATCACCAGAAAGTCTCTGTGGATTCACGTTGGGTATAGAGGGACTCGTATGCAGGTTCATATCATCAACAAAGGATCCATTGACCTGACTTGATAGGTTGGGAAATTCTCCTATGGATTTCTGTGAGAAATTAATTCTGGTAAAATCCTTGGCCAAGGTATCTGACGGCTTTATGAAAGTAGCTCATAAAGATTAAGTCAAAGAGAATTATTTCGAGATCAGAATGCATAAAGTCAAAACAAAATTAAAAGGGAACCGATGAAAAATCCATGCCCTTAAGTATTGACTGGGAGATCGATCGATGGAGAGATTATAGCGTATATGGAAATTGTAAATGATTAAAAGGTTCACTGAATTAATTCACCAGTGATTGGGCTCCATGGGCTTGTGGCCAGACATCGACCGTGGAGTGTGGGAGAATTCCCAAATTAGCAGGGGTGCTAATTTTGGAATGATCAATCGACAGAGTGTTCAATTGATTTAGAGTATTTAATGCTCGAGTAATTAAATAAATATTTAATTACAACCCACGGCCAATTATGTGGTGAACCTACGGGGGCATACACAATACACATGAAGCGAAAGCGAGGAAATGAAGAACAACTGAGTCAACCAAAATCGACTGGGTCGATTGGGGTGACTGGGTCGACCGAGTCGACTGGGTCGACTGGGTCGATGCAAATTGGATCGAACTTGATCCAATTGAAATTGGATCAAGATTATAAATTAAATTGGAATTTAATTTGTGAGTTAATTAATTAGATTGGATTTAATTAATAAAGGGAATATTTAATTAAATAGACTTAGAGTCTAATTTAATTAAATGAGAAAGAAATAAATTGATTGGGCTATTTAATTGGGAATTAAATAAAGACCCAATTAATTAAATCTAGTATGGGCCATGAATTAATTAGAAGACTTAGTCTTCCAATTAAAAGGCCATGGCCCATGTAGGAGAATTAGAAGACTTGGGAATCCTAATCCTAGGAGGATTAGGATGATGAGATTCCTATAAATAGGAGACCTAAGGTCATATCTCATACACACAAATCAAGAGCCAAAAAGCCAAGTCAAGAAAATTCTCTCCCTCTCTCCCTTGTGATCGGCCGAACCTGTTCTTCCTTTTGGAAGAATTTTTCGATCTCGTTCTCGTTCCAATCTTGTTCTCTAATCCTAGATATTAATATATCCTATGTTCTAGCCGATTAGGATATATTATATTTCGTGATATTGTGGTGTATCAACTCGTAGAGGCGCAACACGTGGGGCGCTACAACAAAGCTTGGATCGACTTCTACCGAGGGAGAAAAACACGACTTCGTTGCTTACTTGGATTTGCTAGGAGACAGGTATAATTTGGATCTAATTATTCTTGTCGTTTTATATTCATATATATATATCCAGTTTAGTATCCTGGCAAGATTCCGTAAGAGGTCCTTAAAATTTTTGTTTTCCGCTGTGCTAAGGGCTGTTTATCTTACCGAATCCCAACAGTGGTATCAGAGCCAACTCTGGCTTTGTATATATATGAATTTGCAAATTCTGTGTTTTAAATCATATGTTTGATTTATGTGTGGCTAGTTCTTTTACTTTGCATGTTTTAGAACGTAGATCTGATTAACTTGGAGTTAATAGAAAAATTTTGATTCAAAAATTTTATCATGTTAATTTTATTTTTTGGATTGGGATTTAATTAGATCTGTTTTTAATTAAATCAAAGTAATCAAGAAAAACAAAAAGGAAAATTGTTTTAATTGGATCCAACCGCGGTGGCACGCGGCGGTGCGCGGCAGCGCACCGCGGCTGGGCGGCCACCGCATGCTGCTGCCCACGGCAGCGTGCGAACAGCACGCTGGCAGCGCGTGCGGCACACAGCAGCAGCCTACGGGCTGCCTGCCGTGTGCTGTCACGCGCAGCCGCGCGCTGCCGTGCGCTGCCACGCGCAGCAGCGGCTGCTACGGGCAGCCCACGCGCGGACTTCGTGGCTGCACGTGTGCTGTCCACGTGGCAGTTTTCGATTGGCCACTTCGTGGCTGATTTTTGGTTGGACTCTAATTCTGCCTATTTTGGAAAGTTTGAAAAATCTTGGAGATTTGTGAGATTAGGAAACTTGGAGTTTTGGATAAGGTAGGAATCTTGGAAGATTTGGGAACTACCTTAGTTATCTAATCTAATCAAAATAGGATTATCTTGAGAATCTTGGAGATTTGGTAAATTGGGAAACTTAGAGTTTTGGACAAGATAGGAATCTTGGAAGATTTGTAACTATCTTAATTAACCAACTTAATCAAGATAAGAATTATAGATTACTTAGAACTCAAGTAAGAGTTAATTAATCTTAGAGATTAATTATTAATTCAAAATTAAATTAACTTGGATAATTTTTGTGAATTAAAATTAAAGGAGCCGATAAATTTACATTTATGCCCTTATGTGAATTTATGCATGTTCTTGAGTGAATATGTGGATTGGTCGATTTTGCCCCTAAGCCCTGTGTAGATTTGGTTTATTTTTTTTTTTTTATGGGTTGTAATTAAATGGGCCTGATTGGTGCCCCTTGTTTGAGCAATTAAAATGTAATAGAATAGGGCCATCTTAAGTTAGACTTAGTTTAGGCTTGGAACCGAGAAGACCTCATGAAGACTTGGAGATCCACATGGAGGCCCATTACCTTGGAGGACATGGAGGCCCAATTCATTACATGGAGGCCCAATCAAGGAGGATATTACAAGAAGGCCCATGCATGTATGGGTTTGAAAATTGTAATAGTTAGGACATTTAATTTCCACCCTAGACTGACCAATTGATCCATCGCATGGCTCGTGATGGATCGCATAGGATGGGCAATCGATCAATCATATCCTGCTATGTGATGTATGTTTACTTATTTATTATTCTTTGATGTATGTGATGCATGCTTAGAATAGATAACGTAAACAAGATAAAGCATAATCTGATGAGACCTCGCACAAGAAAATTGAAAAACCTCCAATTGAACTTTAAAACTCAATTATAATATTAAATCGAATAACGGGCGCATATGAATGGTGTCTATGGTCCGAGCCTATCCAATTACTAGGTCTTAAGCATATTGTACGAATATATCTCGATGTCTCACGAGTCGTGGGTCGAGCTATAGGAAGATAATGTGTTTATTGCCTCGATGCACAGTTTAGTGCCAAGGGAGGGGATAGCAAGGTTCTAGGCGCTGTCTCACGAGTCGTGGGGCGTCTAGGATTGAACTATTTCTCTCCACGAGTATTGGACATGATTTAACGCTAGTAAATATGGATGTCTCACGAGTCGTGGGTCCATAAAGAAAAACGAGGCTAAATGAACTCAAGGGTTAGCTGCGATGGTTAACCAGCGACGTGATCGCCCACCAAGTGGATCTAATAGTATGGCCAACGAGTCGTGGGTACTAGAAGATTGCATTTGGGCCTTGAGCCCGCTAGGATATTTTAATATTCCCGAAACTTATGTGGGGGCATAAGATTTTGATTAAAATAGTGGGAGTAATTTACAAATAAAAAACCATGTTTGTAAATTGTGAATTTAAAATTAATCATTCGCGTATTTATTTCTTCTATCGTCTTTTTGTAGATATAATGTCTAAGAATCCGATTTCCATCATACTTGAACAAAACAAATTGACTGGACCCAACTTTCATGACTGGGTCAGAAACCTTAAGATCATTCTAGCTTCTGAGAAACGATCTTTTGTCCTTGATGGGCCCCCACCTAAAATTGTTTTGGATGCTAGTGACACTGAGAAAGAGGCTACTGAATTGTGGCACGACGATGACTTACAGTCACGTTGTCTTATGCTAGCATCCATGTCGAATGAGCTTCAAAAGCAGCATGAGCATATGAAATCTGCTTTTGAAATCTACACACACCTCAATGGCCTCTTTGGGGTACAAAGTAGATATGAGCGGTATGAAACTGCTAAAACTCTGCAACAAACGAGGATGGCAGAAGGTACTGATGTCCGCTCTCACTGTATCAAAATGATTGGGCTTATTGAAAAGCTTGGTCAACTTGAGGTGAAAATGGACAAGTCGTACTGCCAGGATATAATCCTCCAATCGTTGCCAAGATCATTCGAGCAATTCGTAGTGAACTACAACATGCACAAGATGAATGTTGAACTTCACGAGTTGGCAAATATGCTCGCCACTGCAGAGGCTTCCATGAAAAGAGAGAAGCCAGTGATGGTTGCTACTTCCACCCAATCAAGGTCTAAAAGGACTAAGAAAGGGAAAGGGAAGGGAAATGCTCCTCCGAGCAAAGCAAAAGGACCATCTGGGCCCATAGGAAAAGGAAAGAAGCGAAAAGCTTCTACTGGTGAACAGAAATGTTTCTACTGCAAGAAACCTGGACACTGGAAGAGGAACTGCAAGGAGTTCTTGGAGAGCTCCAAAGGTATATTCCTTGTTGAAGTTAATTTGTCAATTAACTGTGCATCTTGGGTGTTGGACACTGCTTGTGGTTCTCATCTTTGTAATGATTTACAGGTGATGGGAGCAACAAGGCCACTTAGGCCTGGGGATTGGATCCTACGATTTGGCAATGGAGCTAGAGCTGCTGCCGAGGCCATAGGCGAAGTGGAGTTAGATTTAGGTGGTAATAAGTTAGTCCTTAGGAACGTTCTTTATGTACCTGGCTTAGTGAAAAACATTATTTCCATTCCTGTTTTAGATAATGAAGGTTTTAATTTTAATATTAATAAAGGTTCCTTTTCATTATTTATGAATGATCATTTGTTTTTCACTGGTACATTAAGAGATGGACTATATACCATAGAACCACCTAAATTAGTTATGCACGTACAACAAAACAAAAGGAAACAAGATAATGAAATATCTGCCCAATTATGGCACGCTCGACTTGGACATATATCCAAGTCAAGGATTCAAAAGTTAGCATCATCTGGCGCGCTTGAGATCAAGCACATTGATGAAATGCCAACATGTGAACCATGTCTTAAGGGTAAAATGGCTAAGTTGCCATTTAAAGGAAACCCTGAGCGAACCAAGCAAACATTGGACTTGATACATACTGACGTATGTGGACCACTAAGAAAAAGCGCCCGAGGGGGCTACGACTACTTCATCACCTTCACTGACGACTATAGTCGTTATGGATACGTGTTCTTGCTGAAACACAAGTCTGAAGCCTTTGAGCGATTCAAAGAATTCAAGATGGAAGTAGAGAATCAACTTGGTCATACGATAAAGGCTCTTCGTTCTGACCGAGGTGGAGAATTTCTTAGTAACGAATTTCTAAATTATCTTGTAGAGCATGGAATATTATCTCAGTGGACTCCTCCTGCTACACCACAATTAAATGGAGTAGCTGAGAGAAGGAATCGAACCTTGATGGACATGGTTCGATCCATGATGAGTGCCACTGACCTTCCTCTTTCATTTTGGGGACATGCCCTCCTCACGGCAACGAAGATACTAAATACGGTACCTTCTAAATCCGTACAAAAGACACCATACGAATTATGGTTTGGCAAGGCACCCTCATACGCATTCATGCGCATATGGGGATCTCCCGCTTACGTCAAGAAGCTAGTGGGAGATAAATTGGAAACAAAATCCTCTTTGTGCAAATTCGTGGGGTATCCAGAAAACTCGATAGGATACGAGTTCTATGATCCTACGAGACAAACTACGTTTGTCTCAAGGAACGCACACTTCTTAGAGAAGGATTTCTTGGTGGACAAGAAAGAACATAACATAGAACTAGATGAGGTCACTGAAGCTGAAAAGGCCGAAGAGGTCGAACAAGCTGACCCATCACCACAGGCAGTGGGAGAACAAGAGCATGAAAGTGCACCAGTAAGTACACCAATACTTCGTAGGTCAGAAAGACAACGTAGAGAACCCGAAAGGTACTACGGTTTGCTGCATGAGACTGGACAGTCTCTAACCGACCCAAGGACTTACGATGAAGCTATGTTGGACATAGATTCGGGAAAGTGGCGCGAAGCCATGGAATCCGAATTGGACTCCATGCACTCAAACAAGGTCTGGACCTTGGTAGATCCACCAGTGGGAGTGACTCCCGTGGGTTGCAAGTGGATCTATAAGCGAAAGTTAGGAGTGAACGGAGAGGTAATAACCTACAAGGCGCGACTAGTGGCAAAAGGATACACTCAAAGACCAGGAATTGACTTTGAGGAAACCTTCTCGCCCGTCGCAATGCCTAAATCCATTCGAATCTTGCTAGCCATAGCTGCGTGGTATAACTACGAGATATGGCAGATGGATGTGAAGACCGCCTTCCTCAATGGAGACATTGATAAGGAGATCTACATGGAGCAACCAAAAGGATATGCATCCAAAGGAGATGAGCACAAGGTGTGTAAACTCCAGAGGTCCATTTATGGACTAAAGCAAGCTTCCCGAAGTTGGAACATCCGTTTCGATGAAACAATCCAAACGTTTGGATTCATCAAAAACGTGTTCGAACCTTGCGTGTACAAGAAGATCAGTGGGAGTACAGTTGAATTTTTGGTGCTTTACGTTGATGACATCCTTCTCATTGGAAACAATATAAAGGTGTTATCCGAAACGAAAGCATGGTTGTCTACACAATTCTCAATGAAGGATTTGGGAGAAGCATCCTTTGTACTAGGTATAAGGATCTACCGAGATAGATCAAAAGGACTGCTGGGCCTCTCCCAATCACAGTACATAGATAAAATACTGAAGAGATTCCGTATGGAAGAATCCAAGAGAGGATTACTTCCAATGAGACATGGTATTGCACTCTCTAAGTCTATGGCCCCAAAGACGCCTGAAGAGAGAAGCAATATGTCTCAAATACCATATGCCTCCGCTATTGGAAGCATAATGTATGGTATGCTATGTACTAGACCAGACGTGGCGTACGCATTAAGCGTTACGAGTCGCTATCAGTCTGATCCAGGAGAGCAGCACTGGATAGCCGTAAAGGCAATTCTGAAGTACCTGAGAAGGACTAAGGAATTGTTCTTGGTATACGGTGGAGGAGAATTGAAATTGGAAGGCTTTACAGATTCGAGCTTCCAATGTGATGTAGACGATTTCAAGTCAACATCTGGATACGTATTTTGCCTCAATGGTGGTGCGGTAAGCTGGAAAAGCTCCAAGCAAGATACTACCGCAGATTCAACCACCGAAGCAGAGTACATTGCAGCGTGTGAAGCCGCTAAGGAAGGTGTTTGGATGAAAAACTTCATCCAGGAATTGGATGTGATACCTAGCATTGCTGAGCCCATTACTATCTTCTGTGATAATAATGGAGCAATAGCGCAAGCGAAGGAGCCGAGATCTCATCAGAAATCCAAGCACGTACTTCGACGATACCATTTGATAAGGGATATCATTGGTAGAGGAGACATTAAGATGGAACGTGTCGACTCAGAAGATAATATCGCGGACCCGCTTACGAAGCCACTGCCTCAAAAGGCATACGAGAAACATCTGATAAAGATGGGACTCAAGAACATAGAAAGTTGGCTTTAGGACAAGTGGGAGATTGATAGAATAGTGTCCGGCAAGCCAACTGTATGGCTGCCATTTATTGTAATAAATAAAGGAACTATTCAATTTAGATTAATAAATGCATCTTTATTATATGGTCATCTTTATCTTATGTAATAATTATCTACGCATAAGGATATAAGTCCTTAGATCACAGGGCTATGGGACAACCCGTGGACTGATCTCCAAGGCCGTGATCTAGAACATATTCAAGAGTCGTAGAATCCAATCGAGATGGGACATCGTTGGATTCGGTTAGACTCTCACTGATGTGTATACTCCGATGAACTGGAGGACGCTGGGGTCCACGAGCGTGACTGGGATAGTCGATACACATAAGTGGGTGGCTTGCTGGGATGGCAAGTGCACTGAATACCCCAATTAGGAAATAACTCATCATGGAAGCGGTAGTCGCATATCGGAGTTGAAGTTATTCCAATTTACAACAGTATACGAGGAATGATCCCCAAACACTTGAGGTGATAGGGTTTATCTGGTGCGAGAACGTCTATACTTAGATGTGAGTTCCGACCGACTGGAGATCACCAGAAAGTCTCTGTGGATTCACGTTGGGTATAGAGGGACTCGTATGCAGGTTCATATCATCAACAAAGGATCCATTGACCTGACTTGATAGGTTGGGAAATTCTCCTATGGATTTCTGTGAGAAATTAATTCTGGTAAAATCCTTGGCCAAGGTATCTGACGGCTTTATGAAAGTAGCTCATAAAGATTAAGTCAAAGAGAATTATTTCGAGATCAGAATGCATAAAGTCAAAACAAAATTAAAAGGGAACCGATGAAAAATCCATGCCCTTAAGTATTGACTGGGAGATCGATCGATGGAGAGATTATAGCGTATATGGAAATTGTAAATGATTAAAAGGTTCACTGAATTAATTCACCAGTGATTGGGCTCCATGGGCTTGTGGCCAGACATCGACCGTGGAGTGTGGGAGAATTCCCAAATTAGCAGGGGTGCTAATTTTGGAATGATCAATCGACAGAGTGTTCAATTGATTTAGAGTATTTAATGCTCGAGTAATTAAATAAATATTTAATTACAACCCACGGCCAATTATGTGGTGAACCTACGGGGGCATACACAATACACATGAAGCGAAAGCGAGGAAATGAAGAACAACTGAGTCAACCAAAATCGACTGGGTCGATTGGGGTGACTGGGTCGACCGAGTCGACTGGGTCGACTGGGTCGATGCAAATTGGATCGAACTTGATCCAATTGAAATTGGATCAAGATTATAAATTAAATTGGAATTTAATTTGTGAGTTAATTAATTAGATTGGATTTAATTAATAAAGGGAATATTTAATTAAATAGACTTAGAGTCTAATTTAATTAAATGAGAAAGAAATAAATTGATTGGGCTATTTAATTGGGAATTAAATAAAGACCCAATTAATTAAATCTAGTATGGGCCATGAATTAATTAGAAGACTTAGTCTTCCAATTAAAAGGCCATGGCCCATGTAGGAGAATTAGAAGACTTGGGAATCCTAATCCTAGGAGGATTAGGATGATGAGATTCCTATAAATAGGAGACCTAAGGTCATATCTCATACACACAAATCAAGAGCCAAAAAGCCAAGTCAAGAAAATTCTCTCCCTCTCTCCCTTGTGATCGGCCGAACCTGTTCTTCCTTTTGGAAGAATTTTTCGATCTCGTTCTCGTTCCAATCTTGTTCTCTAATCCTAGATATTAATATATCCTATGTTCTAGCCGATTAGGATATATTATATTTCGTGATATTGTGGTGTATCAACTCGTAGAGGCGCAACACGTGGGGCGCTACAACAAAGCTTGGATCGACTTCTACCGAGGGAGAAAAACACGACTTCGTTGCTTACTTGGATTTGCTAGGAGACAGGTATAATTTGGATCTAATTATTCTTGTCGTTTTATATTCATATATATATATCCAGTTTAGTATCCTGGCAAGATTCCGTAAGAGGTCCTTAAAATTTTTGTTTTCCGCTGTGCTAAGGGCTGTTTATCTTACCGAATCCCAACAGTATGATGGTACCTCTCTTAGCCTATTCAGCTATATTCCCTTGGTTTTTTTTTTTTTTTTTCAATTTTCTTCTCTACATTAACAATTTTTTTAGATTTGGTCAACTGGCCTTGTAGTAATATCCGACCCTCCAAAGTCTTAGAACTAGTTTAATCCCTTTTGAGAGGCGTTAGACATTACGTGAAAACCTCTCGATCGAGCTTGAAATTGTGATTGAGCTTTGTTTAATTGTTTAATGGACCAAGCTCAACAAGCTTTAACTAAGTTGAAAACAAGTCAAGCTCGAGTAGCTAGATAATTTTACATATATTTTGTCAATGTTTAGCTTCTCAAATCATGCTCGAAGCAAACTTCAAAAGTTATAAAAAGAATAAGTTATTCGACTTTGTTTGATATATATGTATAAGGAACCATGCCATATGAGCTTTTATCGAAACATCTAAAGTCAAATATTGACTCGCTTGATTTGATTTTCGGTCTTGAATCATCATCATTCAGCTAATCCTATAACTAGGTCTAAGTCATTACTCTATAAATGCGTATAATTTTGTCATTACATATTTTTTAAAGATTTAAAAATGGAAGGGAAGGTCTTTTACAAAAATACAGAAAAAAAAACTCTTCATTTTAATTACACGAAAACAAATTGAATATCACAAGTATGAAATATCATTAGGGTAAATAATTAAAATGATGAAACTACCCGCCTAAAACACTCGAAAAGACAATCAAATTAGAAAAAGGTCCCGCTTCACTCTCACGGAAAACCCTCCAAAACATTTTCGCGCTCAATTTTTACGCCTACAAATCTCCTCTGTTTCTATTCATTCTCTACCATTCTTCTCAACAACAAATCTCTTCCTTCATCAGAAATCAAATTCGGAGTTGGATTTCCCCCCCCTTTTTTTTTTTTTTTTTTTTAATTTTAGTTATCAAGAGAGGAAATGTCAATTATGGTGACCCCCGAAGCTATTTCGCTTATTTTTGCCAACCCTTGTCCTGATTCTTCTTCAGATCTGCCAGAAATTATCGTACAAGTGACAGATTTGAAGCCTACTGGAACGAAATATATGTATGTTTCTTTCGCTCCTACGTTGTTTTGATTTTTCAGTTTTTTTATATTCTAAAATAACTCCAGAAATTAGTAATAAACTGCATTGATTTGCTAGATTTTATTTAGAGTTGATGTATTGAACTGATTATTTGTTATAATAAATGACATTGGCTGGTCAAATTTTAGTAGAACGATTTGTGAATCTAGATCTGTAAGATATGATTTGTCGAATTTTGTTATTTGTGTTTATCTGGATTTGGTTTGCTTCAATTTATTCAGATAGTATTTGTTGAAGTAATCATTAGTGATGTAAAGAATGTTAGATCTGCGGCCTGAAGTAATTATTTCATGAGTTCAGTAGAAATGATTAATGTTTTAATGCAATTACTTGGAGAAGAGAATTGGATAGAGGACATAGTATATTTTTTAACTCTTTTGATAAATATGGTCTGTTGAATTACGATAGGTTTATGGCAAATGATGGGAAAATGAAGGTGAGGGCACTTTTACAGTCTGCTTTGTCGTCTGAGGTTACCTCTGGGAGCATTCAGAACTTAGGTCTCATTCGCATTCTCGATTACACTCTCAATGACATTCCCACAAAGAATGAGAAATTCTTGATTGTATCAAAATGTGAAGCCGTGTCTCCTGCGCTTGAATCTGAGGTGAAAACTGAGGGAGATGAGAGCTTGTTGAAGAAGCCAAAGCTGGAAATGGATGTCAAGAGTGAAGTAAAAAAGGAAGCTAATGGTATTGTTTTGAGGCCAAAGCAAGAAACGGTAGCTAAATCAGCTGCTCAAATAGTTAATGAACAAAACAGAAAGTAAGCATTGCTTAATGTCCCTATTCTAATTCATAAACTTCATAGTTATTTGATTTGGTTTTAACATTCTTATGATTGATGAATGACAGCATGGCTCCTGCTGCAAGAATGGCAATGACAAAAAGAATTCAGCCACTTGTTTCCTTGAATCCTTATCAAGCTAATTGGACAATAAAAGTTAGGGTCACCAGCAAAGGAAACATGAGGTCTTACAAGAATGCTAGAGGAGAAGGCTGTGTTTTCAATGTCGAGTTAACAGATGAAAATGGCACACAAATTCAAGCAACAATGTTCAATGATGCTGCAAGGAAGTTCTATGATAAATTCCAGATGGGAAAGGTCTATTACATATCAAAAGGAACTCTAAAAGTTGCCAACAAGCAATTCAAAACAGTGCAAAATGATTATGAAATGAACTTAAATGAAAATTCTGAAGTGGAAGAAGCCATCAATGAGGCAGCTTTTATTCCAGAAACAAAATTCAATTTTGTCCCAATTGATGAACTAGGTCCATATGTGAATGGGAGGGAGCTGGTTGATGTTATTGGTGTGGTTCAAAGTGTATCACCTACAATGAGCATTAGGAGGAAAATCAATAATGAGACAGTTCCAAAGCGTGATATAACCATTGCTGATGAGACTAAGAAGACTGTAGTGGTGTCTCTATGGAATGATCTTGCCACAAGTATAGGACAAGAACTCTTGGATATGGCGGATAAATCTCCTGTGGTTGCAATTAAGTCTCTTAAAGTTGGCGACTTTCAAGGTAATAAAAATATTACTCCATATATGTGAAATTGTTTTTATTATACCATGAATGATTTCACAATTGACACTTGTATTTATGTTGATTCAGGTGTATCGTTATCAGCCTTGAGCAAAAGTGTTGTAGTTGTTGATCCAGACACACCAGAAGCCAAGAAGTTGAGATCTTGGTAAGCTATATATCAAGTACTAAATTTCCCTGAAAATTCTTGCCTAGACTTGGTTTAGGAGAATTTCCTTGAACTTTCGGTTGTAAATGCACCATATTATACACTGTGAGAGCATGACATTACCAAAGTGATTTATGTGGTGCATTTACAAGAACTAGGTCTAGGCAAGAATTTTCTGAATTTTCTTTTTTACTTCTTGACTTGTCAGCATTTTAAATGATATTGTACCTTTGGTCCTATTGTAGGTTTGATTCTGAAGGCAAAGAAACTACTTTAGCTGCTATAGGTTCCGGCTTAAGCCCTTCCACACAAAGTGGTGTGCGATCTATGTACACCGATAGAGTCCCCCTTTCTCATATCACTAGTAACCCATCATTGGGCGAGGAAAAGCCTGTATTCTTCTGCATAAAAGCATACGTTAGCTACATAAAACCTGATCAAACAATGTGGTATCGAGCTTGCAAGACATGTAACAAGAAAGTCACCCCAGCTGTTGAATCTGGATATTGGTGTGAAAGTTGCCAGAAGAATGAACAGGAGTGCAGTTTGAGATACATAATGGTAGTGAAGGTCTCGGATGCAAGTGGCGAAGCCTATCTCTCGGTTTTCAATGACCAAGCGGAGAAAATAATTGGATGTGCAGCTGATGAACTGGACATGTTGAAATCTGATGATGACAATTCTAGCTATCAAATGAAACTCAAGGAAACAACTTGGTTACCTCATCTTTTCCGAGTTAGTGTTGCTACAAATGAGTATAATAATGAGAAGAGGCAGAGGATAACTATAAGGAGTGTTGCACCTATTGATTATGCCACTGAGTCTAAGTATTTGATTGAAGAAATATCCAAGATGAAAGTATCTAAATAGGGGTAGTATTTATGTATTGTTAACATATGTTTTTTTGTAATGTATAAACTGATATCAATTTTGAATAGTTTTTCAGTAGACAAGGTATTTTATTACAATGATTAAGATGTCCAAATTATCGATAAGCAATTCTAATTTAGATTTATTCCAAATTTTGTTTTATTAATTAATGTTGTTTCCCTCTTCTTAATTAATGAGGTTGATGATGATTGGAATTTGAAACTTAGGCATTTGCTAGTTAAAGGACATTCGAAAAATTTATCGACTTGTTTGGGCATGATATCTCCTTTTTTCCTCCCAAACATTATGTTTTCTTTTCCCCTTGTAGTTTCGAGTTCTAACCACAACAAGATCATGCTACAATACATGATCCTTTTGTATCTTTTATTTATTCAGCACTTTTATTCATTAGAGTAGCAATTTAGTTTGTTTTAGTTTGTTGCCAAGTTGTTACACGCTCCTACAGAGTTCTTATAGGCAATGAAGTAATCCTAGAATACACACACTAGTCGAAAATTCTTGTCTAAGCCTGGTTTGACCAAACTCATCCAATCACCAAGCAAGTGTATTGCACTTGCTTTGTGATTGGTCACTCTCATAAGAGTTATATACAATCCCAATGCAAGTGTATTGTACTTGCCATTCAGTTACTTTGTGTTCGGTCAAACTCGGTTCGGGTAAGAATTTCCGACACTAGTGCTTCACTTTAGTATATATGGATTATTAAGTACTTAATTTGTATGTTTAGTATACACATGATCAAGGTAGATTAGATATATAATTTTGTAAGTGTTCCCTTAAGAGGACCATATATATATATATGATGATCTTCTGAAAGTACTTCAAAGCTGTTCTTTGTATCTATCGGTGGATTGCAATTATACTGATGGAAACACATTTTTGAAGTAAAGTTATATCCTAGATATAGTCTTTTTCACCTTTTTAGTGAAAATAAATAAATTTTATATTCTAGTAACTACAAATCGTTACAGTGTTTTCTAACAAATTATTTGTAATTATTTTAATATTTTATTTAAAAAAATTATATTTGATTAAATATAAATTTAAAGACGTTCAATGATGTGTAACCCTTAAAATAAATAAATAAAATTCTTAAATGAAAACTACTAATACATAATGAATTAAATAATTATTGATCTTATTTTAGAACAAATTTACAAATCCTCATGATTAAATTAATATTTTTCCCATGAAAAAGTCAATTAGAATTGGCGGTTTAATTCAGAGGTCTGTATTTTTCCTATCTCCACATGTGAAATTGTGTTCAAAGTTTCATCCGAATTCTTCTATGGATTCTCAGATTCTTCGGTTTAACCTTGATTTACGCTTTTTACCCATTCTCTCTTCAACAACCACAAACATATACCTCCATATTTCCCTTATTTCTTTTTGTTTCTCTCTCATTTATCCCCAACCCTCAAAAGGGTCATTTCAGCTAGCATTTAGCATTCTTAATCTGTTAATATTCTCATTAGGGAAAAAAATTCTTTGTGGGTTTTGCTGAGGATAGATATTTTTATACATAAGGTGATTCAGTTTTCTTATCTTTTGATTCTTTTCAATAGTTCGTCATGGTTTGTGGTCGTGGGTATTTATAGCAATGACTTAAATTCTGGTTGCATGTTTTAATAGTTAAAGTTTGTTTAATTGTGGCAAATATTCATGTAAAATTTATAAATAATGTAGGTAGAGTTTAATTATTTTATCATGGTTTTGTGTAAATAAACATAATCCATAGAAACAATAAATATATGAAAGAACCTTATTTTTCTAATTCCTATGATGCAATTGGAGCTTATCAGCAGAAAAAAATCAATTTAAAAGGTCATTTAACGCGTTTCTTGTTGAATATGACATATAAATCCTGATGAATGTAAGTGAATATGAAAAATTGTGTTTGCATTTAATGGCCTTTTATCATGGTTCGTTGTCAATAGTAGATTTAAGAACAGGGAAGCAATTCTTGGACCTAAATATATATCTAATTATTATAAGGCTTAGAATATTTCAAAGATAAAAGGCTTCATAAAAGTATTTTGTTTGTTGCAGAGAAAAAGAGCTTTGAGGGGGCTTCAACTTAAACCTTTGGAAGCCCCTCTCTTTTCTACAAAGAGAGGGATCATATGAAGACTTGTATTTGTTGATTTGTGATAGCTTATTGATTCTCTTCAAGTGCATTTGGGTCGAAAAAGAATTATAAAAATGGGGTCGATTAACGGGGAGGAGGTGATGGAATGGGATGGTCAAGATTCAAGTGCACAAGAGGAGAAGATCTTTGTTGCTGTAAGGTTGAGGCCTTTGAATGAGAGAGAACTCTCGAAGAACGATGTTGCGGATTGGGAATGCATCAACAACACTACCGTCATATTTAAAAACAGTTTTCAGGAACGTTCCATGTTTCCAACTGCTTATACTTTTGGTAAGACATTGTATTCTCAAACTCATTCTTATGAGGCTAAATCGCACTTTGCAATATGAAATTATTGCATTTTGGTAGAATGCATCTTTTAATTGACAAAATGCACCTTGAGTAAGATTTTTTTTCTTTCCATTTTTTACCTGAAACTCGTCCTTTGTCCAATTTATCGCTAGAGCCTTCATAATAGACGAACCTAGATCGACTTTAAGGGCATAATTCGTATGTCACAAAATATACATATAAAATGCTAGATCAAATTGTCAATCTAAATTTTGGTTTTAATAGCTGCTACTGTTGCAAATGATTTCGCCCAGATACAACCCTAAAGAATTTGGGTAGAATTTCTTCGGTTCTTCCCCACCTTCTTTTTTTTTTGTCCAAAAATAGATTTGTCTCTTATTTTAATGTGACAAAAGTTATTTTGAAGTGACAATTATGTTCTCAAAGGTGACATGCTTTCGTCAACAATGGATGTTCTGGCAATGAGTTTGAAGATTGGGGAGTTTAGATAATAAAAAGTGGGCTAAATTATACCTGAGGTGCCTTTTTCTAATGAAACTTTAATTTTGATAGTGCAAAATGTTTATTTATATCTTTACAAGATGTATTTCACCATAGCCCTGTAATCTCAGGGTGCAAAATGCAATTAAGCCTTTTTATGTCAATTTATGTAATGGCAGAGATCATGAACTGCATCTTTTTTGAATGCATAGACAGTGTTCTGCAATTTTCCTTTAGTTTAATACAATAAGCTTCTAAGTGGTTACTCAAAATACCTAAGTATTACTACTATTTCCTTTTGATAAGCATTTTTTTACTTTTATTGAAAGAACACTCATCATTTCTTGTGTAACTTTTTTCTTTATTATTATTAATGCAGATAGAGTATTCAGGTCTGATTCTCCTACAAGGCAAGTTTATGAGGAAGCTGCCAAAAAGATTGCTCTTTCAGTTCTAAGTGGAATGAATTGTGGGCACTACTTTCCATTTAAATGTTCTTTTATAATTTATTATCAAGATAATACAACCTTAACCACGGGCTAAATTTCCTCCTCAGCAACTATTTTCGCTTACGGACAGACAAGCAGTGGAAAAACATACACCATGTCTGGAATTACAGAATATGCAGTCGAAGATATATATGACTACATAGATAAGGTTTTGTGATCATGATTATATGCTCTACTTAATCCTAAGTTATTGTCTCGAAGATTTCTTTTATTCTTACTAAATACATCAAAAACTTCAGCATGTCGAAAGAGAATTTGTACTAAAATTTTCTGCCATGGAGATTTACAATGAAGCTGTTAAAGACCTCCTCAGCACAGATGGTACTCCACTTAGACTTCTTGATGATCCAGAGGTAAAATATCGAACCTAATTATAAATTTGAAATTTGAAAGTTCAGTTAGTATAAAAAAGTTCAGTATCTTTTTTTATTGTTTTCTTCTTTAGAGAGGGACTATTGTCGATAAACTTACAGAGGTGACATTAAGGGACTCTAGCCATTTAAACGAGCTCCTATCGGTTTGTGAATGTAAGAAAACTAACTACGTTAATTTTTTATTCAGAGTAATGCTTAGAATTATTCTTAATGTCCCTTCATTTGTTTCTGCAGCACAAAGGCAAACAGGGGAGACAACTCTTAACGAAATGAGCTCTAGATCTCATCAAATTCTGCGTTTGGTATACTTCTTTAACATACTCGATCATAAGTTTATTAATTTGTGAGTCTATTATTATGCTCTTTCTTGACTTGCTCTACTATGGATATTCAGATTGTTGAAAGTGAAGCTCGTGAATATTTCGGTGCAGAAAATTCGAGCACTCTAACAGCTTCAGTGGTATGAAACTATTTTTCAGGATTTTCTTTGTGATATAAAATAAGCTGAATTATAAACGTAATATTTTCGTATTTTTCCAACATAGAATTTTGTTGATCTGGCTGGGAGCGAACGTGCTTCTCAAACATTATCAGCTGGCACAAGACTTAAAGAAGGTTCCCACATAAATCGCAGTTTGTTAACTCTCGGGACAGTAATTCGCAAGTTAAGGTACATCTTTTCACTTTTTAATTATTTTTCGAGTTTTCTATAAAGTAGCATCGGATTCTATTTATTCAAAATATTACTTCAAAATTCAAATGTTTGATATTTTTAGTTTCATGTTACCAAGAAAGACGAAAAACTAATCTTTCAATCCAAATCATCACAGCAAAGGGAGAAATGCACACATACCGTATAGAGACTCAAAACTAACACGAATACTACAAAACTCATTGGGAGGCAATGCCAAGACTGCCGTAATTTGCACTATGAGCCCAGCTCATAGCCATCTCGAGCAATCAAGAAACACGCTCCTATTCGCGAGTTGTGCCAAGCAAGTTAGTACCAATGCCCAAGTCAATGTTGTTATGTCAGAGAAAGCACTTGTGAAGCAGCTTCAAAGAGAACTAGCCAGATTGGAGAATGAGTTGAGGAACCTAAGTTCACTTTCTGCATCTTCCAACTCCAAATCAGCACTCAAAGAGAAGGAACTTCTTATTGAAAAGGTGATTGATTGAAAAAATTACACATATATGTAATGTTTCGATCTACATTACTTATTCTTTTATCTCTGAAATTTTGCAGATGGACAGGGAAATAAAGGACTTAACTCATCAACGTGACTTAGCTCAATCTCGTGTGGAGGACATGTTACGTTCTGGAGGAGAATCGAAATCTTGGGTTTGTATCTAAATTATAATTTTGACATAAACTTCAGAAATGAAATGCAAAAAAGCCCCTTATGCTTTGCCTAATTAGCAAAAAAAAGACGTGTTATCTTTATTACCAGAAACCTTCCCTGTGCTAATTTTTATTAGCAAAAAAAACCCCTCCCAAGCCAAAATGACAATTATAACCCCACCAAAAGATGCAAAAACACCCTTGGCAATAACCACCATGTTCACTTAAAAATTGACAATAACCCCTATTCACAGGGGGGGTTTTGCTAATAAAAATAATACAGGGGGTAATTTTGCATTTAGCTCTTAACTTTAGCTCCATCAAGGATATTCTCATTTTTTCTCGTCTTTAGGTTGATATCAAAAACCATGAAAAGGGTTCGTGGACTGATGAATATTCAGCATCCGAAGCATCAGAGATAAGCGATCCGTTTCGATCTGATGTTGTATCAAATGCATCTCGTTTATCAGACAAGTTCCAAGGTGTTGTTAACTCTAACAGGATTGAAGATCCATTCCTCGAGAATAGAGAAGACCATTTCTTGTCTGATGACACATCCCCAAGTTTATACATCGATAAGTACTTTGGTCCAGATCCATCTCGGGGCTGGGAGAAGATTGGTCAAGAAAATGATAAGGATTTTGAAGATGATTGCAAAGAGGTTCAATGTATAGAAATCGATTTCACTAAAAGAAATAAGGTTTCTTTAGGGCAATCTCCTTGTTCATCTGATGAAGATGGATCTGATCACAGTGTCATTGTATCAAGGAGCAAAAGCTCTGCAGCAATACTAACGACAATTAAAAAATCTCCGAGCTCTAAGGTGGCAGAAGAAATCAAAGACGCTTCACAGGGCAACAAAGCAGATAGTAAAGAAAAGGTTTCCGATGTAGAGCCAGAGGCTAATAGTGAAGATTTGTGCACAAAAGATTCTCAAAGTTCAATCAGAAGTGAAGAAGTACAAGACATCAAGATAATGAATGAAGACTCTGAGGCCAAGCAAAAAGAAGAAAACTGCGTGGTAGAACTCAATGAAGTGACAAAGCCCAAATCAGTGAAGCAATCTGATGACAATTTGGTGAGATTGAATCATTTCCCCTTTCTAAATTCATCTGTTTGTGTAGATTTTTGTTAGATTTAGATGCCAATAATTTATTTAATATGAGAAAACTTTGCCAGCAGGAACTGGAGGATAAGAAAACATTGAACAATCAAGAAAAAGCTGCAGATAATGGCATTGAAAAAGCACAAGATACAAAGCAATCTGGTTCAGATTGGCAAACCGAATTCGAGAGACAAAAGACAGAAATAATTGAACTATGGGATTCTTGCAATATACCTTTAGTCCATAGAACCTACTTTTTCCTGCTCTTTAAAGGAGATCCATCAGATGCAGTATACATGGAGGTCGAGCTTAGGCGATTGTCATTTCTCAAGAACAGATTACACGGAGCTATAGTCGTAGAAGATGATCAATCTTTCACGTACTCCTCAAGGTACTAATTTCTCACTCACTATCATCCTCCTTTGTTAGTATAGCATTACGATTTTTTTATGAACATATTCTTGGCTGGCTTAACAGTGCGAAAGCTCTCAACCGGGAGAGAGAATTGCTGAGCAAAAGAATGCTCAAGAGGTTCTCAGGAAAGGACAGGGAGATTCTATATCAAAAATGGGGGATCGACCTGAAATCGAAGCAGAGAAGACTCCAACTAAGCCGCAAGCTTTGGACAGATTCAACAAACATGGCACACATCAAAGAGAGTGCTTCCATTGTAGCAAAGTTGGTAGGGTTCAAGGAACCAGGGCAGGCTCCTAAAGAAATGTTTGGGCTTAGCTTCTCGCCTAAACCGGCAAACTTCAGGTCATTCAGCTGGAAACATAGCTTGCCTTCCATGATGTAAAGCTTGCTGTAATTGTGTTCTCATGGGATGAATGGTTTAGGATTTAGTTAGTTTTCTGAACTGTTAGTCTTTTTGTGTTGTGTATATATGTGGTTGAGATCCTAACTCCTCATTCTAATGCTCTTAACTAATTCAGTGGAGCCAAAGTATATAAGCTATTGTGATTTGTCCAACTGTTTCTTTTGCATTGCTTTAGGTGAATACTAAGCATATTTTGGTGAAGAACAGCTTTAGGTGATTATCATACACTATAAATGTTAGTTGTAGAATCTGTAAAATTAAATTTTCATTGAAACCCCATATAAATGAGGTAGGTTGTGGATGAGTCGGATTCAGAGGAAGAACAGTTGGATTTTCATTCAATAGAATTTCTACCCTAAAAATCTAAGGACAACACGTTTCTTTATACCATGTAACCATTCAGCACGAACTTGAATGTTCTTTACTGTCCACTGAAATCTTGTATTCTTAAATATCCAACATATTTAACCATTTGCTTCAAAGTATGTCAAATATCCTCGTATATTTGTCATATTCTGTCATCTGCTTCATGATATTTGTCAGAGTCTTGATGAAGTATATGTATCAAAATAACTTATTGATGGAGAGTATGAAAAAAAAGTGTTGATTCATACCAAATAATTTATGTTCGGTCAAAAAAAATTAAATCATGTTTAAAACTTTATTACTCTTGGGAATAAGAAAAAGTGGTTAAGATTTGAAAACAGTAATGAATAAAATTAGTAACTCATGTTAACATAAATTAATGTTAATTTACTTCTCAAAAATTAAAATATCATATATAACCATTTTAAATTTTTAATGGATTAAATAATAAAAATCCATATAAGCTCCACATTTATTTTAAATTTAAATTAATGATTTTTTAGCCAAATTCTAAATCGAATAATGATCATAATCAATAGGTTAATTAAATTATAATCCACCCACTCACAAGACCTAATAGCAGACATCTTCTGATATATTATAATTTGTTAAGGAGATGATAATGCACCAGAGTAAACAGGGGTAAGAATTCAATAAAATAAAAATCAATGAGCAGCTTACATATAGCATGGCATTTACAAAAAATCCAATATTAAAAAGTGGAATTATGACTTGAGGACAGCTCCTTCTACAATTTTCCAGTCTGATTTAGCACAACACATCTCATACCTCGTCGTGTAGGTTGTACTGTATGAGTCGTTATGCTGAGGGTGAGCTAAATCAGTAAGCTGTGCTGATTCTTCCAGAGTTGCTTCTATGATAGCACGACGACCATCAATTGACACAGTTACACTGTCGATGTTAATGTTCAAAAGTTGGTAGTCCCAAAACCAGCCTTGTTGTGCGATCTCTGCTGCTTTTTCAGTCCAGATCTTTAGCATTTGACCATCCAATACCTGGCAGCAAAAAAAAAAAATTCCATTTCAAACATTTTGACAATCTTAAAGTGTTTCATAATATCTTTACCTAATGCAGCTTTGGATCACATTATTACTTCACGTGACAAGACAAATTTGGCAAGAAAACTGCTTCTTCTTTTTGAAGTAATGAGACATTATTTAAGGACATCCTTGTAAAAGAAATACGCAAATTCGTTGTACTTAGGCTGAACAAAATTAGTAACTGAAAAAGTGAAGGAAGACCATAAATAAAAGCAAAGTTATTCTTTAGATAATACCTCTGATAGTTTATCAAGGCAATGATCAGGACCAAGAGCTAGGGACTTGACGCTTTGCCATTTCCGCACAAGATTTTCTGCAAATCTTGCATCCATTCGAGGTACTTCATCAGAATTTTCAACTATGGAGGCCCCTGAAAGTAATAATTTCATTCTCAGAGGATGAAAAGCACAGACCAAGAACAACGAGATATGGTTCTTCACACCTAAACTCCCACATGTTGTGGAAGAAGGGTAGGGATTTTTGTTTTTTTTTTCTTCTGGGAAGGATCGATTAGGAAATTTGAAAGACGGATAAAAGTTGAGACCTTAGAATAATTTGTCCTAAAGATCCTTCATGAAACTATAATAGATTAATAACTCATACCCACATTGATGACATCAGAAGCAACAGATGCGGATACACCTTTATGTACACTGGAAGTGTCATTTCTAGATGGCAAGAACTTCAACCCGACCAAAGTTAGCAGGCCGACTGCCACACCAGCACACATAATCTTTATCGTTGCATCTTTTATTTTGTCAGTGATCATTTCCTGCTGTTCTTGTTCATCAGAACTATTCGTCTCCCAAACTCCAACCTTGTAAGAATTATCTTGATCAAGATGCAATTCAATCTTCTCACTTGCAACGGGTAGATCATGACTGCTAATTTCATTCTCCTCATAAAGCCTCACGTCCTTTTCCCCATTACCAAGAGGAAACACTTTCCGTAGTGCCTGAATTGCACTAACCTTCACATTGTCCAGCACAGCAGTAGCCTCCGCTCCAATTCTCGCAATAGCTGCCGCAGCAGCCAAAGGTGAACTACCAACACCTTCTAGTCTTTCTAAATATCTCAAAACTGTTGGATCATCGTAATAGTCTCCAAGCTTGAACCTGACTTCTTGGGTCTCTCTAAATCTAGGGAATACCACCTCCATCAACCACGTTTCTAAAAGTTTACATAGTCCAGGAAGGAGATCATCTTCGTTCTCATCCTTAGAGTGTTCTATGACAAAGTTAAGAATCGAGGGATCTCTATATGGTGAATCTTCATTGTCCAAGCCCAACCATGTGCGGCATTCATCAATCTTCCCAACGAGAAGTGAACATAGACCTCTTTCAAGGGAAAAGTCAATTTCGCGATTTTCTCTAACATTATATGCATATGAGGAGCTTCCTAGAGCTGTGATCTTGGTTTGTTGAAGTTGCTGAAAAAGGTTGTCAGCATCTTGGATGAGATGAGGTTTTTTGCTTACGAATGCTTGAGAAACAAGGGCAAGTGCCACACCGTAGACTTCAAAACTTTCTGCAGGAATGTTACCTGGTGTGGCGGCAAAGAGATCAACCTTCCCAAAAGTTAAGACAATGTTATTAAACAAGAGATGAGAAGGCTAAGTTGACAAACTTTGGCTTCACCAATAAAATGTAATCAATTAAGCATATGTACCTGTTCTGACGCTGTCATGTTTAAGAAAGCCTCATTCATGAAGTCTTCCGTGAATCCTCCAGCAATAGCAGCTGCACCTCCTCCTCCTACAGACCACAAAATATTTCGCACACCTTGAAGACCCTCTCCCCTTTTTGATTGATGTTCATCACCAAGTGGCAAAGCTAGGAGCTCTAGAACACATCGTGGGTTAATCTCTTCCAGGGTCTCGTCAATCTGTGCTTGTAGATCGGGGGCCAGATTGCTTGCACCTTCTTCCTGTACGAAAATATTCATTACTTCTGGATAAGTTTCAAGTTATCCAGCATGACATTAATATGAGGTCACATCCTACATTGCAAATATTGGCATAGTTTGAAGATACAGTAACATAACCTACTTTGTCAACAATCATTTATCCCTTGTTCCATCAAGTTCTAACAAATTTTGGGAGTACGAAGTCAAATTTGCGAGAGAGCTGCAGATTTAACTTTCTAAGATAGCTGCAGATATTACGTAAATAGTCCTCTTATTTTGGTACTTTCATTGTCATAACAGATAAAATAAAACATAATTAGATGCTTAATATCGTTATTATGATGTTTATTACTCTTTCTGGCCTTTGAAGATCGGTTCATATCAGGTCACCAGATCTTCCCTGTTTTTCTAAAGTTTCAATTGTTGGATATTGACAAATAAGATCTATCGAAAATGTAAGCCGTCAGAGCCAGGACACGAGAGCAACTAGAGAAGGGCCACAAGAAAACAAATCAAACAAAATCAAATAAGACATGGAGATCATGCAAGCAAGCAGAACTCAAACCTGCAATAATTTGAGTGCCATCTCCAGCAACTCACAACCTCTAATAAAATCAGGAGGCGATAATGACATAGCATCCCGTGATAAATCAACATAAGCAAGTGCCAAAGATAGCACCACATCTTGCTTGAATGACTTTGGCAGCCTCTCCTTCAACAGACTCTCTCCAATTTGAATCACCACGTCTGTCTCCCCAGCTTCTTGTAATACACACAGTGCTCCAGGAACCTAACAAGTCAAAGCCACCGAATAAAAATTCAGCAATGCCTCCACACAATTTTTCTCATATTTGCCAAGAAATATAGCTCAAAATGCCCTGTAATTGCAACTTACAAAATTCTCAAATCCATTTCCCAAACAGTCATTATCTGAGCAATTATAAAATATCCAAGTGAACTTCATAAGATAATGTAGTAATGATATCTTTTCGTCTCATACAATAACACATAATTTAACCCAGAAAGAAGAAAAAGAAAAAACCTTATCCCAGGGGACTTGAGTGAGAACGGTATCTAATTCATCAACTGCAAGGCCTTTATTGTACTCTCTTCGAGAGGTGAGGTTAGCTAGGGTTTCACAGGCGGCTTGAAGAATCTGCCGTCGGCTAATCAATGCGTCGTCGCTGTAACCATACTGCGGCGCCTTCGAAACCCTAGCGTCGTAGGCTCTCCGAATGCCGTCGCCGAGGAAGTGAGATTCAGCTCCGAGGATAGTGTAGAATTCTAAGGGAAGGGACACGTGGCGATCGGGGACTGAAGGTGGAGGCGGCGTAAGTGTGGTAGTAGTGGTGGTGGTGGTGGCGGCGTCGGGAGGAGGGTCTGAGCTGGAAGGGAGGAATTGAAAGTCGGCGAGGAGGCGTTCGGCCCATTTGCTGCTCACGGCGGCGTGGGGTTTGAAGTGGTGGTGGGGTTTCCTGTCGGTGGGTGGGCGGGGAGGGGGAGAGTATATTCCGATTGTGAGGTGCGTTAAAGATTCCATTTTGGGTGGTTTAGTGAGTGAGTGAAACTGGTAGCTGCTATTTTTGAGGTTCTACATTTGCAGATTTTTAATTGGCCAAACATATATAGAATAAAAGTTATACTGCTTTTTCTATTTTATTTTATTTTTTTTTTTTTGTTAACCCAGGTTTAGTCCTGGACCACCCATTACTTGCCTCTCAGCAATGTGCGGAAGTAAATCGCGGGATGTGCCTGAGTTGGTCAGGGTTTGTTCACTCTTTATACTCCTGGCCCCCAAGGGAGCCTACTACCATGGAACTTACAACACCAAGCTGCTCCATCCTCCCTCAAAGATTTTACAACACTTGGCTGCTCCTCCCAGGATTCGAACTCCCCACCCTGGGGGAGTGAGCCCCGCAGTTCACCTCCTTTACCAACTGAGCTGTGCCCCGGGAGGCTTTTCTATTTTATTGGACTAATGATAAGTAGATGTTTTCTAGAAAAAATTCATTGGGTGTTATATTTAATTATTTTATATTTAAAAGAAAAAGTGTTCAATTTTTTTTTTTTTTATAATAAACATAATTTCCATTACTAAACAAAACATATTACAAATACAATATAGGGACCACATGGACTAAAAAGAAAGTGAACAATGAAGATCAAACCAAATTTTGGAAAACCAAAACAAGAAAAAGAGACAAGAAAAAAATGAAGAAAATGAGCAATTGCACATTTCTGTGCAACAAATTGATTCCCAGACGGAGTGAAAATCAGAGCCATATCTTTGACCTGATCCCAAAAAAAATCTTGGGATGAAAATGAAGTGCTAAAACCATGACCAACATTCCAAAACTTGATCTTCTCTTCAAAGAACACAATCTTCAAAGACCATTGTGAACAACCACAAAAGTATCTGCCACAAAAACTTAAAGACAAACACAAAACAACAAGAAAAAATAGAGCATAATAATTTAGATCTGAAGGCTTAAGGTGTACATCCGGCTGCTTTTGAGGCAGGTCTGGTGGTGGTGGTGACGGAGCCAGATCTGGTGGTGGTGACGGATATGGTGGTGGTGGTGGCGGATCCGGTGGTGGTGGCAAAGTTGCAAATGTTTTGGGTGAAACGGAGTGCATCAAGTGAAACGACGAGACGAGCGGAGATGGTTTGTATGAGAAAGAGTTGTGAAGGTTTTGGGGAAAATGGAGTGGTAAAGCTGGGGATCTGAAATATAAGATGAACAAAGACATCTCAAATCAGAAGAGGCGGCCATGCAGGCCGGGGAAGGGCGGCCGAACCACCGAGAACGGCTGTAGACGGAAGAAACCCTAAGATTTACTTTTCTCTGGAGAGAGAAAAGTTCTAGGGCCCTCTTAGTTGATGATATTAAATTCCCTTTACTCCATGTGAAAAATAATAACGAGCATTTGTCTTCTTCCTCAAAAATTGAACACGCATACAAATTGCTAGTGAAATTTCATTTAGGCGGGCCCGGGCTGCGGACGAGGAGCCGTCTCCAATGGTGCAGGGGTGCGGGGCGGGGTGGCTGGAGGGCTGGAACGGGCTGGGCGCAGGGCTCGGCGGAGCCCTGCGCCCAGCCCCGGGCTCGCGTGTGCTGGGCGGAGACACGCGCCCCTCTTTAAGTCAGGTGCCGCCAAGTGGCGGCACCTGACTGGTTCTCTTTTATTTTTTTTTCTTTAAATTGTTTTATTAATTTTTGTTATATATATATATATATAATTTGTTATTTAAAGTAATTTTTAATAAAATTAAAATTTCCTCCTAATTAAATTATATTTGTAGAATTGAATTATTTAATAAAATGTGTTAGTATATAAACTTAAATAATTAATCAAATTAATAAAATTTATTTAGTATATTTATTGTATATTTACTAGCATTTAATAAATATATGTAGTCACCAATTTTTAATTTGATTATTTAATATAATAAAATTAATTTTTTTTAAAATTAAAATCATTAATAATTTATTAGAATTGTAATTAAATTTATTTATGGACAAATCATTAATAAATAAATAGCATTTTTTTTAATATCTTTTATTGTAATTAAAAATTTAATCATTTAACTACAATATTGGTGGTGGCTATATTTTTAAAAAATATGGAATTAGTTAAAAATAAAATTAAACACTTATACAAATAATTTAGATTGATACTTAATCTAAATTAAATATTTAAATACATACTAAAATAGACAAGAAAAGTAAATTCAAACAATTACATTCATGCTTAACCGTATTTTGCGTAAACATGGGCTATTAAGTCTTTTTGAAGTCTACGGTTGGTTTCTTTTGAACGAATTGCTTCATGACGCAGCATATAGTTATCCAACGTTTGTTGTATTTCATATTATGTATTAATTTTAATTTACTTAATTATTTACTCTCTTTAATTTTAATATTTTAATATAATTAATAATTTAATTACAAGTACTAATAATTATTACTATTATTAATATTAATATTAAAAACAAAATTAAAATCAGAATTATAGGTGAGAGTGGGCAAAGAAAGAAAATGGAATTAATTCCATTCCGGAGCCCTACCATTGGAGACGACCAGGCAGGGCTCGGGGGCTCGCTCGGGGCTCCGGAGCCCCGGGGCTACCCCTCTCCATTGGAGATGGCCTTAAATGCAAAAGTTGACCAATTTACTTATTCATTAATAATACACTCTCTTCACTCTATCCCAAGTAAAATAACCAATAGATTTTTTACCGCTGTAACGTTGTCCAATGATAAATCATGCACAAACATTACTCATGGATGTATAACTTAAAATTCAAATTTATATTTATTACTTTAAGCTCAGTCCATCTATTACATGGTGTTTTTATGCAAATATTAAGTTAACCATAAAATAAGAAGTTCAAAAAATCATCTTTTCAGCTGGTCTAATCAAACTTCATTACTATTTAATAACCATCCAAAATATGAGAAACTCCACATAAAAATACACCATAACTTTTAAATTAAGTTGAAGGCGGGACTCCTAAGAATCTTACTAGTAAATTATAGTTGCCTGTACAAAATTATACAAATACATATGCTGCGTCAGCTCAAATATACAAAAGCATGAGCAAATAAACATAACAGAACAAATTTTTAGTTTTCAGCTAGGAAAAAGAAGTGCTTGCTTGATACAAATCAATGGCTACAACAAAAACTTTATTCATTCTCCTTAAAGAGGAAAAAATAGAATAATAACATAACTTTTATGTCTAAACAGATTCCAGGCCTTCAGGAAGAGAGATATTTTCCTGGCCATCAGGCGAGATATACTTGCGGCAAGCATAATTTACAGCCGAATGGAAAGCAGTCGGGTTGTCAATAAATACAAAATGTCCAGCCTGCATCATAGTCAAGGAAGTCCGAACCATATTAGAAAATAAGCCAAATGGCAGGAAAACTAGCATTTTAATGCAGGATGAGAGACATTTATTGAAAAAAAAAAAAAGTGCAGGATTAGTGACCGTATGGTGAGAAAGATACCTGAGGAACCCTTATGATTTCACATGGAACTTTCATACTCTTTCGAGCATCTTGTGCTCCTTGGTAATTCATCCAATCTTGGAAACCATATATGAATGTTGTCGGCACCTTCCATTCAGAAGCACTGCACCAAATAAAGACGAATTAGCTACAAGTATAACACTGTTTGTTTCCCACATCATGATTTTTTCTTTATATCCCACAACAAGGTCACTATACATTGTGCTATTTGAGATCAACAATTTGGAGCAGAATTATTGGGCCAGATAATAAAGCAGCTCTTTTCTTTCATCAGTAACATTATGTATCCATTTTGGATTTGTTGATTAGGCTTGTGGAATTCAAATCCACAACCCAGATAGACCAGACATGTTTTGACAAAGACAAAAGGGTTATGGATTCCAAATACAGGTTTCAACATAGCGGATATGAAGCCAAGGCCATTTTCAGTGTACTTCAAATGATCAAATCCACCAATCCCACCATTTTAAATCGATGTTTTCCATCCTCTCCTAGCTACTCTCCCTCTCTCTCTCCACTCACACAAACACAACCACAAAAGAACTTTTTGCTAGTATATGCTGTTTGGTATATACATGTACATTGACTCAATGTAATGATAAGTTCGTAATTTGAAATAGGTGGACATTTATCAATGCAATTCTTATGATATGGACAAAGTTTTCCCATAAATTTCATAGAATACTTTAATTACTATCATGATATTATGGCTTCGATTTTCTGTCTCATTTCAGGTGTTAAACTGGATTTAAGGTACAAAAACTTTTGTTGAATCTTTGCTGGTTGTAACCAAAAAATGCAGTTTTGCACTGTTAGATAGTTATATATTTCTTGAAACTAATTTGTTCATCAACCATCATCGACAAACATTATGACATTTTGAGTCTTGGCCAGTAAGAATAAAATAACTTATCCAGGCAATAAGATGAATCAGTCTAACTTTATCCTTCAATAAATGGAGCTAATGGGGGGATAGTGAGCTGTTTAGAATTTTTTGAATTATCATACTCTTCATGTCAAACCTCAATTTCTCAAAAAAAAAAAAAAAAAATTCTAACAGCTGTGGGTACCATTCACAGAATGCAGAGAAGGGCACAAGCTTGGGTTTCCAATATTCTCGCATTCTCTTCTATTATCCCAAATTTGACGTTGAATATAAAGCCACAGAGATTGTCCTACATTACGTTCACATAGTATACTTTCATTTGAACACACACATTTGTGCAGGAGCTAAGAGATTTTAAAAATTGACGCGGTAAGTTCCTACCACTATTTTCACAAACATTCAAAAACCAATAAGAGCACGAAGCAACTCACCAGTGCAAAAGAGGCTTCCGAGCAAAGGCCCCAAAGGAGAAGATATATTTTAGGCACAACTCTCCGCTAGCTTTAGCCGCCAGAGTATGATATACATAATCTACAGTAGAAGTAATGGCTCAGCAATAAAACAAAATAAGTAACAGCTGAAAATCAAACAAGTGACTTGCAAGCTACCTGTAAGTAACCTTGATTCGTCCTCAGTCAACACATCTGCATTCGAAGGATTGCCAAATCTAGCAGTTGTATATCTGCGAACCAAATCCGGACCCCATGGACCTACACTCCTGCATTATTAAAGAACGTATCCACCGGTAATTACATTGTTAACAGCACAGTAGGTAGTAATAGTTAATAATCAATCGATTGCATCACCAAAACTTGGAACTAGAAAGAGACCAATTCATACAAAAGGAACAACGTGTGGCACAGTTATTCAGTCACTTACACATGAAGAAGCATCACAAATACAATCTACAGAAACTAGCACAAAAGTCTGCAACTAAGTCGCAATGCAGAATGAGGAGGGGGGGGGGGGGGGGGGGGGGCAAGAGGATGCCAGCATAAATCTTAAAAGGTAGGAGGGTAGCTTAGAAAACTAAGACCACTAAGAAATGAAAGTTATGTAACAAGTCTTCTCGGTTACAATGTCTGTTGTTTATGTTCTCTTAATTTAATTTTTGTGAAAGCACTATTGTAAGAGATTATATTTATTACTTATTTTTCTAAATAAAACACATTTTCATCTCCCAATGGATTTAATTAGAAAGTCGATGAAATTGGCTCAAATAAATCTCATTGTTTCTTCGAAGAACATGACTCAGAGGTTCACAATCTTTTTCGTTTTCCTTTTTCAGTTCTCCTTCTTTCTGAAGGAAGTTCGTGCTTTGTCCAGTTTCAGTTATCTGGGGCTTTACACAACTATGATAATTACGGATATCAATTTGAACCCGCAGATTTCTGAAAGCTTGCTATTCTTAATATTCTTTTGGACTTGCTGTTCTATGGCCTGTGTATCTCTTATCTCAATCCAGAAGTTAAGATTTAGTATTCATCAAAATATTTGGAATTCTATGGTATATGCATTCAAGGACTTCAGATCTTCAAAAGTTAGCTACTTTCCATCTCAAATCACTATGATCAGTTGGGAATAACTGTTTCTGTTGTCCATCATTGATACTCAATTTTGGTGATAGATGTACTGAATGCATATCTTTTTGCAATAATGTAACAAGGTACTACATGTTTCTCCTTTGCATGGGTTCGTTTCATAAGAATATTTCATCAGTAATAATGTTCAAAGTTGAATGCAATCAGCTGATTAGTTATACACGTACACATGAATTAATATCGCAGTAACATGTTGAACTCAAATGAATTTATGTACGCAAGTAACACATTCCGTGGTTGCTAGTGCTAAAAAATATTAAGGCTCGACACTAAGATATATTAGCTATAGAAATCTGAGAAAACTAACAGTACATGCTAAGAAATATCAACACCTCAGCAAAAATAATATTTTAATCAGAATATCAGCATGTGCAACTTACTACAAAAGATGTCGAGACTTGCTAGGTTTAAGTGTGTAACTATGATTAGTAGTATCAATCTTTGCTAAAAAATCAATATACAGAATTCAGTAAAAGAACAAGTAAACTAAAGCTTTGGAATTGAAAAATATCAGAGAGGTTATGATTCTATTATGTGAACTAAACCGAGGTTAATGGAAAAAAAAAGTACCTTATAACCTTCTGTGGAGTAAAATTAGACTCCCATAAGTGATTTATAATGGCACCTTTCCATGTTGCTCTAAAGCGAGTAAGCCACTCAGACTTGTGTTCTGTTTCAGAACTAAATCCAGCTGGTCCTACTAGAATCAAGTGCTTGATGTGCTCTGGATGCTGCAAAATAATCATTGATAATATCAATAATGGGAAAGAAATCAGGTGCATCAACTTATATTATGATCAGTATGCACCCACCTTAATTGCATATTTAGCAGCTACATATCCTCCAAAAGAATGTCCAAGTAAAATGAAGTTGCTAAGATTTTTTGCTTTACGCCATTGCTCAAAGGAATCAATGAACCAGTCCTCAGTTTCTGCATCAAAACATACAGGACACATAAAAACATGCTATCTTATTGTACACAAACATGAACTTGTCTTATCAAAAAACAAACCTTCGGTGCTTTTACAAGTGAAGTCAGGCCTACTAGATCCACCCCAACTGCGTGAAAAAGGTAGAGAAGGATGAGTTCACTCTTTTACTACTACTTAGTAATTACCTGCTCATTTTGTTTTCTTTTAACTCAATTAATCAAACACAGTCAAATTCAATTTTTCGATAACTAGTTGAACAATCAAAAACTATATGACTCAAGTAATTCAATGATATTCCAATTACCCAAGTTGATCGATTGCAATCACTCTAAAATGCTTAGCCAGAGCATCGAAATTACGAAAAAAGAAACCCTGCGAAGCACCATATCCATGGACCAGCACTAGCGTCGGAGACTCCTTTTTGCTATCAAACGTTATCGTATTAATAAACCTCTCTTCGTTGCTCGCCGACCGAAACCACCGGATTTTCGAACCAGGGGGGCCCGAACCGATATTGACCTTCTCTTGCTCATAAGGCGTCCTAACAGATCATAAATCAATTTCAAAATTACATCAATAAAATCCAAACTAGCGGTTTAATTTTTGGAATTGTGAATATTTACTTGACGAGAGAAAGGAGGCGTTTCTCAGCGGCGATGATGTGGTCGGTGGAGGTTGGTATCCATCGGAGAACGGACGGCCATAAGGAGCGTCTACGTGTGGCGGCAGCGGTGGATGCGGCGGCGGCGGTAGAGCTGATTTCCTCTGCCATTTTAGATTTAAAAAATTTACCACCTCCCCGAATCAGTACTCCTGCGGTTGAATTGAATTGAATTGAAATGTTTTGAAAAATTGAATGTTGTTTAATTTGAATGGAATCTTCAATTATATTGACTACGAAAAGAGAAGAATCAAATAGGAGTCCTTAAAGGTCGGTTAAAGTTATTTCATACTCAAATTTTAGTCTACTGCCTAATTTCAGTTATATAACTTATATTTTAAATATTAAATTAATTAATGTGGAGAAAATTGTTGGTCTGTTAATATTTCTTGTTTTACTACTTTTATTTTATATTAATATATATTTTAATAGATAAACTCCTTTGTTTTTTTCTTGGTAAAGAAGTTTTGTAAGAATAACATTTTTTCACGTCAATTATAAGCCAATTTTTAATTAGAATTTGACTTACCCTTCTCTCTTAATTGTCTAAAACCATCCTTAAGTGATCTTCTTTACTTTTCTTGGAAGAAACTAGTAAGAGTTGTTGACATACAAATATTCGTCAAAATAAGAAATTTACTGTAAATTAACTGATGCAAAAGTTTCTTGGCGGTTTGGTCAAGCCACACGTTTTCCTTTACTATAATATAATATAATATGAGAAATGGAATGGTTTACATATGCACTGACGTATTTGAAGAAAGGTAAATCAGACCGGACCCGCTCTCTGGCGCTGGCTAATCACTTGTCTGCGCTGCTTCTCGCTGGTCCGGCTCGCAGTTGGAGTGGAGGATGAGGGTCGGGTTTTATTGTTCTTATTTTATTTTTATTTAAAAATAAGTTAATAAATAATAACGATACGAAACAAAATTAAATACAGAGTTTGACCCATATACTCATCAGGTTCAGATCTAACATAGTCTTGTATGCATTGATATTTGAGACTAGTCGAATATGAATCTACATCGAATAATATTTTTCTAACTAGGTTACACGAGGTTTAATTGAAGAAATTTGACCCTCAATTTATATCTCATGAATTTAATTATGCAGCTCATAACTTTACTATAATCGTGAATAAAATCATTTTTCTACTATTATGTTTCACTCTCTTCATTTTTTATTTTCTGACCAAAGTTGCCTTTTTTATTTGTTGTACATTTGTTTCGTTGATTTATACTCCCTCCGGTTCATATTAATTGGCACATTTAGGTTTTTAATGCAATTTTTTCTAATTTTGCCCTTCTCTTACATCTAAGTTGGGAAGCTCAAGAGTCACTAAGAAGGATATTTTTGACATTTTACCATGTAAAAATAATTAATCATGAAATTTTTAATCTGTGTAAAAAGTAACAATATACCAATAAATATGAACCGGAGGGTGTAACATTACTACTTCAACTTGGGTCGTAAGCTTGAGTGGGATCCTTTTTCTACTATATATCCTGTTTCACTCTCTTCCTTTCTTTTTTTTTTTTTTGATGAAAGTTCCCCTTTCTTTTTATTTTGTTGTATTTAAGTTGGTTTAAGCTGATTGATGATTATTATTGGACAATTTCTTCGGTCATTGCAGAAATCAGGAAAATACGGGCTTGTGGCCAAAATGGAAATTTAAGCATATTTCTCGATCGGCAAATTGTGCAGCCCATGATCTTGCCGCGTGGATTTTTCCCCTCAGTCGTATGTTTCTGTTAGCCTTCGTAATTTACCGCTTTCTATATTTTTTTTTATGGGTCCTATCCCCTTGTGAACTTCTTTGTATTTTGTTTTATCTGGAAAGGAAGTTTATTTTATCAAAAAAAAAAAAAGACCATTTGGTCTTCAACAAAATGAAAGAATAAGAAAATGAAAAATTAAAGTGATGAAAAGCCAAAAAAAAGGTGACTTAATGTTTAGTTATTCATAAAATTAAAATCATTCTCCAACATATGTTGTCAAATTCGATTTGGAATTTTCCCAGAATCACGAGCAGGGACGTATTCGTGTAAATTGGCATAACCGATGGAAACACAGAACTATGAAAATAAAGTAACAGTGATTGACTCTGTGAACTGATCCAGGGAAAATACGGTTCCTCGTTCAAACACCGGAACACTAGAGCGTATATAAGTAAAAGAATTATTGGATCACATGTCAAGTTCGTAAGATTGATTGGGTACTGAGTACAAGATGACCACTTTCACAAACAAGATTTACTCAAAATTTGCATAACTATGCAAAACAGTAGGATCTTGCATACTTGCACGAACGTACAACACCAATAAATGCATAAAATTGATAGAGCAGTGTAAAGTTTCGACAAAATAATACAGGCAATGGTTTTACACAAGTCAATTCTTGTCTTTGCAAGATACAAAACCATGAAAATATCAAACAACCTTTATTCAGGAAAAATATAAATTCTCATCTACAATCTACCAACATAACACATCAACCGCTCAATTCTTATGGTCAAGCCATTGCCACGCACATAGAAAGCTTGAACCTAAAAATACTGTCATCACCAAACTACCATGCTAACCAATGAGAACATAGATTCTTACTTGATACCAAGAAACTGCAGGCAATCGTTCAGCGAGGAACACTCTTCTACTCTGCTCTAGACTGACCAGCACGAGAAGAGAGGATGATGCCAACAATAAGACCATAAAGAGCCAAGGCTTCAGCAAAAATAAGGATAAGGATCATTCCAACGAAGAGCTTTGGTTGTTGTGCGTTAGCTCTGTAATACAGAATAATAAAGTATGAGTTTGCATCTCATAAGGAAAAAAGCAGATTCCAAGAACAATGAAGTCAACCATTTCCAGCTCATGAATTGGATCCTGTGCCATGATACCCCCTTATTCTTATTTCTTATTATGATAAAAATCTCAAAGTACCCCTATACAGGAAGTTCCTAGACTTTTGAGCAAGAAAGACAAAAGAAATCCAACAAATCATCTATAAACTTACTCAAAGAACTAGAACATCTCAAATTTATACCAAATGAGACTGCGCTTTTCCCTTCTTAAGCCTGGGAAAAAAAGCAAGCTGATTGCAAGAGATCTAGTGTCATACTTTGGTTCTAATGAAAGACATAACAAGTTTAAGAAAAGATTTTACAGTGTTCTACACTCTATGTTTATGTTAACATCCCACAAATGGGGCACACTCAGAATCTGATAAAAATAACAAGAAGAACACCATGCTCAAGCTTCTGTAAAACCAATTATTGCTCTCTAAAAATAGTTATGGTCGGATCCGAGTTTGTCCTCCCACTTAAAACCACTCCTCAACTACATGTTTTGCAGACAGATCGTAAAGCTACAAAGCGTGTACTTACAACAAAAGGTTGTTATTGCATAGTTGACTAACAAACATACTGATCATTTTACAGAAGACCCAAAGAAAGCTTTAAAATAAAACAAGGTTAAAGTAATGATATCCAAGGCAGAACATAACACTATCAACAAAACTTATAGTCAAATAACACATTCAATACACATTAATCCTTCCTGCGATCCTATTGACCAACCTCCATAATTCGAATCAAAACAAATATTATGAAACACAATGCTGAATGAACCAAATCTAACACGGATCTAGTTAGAGAAATTATTACCTAACACCAGCATCTCCAACGATTCCAATAGCCATACCGGCAGCAAGGCCAGCAAGACCACAAGAGAGTCCAGAAGAAAGGTGAGCATATCCATCAAACAAGTAATAAGACTTGGCCTTAGGGTTAATACCAGTACTAATGATCACAGCAATAATCAATCCATAAATACCCAAAACACCAGCCATAACCACAGGCACAATTGACTTCATCACCAGCTCCGGTCTCATCACACCCATCGACGCCACTCCTACGCCGCTCTTAGCTGTTCCGTACGCAGCTCCCATACCTAATCGTATCGAATAAAACAGAATAAGTAACAAATTAGAGTAACAACAACTTCAGATCTGGAGAAAACAAAAGGATGTTTACATGAAAAGACGAGCGCCGCGGCGGCGCCGAGGAAGCCAAAAAACGGTGCCGTTTCATCGCCGCTGAAGGTTGACGACATTGTTTTATCTGGAGAGATCGGATCTGGATGAAATTCTTTTAATCGCGCGAGAGAGAAGAAGAAATAGTTGAGTTTGAGTCGTTGCCTTGTTGGATAAATAGAGGCCTTTAATATCGGGGTCGTCCTGATTGGGAAGTGGAAGGCTTGTCATGACTAGGACTCGGCTTAAATGACCATTCTAGTCCCTTTCTCCGGACCATTTTTTTTATAATTTAATTTTAAAATCTTCATTTACTAAAATTGAAAAGAACTACCGGTTTAAATTATTTTTTGGATAAGTTTTTTTTTTAATTAATATATTCTTTAAATTAGGCACTTCAAAATTTAAGTCATATGATTGAAAAATAACGATTGCATTTAATAAATAAGGCATATTTTTTATATAAATTACGAGATATTTATAGACATTGTGCATAAACAATTTAGTGTGACAACTTTGATAGAAAAATATGTGAATCCTTAAAGTATTTTGTGATGATCCGTGATGCGGAGGGACTATTTAATTTAATAAGTGACTTAATACATATGTGGACCTAAGTACAACATATCGACCATACAGACGATCATCCAATTAACTTGTTTTATAGCTTACTAAGGTGATTTCATTTTGCATGTGATTGGTTTGAATGATCTTGATGTATTTTAGTGACGTATTAGCTTGCTCCACATGTTTTAGGACTTGTTTCCCATTATGTATAACTCACTAATAGGGCAATATACCATTAATCAACCCTAAAGGTCAAGTGGTAAAAAAGATTAAAAAAAATCATGATTTTGAATTCTTAAAGTCACTTGCAGACCCACAATGATAACTTACTTGATCCTTAGATTTTCAATTGTCCAAGTGACTCAAAATTTGTTGATGTGCACAAGAGCTAGTCCGAACACACTGATATAAAGAAAAATGCATGTAGATAATAAATATATTAAATTGAATACCAAAAAAGTTGCATCAAAGTATAATCAAACTGTTAGGATGATTTGATGAAATTTTCAGATCAATTAGATATAAATATTTATTTTCTTATTTTTTGTAAAAATTTGCAAACTGTTTCATTAATTTGTTATTAACATTAAATTCAATCTTATTTCCTAACAAATAAAGTACTATAATTTAGCTCCAAACGACATTCTATTACACTCCTATAGTGGTGAGAGCAACAACAAAGTGATTTCACGATTTTCTTAGTAGTTGTAAAAATAGTAAAAGAGTTTGTCACATCGAATAGTAGTAGAAGGGTATTTTTATATAATTTAATAGTTTTATTTAACCTTAACTAAATTACATGTATGCCTCTCAACTGAACCGTTAAATGTAATATCCTTTGAAAGAACAAGGGTGTAGTGTACTTCTATCTTTATTCTTTACAAGTCATTTGAAAGTATGAATGTAATTTTACCAAATTTGTTGATGCACACACCCTTGTGCTTCCATCATATTATGATAAAGCTAGAAAATACAAAACAAGGGTGTACAAACGTTAATATGATGGAAGAACAAGGGTGTGCTTGCAAATACAAACAAGCATATAATTACATCAGTTTGGAGAAGAATGTATGCCCGAGTAAAGTAAAATTCGAAAAATGAATGCTGCGAGTCAAAATAATGCATGCATTATACAGTCTTTGCATATGGTAGAGAGGACGTTTTGGTTAAGGCTAAATATTTAAAATAAGCTTTAACCAACCAATTGACAAAGGAAAGTTTTTTTTTATCTCCCTACCACATCTAACTTCTATCTGAAATTTTCCTTAGGTTAATTAAAAGCAAAAATTTGAGATGACACTTGGCATGATTTATAAGAGCAATTTACCACAAATTTGTTTATCTGGAAAGAAGATCCTCTATGTCATGCTGACATGGCAAGAGTCGAAGGAGTTGTTAGCCATATAATCGATGATAGGAAAGTGAACGGATATAATTAAGTACCTCAAGATACGAATATGTTAGCCAAGATAAAAACTTTTAAAATATACCAAAAAAATCATATGCGTCTAAATTTATAACAAGTCCCTGACTCTCTGCCATTTTGGAAAATAGATGTAACTAGTTTTTTGTCTTGTTACAACAGGGCCTTTTTGTGAATAAATTTTCTATGCGTGAACAATCTACACATATGGATGAGTCTGACAGTAGAAAGAACTGGTATGCTGCTGCAATAGGAAGGCAATATTGCTTATCTGAAATAGATTCTAGGAACTGCAGAGTGAGAGATTGGTCAGTTGATTTCTCCGATGCTGGTGTCAACCAGGAGAATTCGAATATGTCAGTTGATAACCATTCACAACGGAGCCACAAGTCAAATAAGGCTACAAGTCAATTGGACTTCAGAGAGCACTCTATGGAAAATATAGCGGTGGATAACATCATATTGACAAAAACATGGGTTGACAGTGCTGGCAGCACAGGGTTAAAAGATTACAGTGCTATCGAGAGATTCAAGTTGATGCTGCTAGTTCTGGCTTCTCTCATGGGACAATGCATTTGACAGATGAGGAGGATTCAAACATGAGTAAGAAATTTCATGGTATGTCAGCATACCATGAAATTTCTTACTCATGTTTGAATCCTCCTCATCTGTCAAATGCATTGTCCCATGAGAGAAGCCAGAACTAGCAGCATCAGCTTGACATTGCCATCTCTCGATAGCACTGTAATCTTTTAACCCTGTGCTGCCTGCTGCCAGCACTGTCAACCCATGCTTTTGTCAATATGTTGTTATCCACCGCTATATTTACCACATAGTACTCTTTAAAGTCCAACTGACTTGCAGCCTTATTTGACTTGTGGCTCCGCTGTGAATGGTTATCAACTGACATTTTTGAATTCTCCTGGTTGACACCAACCTTGGAGAAATCAACTGACCAATCTCTCACTCTGCATTTCCTAGGATCTATTTCAGATAAGCAATCTTGCCTTCCTATTGCAGCAACATACCAATTCTTTCTACTGTCATACTCGTCCATATGTGTAGATTGTTCACGCATAGAAATTTTTTGAAACGAAAGAATCTTGGAAGCTGCGCAGACGTGTTATGCATGGCAACATATTCCTGCAGTAGACCATAAAAATGAAATTGTTCAGATGCATAACAAAATGGGATATCTGCATGGGGACTTATCAGACCCCAAACTAATCCAAGACTTAAAAAAGGCAAAAAGAAATTCATATTTGAGAAACAAGCCTATTAGCAAGGAGAGATGAGACAGCTCTCAAAGGCAGAAGAATAAAATGACAGGATAATTAGGTAAAAACAAAGATCAAAGAGTTAAATATAGTTTTGATAAACGTGAAGGGACCCAAGGAAGAACAATAAAAGAGCAAACATATTATACTAGAGCTGAATATAACAAGCTTGGACAACAACGTCGAAAATGAGCAACAAAGAGAAATTTTCATTGGCTTAATGCTTTATGCCTAGTGCTCAAAGCAAACGTCAAAAACTGAAGTGGCATGCAACAAGGCACCAAAAAGACTTTGTATCTCAAGCTCACACTTGAAAGAATATAATATTACAATAGACAAAAAAATTGCAAGAAATATGAGGTATAATGTTCTTAAGCTAATCAAACCAAGTTCAAGAAGCACATGAAACCAATTCAGTAATTCTAGGTCATTTCAAAATCATAGGAATAGTACTCACTCATCTTTCTTATTTCATATTGAAAACCATATTATGGCAAGAAAGATGTGGGCATCGATTGCATCATCGCAAGTTTCTTTCAGATGGACTTTAAACCAAAAAAAGGAAGTACATTGTATCTCATCTCTATATTAGCTCAAGGAGTTTTAAGGAATCTTCTACTCCTATTAATTTTTCTGAAATCAGCATTTATGACAACCACATGAAAGAAATTAAACCTTGCAACGTGTAACGTAGTCACTTATAAATGGCTGAAATTATGAGAGATGGGTTGAATAAGATAAATAACGCAAACCTTGGCAGCAGCATCGGTTGCTTCAGCAGCAGTAATGGCAGCCTTCTCCGCTTCAGACATGGGAATGTCATGAATGTCCTCCATGACATTTTTGCATCGAGTTGAACCATGAGAGTTTGAGAGTAAAACATCTGATTTTGGATCAATTCTAGTTTCCAATGTAAGAGGTTTGTCAATCAATTTCTTGGTGCTTGAACTGGAAGACAACTGATGTCCAGCAGATGTGGGTGGTTTCCCATAACCTAGAGGATCTGTTCTTTGAATCAGGAGCATATGGGTGCCTCAATAACTTTAGTCCACCTTTAGCAGCTTTTTCTTTGCGGAAAATTTCAACCTACACATTCACCAGCTGGCTAGCTATGGCACGTATGTCACGACTGATATGTACAAATACTTTCTCTTTAACAGTTTCCCCAACACCTATATAAAAATTTGATAATGACAATTTAGAGTGATTTCTGAATATAGTAAAATGACTATACATTTGGCGACATTATGAAAAAAGAAAAGCCATTATTCTCTCAAGAATCCAGCATAATTTTTTATAGAGGCAAAAAGCTAGCTCCAGGATGATGTCTAAGCTTTTACTTTCATCTTATAATCATCGATGTCAAGAAATGCAGTATATAAATTTGCTTAGGATTCCTCATTTAACATGCACCCAGGTCCATTGTACTAATAATAAGATATTATAGACAGAAAGGTTAAAGAGAGTAAAAAAGAAAAAAAGCTGAAGAAGGGCTTTAAAAAATGAAGGGTGCAAGCACCTGATAGACGGACAACAAGCAAATCATTAGAAACAAGTACAAGTAAGCAGACACATGGCGCAAAAGTTGAGTTCCATCATTCCCCATGGAATCCTGTTATGAAAATAAACTTCAGAATGATCCATAGATATGCAAGAACCTGAAACTGGATCCAAAATAACATGTCAAATGGAGCACTTACCAGAATCCAGGAGTTAAGTGTGCTAAACCCTTCTCGAGTACTAGCAAAGGTCTTTAAAAATTTAACAAGAAGGTTTAAGAGCTCCTTAGCAAGATGCAATCTCCCAGCTGTAGTTTTTGCATTGGAAAACATATCCTTCAGCATACAACCCCAAGCCGAAATCTGAAACCCATCCAAAGAATTTGTATACACAACATTGGAGAATTCGAATGCATCAAGCCTCTTGATGATGTCTTTTACTTCGCTCAATTCGACATTTGAATGTCTTCTTGCAGCCTCCATTGCTTCAACTTCTGCTTTATGATCAGTTCCTGTTTTCAGGATATTGATAATTCGAACAGCTTCTCAGAGCCCACTCATCATTGCACCACCAACTGTGTCAGGATGCTCCTTGCATGTCACTTCACCAACAAAAAATATACAGTTCTCTACAGGCCTGCCCAAAATATCATAGTCATTTCCTGAGGATCCCACATCAACATAAGAGTAAGCACCATAACTGTAAGATCCCTTCCTCAGCCAGTCACTACAGATGCGACTGGATCGAAAACTTTGTCTTCCCCATAATTTTTCAAAGAATGAGTAAGGCATGACTGACTTGTTCTGAAAAGCAGATATTTTGGTTGTCTACGGCAGCCTTACCGACAACCAAGGCTATGAGAACAGGTGCCCTATCTGTTTTCTTCACATTCCAGAACATGAAGCACCTCCCCCGATGATTTGTATCTTTAGCAGTGGCACCAAAATAATCAACAGTCTCATCCCAAAATACTTCACGAAATTCCAGACTACTTTATTTATAACGCCAAACCCAAGCCTCTTGATGGATAAATATTTCCAGTCAGGCAATGGTGGTGAGAGATTGATAGTTTCTGCTTTTAGACACCCAAGTGGTACTGTGACCAGGACTGCATCTCCTGAAAACACTTCAACGTTCGACGTAGAAACTTTAACCTTGCTATGCACATCATTATTCATCCCACAATCTTATGGGCAATATGTAATATATGTAACAATATGGTCCAAGTGAGTGCAAATTCTTTCTCCAAGAGATTCAACTACAAGAATGTAACATCCTTTAACCATGCAATGAGCTCCGCCAAATCCTCCATATACATCACTCTGGTTCCAGTTCGAAAGTAACACTTCTTTAAGCAAAGCAGCACAACTATATTGTAAGTGCGCAAAATGCCAATCCATTACTCTCCTCTCAGGAGGACTCAAACCCTCTGCTTTAGAATCCTGAGCATTGGAAACTACATCATCTATGTCCAATACATGTACATATCCTATGTCATCTACTCCAGTACAGGACAAGCGACGTCTCATGAGAGCATATTCTAAACCTTCTTCAAGAGACACCTTCTTGGCACGGCCCCCTTCTCATCAACAACCAAGATCATTGCATCCAGTAGGCTATTAAATTATGCTTCCAAGGCTTCATCTAGGTCTGCATGAACTTTTTGATTAGTCACAGTATCATACAAAGTACAATCATTATTCAATACAGTCAAGTCGAGTCCCAACTGAGCACAAATCAATGAGGAAGGATCATGTCTTCTTTCTATGGCCACATCAGCCTCCACACCAGTGATGATGCTAGCTGCAAGATCTACGCGAACACTCAAAGATGAGCGATCTGTATAGACACGACCCCCTATTCTGCATAGACACGTCATAAAAATTTCGAAGTTTAACTTGAATTTAATTAGTAAATTATTATAATATATTATAATACTAATATATCACGTCATATTTTCAATTAAAAATTATTCAAACTCGAGTTTTTCATTATCGAAACAAACTCCAGTTATGATTATTCAAGGTTCACAAAAAATTCAAGCTAAAACCAAGTAATTTATCATTCGTCTTGACTAGATTAATTTTAAAATGCAACTAACCAGACTCCTATATTATCCTTCTACATAATCTCAAAGTCAATAATTTTTTATTGCCTTATTACCAAATACATAATCTGATTTTCAAACCACAGTCTATTCTACAAAATTTCACTCAACAATGCACAATTCTCTCACCTAACAGTAAAACAAGCTATAAATTAACTGTCCCACAATATGGAGAAGAAAATAAGACATAAATTAGTATATATTTTAATTCTAATTTTGTCAATCATAATACTACTGCTATTAGATAACTATCATTCAACTTAAGTATATAGAATCTAGAAAATTAAATAAAATAAAAAAACTCGAGTTATTGGATAAAGCCTAATCCTACAGCTAAATTAAAAAAACGATTGCAGCTGCTATAGTTCTATTCTTAGAAATTCTTCACTTTATTATCCTCTAATTTCTGGAAAATTTCATTATTGTTCCGACCTAACTTTTCAATAATGGTATTCAAATATACTTAGGATTATAGTCTCTATTCGTTATTCAATGGTATGGACCGGCTACGGCGAGAAGATTTGGTTTTCGTCTGACTTTTGGAATTGGGACGGGGTTGGTATTCTTCTTCATCGTGCATACGTGATCAACACAATTGTAGGCTAAGTGTTTGATGAAATGTTGTCGGGGGACAATTGTGAAAAGAATGAGCAAGCGGTATCCTTTTGACCGGTAGCAGTTATAATAAGGTGATTTGCTTTAACCCGTTCTGTTTTCATGGTTGTGCATCAAATTATCATCTTCATCCTTGTTCTCCTATCTATAATTATGGATTTGTTTGCCTAACTTTGTTTTCAATCTATTGAATTCTATTTTCAAAGAATCACATTTTGAGTAGGCATAGGTTACAAAGTTTTAGTGTTTCAGATGGTTCTTTGATTGGAGAGAATGGAGTTGCATCTTATTAGCAACATGTGGTGGATAGCACAGTTTGATATTCGATTAGGATTCTTAGTTGTGACAGTGATAACTTAAGTGTAGTTATCAAATACTATCAAAATGTACTTATACTCCAATTGTATTTCTGTGTTTTAGGCTTGGAACAGTAGTCTAGAAACTTTTCACCAACCTGCAACTTACTTTCACCAGACTTCTGGGTTTTTATTTTAAATTTGCCTAGAAAAGGTCAGAACTATTAGATGCTGGGAAATAGGGGAAGCAAGGCTTTGCTTAGTTTCTTATATATATTCTTTTTGATAGTTCTCTCTTTCTCTCATATGAAGTTATTGATTATAAGCTACAGTGAATTCACATTGTTTCGATTATCTGCAGCCTTTTTACAACTTATATACCATAGACATGCTTGCACATTCAAAGGTAGAGTGTTGGATATAATTTATAATGGTTATTGTCCTATCTTTATTGGAGATTTATCAAGTAAAGATAAGATACAGAATTTGAAGAAAGGACTAAAACCTTACAACTGCAGGTTCACATGTTAGGACAACATCAATGCTTGCTGCCCCATCTCAAGGGACTGTAATCTTATCAACCCAATGTACTTGTGGGTGCCTAGTGTAATTTAGATGCTCACTAGCTGAGAGTTAAGTAGATAAGTCAGGGTATTTCCAGATATAATTTGATGTCACAACTACATTAGCAAAAAGCTTTTTGTTGATACAAACTTGTGATCTCTAGGTCACGAGTTACTTAGAATATGTATGTTCTGTATAGGTAGGAGAAGTACTTACATCCTAAAATTGAAGATTACTAGAACTCAAATTTTCACCTCACCTCAAATTATGGTACAAGGGATAAATCCTAGTTTAACGGATAAAAGGTTGATAGAGTAGACTAAAAGCCTATATTAGGTTGGAGTGAAAATTATCTTTTTTTGCTACCGGTATTCTTAAGTCACTGAGCCTATAGATACACTATCGTGATATTTGTCCTATACTCTAACACCATTTGGCAATCGAAGTACCATTTGGGATTTTGTAATCTTCAATGAGAAATTTAAAATCCCCTTGATAGAGAGTTTTTATAAGGTGTGGTGATATTAAGGCATCTCACAAGAATCTAATATAATATGTAATGCAGAAATATACAGCATTCCTAGATATATAATTAAAGGATTGGGAGCCAATGAATTAACAACTCAAGATTATAGCACTTGATGATAACAAGAATTTAGCAAAATTAAGCCTGGAACTCACGTGAGATTTGAAATCCTTCTGATCAGCTAATCACTTCAGCTCTAGTTCTCAAACTCCAATGTGAACTGGCATTACTCATCAGAAGTTGTATTTACCTGTAAGAGGAACAAGGAACATTATTCTTGTAGTATTCTTTTGGTATGTAATAGAAACTCATAGGAAATCAAATTTACTATGTTAGATAAAGTTATAAACCTGAATTGTGTTTTTTACATTCATGAATGGGCAAACCAGCCATAAAGATACACCTTACTTAATATAGATTTGTAATGTAGAATATGAGAAAAACTTGAGAAATCATGGTGAAGACACATCTCTGTGATTTCATGTTGAATGGTGGAGTTTGAATTTGATTGGATTTTGTAGATGCACCTTTTTCGACGTAATGAAGTTGAATACACACCACCTTCTAAAGAATGCTTTTCCGACTTCCTCTCTATGAAAAATTGCATATTTCCACCTCAATTTGTTTACCGCGAAGAATAAATGTTTGCCACCGTAACCCTCATAGACCCCCAGAAACGCCACCATCTTTATCTATGTCAAATAAACACAAAGAGAAGTATTAATTTTGTATATTTTCATCATAATTGAGAAGACTACTGGACAAAACCAAGTACCAACCATCATACATTTTTGTCGTAAACCCTTTCTATTTCATTTCTAACCACAGATCATTTCCCTTAGGAAATAAATAAAAATCCAAATGATTTACAAAGAAAAACAGAGTGACCGAGCTACCTGACTTCTATAATTATATGGAAAATCACAAGATAAATTTTCAATCAACCACATTGAAGCTTTTATTGACCCTTTTTCTACCATATCAAGGTGAAAAAATGGTAGACCTTCTTTAATGATCTCCACACCATGTCATTGATTAAATTTGTTTTCCATCCCGGGTCTTCTTTATTCTCTATCTATTACCACACAATTTTCAAAGATTTGGTAGTAGATCTTGTTATTAGAGCTTCATTTGGAAATGGCGATAGGAGAGTTAAAGATGGTGGTCTCTTTGTTGAGGAAGGGTGGTAGATCATGGAAATGGTGTTGCATTGTTTTTGTGCTGGTTCCATGATGTGTAGCACGGTGGTGGACTGGTGGTAAGCAGTGGGTAAGGGTGGTTGAAAGAATTTGTTTGAATGAAAATTTCAACGCTAAAGCATTTTTTAATTGGTTGCATTCATGAAGTTTACCATTAATCAGAGGAGGGGTTTTCTGTAAGAGATTGGAAAGAAATTTGAAATTGAGTAATTTATTAGAGAAGAGAATCTAAAAGGATTGTTGCTTACCTTTATGATTAAGGGTTTAGCAAGTTTTTGGTTTTCATTATTTATTACGTAGTGGTTGTTGAGGGAAAATTTACTTTTCTTAGCGGTATTTCTTATGTATAGTGGTTTGCATTTAAGGCGCTTACCTTTATTTTGAGGATGAGTTTTTACACAAGTCTTTGGATAGAAAATTGAATTTAAATGTTTTTATCATTATGAGATAGTCTGAAACGAAGGTGGATGTCGTTAAGATGAATGACTTTGCTATTTTTAGGCTTCTTTATATATTAATGAGGAAAAAATTACTTGAACTTTTTTAGATTAATTGTCGTTTTTTATTTATGATATTATATTTTAAAATATCGTAAAAGAGAGTATGTGAACGTACCAACTGTGATGCATTCTATATAAAATACTAGCCTGAGGCATGGCCAAGTTGAACCTTTTCTGCTTGTGTTGAGGGATTCACATTATTGAGGAAATCAACTGCAATTTAAAGAGGAAATTATTTTAGGTTCTTGGAGAGAACATTCCTCTCAAAAATCATGATGTATTCTTCCAATACAAGCACCAAAAAATTATAAACCAACAAGTAAAATTGGAAAAGAATGGACTCAATGTTATAATGAATCATCTATGGAAATAGATTGAGCAAGAGGCATTTTGCTAACCTGGTGGTGGTTCTCATAGAGCACCGGGCTTTTGGTAGATATTTTCTTCGGCGCACCAGAATATCCTTAAGTGTTCCCGTAGATCTTGGAGCTAGCATCACATCTGGTGGCTGATGTGGCCACATAAAGAAGACCTGATCCTTCTTCATTGATTTGTGCTCAGTTGGGACTCGACTTGACTGTATTGAACAGTGACTGTCCTTTGTATGATACTGTGACTAATCAAAAAGTTCCTGCAGACCTGGATGAAGCCTTGGAAGCAGAATATAATAGCCTACTGGATGAAATGATCCTGGTTGTTGATGAGAAAGGGGAGTGTTCTGATAAGATGTCTCTTGAACAAGATTTAGAATATGCTCTCAAGAGACGTCCTTTGTCCAGCCAGTACTGGAGTATATGACATAGGATATGTACCCGTGAAATCTTTAGATACTTCTGTAGCTTCTAAAAAGTTTGACATAGATGATGCAGTTTCCAATGCTCAGGATTCTAAGCAGAGGGTTTAAGTCCTCTTGAGAAGAAAGTAATGGATTGGCATTTTGCGCACTTAGAATATGGCTGTGCTACTTTGCTTAAAGAAGTGTCACTACCGAACTGTAATCAGGATGATGTATATGGAGGATTTGGCAGAGCTCATTGTATGATTAAAGGAGGTTACAGTGTTGTAGTTGAATCTCTTGGAGAAGGAACTTGCATTCACTTGGACCATTTTGTCACAGATATTACATATTGCCCAGAGAATAGTGGGACGAATAATGATGTGCATAGCAAGGTTAAAGTTTCACGTCGAACGGCGAAGTGTTTTCAGGAGATGCAGTCCTGGTCACGGTACCACTTGTGTGTTTAAAAGAAGAAACTATCAATTTCACAGCACCATTGCTTGGATGGAAATATTTATCCATTAAGAGGCTTGGGTTTGTTGTTCTAAACAAAGTAGTCCTGGAATTCACTGAAGTATTTTGGGATGAGACTGTTGATTATTTTGGTGCCACTGCTGAAGAAACAAATCAGCGGGGGAGGTGCTTCATGTTCTGGAATGTGAAGAAAACAGTTGGGGCACCTATTCTCATAGCCTTGGTTGTGGGCTGCCGTAGACAACCAAAATATCAGCTTTTATGAACATGTCAGTCATGCCTTACTCATTCTTCGAAAATATTTGGGGAAGACAAAGTTTCCGATCCAGTCGCATTTGTAGTGACTGACTGGGGAAGGGATCCTTACAGTTATGGTGCTTACTCTTATGTTGTTGTGGGATCCTGAGAAGATGACTATGATATTTTGGGCAGGCCTGTAGAGAACTGTATATTTTTTGCTGGTGAAGCGACATGCAAGGAACATCCTGACACAGTTGGTGATGCCATGATGAGTGGGCTCCGAGAAGCTGTACGAATTATCGATATCCTGAAGACAAGAATTGATCATACATCAGAAGTTGAAGCAATGAAGGCTGCAAGAAGACATTCAAATATCGAACGGAGCGAAGTAAAAGACATCATCAAGAGGCTTGATGCAGTCGAAATCTCCAGTGCTGTGTATACCGATTCTTTGGATGGATCCCAGATTTCGGCTTGGGGCTGTATGCTGAAGGATATGTTTTTCAATGCGAAAAATACAGGTGGGAGATTGCATCTTGCTAAGGAGCCGTTGAACCATCCTGTTAAATTTTTGAAGACACTTGAGAAGGTCTCAGCACACTTAACTCTTGGATTCTGGTAAGTGCTCCATTTTGCGTGCTGTTTTGGATCCAGTTTCAGGTTCTTGCATTAGATATAGCTTTAAATGCTGTTTTTCCATTGTTAGAATGCTACTTTCATTACAAGATTCAATGATGAAAATCGGCTTTGCTCCAAAAAAATTGTTTACATGTACTCCAACTTGAATAATTTGGTTGCAGTATTCATATCAGATGCTGGCCTCCTTTCACTATTCTTTATTTTGATGAATAAGTTACATGCTAACCTGCATACATAAGGTAAATATATATCCACCTATATTCTAATTAAATTTAAAATTAAATATTTCAAAATTATACATTGGGATAATGTTGATGATTGCAATTCATTAAAAAAAAACCTAAAATTTCAATACAAAAACATATGGCAAAAAAAGAAAAAGAAAAAGAAAAATGTAAAAAGGAATTAAAAGAAGGAAAAAATATAAAAAAAAAGGAAATTGAAAGCAGCCAATTCGTGGCCAAAAAAGAAACAAAGAAAGAAAAAAAAAAGCAAAGGAGATGCATCAGGTGGCACCAAGTGACGTCACCTGATGGGCTGCACGGACACGTGCACAGCACGTGCCCCTGCAGCGTGTCCAAGACCCCGGGGAGAAGCTCCTCCTTCACCCCAAGCTCTTCCCCCCCCCCCCCCCCCCCCCTGGTTGGACTTTATTTTTTTCCCAAGCCCTCTCCCCACCCCCACCCATGGATTGGAGATGGCCTTATATCAATGCTGCTAAGATAAATTAAAAGATTAGAAATCCAGGTGCTAGCGTTTAGCTTCTGTAGCTATTCTGCCATTGGGAGACGGAGGGATATTTCTTGTGTACACGATGTCACTAAATTTATCACATTTCAACGACTAAACATTTATATCACAAAATTTGTCACTTTTCGTATTTTAAATAGCCAGTAATGGGGGGAAAAATGGAAATGAGAGTTTGTGTACATAGCAGCTGCGATATATGTGCCAAGCTAATCAGTTTGTGAACGCGCGACTTAAACTTATCCGGAGAGAAAAAGGCTTCCAAAGGAGAACTGCAATCAACTGCTCTAGATTAAAAAAGAATCTTCTCTAGTTTCTGTAATACAAGCCGAGGTTTGCTCTTTTTAATTTACCTATTTTATCTAGCTCTCACATTTTATATATTAACGTTGAGGTTTAATTTTTTGTGCCGGAGCCATGATGTGTAGCGAGGTGGTGGTCTGGTGGTAAGCAGTGAGTATGGTTGGTTGAGAGGATGGACTGGAATAAAAAAATTACGCTTTAGCGTTTTTATTGGTTTGCATTTAAGGTTACCATTATTTCAGGGAGGAATTAGGTAAGAGATAGGTGAGAAATTTGAATTTGAGTAATTTAATTATTACGAGACTATCCAAAAGAAAAGTAGATGTCCGTTATGAAGACTTTTGCTAGTGGTCTGGTGATAAGCAGTGAGTATGTTTGGTTGAGAGGATGGACTTGAATGAATAATTTACGCTTTTGCACTTTTAAAGGTTTGCGTTTAAGGCAATTACCATTATTTGTGGAAAGGATTTAGGTAAGACCGTAAGAGATAGGAATTAAATTTGAATTTGAGTAATCTTATTATTACGAGACTATCCAAAAGAAACGTAGATGTCCGTTATGATGAAGAATTTTGTGATAATCAGTGAGTATGGTTGCTTGAGAGGATGGACTTGAATGAGTAATTTATGCTTTCGCATTTTTGTTGGTTTGCATTTAAGGCATTTTCTATTATTTGAGGAAGGGATTTAGGTAAAAGATAGGAAAGAAATTTGAATTTGAATAATTTATTATTACGAGACTATCCAAAAGAAAAATAGTTGTCCGTTATGATGAAGAGTTTTTGCTAGTTTTTGGCTTTCTATAAATTTTTTTTGCGTCGGGACCACTGAGGGAAAATTTACTTTAATGTTATGTTGTAGATGTAGTGGTGTTTCTTGTGTATAACGCTTTGCATTTAAGGCGTTCACCGTTATTAAAGGAAGGTTTTTCATGTAAGAGATTGGAAAGAATTCGAATTCGAGTAATTTTATCATTACGAGACCATCTGAAAGAAAGATAGCTGTGCGTTATGATGAAGGGTTGAGCATTTTTTGTACCTTTTAAATATTATGGCAGTATTTCTTGAGTCTGGGTAATTTTTTTAACATAATTAATATGGAATACTTTGCCTAGTAATCACATTTATTTGTCATTTTCATTTATGATGTTGTATTTAGAAAATCTGTAAAATAGTATGTATAAGTACTAGCAGATATGTGCCATAGTTAGCCAGCTGGAGGTGTGGCCAGGTTGAACTTCTCCTGCTTGTATACTATTGCTCCAGATTAAATTTTAGTTTCTGGAAAACCACATCATGCACAAACTCCTTGTTGTAACCTTCCAATACAAGCACTAAGAAAACTATTAGCAAACATGTTAAATTTACCGAATAGCAGACCAACTCTTAGTCTCTCATGGTACAATAACATTCAAGTATCTCATGGTAAAATCATGAAATCCTTATGTCTCTGACTCTTCTGTAGAAGCAACTACTGCTACAACCAAGGTTTGCTGTTAGGGGTGTAACGGAGTCAAGTAGCACTGAACAACACATTGTCAAGTTTAATTTTTTTTTTTTTTTTTTTTTTCATCAATTTTAAGATTGTGTTTGAGCTTGTTTTGATTGTTAAACGAACCAAACTCAAACAAGCTTTAAACAAGCCGAGTCGAGTTGATATTTTTGCATATATTTTGTCATTGTTTAGCTTATCCAGTCGAGCTCAATCTGAGCTTGAAAAGCTATCAAACAAAAAATTGTTGAAGCTTTTTGATATGTATAATGAACTGAGCTCAATCGAGCTTTTATATCAATTATCGAGTAGCATGGTTTGATTTTTAGCCCTATTTGATGTAGAAGCAACTAGCTACGCTTATACTAAGAATTTTAAATATAGTTTATTTCTTGTAATATCTTAATATCGATGCTGCTAAGATAAAAGTAAAAACATAGAAATCATCCAGGTGTTGGTGTTTGGCTTCTGTAACTATTTTACTTTTGGGGGAATAATGATCTAATTATCTGGGAGGGATATTTCATGAGTTTCCATTAAATACTTAACTTTTTAATTCACGTACGATATTTTGTCACTTTTCGTATTTAGGGAGCCAGTAATGGATAAAATGTAAACGAGAGTCTGTTTACATACCAGCAGCGGCGTATGTGCCATAGCTGACCTGTTTGTGAACTTGTGAGCTATACTTATCCGGAGAGAGAAGGCTTCTAAAGGGAGACTTAGATTCAAAGAGGGGATCTCTAGTTTCTGGAATACCAGCCAAGGTTTGCTTTATTTATTTTTCTTTTATATTTTGACATTGAGGTTAAATTTTTTTTTTTTTTAAATGAGAATCTCATAGATAAAGACTTAAAGAGTCTGCACTATATAGGTAGTTAGGTACATAGCATACAATAATTTAGAAAGACGGTCATTTAACATGCATAATGTCTTGATGTGTTTGAAGGGTAAATTGTTCTTTCACTCCAAGAGTTCAACACTATTTTTGCATTCCCCTGTCTAATTTATCGTTACTGAGTATAGGATGTGGTATGGGTTCAGGTCGTTTCAACTAGTGCAGTTCACCCGCCCCCGGAATTTGCTTTTAACTTAATGGTGGATGTTGGTGTGAGTTCATGTTTTTCATCTATGTGCAGCTTGTTGATAGAGGTATATGATAAATATGATTGAAATGGATTTTGTTCTTAGTTTGATAAGAGATTTTTCTATGAAAAATAAGAAAAGGTTGAAAAAGAGGATATGACCTACCTGCTAATCCACAGACCCAGATCAAATAGCTATATCAACCTGTAACAATATTCAGCGAAAGGCACCAAGGAGGTGCCTCCCATCTTTCTTTTACAATATATTACCAAAAGACTCCTTGAGGTAAGACTTTTGAATTGAGATGATTGGAACAACAGATAAAAAAAAAAAATGAGTAAAAGGACAGCTACAAGGCATTTTCTTCTTTACTTTCAAATTTTCTGAATCTGAAATTTTGTGCAGTTTTTTCTTTTGCAAAGTTAAAGTAGTATATGGGGTGATGGATATGTACGAGTGTAGATCTCAAGTAAACAGAACAATAAGTCATTTTTCCTTCATTCAAACATAATGCAATTGTTCTCTCTTTCTTTTTTTGGTATCCGTACTTTATCTTATGTCTACATTTGGTATCAAATTTAAAAAAAAAAACATATTTGGTGTTATGATTTGACAGTAATTGACATATTTTAGTTTTGCCGTTAAAAATATTTGAATCATTCCATTAAATTATCATCAATCTTTAACAATTCATTTATTTATTGTCAAATAACGTAATAGTCATAGCTTTATTTGCGGTCCAAAGTACATCTTTAAATTCTTTAATGTTCAAACATAATTTTATGGTTCAAGTATTTGACAGTGCCGTAAATGTTATCAAGTGTGTTTTCCGAAAGATTTGATACTAAACAATAAAGTAAAAATAACTGTGGTATTAGAAATGTAATCCTCTCACGTAAAAACTAACATGAACATATGTGTGTGTTTTTCTATCCGCTTATAGATATAAAAAAAAATGAGTTACTGAAATATTTAGTTTAGGAAAGAAAGAAATACTTGCATCGACTATGCATGAATCGTGTAGACCTATAATATTATGACATACAAATCACTAAATGAATATATTCAGTTTATATTTGTTAAAAAAAAAAAAAAAAAAAAAAAAAAGCAATATATTCAGTTTATGATTCCCTTTTTATTAATTGATATAAGAAAAGAACAGAAGTATCTTCCACATGGTGTTTGATTATTCCGACATCTTCGCATTATAGTTATACCTAATAAGATAGCACAAAATATGAAGAAAAACTAAAATACTAATTTTGCAATGCCATGTGAAGAATATAATACTAAAAGTCTAAAACCATGGTTGTTAATCTTAATTCTGAAGAGAATACTTTGGTCATATTGAAATTTAATCATACAAAAGATACTCTATGATTGCTTAGTTGTGTACATGATTTGATTGTGAATTAATTTTTTAAAAACCAAGGTTGGTATAGAGAGATATTGATGTATTTCAACATATCAATTTTAGTGGGATTTTTTAAGATTACAATTTAAGATATTCACGCGGTTCAATTAACAATTGACTTTAAATTTATTTTAGTTGGAATCTTATAATCAATCAATTGGACCTAAAGTTTGGGCCTCCTTCCCCCTAGTATTTGGGAAATATAAATCACGGGTCCATAGAGTTTCAGTATAAAAGGAAATGGGCTGGGCTGAAGGTGCCATGCCGTGTTGTTAAATGTTACTGTCTGGCCTGAAGGTGCCTTATTGCTTAATAGGTCATAAATTATGGGTCCATCTACTCACCCTCAACCAACACACCTTAAACATATATCTTGATTTGGTTTGGTTAAGAGTAAAATTTCTTATGCAGAAATTTGATTCAAGTTCATAAAAGAACAATTGATCAAGTTTCTGCTCGACCGGGAGGTCGATCCGAACGGAGAACGATTTGATCTTTGAGGTCAATCCAAACGGAGAATGATTCTATCTTTCTTGAACAAACCAAGCTAAAAATGTTGATAGCTTTACATATAATTTGTCATTTTCCAATTATCTAGAGGAACTTGAATATAAACTCAAAGTCCACAAAACAATAATAACCAAAAAAGTTCAATTTTTTTTTTATCAATTAATCATATACCGACGGAAGCTCGAAAATGCCAGATTGATTTGATTTGCACTTTCATTGAAACTCATCTAATATATTTAACTCTTCACTACAAGCAATTATTAATTTGGTGCATCAACTAACTGCATAAATCGTTCTTCTTTTTTTTCCAGTAAATAAATACTCAGCATATTGACACCAAAGCATATCCTCATTGTGGGTTGCCTGTCATAGGACGACCATCCAAATATACAATACTATAATACACATCTATCTGTATAAAAAAAATTTAATAGATTTATTTCCTGAATTCTTCAAACAATTAATCTACAATTAATAAACAAAACAAAGAAAAGAAAAAATTTAAATAAATCCCCACGCGTATAATTGTTTGCGTGTGGTGCTGCTCTTTCCCATTTCATCTTTCTCCAATTTAAACCCCGGCCCACTCCCAAACAAAGTCCCGTCCAAAAAACATGACTTCAACTCATCACATTCTCTCCTCCCTCCTCCTCCTCCTCCTCCTACTTCTCCTCCTCCCTCACCGCCGGAATATTCTCACTTCCGCCGCCGACGGAAAATGGGATTTACTAATCTCCAACGTCGGCATCTCAGCAATGCACATGCAGCTCCTCAACACCGACCGGGTCGTAATGTTCGACCGAACCGACTTCGGGCGATCCAACATCTCCTTACCCAACGGCAGATGCCGAAACGACCCAAACGACACCGCATTGACTGTTGACTGCTCAGCTCATTCCGTCGAGTACGACGTCGCTTCCAACACCATCCGCCCACTCATGGTGTTAACCGACGTCTGGTGCTCCTCCGGCGCCGTCATGTCCGACGGAACTTTGGTGCAGACCGGTGGGTTTAACGACGGGGACCACGCCGTTAGAATGTATAGACCGTGCAGTAATAATTCTTGCGATTGGCGGGAAATTAGTAATGGGCTCACGCAGAGAAGATGGTATGCGACTAATCATATTTTGCCAGATGGAAGGGAGATTATTATTGGTGGTCGGAGGCAATTTAATTATGAATTTTACCCGAAAATATCCGGAGCTGATTCGTCGTACAATTTGCCGTTTCTCGCGCAGACTAATGACCGGGCGATTGAGAATAATTTGTACCCGTTTGTTTTTTTAAATGGGGATGGGAATTTATTTATTTTTGCGAATAATCGAGCTATATTATATAATTATACAAATCGTGTGGTGGTAAGAACGTACCCGAACGTTCCGGGTGGGGATCCGAGGAATTACCCGAGTTCGGGTTCTGCAGTGTTGCTTCCATTGAGGAACAATGTGGGGCCCGAAGTTTTAGTGTGTGGTGGTGCGCCAAGAGGGGCTAATGTTAACGCGAGCAATGGTAACTTTTCGGCTGCGCTTGACACGTGCGGGAGGATCCGGATAAATGATTCGAATCCTCAGTGGGTCATGGAGAGAATGCCCATGGGTAGGGTTATGGGGGATATGGTTTTGCTACCGAATGGATATGTGTTGATTATTAATGGGGCGGGATCGGGTACGGCTGGGTGGGAATCTGCTCGGAATCCGGTTCTGTCGCCAGTTATGTATCGACCCAACAATGCAATTGGGTCGAGGTTTGAAGTGCAAAACCCGAGTTCTACGCCTAGATTGTACCACTCGACTGCTGTATTACTCCGTGATGGTAGAATTCTGGTTGGCGGAAGTAATCCTCATATTTTTTACAATTTTACGGGTGTACTTTTTCCTACTGATTTGACTTTAGAAGCATTTTCTCCGTTTTACTTCGAGTCGAGATTTGCCAATTTGCGTCCCAGGATAGTCTCACCCGTTTCGCATATTAGAATTGGGTACGGACAACAACTCGTGGTCCGGTTCACTATTCCTCCGGGCAGGCTAAACGGGACTTTAGTTGCAGTTACAATGGTTGCACCATCTTTTAATACACATTCATTTTCAATGAATCAAAGGTTATTGGTTCTAAGTGGAGGGAATGTGGTTGTAGTTGCTAATTCCACATATCAAGTTCGGGTCGCAACACCGGGTTCAAGTAATCTTGCCCCATCCGGATACTATCTTCTATTTGTGGTTTATAGAGATATTCCTAGTGAAGGCATTTGGGTACGAATCACTTGAGTAATTAATTCGGATTTAAATTATTTTTGGTTCTTTGTAGATAGCACATGCATGATTCTTATATTAAAAGGGTTGAGTTTGTACACATTTTAAAAATACTATACACTTATACATTTACTTTGGAAATGTAAGGAATAAGGCTTGTTGCAATGTTAATTATAATGCAATGAAGCAAGTTGTAACGATTATTTTTCTCATAAATGAATGGGAATATTTATTTTTTTCAAAATATATATTCACAAATGTTGGGCAATGACAAGTCTAGGTTTAAAAAAATTGACATAATAGTTATTAACACGATTCTACTTTATAATTATTATTATCGAGGCAGATATTTTGTATCCAAAATAATTCTTATCAACAACAACGCGAAATCAATTTGTATTACTATGTTGGAAGATTAAAAAAAAAGTGAATGTAATAATGAAATTGATTCAAAATTGAATGTACAACAACATAAGATTCTTTTCATGTGATTCTTCCATATAATATTGGCACTATTCTTCATAAGACTTTATACTATATAATTAGATATATAATGAGATTGATATCTATTAATTTATGTATAATGTAATATTAGATAAGGCAGGAAAATTATTTTTCTGCTCTTGAAAGTGAAAGTGATAGTTCTCAGTTCACACCCCCTAAAACAAAAGTCATATCGCAAAGCGTGTAATCAAGTACCCAAATGACTTTCAATCTCGTTTTAAAATCTAACCTTATTAAGATTTTTTGTTACTTTGTGGAGAATTTGTTATTGTTAATTTGTCCAGAGTTTGGCCTTGAAAACCAATTTTACGAGAACTGACTTTAATAAAATTATTTTTTGCTAAGCTGATTATAATAAAATTTAGTTTTTGAAGAATTAATTATAAAAATTGGGGATCCTATGAAACTACATTTAGTGCTTAAATGAAAATATCGATATTTTCTGCATATATATATTACTTTTTTTCTTTTCGCATATATCCAAATATTAAAAGTGATTATAGTTTGAAATGACACCATGACACTTTGCAACGATTTTCATTCTAGTTGAAAAATATCTTAAAAAAAGAATGTAAAAAGGTGATACGAACAAGGAAACAACTACTTAACAAGCATATCATCTCTTAAAATTTGGGGATCTTCGTTATCTCCACTATGTGTATAAATACCCTCAAAGATACACATTAAAAACCTAATGACTATTTACATTCCCTTTGCCTGAACTTTGCTTTCAAGTTATATACATCTATTGACTTAAGTATCGAAGGGCTAAGTCGATCGGAAAGCCTTCGCTTTGGTCTTTATCTTCTTTCGTAGAAGGCGTATAGGTTATCAATTGCAGATGTGGAATTGGCCGATCTTCCCTAACCCGAATCCTCGATAATCTTACCCGCAACCTGTGATGATGATAATTTTTATTGGACACCTTTATGTTGAGTTTTGAGACGTCCATTCCTACGTGAATAAATACTCAACCTTCTGGTAGACCATTTGTATTTCGTTTAGCCCATTCTTTGGCCTACATACCGAAACGATAGTTTGATTCATGACAATGAACGTTGCATTTAAGAGTGAAAGACTCCGATCGATCGATTTGCTAAAACTCCAATCGGTCCCCTTAATTAATAAGGGAAAGAGACATGTCGACGCACATATATGAACCTGATAGCTCCAATCAGAATTCAACAAATTTATGTATATACATAAATGATATAAGTCAGTGTCAATTTGTAAGTTTCATAAATTGCAGAGAGTTCATAACTAAAGATGTAAGGTCATTTTCATTGGCCAGTTGGAAATTACAAGGCAGATTTAGTTTATTAATTAGTTTAATTACACATGAGAACGTACTGTCGATTTCAATCCATAAATTTCTTCTTTTTATTTGTTGGAGAAAATGGCCCCCTACACACTTGCATGTTAATAATAATAATTATCTTCTTGCTTGGAATTAATATGAAATTTCAGTTTTCCAGACCCCGTCTTGTATGCTAAAAAAATAAACTCCCTTCCCTTTTTTTCTTTTTTTTTTTAAAGCGAAGTTTTAGGTAAAAATCGTAAAACTTGAACTTTAAGCAATTTTATATTTATGCTTAAAAAAATAAAATGAGTTATATTAAATCATTATTTTATTTTATATGAAATAATATTTTTGAAATAAGTGGAGAATATCCAACTAAAATTTGAAATATCGTTTAGAAATTTAACGGAATGGCCCAAAATTAATATCACTTCGAAATTTAAAAGTCAAAATTTAGTTAAACTAAAAGAAAGACCCTCAATTCTTTTTGCTGAAAAGCGAAGAGGTGAACTGAAAATCACGCATCAACAGTGGAGAGTAAAAGTAGGGGCGAATCACGGGTCGGGTAATAACAAAAACGCTATATTCAAGTTGAAAAGGTTCACGGGTCTACCTGGTCAAGCCACAATCATTAAGCTGTTTCCTT